>CM060571.1:8117500-9317500 GCA_030625065.1 Alectoris magna | reverse complement strand
ACCCTCCTAACAGAATGAATCATGCAGGTATTGGCTGTTTATTCCCATGAAGGGCTGTGTTTCCACCCTGTCAAATGACATCAAGGCCATGTTGCCAGAGGCACTGGGAGTTTTGACCTCTAAAAGGCAATTTTCTCACTGTCTGCTCAGAAATGTAACATTTTTCATATTGAAGGCTTTTATATCATATCTTGTAGGTTTTAGATCTATAAATAACATACTAAAAATCTCTAACACAATAAAGCCACAGCTACTGTTTTGCTATTAACACTGTAAATAGGAAATATCACAAAGTTAGCACTCTATTAGCATAACTATCAGGCACAGGGAAAAAAGGTGGGGGAAAAAAAAAAAAACAAAAAAAGCCATTAAATTGCATGACAAAGTTTACTGTAGATGAACAGAGGTCAGGATTTGGTTCATATGAGTTCTAAATTTGAGCAAATAAATATCCACTGAATCACCAGATATCCATGTAAGCAGGGAAGACAAAAGCCAATAGTAAGTAATAGCTCCATTAAGTAATCAAGGGAAGAATTACCATGAAGTGGTTTAAGCTATGATATGGACACGGCTTCATAACAACAGCGCTAATAGAAGAGCCAGAAACTATTATTTACACAGAACGTAGCAAACATGCTGTAATCCTCTCCTGTAAAGGGACTCATGTGGGTTCTCCTCCCCTCCCCCAATTAATTCTCATTAAAAGCTCCTGTGTTTTAACTGGAGTAGCTCTGCTGCAAGCAGTGAGCTGTGAGCTTTGGTCCTCAAATTATTACTTTCCTAATAGCTCCATAAAGGATCAAGTATTCCTTTATGCAGCATGTGACAATTCAATCTGTCTAGTAAACTGTTAACCACAGTCCTGTATATCTATACTGAACCAATATTTTGTTTCTCAAGCTGAGAGCACATGAAAAACGTGAGTTCTAGAACACCACAAGTGTTACTCTCAGCAAACTCCACTGCTAAATACGATTAGGTCTTTGTTTGCTTGCTTTTGGCCATGTTAAAACAATCATCAAATCTGTATGAGAATCAGCATTGGCAAGCTATATAAAGGCAGGAGGCCGTCCCTGAAAACAGCATTTGCACAAAACTATTCTATCCTAACACTGTCAGCCTTTTTCACAAAACTATTCTATGCAGCCTACAGACCAAGGTATCAAGATACACTTTTGGTGCCTATGTCAGGCAGGAGATTTTTGATAAAACAAGCCACTCAAGTAGACAGCCAAGAAATTCAGTTCCCAAGTACTAAAATGCACCTCCACAGCCAGAGAGAACGTCATAGCAAGCATTTGTGAAATAAAACAGAAGCACTCCTGTAGCTGGGACTTGGGGTTTTTTGTTTGTTTTTAGCATTTGCTGTTCTCAGAAGAATAGAAAGTAATCTTGCATGATTCAACAATCCTTTTTCCTCAAAAGTACCCAGAAAAGATCATGTTTTGCATTGGAACATCACATGCAGGTTTAGCAATCTTTCCCAAGTACTAGTATTTAGGAAAAGATATTTTCACCTATAGACTCAGCAAGTAAAGTTGTTTGTTTGTTAAATCTATAGAAGAGATGTACAAAAACCGCAAAATAAAGCAATGCTTGGGATTTTTTTGAATTAAAGCAAAATATTAAGTAAGTGTTTGCTCTCCTATTTATGTTTATTCCATCATTTTCTTAGAACTTACTGTTAATTCCTATTCTGTTCATTTTCTGTCCTAGGAAAGCAGTGTTTCTCTTAATCATACAGCACTTCACATGCTATTCCGTTACTCTGCATAGGCCACAAAATTAAGAAACAGAAACCTGTTTTCAGGACCCAAGCACTTGGATTAAGCATCTATTTCTGGGAATACAAGTGTCAGCAGCGTTAGCGCACTAATCCTTGAGTAAATAAACAAATAAATGAAAATCAATAGTTGAGAAAAGCTCGCCATGCTTTGCAATGCAGCGTGAAACTGGAGCTTGGAGATATGTAAAGGGCTAGATTTCTCCAGTCACTGTACATAAAGAGTCCAACTTGGACTACTGCCCTTACATTTAATTTGTCACAAGAGATAAACCAAGGGGTGGAACTGGATGGATCTTTGAGGTCCCTTCCAGCCCAAGCCATTCTACAATTCTACAACTTGCTCCCCTTTTATCAAACTCAATAACAAATCACTTACAATACATAGATATATTTACACATATTTACATATAAAAGTCAGGCCATTTTGATCAAGTTACTTTGCTTGAATCACATTTCTGCAAACAATTCAGGCGTATCTTCACTACAAATGTGTTTAAATGCAATGCTGATGCCAGCCTTAATGTATACGTAACATACATACATAGGGCTAAAAGACAAGACACTTTAGACTCTTGTGGAGATATTTACAATTAACACCAGAAAAAAAAACAGAACCGTCTACAAAATAAAATCAAAATCTAACTCATGTCACGTCAGGAGACTTTACCACAGCATGCAGACAGCATCCAAAGCTTTAAGATCACTACAAACTTGTGCCCTACAACCCAGCACAGGGACAGCAGCGCTGCAGCCAGCTCCCTGCCTGCAGGGCCTGCAACAGCCAGCACTGCCACCCACACAGGGCCACGTGCCACCCTTCTGGGGGCCTGGGAAGGGCTTCCTCTTCTCTAAAGGCTAAAAGTGAGCACAGTCCCACCCTCCCACTGCCCAGCTGGCAGGGCCAGCATCCTATATCCTATGGAGAACGAAGCAAGTAGACATTGAGCTCTATGGGTTGGCCAAAATACTGCTGTGGTTGTATAAATACAACGTGAGGGGTTTTCTGTGGCAAAGGGAGCCACGACAGCCAAGCTTAGCAAAGTGCAACTCAGGACCTCGGCAGATTTATAAATAGTTTTTAATTAACTGAACCCTAAAATATACCCTGGTTGCTACAATACCCGTGAGAACACTGCAGCACAATCAGACTCCACATGGGCATTAATTAGAACCGCAGCACTTCCTACCTCTCCGAGGACCACGCTCCCCAGGCGGCTCCCGGACGCCTCGTGCCCTGGCGTCGGGCCGCAGTCCCTGCCAGCACCACAGCTCGCAGCCTGTGAGCACACAAACAGCTTTCACCTCTAAGTCAGCAGCGCACCCAAACCTCCCACACCTGCCTGCACTCACCGCTGTCAGATCGCAGCCACACACGTTCTACGGTGTCAGGCTGCCACCCGCAGACCCTCCCAGCGCCCTCAGCCCCACAGGGAGCCCCTCGGCGCGCCGAGCCCCGTGCCCTGGGCCCGCTGCCCCCGGGGCGCTGCTCCCCACGCGGCCCTCGCACCCCGCTGGGAGCAGCCGCCGGTTTCCGTGGCAACGGTTGTTGGCGGGAAGGTCGGAGCGGGCTGAGGAGGGAGCGGCGGGCTGAGGCGGCGCGCGGGAGAGAGGCTGAGGGCGTCTTCCACAGAGCCCAGATGGCTGCGGCCCGGCCCGCGGCAGCCGGCCCAGCAGTTCCTATGAGGAGGAGCCCATGGCTGTCCCGGAACCGGTTCTCTTGCACAGCTCCGACGAGATGAGAGACCCCAGCCCTTTGGCCGCCATCGCCTGTCCCGCACAAACTCTGGCTCCTGCACTACAGATGGAGCCATGGTGTTTGTCCTGCATTATTCATGCTCTTAGTGCTGGAAATGAAAATCGAAATATATGTATCTACTCATTTAAAGCTATTTTTCAGATCACTTCGAAATTCAAATTAATTAAGATTAATTAAAAATTAAATAAAAAATAAAAAGCTCTGAAAGTGATTTTTTATTTCACTTACATCTTTAATGTAGCAGCAACTCCAGTGGGGCCACTGTTTTTAGTTTCATGTGGCACAACAAGAGAAACGGGGACTTGCCATCCTAATGTGGCAGAACTGAGGAGAAAGACTGCACCAGCAATGGCCTTCACTTGAAGAAACAAAGGGCAAAATACATCTGACGAGCCAAAGTGGGGATGAGGGAGAAATGCTGCTGCCAAGGTGTTGTGTGAGAGTGGCCTCCGGTCCTTTTCCTTCCCTGAAACCAAACAGGTTTCTTAACAGCTCTACAAATGCAGAGTGAGGGGAAAGAGGAGCCCCATCCCTGCTGCCCCTCAGTGTGCAGCAGCCATCACCTGGCTTTATCGCTCCTCAGACATGTGGAAGAACCTTTAATCTCTTGGAAGAACTGCCCTTTTCACAGTGGAAACACCCTGCCATACTGGGAATATGAACGTAAGATGCTTATGAAAAGCAAGTAAATATGTGGCCCACAGGGGAAAAAGGCTGCATTTGAATTTCAGGCCTGTGACTGAACAGCAAAATTCCTAAAGGCGGCGAATGCAGAAGCAGTATGGGATCCTCGCACAGACCCAAGTGTAATCCCTGCTCGTATCCCTCATCGTTTAACCTCCCCAGCAAAGCTGATGACATGGCTCTTGTTAGCAGTCGTATGGTGAGCACTGGAGTCCAGGTAAGAAATGGGTTCTTAGTGTGCTAGGCACACACAGAAATCTGGGGAAATGCTTTGCTGCTCCAAATTCCCAGTGTCATCTGAAATAAGAAATAAGAATTAAGCAGAAAAGCAGCAAAAGGAAGGGACTGGAGGGTTATGGCTACATAGGTGGGAGACATCGGGCAGATGAGTGGTCCTGTTGATCATTTTCATCAATTCAATTAATTTATCCTACAGAACCACCAGTTTCTGGTGGCACCCCAATCTAGTTGCTTGCCAGCAGCTTACTTGGTCAGGTCAAGAGAATCTTGTGAGGAAAAGCAAGGCTGGTCTCCTGTGGTCTCATGTGTGGACAATGCTTGCAAGGGCTCCTCAAATGCCTTCATTCAGCAAAGACTATATATATATCCTTTCTACAAAACAGTATATGTCTGAAAACGTGCTTGCGCTTCTTTTCCTAGAGAATGTCTTGACAACAGAATACTTAACCGGGTAACACTTCACAAACATTACACATACACTCGTCCTTTGCATAAAGCAGAATGAGTATAATGTTCAAAGACGGACAAAAACACAACTGCAGTTGTTGCCACAAATTATTTTAAGAAGGGCAGTGTGCTTGGGCCGGTAGCACCACATCATTTTTATTTCAAACTGCATTAAACAAATCTGTTTACAGATTCCTTCAGAAAGTCCCTCAAAGGCTAATTGCAAAATAAAAGCTGGATTTTAAAATCCAAAACTGAGTTCCTTTAATAACTTTTCCAACTGAAAACTTAGGCTAAAAGGTCAAAAACTGTGGCATTATAATAGAACATTTAAACTAAAAGTTACGTTTATTTAACTTAAGAGGTTGGTTATTCTGCTAACAATTTCCTTCAAATACATGTCATGATGAGAAACGTACCTCTTATTTAAGGAGTTTACTCCAGCTAGAAGAAAGGCATTCTCTTCTTCTCTGTCTGAGAAGAAATTCATTGAAAAACAAATGTGGAATAACACAGTATTCAAAGAGATAAGAGTGCAGATCCATGAAAAACGGTGCCATAGCACATACAGGTTGGAACAGGTAAGTAGGAATTCTTCTACTTGGCAATGCTGTTTTTATATCAGACTTTTGGAGACATCTGTATTATTAACTTCACATACCTACACAACATCCAAAGTGATACCATCAATATTAAAAAATTTACAGAGTCAAGATTCTGAAATTTTCCTCTTGCAGAATGTTCGTCTGTTTTTGGTTTTTTTTCAAACACATAGTATAAGTAAAGCAGTGTATGCCATTGTATCTGTCTCAAAGGATTCCAGGCAGGAGGAATGAAAGGCTTTGAATATCTGCTTAACTGAAATCAGTGAAGCAAAGGAGAAGAGACCATCAGGGAGACTGTTAAGGTCCCTGATTCTCAGGCCCAGTGTAAATTAGAGCCCAGCTGGCAATGGTACTCAGGAGACCATACGCTAGCTGAGGATGGCTGCAGCACAGCATGTTGCGACCATATGTCTGACATACTGTCTCCTTTCCAAGGGTCTCTGGCGTAACAGGATTTGGTTAGACTCTGCTCAGCTGGCCAGGTTCAGAGCTCTCATCTTCTTTGTACTAAAACAAAGGCGTCAAAGCTGTGGTTAAACTCTTGTCCACAGCAGCACTCAAGTGGGCAAGGAAAAGCAGCACTGTGATGCATCATCTTCTTGGTAGGAGCATGTTTCCATTGTGGCATGTGGTGGAAATGCTCCAGCTGAGTCTGCACACATCACAGGTGGGCAGGATGACCACTGTGGGGAATAGGACACTGGGCTGAAAACTGGAGCTGTCATGTGGCAGCACCATGATGTAAGCAGATCTGAAAGGACAATCATGCAAAACCACTGCCAGTTTCAAGTCTTTATGTGACGCAGTAATAGGAATGCTGGACCAGAACACTGCTAATTCTGCCTTTTCATACTATGAGCAGGAATTAGTTTTGTTTCGAGATGTGTGCTAATTTGCAAGTTAGTTTTAGCCTCACAAACTCCAATTCACTATTTATTTAGTCTAACAGATGAATTTCATGACCCTGAATTAATTTTTTAGTTTTCTTCTCCCAGTTGTGCTTTTTCTATTAGATATTTTGCAACACAAAAGTGGGCTTCACTCAACTCTTTGTGTGCTGTTTAATTCATGGTTTCATGGCTTAGAAGTCATTCCCTTGCCTCTGAAGAGAATTTATCTGTCTACTCATCCTGATGTCTGAGGGTTACAACAGCTTGTGCTATCCTTTCGCTTACAGTGGTTCTGAAACCACAGTACTTAAGAATATTTTCTTCCTTGCCACTGACATCCAACTTTCTTTGGTTTTATCTTGACTACTCTATCCCTTTCTGGAATCCATACACGAAGAATTTGCTCAATTTTCTTTTTCTTCCGCTCTCATGTCCATGTCATTGTGCTTTGTTGAGCTACTGCTCTCTCAGATTCTATTCCAATCACACAAGATTCAGACTTCTCAGTCTATTTGACAAAGAGGAAGAGTGCTGAAATACTGCAACATAAATAAGAAGCAACTTATCTTTGGTTCTAGATGTGCCTGTGCCTACCTCAAACCCTAAAAACAGTACATAATTTCATCCAAAAGGGGCATTATGGCTCTTTTCTTTTTTCTCTGTATTCAGTTAAGTGGCATTTTTGCAGTATAACTTATTCCAGACCTTTGCTAGAAAAAACTGTGCATACAACTTCCCTTAAAATTATATTCAGTTGGGAGCTGCCTGGCTGCACAGGATCTTATACATCGTTCAGCTAAGTCAGCGATCCATATGCAAAAATCAAGTTTTTAGGGACACTGTATGGATTTGTGACATAATGTAGAGTATCGTGCATCTCTAAAAACCAATGAATGGATTACACTCAACCATGAAAATGTTTTTTTCCTTACCATGACATTTATAAAATGGATACGCTTTATTTAACAAGGAGCTAAAAACAAATGGCACAAAACTTACTTAAAAATGTTTAAAATATTCAATACTGTAACTGTTTAAGATGATAAATGAGAGAACACAACAAGCTGAGAAACATCATGCTGAAAGCTAACACAGGACATCTTAAGTAAATTGAATTTTAGAACCTGTTTTCGGCTTGTAACATTTGGAAGCATGAAGAGGTGGGCAAACTTATTCTATTCTGTATTTCCTGACAAGCTATTTTATCTTTGCAGTCCAGAGTAGATTATATTACACTGTTGTCATGAGTTAGGTGCTGGATAATGGATAGTCTCAAAAACAGTCCATCTCTATGTAGGCAATAAAGTAACGGTTTCAGCAGCAGTAAGTTTCTTGAAAACAATAGAAGTGCATTTCAAGGAAGAGAGTGACAAGACTTGTTGAGTTCCTGAAGATTGGATTTTATTCTCTTCATGGTTGTGCTTAGTGCTCCCAGGAAATCCCTTATCTGCCTACAAGTGACAAACAATTTTTTGTCTTAATTAGCAAACCCTGGGTCAAGTTCCTGCTGCAGAACTAGCACTGCCACTGGCTTCGACTGGGAGGTGTCCTTAATTCTTCCTTTTTTTTTTTTTTCTTTTTTCTTTTTTCAATCTGCTATGTGTCAACCGACTGAAGCAAGAGCTGATATTTTAAGGTTCTTAATATTTTCAGGTTTCTCACAAGAGCAAACCTTTCTCAGTAGCTCAACGCATTTGTATCATCAGCCTTCCGCACCTCCGCTTCTCTCTCACTGTAACTGAGGGAGGTGATGGTGCTAGTCGCAGGACCTGTGGCATGACCGCTCAGATGTGCTTCTCCCTGTCTGTGGTCAGTCTCCCACCAGGAGACAAGGCTCATGTAGTCATGTCCATTAAACCTCACCGAAGGCAACAAAACCACAATGGCTTTACTGACCAACAAGTGTCCAACAACTACTTCTGAAGGACCAATTCCTTACTCAAAACTACTTCTGGACTTCATCTGTGTCTCAACCATGCTTGAAAAGAGTATTAATCTACATACAGACAGATTCCTTTATTTTAATGGAACAAAACTCGAATTCTCACTTGCCTGCTTTAAACATTTCATTAAATGTTCTGTTTTCTCCCTTATTTAAAATGCCCACTGGAGCATAGAGTGTTTCAAAGAAGAGGATCAGGCAGACTGGACATTTCTTTGTGTAATTTTTGCAGTTAGTGCAAATATTGCTTTTACTGCCAGGAAGCCAGAATTGGCCTCAGGTTCACAAATGTAACATGAGAGGTGCTGAAGTCAGACTCAAGCCTCAAGTGAAGACACATAAAGGAAAGGATGCGCACTAATAGAGGATGAGGTCTCCAGAACATCTTCATACAGGCACTTTGAGATCCATATACAAATTCATGTATCAGAGTGTAGAAGAGGTTGATGTTTTTTTCAGCTCATTATACCTTCTTTCACACAGCCAATAGACTTCAAATCTGATCATTTCCAAATATATTTGGAATATCTTCTTGATAGGAAATTTCTGCGGCTCAAAATTTGCATCTTTTTGTGATCTTTCATTTTCCATTCCGACAAATATGCAGTGTTATTTTGGAAAACACCAAAAGATGGAGGAAAAGAAGATGGGATTCTCTATGGATCTCTATTTTGTACTGTTTTCAGAGCATTGGGTGATTCATTGAAAAGGTTGAAATGAGCTATGGAAAAATTAGACTGAAAAACACATTAGAGAATGGTTCTGTCCAATTCAGTTTTGAAGCATCTGCATAGAATACAAAGAACTGCTGACTAAAATAACTAACTAACTAAATAAATAAATAAATAAATAAATAAATAAATAAATAAATAGAAATCCAAAGTATTTAATTTGAAGTATTTAATATCTTCATAGACCCATGCAGGGCATTTAGCCAAGAAGGTTTAAAACTCCTCTGGTTAGCTGCAACTTAGCTCTTCTAGTTGCAATATCCTAGAACCTAGCCCAAGAATCTTCTGTTATATACATTGTATTGCTTTGTGAGGAGGAGAACAGAGTTTTTGAGAGAATAAGTTCTGTTCACTTCCAATAGTATTTCTTCTTTTTTCTTCACTACATACTATTTAATATTTTCCTTTGTACACTTCTTAATAGTTGAGCTCTAAGTGAAACTCTGCAAAACAGCATTAGGATTCAAACTGAAGTGGAAGATTTCATTTTCAGGGTCACAAGTAGCATAGTGAGATTTCTCTCTTAAACAATGACACTTAGTATCTCTGTAGTTCTATGAATACTTTTGAAGTGTCATATTAAAACCAATCTCTTGGCCTTCAGGCAAAGAGAAGCAATTAGTCTTGGAGTTGTGAATAAATAAAAATCCATTTATATACCCGTCCTTGACATGTACCTTGCAAATCTTAGAAACTTCATCTAGTGGGAAAAGAAATGTTAAATCACAAACACCGATACTGATCATATTGCAGCGTTGCTTCCTAAAACTGTTTAGTTTGTATCAAACTTTCAAGTATTAATTCATATGTATATATTCATACATATTGAAACACAACAACAGAAAGGCATTCGCACACTCGAGTGAGAA
The DNA here is from genome assembly GCA_030625065.1 of Alectoris magna. Taxonomy (NCBI): domain Eukaryota; kingdom Metazoa; phylum Chordata; class Aves; order Galliformes; family Phasianidae; genus Alectoris; species Alectoris magna. The sequence goes on along the minus strand of CM060571.1, from coordinate 9,307,547 downwards.
GAAAGAGATGAGGGAGTGCGCATGGAGCTATAACGCACACCTTTATTATCTATCCTCTGCGCTAATCCAGGTGAGAAAAACTCAAAGCTCTCAAGTACATTGTTCTGCATAGCTACTGCAAAAACATCCTACCATGTGCACGCCTCTTTCGTCCCAAATACCACTCAGTCTTTGGTCTGCAAACAAACAAACAAAGCAGATCTTTATTAGCCATGCATGCCAGTTAAGTGGTACCTGTGGCAGTTGTGTTGGGATGAGTCAAAAAACAATTTCTACTTTTTGTTCAGTGCAGTGTTTTTAGGTTTTCGCTCTCCTCTTTACCGCACCTCAGTGCAGAAGCATCCTATTTCTGCAATGCTCTACTTGCTGTTCAAGGTTCTTACATTTGTTTTTCGTTTAGTAGTCAGTAGATCACAGAGGAAGTAAAAATTACGTTGTCAAGTGATCCCTAGCGGTCCGTGCATCCCTATAGAAACACGAGGTAGCTGGGGCTGGGAGACGGGTCGCGGAGCCTCGGCTGATCTCGTCCTCCTCGTGCTCCACTTGTTGAGCGGTGAGAGGTGGGACTGCTGGGGCCGCCGCCCGGCCCGACGGCAGGTGGGGCAGCCGCGTGGGGACGCGCAGTGGACGCACGTCGGGGCAGAGCTGGCCTTGGGGCCGCGCAGAGCTCAGAGGTGGGACCCCACCGAGGCCCGCACCTGGGCCGGTGGGATGGTCAAGGAAAACAAATTTAAGTCTGTTCTGGATGCAAATCTCTCCGCTGACCTAGTTCTCATTCTCCTTTTCATTTCAGAAGCTCAGCTAAAAATCCATAAATTAAGGAAATTAACTGATGGAGCCTCCGGCATCTTTGTAAGCTATTTAAATCTTTAAATTTACAACATCTTCTGCATATATCAAGTAATTGAACTAACTGCAGGGATGTAACTTTAATGAGAAAATTTCCCTCTTCTCCTGTAGTTTGTACTCGAGAAGGAAAAAAAAAAAAAAAAAGAAAGAAAAAAAAGGAGAGGAAAAAAAAAAAAAAAGCTGCCCTTAGGAGAAAAGTTTCTGTTTATTCCTGCCACGGAAGATAACTTTAAAAAAAAAAACGAATTGCAGGGGTCCTGCCTGCCTTTCCTCGTTCCCCTCCGGTAGAGGCGGGACGGCACCGGCGAGGCCGCCCCGAGCCCCGCGGCGCGGAGGGAAGCGCGGGCGGGCGCGGAGAGGAGCACGGCCCGCCGCCGGGCTGACCTTTCGGGCGGCCGCGCCGCGTTGCGTAACTCCCTGCGCGGCCGCGCTCGGCGGCTAGTAGGCGCTGCAGCCCGCCCGGCCGCGGCCACCGGGACGCGCGGCGTCGCTCCGCGGGCGCGCAGCTGCCGGAGCCCCTCCTCTGCGGCGGCCGGCGGCCGAGAGCCGGGCGCTGCGGGGCGCTGCTCCCCCCGAACTTCTCCCGCGGGCGCCGCTCTTCGCGGGGCGCGCATCCCCCGCGGGGGCTCGGAGAAACGCGGAGCCGCGGGCGGAGGCGCGTCTTGGGCGGAAAGTTGAGGGGCGGGCTTCGTGTTGTTTTAATTTTTATTAACGTTTAATATTTATTTATTTATTTATTTGGTACGGAGGGGGGTTCCCGCCCCCTTCACTTCGGGGCGCGCTGCGCGCCCGCGGAGCCGCCCGCGGAGCCCCGCGCCATCGCGCCGCACGCTCTAATTGAAATGGCGCTTTTGGCCGGGGGCGGGCTGCCAGGGCGCTCCGCAATAGCACAATGCATGTCGATAGACGTCATTTGGTTTTAATGGCCTACAGGAAATTTGGCGTTTACAATGCGAGACATTAGCAAAGGGTGAAAGGGAGGGGGAGGCGGGCGGGCGGGCGGGCTGGAAATAATTGCGGTCCCGTCCCCCCCACCCCCCCCCCGCCGCCGAGACCCCCCGTCTGCACCCCGCCGGCGCTGGGGATGCGCCCGGGGGGGCCGCGGCGATTTTTTTTTATTATTTATTTTTGAACTTGATGTAGTTTATCAACAAGTGCGGAGTGGGTGCTACCCTAATTGTAACGGAGGAGTCGGGAGATGTGAGAAACGTGCCCTGCGTTACTTATTTGGGAGCTGAAAATTTATGCCTAGTTGAAAACGCCTGGGGAAATATTACATCAGACCAAATGACAATGATTAAAATCAGCTTTTTCCCCCCCTTCCCCCTTTTCCTCCTTCTTCTTTTCAGTAAGCCCGCGGAAGGACGTGACAGCGGCCCGAGCCTCCCCGGCACCGACCCGTTACCGCCGGCGGGGCCGGGCCGGGCCGCGCAGCTCCGCGGGCGGCGTAGGGCTCCGCGGGCTGCGGTGCGGCGCTTCCCGGCCCCATCCATTTCCAGGGCTCGTGTTTTGTTTTACGGGGGGTGGGGGTGTGAAATAAATCTGGGGACCTTCACTAAAAGCAGGGGAAAATATCCAATTTTCATCGCAAAATTAGCTAGGGCGAGAGCAAAGGGCTGAGCTAATTGTAGCCTAATCCTCTGCCCTGCAGGCGTTTGCAAAGCCCTGAGCAAGAATTCGCTTTTTTTCCTCCTCTTCTCCCTTCCCTCTGTTATTTAGAGACGGGATTATTGCCTTTCTTCTCATAACAGCCTCGGCAGTTTCATTTAAAGGCTTTTTTCCCCCTCACACACACACATCCGAGCACACACAACATAAATAGAAAGAAGCGGCAAAAACAGAGAGGGGGAGAGCGAGCGAGGAGAGAGAAGCCTTAAAAATAATAATAATCACAGCAGGATCTGAGGAGCAAAGATAGTAATAAAGGCAAAAAAACCGAGCCCATCCACACACAAACCCAGCAGAGCCCAAAGCCGAGGGGGGCTCGCGGCTCATCCTGTGCTCAAGGTAAGGAACGCGGCAGCGGCTGCTCCCGCGGCTGCCCGGGCCGGGCCGGAGCGCGCTGTGCCGTGCCGTGCCGTGCTGCGCCGTGCCGTGCTGAGCCGTGCATTGCATTGCGCTGCACCGCGCGGCACGCTCGCGCCTTCTCCCGCTCCCTTTTTTTTTTTTTTTTTTCTCTTTTTTTTTTTTTTTTTTTGGGAAAGTGCCTCCTCAAACTAACTCGGCTCCCGGCTCCGGAGGAGAAGCGGCAGAGGGGTGGTTTTTTTAAAGCTACAGCTCCCGCTTTGCTAGCGCCGTGTGTGTGCCTGTGCGTGCGTGTGCGTGCGTGTGTGTGTGTATGTTTTGTTTTGCTCCGCTCCAGCATGGGCAGCGCCGGCGGAGCCCCGCGGCCCGGGGTGCCCGCGCTGCCGCCCCGGCCCCTGCTCTGAAGACGGCCCGGCCCCGGCCCCGGCGCGGCGGAGGCAGCGCAGCCCGCTCCGCGCTCTCGCAGGGTACACGCGGAGCCGCGGGGGTCTGGCGGGCGGCGCGGGGTGCGCGGCCGGGGCGCGGGGGTGGCGGCGGGGCGGCTCGGCACAAAGGGAAGGCGGGCGACAATGGGAGCGCCGCGTATGGAAAGCACGGGCGGGCTGTGAATGAAACTCTGGCGCCAGTGAGAGTGGAAGGCTCGGGTTGGGGCAGACTTCAAACCACTCTAGGCTATAGTTTGCATTTCTGCTCCTGCATGCGATGTGGCACACTTCTGCAAAATTCATACATTAGCCTGGCTAACGCTCACCTCCATTGGCTGCACCGAAATTGGATGCGATCGGGGTTACGGGGCTTTTTTGCCCTCGCGTTCATCTAAGATATCTCCTTTCTTGTTATGAGGGAATAAGTAAAGGACGCCATGTTGTGCTTTTTTTTTTTCTTTTTTTTTTTTTTTTCCTCCTTGCTGCTCTTTACCTTTGGGCTCGCCGCGCTTTTCAGAGCAAAAGGCAGAAGTTGGGAGGGCGGCTGCGGCGCTCCGCGGTGGTTCCCCTGACCAGCAGCGGGGAGAGGCGTGGGGTGACGTGAAGCCGCACTGATACAGCGGCGGCTGCCACAGCGGGCGGGGGGTGGGGAGGGAGGGAGAAAGCGTCTGCTTTTTCTTTTTTTTTTTTTTTTTTTTTTTTTTTTGTGAGGAGAGCCCCGCAGGGAGCCCCCATTCCCCCTGCAAAAGTTTTGGGCACGATCCACTCTGTCACTCGGGACAGCGGTGCGTGAGGCAACGCGGAGGTGTGTGCAAATGTTGACGGACTTTAAATTTTGGAGCCATCCAGTGCGAGGTTTCAAGTAACCCCATCCCTTCTTTGTCTCTAGGCTCGCTTCTCAGCGTAACCAATTGTCTCCGAGTGGCTCTGGAGGCAGACCCGAGCGGTCGCCGTGCGTGTTTATGGAGACAAAGGTAATGCCCGGCCCGGGGCTCTGCCCCCGGCTCCGCGGGGCCGCGGGGCTGGGGCCGCTCCCGCAGCTGCTCGGCCCGGAGCGCTGCGGCGGGGCCGCTCCGGCGGTGGGGCCGGGCCGCGGGCGGGCGCCGGCCTCCCCGGAGCCGGGCGGAGCGGAGCGGCCGCAGCGCCCGTCGGCGGGCGTCGGTCCTGCTGCGGGCGGGGCGCGGGGCGCGACCCGCGGGGCCCCGCAGGCGCCCGGGCGGAGCGAGCGGGGGCTGGCGGCTCCTGGAACCTGCGGTGCTCATTTCACGTCTCGAATGTGCATGAAGGAATTAAACTGCACGAGTGAATAACAGCATTAGTTTCAATTAATTTTTATCCTGGCAACAATAAACTTTAGAAACAAAGCGCTTTTACATCCGCAATTAGTCTTGCTTCCCATCTGTAGTCTTTTTAAGTGCCTGCTCCTCGATTTAACTTTGTCCCTCCTTCAGAGCTGCCTCCTTTTCCGCTCTTCCCCCTTTTTTCTCGTTATCCCTTCCAGGCTGCCGCTTGCTTCTCCTGCAACCTTTCACCTCCCCTGTCCCTATCTGTCTGCTCTGTTCTCTGCAGTTTATTTCTACTGTATTTTCCCAACATCAGCAGCGGTATTGGTTACCATGGCCCCGGGCTATGTGCAGAGGTGGGAAAGCTTCATCCGCCCAAAAGTTCTTACACTTTTGAAGTCTTTCTTTTAGTAGGATCTGAAATGTATCATCTAGAGTGTGTATTAAATGAACAGTATTCCTGAAGGCTTTAGAGCAAGAAAGGCAACACCCTGGAAAATTCTGCAGTCTTTCAGCATTCTCTGCCCTAGGGTTATAGCCCTGGGCACGGAGCTGAATGGAGCTCTTACAACTGCCTTCTGTTTACCTTTTATGGTTAAAATAACAGCTTAGCAAAGAAGCAACTTCATGGAGAAACGATTCAGTGAAATCATCTCAAGCTGTAGCAGCATAGCTAGTTTAATCACCCCTAGAGAGCTGAACAACTGTGAGCACAATGGGACACAAAATCATTTTGTGTGTAAATGAGCATGGCATTGTGATTATTTCACTTTGCATGGGCAAATAGTTTTTACAAGCAGTACTTATGCAGTTAGCTTAGAAAGGCAGAAAAAGATAAGCTGGCTCTGAAAGATCTTGGTGTGCAATGTTTGAAAAACTAAATATTCAGATAATTTGGGAATCGGGCTCTATTGATTTTGCCTTCAGCAGGTTCCTGTGTTACTGATTAGAGCAGGGTTATTGCCTGTGCCACTAGTTGGGAGGCTGTATCCTGTTGTAGGCAACTAAAGAGCAAGGATTATTTTACATGGTTTAATAAATGAGTTTTGTTAGTGTTCCTACAATATTTACCCTTAAGGTTTTAATTTTCACATCAGTATTAGAAAATATGTGCATAAAGACTTTGACTGGATAAATACATTTAAGATTTTGCTTTGTGCATAAAATAAGTGCATTACTCAGTGTGATGAATTTTATCTGTGTTTCACATTAAGGAGAGGAAGGAGTCATTAGAAATAGTGTTATGGTACCTTAAGAAATAAGAGTACTTATTTTTTGGAGCACTACAAGTGTTTTCAGTGTCCTTACGCTCAACAATTACGCCCCCTGATAATCTGCTCATAGGAAATGACTGAACTCCACAACTCTCTTAAACACGTTGGGTTCGTTTTTAATACGAGTCCTCTCTGAGCAAGGGAAAAGCCCATGTTCTGATTCCTCCTCCTCCCCCCAAAAGCCGGTAGCATCCTCAGTAAGTATGAAAAGCCATAAAAGTTTGAGAACTATTTTAGCTTTCCAGTGATTTTCTATAATTAAGTGTTTTTTCAACACATGCTCTAGCTGAGAGATGCCAAAAGCAGAGGATTGTTCAAAAGGTCCCTCCAGTGAATAGTATAAATTAAATATCTACTGTGTGAGTATGGCCTCACTGAGAATCTCAGACTTTTTACAGATCAAGGAATTTACTGGTATACTAACATTAAACAAAATCCTAAGATAGCAGCCGTGCTTAAATATGCACAAATAGATTCAGATCACTTGATCTTTAGCTATCTGTGCATATTTTAAAATTGAAGTCTGTATTTCAAGACAAATGGTTAAATGTAAGACTCGTTTACAGAGGACTGGAAGCCCTTTGATTTCATTTGGAAATTGTAACAAGGGGTGCAGATGAGCCCTAATTAGGCACTTGTTTTGTGAAACTGCATGAGATGTGTTTCTAAGGCAGCTCTGTGCTATGCGAGGTCTGTACCTTTATCATTAGTGATAATAGTTAGGGTCTGAACAAAGACAGGGTTGACATTCAGCCTGTGTCTCCTGACCCTTTCATTTAAGTGAGGGAGCACAGACTGAACATGAGTTTGCAGTGCTCTTTGGTAAGAAAGAAAAATCCTTGTGTTGGCAGACAGATGAGGCACCCACAGACTGGTAAACAGAGCGCTAAAATCCTGCAGGTACTTACATACTAAGTTGCTTTTGAAAGTTAGTTCTTTTATTTATGCTATACGACCTATTTACTAAAGCTTGCCCACAACAAGCTCTTGTGGGAAACAAGAAAGCAGCATCTTGAGTCATGAAAGGATTCAATCACTTTCCTTGAAGGTGGTGCTGTAGCAAAAATGTTAATGCCCAATTTCACATCGACTGACACAGAAGTCCTAGGACAGAGCTGGCATTTGCTTCGTGCTCAGTGCAGAGGTCCATTCTGCCTCCGAAGAGGAAAGGATGTGGATTCATAATGGGGTGATGTATTGCTGTGCTTTAGATGCAAGAAATCCTTAGGAGCTAAACTAGATAAATGTGGTTAATGGAGACGTTATGATGACTTTATGAAGCTGTCCAGATTAATTAAGATTTTTCAGCTCCTTTCTATATAGCTCAGATGTGGATTTTTACAACAAATGTTTCTAACTGCATGTTCATTTTGTGTCATAGCCAGGCTCCTTGTGCAAAATATTTACTGCTAGCAGAAAGACAAGACCAGCTTCAGATTTCTAGGAAACATTATCAAAGTAATGTGGGAAAAATGGGAATTCACTTTGTAATGCTGTATTGAAGTGCTTGTCAGATAGAAGGGAGAGTCTGGATGTTTGGTAGCATGCTTGCAAAACAAAATACCAAGAAAATTAGATTATATTCAGAAATATCTTCAGCTATAATGTTTAGCATATGTTGTTTTACCCATAAGGGGGAGAATGAATGGACATGTTCTGAAACTTACAGCAGATTTTTTTTTGTTTGCCATGTGTGCTATCCATAGTGATTTAACCAAAATTAGCTCTGAGACACACATTTCATGCAGAATAAGCTGTGCTTTTCTTACTGAAGAGAACTGAGGAATTTTCTCCTGCTTTGCTAATCCTTTCAATTTTTAAGACATTTTAAGATTCTTGACTCAATTCGGTAATTCTGCTAATTTTCAAACATTTTTAATGCAGTAGCCATTAGGTGGATAGTGAATTTGTAATTTCGCTTGCCAGATTGCATAGTGGTCTCTAACGCTTCTTGTCATGAAAACACAGGTCAGTTTATATATGTGTATCTTTCTGTTTTCACTGCTTCCAGGTACTGCATTCAGTTTGAAAGCTTGTTAGTTCTTTGTATCTAATATTAAGGCTTAACTAAAAATTATCAATTTATTTTGCAATTATTGAAAATAAGACACAAAATTGATCTTAGTTTGATATGAAATTTACTACATGTATAAACTAAAAGCCTTAGGTACTGAGGAAGTCACTAATTTAGAGGTGTCTCGTTACTGAGACAAACTTGCAAAACCCCCTGAATCCCAATTCACAAATTGGTTATTCGTTTGTCAGGGGATATTTCACATCTAACACATAAGCCCGCGACCTTTAATTAGAATTTTGCAGTTTGTTTTATGCCCCTTGAGGCTGACACCTTGAAAATTTTTTTTCTTGATTTCTTATTGCTAATAAGCATCTTTCCCTTTCCCTCTGGTACTTTAAAGAAAATGATGCAAATACACTTAATTACAGTGGTGGCAATAATTTGTTAGCTGCGTATGTGATCAGGCAGATGCAAAAATGATCTGATTAGATCTGTGATCACACTGAAAATAAAGGTAACACACTGCTACATTTAAGAGAAACTGTTCTTTTTGTCCTCCGTTTCCAGGAGGGAAGAAGCATGTCCCGTCTGTCTCTAACACGGTCCCCAGTTTCTCCTCTGGCTGCTCAAGGAATTCCTCTCCCAGCCCAGCTCACCAAGTCCAACGCTCCTGTGCACATCGATGTAGGAGGACACATGTACACCAGCAGCCTGGCTACCCTGACCAAGTACCCAGACTCCAGGTAAGACTTCTGGGTTTTCAGACTCTCTGCCTCATTCTGTTCATTGCATGGAAATATTCTTGTACCTATGCGGCATATTTCGGTGTGAAATACGATTTATTATATATTCACCACTTATGAATAATTCAGTTTCCGATTTATACGTTAACTTCACTGGTGTTGTATAGAAAAAATGCCTGTACTATTTATGTATAATTTAGAGAGCCTATTCATTTTCTCTCTCGGTGTCTTCAGCACTATACTGCTACGTGTGAAGCACCTGTTGGTGTCCTTGATTATTTCCAACTGTACCTAGCAACCTATTCCTTTCAGATTTAGGGAAAAAAAACCTCTTCTTTCCCCCCTCTTCTTTCAAGAAAATGAAACAGTTCAGTTATACTAGGACCAATAGATGCTTTCATTAGCCAGCAGAAATCCAAAAGTCAGGCATAGCTCAGTGCCTCTGTGGCAGCAGGCATGTCCTATGGATAGTGGTCAGTTTACCAGCTCCATGTGCTTGCAGCCACACTTTGGATCAAGTTTGTGTGGATTAGGGTAGCTGATTAGCACTGAATGTGTTAATGACAAGCCTGGCGAAAAGGATTTAGTTCTGGCCAGTATTATCACAGAGGGAACTCCAGATACATCAAACTATGAACTGAGGTGGCATGAAAATATCGTATGTGTAACGCTGTCTCTTTGTTACTTGCCCAGATCCCAGTCCTGTGGGGTACTGGGCACCACGATACATGGGTCATCCTGGGTAGCATCAGACCTGTAATGGTACTGTGGAAGAGATCACTGTTTTCAGGGTTAAAATATTTTCATTGCAGTAGTACCTGATTTTGATTTACAGTTATTGATCACTAAAATGATTCATCTTTTTGTCATTCTGACTGTTTATGCTTCAGAAGGATAAATGCCTCGTGGGTAACCACCAGAAGGTGTAGATATGCAGTATCAACGTGCCTGTCAGACTGCTTAACGGTGGCACTATGGACTCAAAAGTAATCCAGAGCTCAGGCCAGCAAGTTATCAGAGATTTTGCTACCTGCATGGCCGGTATTTCTGTAAAGAGAAGGACTTTTTTTTTCTTTATGGACAAGCACTGTAAAGCTCTAGATTTATTTGGAGATTTCTCCTTTTGAAGAACTAGCTTTTTGGCACAGATTTGGCAGGTTCTCAAGCAATAAATGACATTTATGGAGATTCCTTGATATGCTTCTGATGTCATAAAGCACAGGGCTGTGTTCTCATGCGAAGGAAAGATAGTTGCTACATCGTCTATGGGAAAGAAACAATTACTAAAATACCTGTATCTTATGGTTAGACTGAAACCATATTATTTTTTTTTTGGAACAGTTGCTGTTTGTGTGGTACTTTAATCATAGAGAAGTCTGTTCGGTGGAGAGAGATTTCTAACGGAGAAGCAGACAAACGCTTTATAGTATAAAAATACAGAGAAGATTTAGTAGTTGTGATGGAATAGCACATCTGTTTCCACATTTTAAAATATCACTGCTGACACTATTTTTAAAATATGCCCCATATCAGACTTGCTTAATAAGCGCTTCAGTTATGTAACTTTTGGGAGAATATACATAAATTCACATATTTTATATAAAGAGAACAGAGTAGTGATTTAAAATGTTTTCCCCCCTTTGCTAAAATACCAGAAGAACATTCCTTAGGGTTTTGTTGTTCTATTTAAGTTAAAAATACAAAACTGTGACTGACCAGAGCTCTTGTGTTGCCAGATGTTTTGCTGTGTACTGTACGTTGTTTGCATTGCAGTATTATCTCGTATGCTTTTTCAGCTGCTCAAACTTCAGTTCTTACAGGAGCAGGAGCTTAAAGAGCTTGATCTGAAAATCAGAAGGATTAATTATTAACCATGTATATTTTATAGCAAAACACAACCCCTCACCACCACCTGTGTAGATTGCCTTGCTACATATGTTATGGATGGAGGGGTCACTTTAAGTTTCAAATCAAATCTTAGTTGTTGTGGGCTTTTTTCTTCTTCGTAATTTGGCTTTTTGCAGCAGTGCGCTGTAGACTTGGTTGGTTACCCCCCATTGAGCCTGTCTTACTCTCATTCCCAGTTAAATCAAAATAAAACTTGCAGTTATTTCAGTGGGGACGATGAGAGCTCCTGATGGTGCTTCACTGCCTCTGTGTGATTCTTCCACAAGGCACAGATTGCCACTGCAGTGCTCTGGATGGGAGAGGCATCTTTTGCAGATGCAAGAAGAAGGAGATAGCTTTTCTGGGTGAGACATCTGGAAAGAATGCCAGAGCACTGTTAAATTATGCTCACATGATGATGTGCATGGCCACATATAGCATAGCCATACTCATCCACATGCAGAGTTTCCTGGATTATTTTGGACAGCATATTAAACTCTTGGTTTGAGCATGAGTTTATAAGCTTCAAATCCAAGAAATTAAACAAATTTCTAGCTTCTGTTTCAGGGAAAGATGTAAGCATATGCTGAAATGCTTTGCTAAGTCTTAACTTGTGTCACATAAAATATAATTTGCACTCACTAAAAGTGAAAGCTGTGGGAATAACCTTCCTGTTCATGTTACAACCTCTATTTCTTTTTCTGTGTTCCAAAATCCCAAATAGGCTGTTAGCTTGTAATGTATACAGCACATGCACGTGTATAAGGACATGTATATAAATGTGATCGTACACAGAGATATCACTTGCTAATGGGAAATGGAAAAAATCATTGAATCGTGTTTATCTTTCAATAGTATTTGAAGGAGGCCCAATCCTGTTAGGTTCTAAATGAACTCAGGTTGTGTTGACTTCAGTGGGAGGGAAGAGCTCTCAGCAGCTTGCCAGATCAGGCCCAGCAGGAGCAAGTATAGGTATGACCAGTTCCTGCCTATACCTGCTCTCCAGTCACCCCTCTGGTATGACATAAATTACACCTGACAGCAGGCAGCGTGATACATTTCTTATTGTAATTTGTTAGGATTGACTGTGCTCAGCCCACTCACTTGCTTTGTTTTGCTGATCCCAAGTTATGTGGTTAGCCCTAATTCATGGAAACAAAGGACCTGATTCTGGGAGTCTTACTCACGTGAAGGAGTAGCTGGTGATGTAAAGATGGAGAACTAATTTTGCATGTCAGTGATCCCAGAGTTGTTTCGGAGCAACTTTGATGAAGTCTTTGATGTTGTTCATACTAGTGCAGCTGCTGAGAGAAGAGAATTTGTCCATTGATTAGATTTGCATAAGCAAAGGGTGCCAGATTAGGCATTAAAGGTGGTAGACGCCCTCTTTCCAGTAAATTTTTATGGGCTACGTAACTTCTCTAAAGAAGAGAACACAGGAGCAGCACACAACTGTTGTGGCAAAAGGGAAGGGTTGAACAGCCACTGTCAAAGACAGTTTCAAAACTAGATGTGCTCACCTTAGACTTTACTCTTACAGGTTTTCCCAGTTGGCTTTTTAAATGAAACACCTTATAAATAAGTAAGCTGGATTTTCAGAGAGTGAAAGGCAAGGGAAAAAAGAAACAAGCAAAAGATACTGTGAGCAGAAACAACATAAAGACAGCATAATAGCCACAGAGATGATCTCAAAAGCAGTAGGATTAATCCCTCTTCTTATAGCTAGTTGAAGCTGCTATTCTTGTATACCTGAAATGGCCATTCAAGTTAACAAGTTTTGGGGGATTCACAGAGGTTGATACTGACTTATTTTCATCTAAGGCTCACTTTCTATAGCTTATTTTTAGTAAGTTTTCCACCAAAACTGCCAACTCTGATAGTTGTGAGCTACAGATATGTAAAGGCAAAGAAAAAAAACCTCTGTTGAATACTCTTACCATCAATATCTTATTTCTAAAGTAACCAGCTGAACAGACAAATTATACAACTTTGAGAGCATTTCCTCTAGAAATACCGTTAATGTTTTCACTCACAGGACCTCTAAAAGCAACCCCTTCACACATTGACACTTGAATGTGGATTTATATGACAGATTATAAAGGCTGCAAAGACTAGCACATCTATAAAGTGAGCTGCAAATTGTATTTATTCGAGGGAATGTGATAGCTCTTAAAAAACAAAAATAAAAAACAACCAGAAATCTGAGCTCTTAATGTGCGGAGTTTGTTACCCAAAGATGCTGCCAGATCATCCAGTCTTACTCCCACTGAGTTCAGTGACAGATATCTCATCAACTTTGAGTGGAAAAGAACAAAAAGTTCCAAATCCCCCTATACCACAGCAAGCCCACACTTTGCCATTTCACTGAAAATTTTGATATGATTTTGAAGTTGTTAGAAAGCAGAATGAGACTTTTTTTTCATTAGAAGCCTGTTCTTTGTACAGCCCTGTTTAACATTTATCTCAGAGAATTGCTGTGAGCTCCTTGTGAGTTGTACATTCTTGGTTAATTAGTATTTGTTGTCTAACCCTTTGTTAAAGATAAGTATGTTATTTTGTTTGAAAGGGAGTTATAGGAGGTCTCACTTCCAGGAGTGTTGGTCATGTGCGAGAAGTGAGCAGACATTGTAATTGAAGCAGAAGTTCCTGGTGGGAGTGGTGTGATCACACAGACCCGGGGGAGCTTCCCCAACACCACTTGGCAGCACAAGGTGGTTGGGACCTGCCAAACTGGACCTGTCTGCCCTCAGCCTTTACTCCATCTGGTTAACCGAAAACACCCATCTTTTTTAAAGTTTTCTTAACTCTTTAGGAAAGCAAAACTTGTTGGCTCTGTGGCCCAAGGCAGTACTAACAGTGCATGCCCTGACCTAGAGGCACCTTGGCTTTATCACCCACTTCTCTGGAGGCTCTGCCCTCCAGAGAAAACCAGCACAGGCTTTTTTTTTTTTTTTTTTTTAACTGTTTCAGAAAGCAATGATATGACTGTAGCTTTTATGAGGCGTAGTAGAATTTTCCCATTTTCTTTGCCTTATTTTCCTCTGAACCCATGATCTTTTGGAGGGAATTTACAAAAGAGCCCCCTAAAGTTTTGGACTTTTTCTTGTCAAAGCAAACTCTCATTCTTTTGTAAACCCACATTTGGACAAGCTCTCCTACCAAGCATGTTCTTCTGAGCCCAGCTGCACAGTAAGTCACCTAGATTCCCCTGTAGCTGGATCTCAGCACCAATACCCAAGATCTTTTCTTCTCTCCACATCTCTGCAGTCACACCAGGCTGGACTGACTTCCAGGACAAGGTGCTTCTCCAAGTTTCAAGACTCGCCTGTTGTCCCTGCCAGACCATGACTGCTGACACCCTATAGCCAGATACAGATTAACTCAAACACATCTAATACTGAGATCTTCAAGACAGATTTTTCACTTCACCCTTTACAATTTCCTGGGAGAGAGCAGGGAAATTCTTAATTCAGATGAGTTCAGTGTATATAATTCTCCAGACTTAGCATATGTAAGAGCATGTAGGATCAATCCAGTGTTACCACCATTGACTTGCTAATTCTTCATCAGATCTGTGGAGTCTTGATGCTATTACAAGAAAACAATGCCAATTATCAGATCCTGTCACTCACCACATACTGGCAGAAGGGTGTAAATCAGTTCTTAAACAGACCCTCTGCTTTGGCCAGGAAGTTAAGACCAAATTTGTTCATAACCAGAGACTGATTGTGGCCTCTAAACCACAGTACGTTTGAGGTCAGGGTTGAAATTTGGAGCAGAAAAATGCCAGCTCTCCTGGGTCCACTTACTCTCTTTTGGCCCTGTGTAATTGTTAGCATCAATACTAACCTAGGTGTTTCCAAAACCTCTCAATTCCAATTCTACACCACGCTGACCACAGCTCACTCACCTGGAGTGTATACAGCATGTTGTTCCTCTTCAGTATCTCCGCAGACCTGCTTATTGATGCTCCTTTAGCACAATGTGTGCCTGCCATGGCACATTACACCCTCAGTAAAGTACTGCTCTTCCCAGTGAGGTTGTCTGTGGGATGGCATGAGGCTCAGGCATAACCAGGCTGAAAAGCATGGTCTGTCACCCAAAAGGCAAAGTTTCTGAATTGGTGCCTACAGCCCAAATTCAGGCAAAGCTCTACAAAACGCACCTGCATTGAGCTGCAGCACAAAGCTCATTAATTTTAATAGATATTGTGAACTTGAAGCTTACACGGACTTTAAAGAAAAACACCTGAAGAGGCAGGATTGTTTTCCTGTGCTACTGATGCTCAGAGCTGCAGAGCCTAGGTATGGCACGAGTATGGTGGTTGTGATGCACTGGCATTAGGGGGGTGAGCCTGCCAGGGCTCCCCCAGCTCTGCTGCAGAAGATAGCAAGGAGAGGAATAGAAAAGCAGAGATTTCGGTTAAACATAAAGACTTTTCTGAATTAACATAAGAATTTTCATGGAGATTAAAATAATTTTCTGTAACATTTAATGCACCTGTAATTAACAGATAAATCTAGAGAGTTTTTCTCATTTGGATGATGACTGGGCAAGTCTTTGGTTTCCAAGGGAATTTTGACCAGTAGAACAGTTAATGAAAAAAAAAAATCCTTAAAAATCCTTAAAAAGATCCTTTCTGTATCCCACCCTTCCTTCCCCCCAGTCTGCATCTAAACCTGCGGGTGCTGTACTTACCTGAGTGGGAGCTGGAACCAGCAAAGAACTCTTATTTCCAGACTGCTGAATCAAATAATGGAAAATGAACCAGGCATTCCCTGCTTGCACAGAGAAACACTGCTGTTTTGTAAGGGTGCTGTGTGGCTGCAGCCACCCAAGTCCGTGCAGCTCTCTGGGAAGCGTGAGAAGTTAGGGGCAGGATGGGAGCTGCTTCCAGGACCCAGCCAGCACAACTCCTGGGTAGCATGCAGAACAGAGTATGGCAGGCAGAGGTGGAAAACCTTTAATTCTCCTGGCTGGGCTGGTTGGAGCTTCTGCAGCAGCTGCCTCAACAGTACCAGGTCTGGGAGGAGCAGGGCATTGCCTGGCTAAAGGAGGTGCACTGGATGTGGCCTCCATGGAATAAAAATCTGCAACAGGAAAGTAATTACAGCTGGGGTTAATGACCTAGGTACCCTGCCTCTAACTTCTATTAGAGGGAAAAATCCTAGAATCAGAGTCTGCTTTGAGAAACTGAGCAGAACTCATGGAAATAATACACAAAAACACATTTCCCTGTGTTAACCAAGGATGCTGCTGTACTTCAGCAGTGGTGGTGGCTTGGTGGTAAAGGAGAACAAGCCCTGTAATGCAACTTTTCAGTCCAGTTACTGTGAGAGATGGGAGCAAAGGAATTTGTATGGAAACTGATTCTTCAGACCTGTCTGTGTCCATCTCTCCAGAATCTCTGACTAACTGGCATGTAGGGAGCCACAACAGAGCTGAGCTGTCTGCTGTGATAAAGGTGTTTACTCCTTACTGGACTTCATAAATGCTGCCTTGCCCAGCACAGCTGCTGCCTGGGGACTGCCCGCAGGCTCTGGAGAGGGAAGCAGAGCTTATCCTTTGGGAGCACAAATCTTACTGCAATTGGGTGCAGAGATTGGGACCTGTCAATGAATGAATTATTAGTATGTTTACTTGGAATATTTGATGAAATGTATGAGGGTATGTTACACAGCTAGTCTCTGATGAACACTTTCTGAAATTATTATTTCTCTGTATATGTATATATATTACAGCCTGAGTTGTGTGGAGTTCTAGGCACAAATAGGTATTACAGCACCTAGAAAGGGGTGGATTGAGCTACTGTTGGGGAGAAGATAGCAAACCACACTCAGCTGCCTTACAGGAATAAAATTATGGCTGTGTTGCTAAGCCCAGCACAGGCTGCTCAAAAAGCCTGCAGTTGAGAAAATTCCACGTTCCTGATCTTGATATTACCTTGTTTGGCTTGGCTAGTCAAAAGGGAAGAGAGAGGAGGTGTTCTCTGTGCAATCTGTCCATCCTGGCTGTGGCCAGAGGAATGTCACTTGTGGCCTTTGAGAGCAGGTCAGGGCTGCTGGGCTGTCTCTCCAGTACCTTTGTTGCAAACTCAGATAGCCTTGTCCCTTTTTCTGCTCTTCTCCGTTCTCCTGCAAAAATAACTGAGCTGAGTTTAGCCCATTTGTAATTCCCCTCCTTCCTATTTACAATGAGTTAAAAATCAGTCTGGTTTATTAAAACTCACACATAGAACCCAGAAGATAGGGAGCCCAGTAATTCAACATTTTCTTGCTTTAGCGCTCTGTATTTATAGCAGTTTCTGAGGTTAGTTGGTTAAGTCCTTTGTCATTTTTTTAATTCCTTCTTTTGCTTACCACTCACCTCTCACCTGCCAGGGCACTTCAGTGCCAGCAGCACAATTTAAGTATTTTTCAGCTGTCGTTTTCAGGGCACTAACATGAAACATGAAAAGCATCAGCATTAGCAGCATGGTTTGAGAAATCTCTCCCATAGGATGCTATGGAAGCAACCTGTCTCCTCCTTTTCTGTGCTGCTAGTGGAAGCTGTTTTCCTGCTGATGAACATGGTGCAAAATACTGCACCTTTGCCCAGTTTCACAGTTGTAGCAGCTTTACACTTAAAACAAAGGGGAATCCCCTTTATTGATGTATTTTTTTGTATGCTGTGCACCCAGTAGACACAACACATGGAGAGGAGTTACCTTAAGATGCGGATTCGGTAGCTTTGTGTTGGAAATCATGTCCTGAGGTCACAGCAAACCACTGCACCAGCAAAGCAAAAGAAGTGTTACCTCTTCATATTTGGTCTTTGAGTACACATCACTGGTGTTTGTCTCGTGATTTATAAACTTTTGCTTTATAATGACTCTGCAATGGCAAGTAGACCTGGTCTCCTTAGGGGGATATTTCATGAACTACTTAGGAAGTTTATAAAAAGGAGTCCCTAGATTATGAAGCAAGGGGTATCTGTTTTGTAAGGAACATGTTATGAAATGAATTTGTCTTTAGGCCTAATTTAATTATTTTAATGATCCCACTGGTGGTTGTTGTAGGTGTCGTTCTGTGTATATATTGTGACCTACATGCTTGTGATCATTTATGAAATCTAAGATTTAAAAATACATTGGACCTTATTAATTCATTGCCTACTATCACTGAAGTAAATGGAGGTGGTTTGGATATTAGTGCATTGGGCCAAATCTCTCTTCCAGTGAAGTCAATTAGAGTTTGACTGTAAGCTTAAATGGAAACAAAATAAGTCCTGTTCTTTTAGAAAACTGCCCCAAATAATCCCTGGTGTAACTCTGTTCACTACTGTGGAGTGACATCGGAAATGTATATTGATGTGTAGACAAAAACTTGTCAAAGACATCTGAAGGTGTAAAATCAACAGGCAGGTGAGCACAGAAGAGTCCTGCCCTTACAGGTAGGTGCACGTGCCTTTTCTGGTCAGATGACCTTCGCAAAAAGATGACTTCACTGGCTTTGAAGGAGATACTCCAGATTGGTACCCATATAAATGAAAATAGAATTAATCTATTCATGGGCTAATAAAATCTTTTAGAACAAAGTGCATATTTAAATAGAAGAAATATGTAGGCATGCAAACACAGGATTCAATTCTGAAAGCATAGAGGAGACTAGATCTCTCAAGCACACAGTAACAATGTCATGTGGAACATGCTAGGCTATAGCTAACACAGGTTGTGCCCTAAACTGCTGCCAGCTACATCAGTTTTGCCAAGTTTCTTTGTTACATGAATGTAACAAAAAGATTAATATGCTTAGTCCTTGCAGCACATCAGGTTGCTCCATTGTGCAATACTGACATTAAATGAATAATCTGCTGAGTAGACACGGGTAAGTATTGCCACTCTCATCCCTGGTATAACTTCATTGATACAGCGTTACCGAGGATGGTGGCTCTCCTAACCTGATTTTGCAGCTGGGAGAAGCTGCAGAGCTAGAAATAAGCTCCAGAATTACAAACTCATATCTCCATGCTCTATCCACCAAGTTTCCTACTCTTCCAACTCGTCTGCTGTGATTAGCATGCATTTTATCTTCTGGTACTTAAAAATAATTTGCAGGCAAACATTTTAAGAGATTTTGTATTTTGTTTTTTTTGTTGTTGTTGCTGTTGTTTTCACCTGATTTGCTCTTGCTTGAATCTGTGCTAGGAGGGCTGGCTTTTAGCTTAGCATGCGTTCACTTACTGCATTCCTCATTGATACAATCCATGTGATGACTGCCTGCCTGTCAGAGCTGGGCACCAGACAAACAGGCTAAGCAGAGGTATTCCCCTGTTCATGTGTACTGTATTGATTTCACTCTACTGTAGTATGGTATGAGTTCAAAGGCTAAAACTCCTGCTTTTTTATCTGCTGAGGACCACAAAAAGCAATACCTGAAAGGAATCCTGCACGTGGATGCTGGGAAGCTATTATGCAGCACTTGCAACGTTACTGTTGGTCAGACTCAGAAAGGATCAGTTGGCAAGCACTGGAAACTGAGATTTTCACCGTAAAGCTGAAACGCTGAAGGAATCCCAGTCCAAAGGGCAGGCTCCTGTTACGCCTCTGTCCTAATGGAGAGCAGATGCTACCAGTGCTGCAGGTAATCCGTTTAGATCTGGTGGAAGCTTTTGCAGCAACAAATCTCTCTCTTGAGAAAGCAGACAATGGAAAACAGGGACTCTTCTTTTAACACTGGTGTCATACTGTGTTGATGGTGTTATGCCAATGACTTGTATGGGTATAATTACATCAGAGGCTGCAGATTTGGCATTTGGGGAATGTGGTATGCCTTCTGGGAGACCACTGCCTAAATTCTGCCATTGCAAAACTTATATATAATTTCATGGACAAACTTGGCTAGTTGAACTCCATGGGAATCAGTAGATGACAATAGAAGGAAGCTTGGTCCTCCGCTTGTGTTGGGGTTGTCTGGGAGGGAATGATGGCTGAACTTGGGCCAGAAGTACTTAACACTGCTTTTGAAAGAGGAATAAATTCAGTGCTTTTTTTTTTTTCTTTTTTTTTTCCCCCAGTTAAAAAGTTGGATTTGTTGCCAGCTCTGAACATTTCCTCTTCTGTTCACATCCAGTTATATTCTGTTTGCAGATGCAAGGGTTAAAGTGGGGGCTGGCTTCTGTTTTCAGTTAAGTCAAAGGATGTTTTGGCCTTGACTTCACTGGGACCAGAATCAAACCCATGACCATAGTATTGTATTTAAGAATGAATCTCTCTCAGTCACATATAAAAGCGAGGTTTGACTTTCTGTACCTCATCAGAATCCAATAGTTAACAGTTTTCTTACTGTTGTCAAGTTTTCCCCAAGCTTAAGCCCAAAGCATCCTGCATGCAGCAGGTATATTGATTGCCGTCTCCCTCTGGGGTGCCCGTTTCCTCACTGCAGTAAGGACCCCCACTCTTTTCTTCCAGAATGTGGCTGTGGAGCCTGGTTCTCACACTTGACATATCAGTGCATCAGTGTTTCTCTTTACCTGCTCTTTCCCTGCTGCTGTAACAAAAAAACTTACTGGAAATTGCACCCTGGTTCTGCCTTTCACCTGCCAACTGCTCAGGCACACCAGCAAAAAAACTGTTACCCAAGTCTTCCAACTTGCAACATGCAGATATAAGGTCTTTGTTGGTTGCTTTCCCTTCAAAATCACATTAACAAATTGTTATTGACATGCTCTGTTTCTCTAAGTGAGCCAGGAAAAATACACTGTGTAAAATACACTGTGTAAAATACAGCATAATTAAATGCAAAAATAAACAGGAGCATAATTCACGCATTGTTTTAAGTGTGACAACAAAAACATGGATAGAGAAAACTGGGTACAACTTCCAAATCACTTGTGTACAGAGAATTGCAAACAGCTGTGGCCTTGGACATGCCGGTAACTGCCCCTGGTGTCTTTGTGCCAGAGAAGTGGTGTGAGCTGCATGAGGTATTCAGCAGTGTAATGCTGGGACTGTGCAAAATCAGTGTAGCTTATTCACCAGAGGACAAAAAGATGGGGTGTAGGAAAACCAAATAGAGGATGAATGTAAGATAAGCTGTTTTTTTCCGTATTATAATTCTCAGCAAGAGAAGAGTTACCAGTTTCACAAACTGGCATGCCAGCCAACTGCCAGTATTACCACATGGCCTGAGTTGTAAGCAGAAAGTTAATTTATCCATATCCAGAGTCACTGGTATCATTCTTGTTCATGTCAGTGGAGAGCATCCTGATGTAGTGGAGGCAGGCAGTGGAGCTCCTGGCAGACCATGCCTGGTGACTTTTTTCTGCTAGCCTGGAAAGAAAGAAAACAATCATTGGAAAAAAACTGCTCAGCTTTCATATGCTTGTGCTCAGAAGTGCAGGGATACGGCTTGAACAGGTGAAATATTCTAGCAGTTTGCATGAGCAGTGGGTACCAAAGTGTGTTAGCTGTCAATATTTGCATTTTACAAAGGTGGTGCAGACCATGAATGCCTGCTCTTCTTACTCCCACTGTGGGCTGGAATGTGATGGTTTCACAGCACCCACACATGCAAAGGATGAGGATGGCCAGACTTGCACCCTGGAAGGTGATTGAGTTACATTTGGAATTTTTCCTGCCCTCACTGAGACCCACTGGTAGTTTCTCTGTTTACTTCAATGAGCAAGGATTTAGGCCATTTACATTAAAATAAAACCAGTATCTGCATGTTTGCCAACCTCCCACCATGTTGTACAAGGTTGATGTTAGTGGCAGCAATGTCCAGACATAATCAGATTGGAAAATATTTGTGAAAACGTGTGGTTAGCTCCCACTTGAAGTTACAGCAAGTAAGAAGGAAGAGGTGTGACATGCAACCCTTTATTCATCAGGTCCCTCATAGTACTATGACTTAGGGGTGTTTAAAGGAATAGCAAGAAAAGGCTTGTACTGGCAAGCATGTTTTATTTGAATTGTGCATCTTCTCAGGTATTAACTTAATTCTATTGAGTGCCCACAACTCCCACAGAGTTTGAACTGAAATGCAGTTCTTGCAGGATTGGGACCTTTGGGAAACTAGAGAGCATTAAGATGCTAGCTTGGGAGTTTGTTTGAAATCAAAGAATTTTTGTTTCTGCACTGATTTTCATGGACAAAATTTACTGTAAGTTCTCTACTGAGAAAACATGAAAGGCCAAGAACTCTCACAGGGCTCAGATGAGAGCAGCAGCAACAATGTTGTAATTCACATAGGATTCTTGTAGTGATATAAATCTGTATTAGTATTTTTAATCTTCACTAATCATTTGGATAGAAATTCATTTAGAATGAACTGAAAGACAGAAGAGGAAAAGTAACCAGAACTTCATACTGGAAAAAGTGATAGTACTGGAAGGAAATCAGGCTAATGCACTTGCTTAACTTAGCTAACATACTTATTTAACTCAAATGCTAGTCCACAGTTTAAAATGAGATGAATTCCCAGATGCACAGATATTACCTACAGTGTATGAACTCCTGTGCAGTTACATGGACTTCGGCATATTTCACTGAAGAAGAAAATGTTTAGCTCCTACCTGCAATGAATTTTGTGTTTCAAGGGTTCGTATCATATTGTAATATCATTTGGATGCTTCTGTTAGAATGATGCAGTCAGCCAGACTGTACCCCTCGTGCTCTTCCCAGCCATTGCTGCCTGAGAGGCCCAGGGCAGCAGAGCCAGCCTGGCTGATGACAGCAGTGCGTGGGGCTGCACTGCTGTTAGCACCAGCCAGCCCAGTCACTCTCCCAGTGATAGCACCTGCTTCGGTACACTGGATTTTGTGGCACCTGCATCATTCTGAACTGAATTAGCGGCTTCTGCCCTTGTCCCAGGGAGCTTTATGCTGAGGGCTCAAGGGTGTTTAGGATGGACTGAGTTCCAGTTGCAGCAGGACGTCACAGCTTGCACCAATAAGGCAGGCAGCCTCCTGGGTGTGACCAGCAGAATGGTGCACAGCAGAGGCTGTAGGGGATAAATGCAAATGGTATGTTTAATGGAAGGCTGTATCTCACGTTCTCTGTTACAAAAGATTAAAAAGACCAGCAGAGCAGTGTCAGTAGCACACAGGGAAGTTTTATAGAGAAATGCAAATTCTACCTGTATTTGAAAGTTACATTTTTTCTTGTTAAGCACAGCAAATGCATTTCACGACTGACAACTGAAATGAATGTGGCAGAATTATGATGTGTAGGTAGGATGAGTGCCATTCTGTCTGTATGTGTCTCTACTTATCCAGCTTATAAATGTGGTTATATGCTGAGCAGAATGGAAGAATTCGTAATATAGCAATTAACATACTAGAAACTGTTTGTTTAGTGAAGTCTTTTTATAGCTGTTAAAATAACACACTAAAATATACAAATGCTAGTTTAATAAGGCAAAATAAAATCATTAGCCTGACTTAGGGCTGGATTCTGCCACCATTACTCATGGCTAAGCAGTGCTTTACTCAAGAACTGTTTACGGGAGACGGGTGGCAGAAGCAGGCCCTCGGGAAATGAACATGCTGCTGATAAATTTGGGATGAGCGGCCAGTGCTGATGGCTCTAATTCCAGGCTCCCAACAAGGTGAAGGGCTGTGGGTTAATACCTTAATAAACCTGGTGGAAATGAAACGCATGGAAATGAAAGCACTTGGAGTCCAGATCTCCTTGGCCGCTGCTCTGCTTGCTCTGACTGTGTGACTGCTCCTTCCTGCTCCTCCCCAAGGAGCTGACAGGACACTCAGCCACGCTGAGCAATGCCAGGCTTTTGATAACAAGAGAATTTCTTAACACAGGAATACATACCTTTCTGTACCAGCATTAGTGTTTCCAATGCTATTTTATATTATAGGCAACACCAACTCTACAAATTTAAAAAAAAAATAAAATTATGAAATATGAAAATACAAACATATTTCCATGAAATTGTACATCAAATAGATACCTGTGAAAGTGTCTGAAGTGTGGAGACAGATTGTTAGCAACAAGCAGAGAGAAAGACTTGCAAGATCTCTTAACCTTATTACAGTGGATGCTGTGTGGTATTTCAGAAATAACAGCTCATTTATACTTCAGTGGATTTTACTGCCTGTTGCTTCAGTGGTCCTCAGTTGATAGTAACATAGAACTGAAAACATCGTTTTCCTTACCTTTGTTTTAGTGACAAAATCTATTACATACTAATTTTGCTTTTTAGTTGAATGTGCAAAAAATCTTCCAGAACTTTGTAAGAATGATTCTGCATGGTAGATGATAATGTTTCTTTTGGAGTATTGCCTTTTAAAAATACCTGTTGGTACTACATACACTAACTCTGACCTATTACAAAAACAGATATTCAAGCTGAACAGCAAAATATGAAGTATTAAATCTAGGCAATAGATCCTGCAGTTCCTCCAGGTCCCAGTTAATGAGCGTAATATCCTTCAGAAACACTGCAAAGTGAGCATATGGCTCAGGCAACTCCTATAGCATTCCAGGGCCAATGTTAGAAGGCAGGCATGCATGGTTTTCATGAATTAGAAGTGAATAAGCCCATTACATTGTTTTACCCTACTCATCCCTCCACTAAGATAGAACTGTACTATGTGTTATCTTGTTGGTGCTAAAAACAGAGAGGTGCTGGGGGATACAGGCTTTACTATCTCCCTTTGTTTCTCACAGATCAGCTTTGTACCTGTGTATCTGTGGTCACTGATCTGTGTCATCAGGACTGAGGGCTCCATGGCTGATCAGAGCATGTACATGCCCAGTCAGAGCCTGCAGGATGCTGGCATGTGGGAAATGGGGGGCTCCCCCAGTCTGTTACTGAGGGCTTGAAGTCTGCACCCCACTAGGGACATGAAACCCGTGCCTGAGATGGGATTCAGCATGTGGGACCTGGTACATGGAGCAGAGAACGTGTGACAGCTTGGCTTTTGCAATTTTCAGAGTAGTGGTTTGCACCCCAATTTAAGATTCAAACTCTTGCCCCATGTACACTTTTTCCTGTCGCTGTGTAAGTAAAATATTTAAAGGATGCTTAAATCAAAATTCTCCCTGGCTTGAACACCCTCCAGGCCAAATGTATGTCTGGGGAAATCTGAGGTGCCGTCTTTGGTTGTAATGGAAACTAAACTCATAGAATCACAGAATCTTTTGAACTGGAAGGGACATTTAAAGGCCATCTAGTCCAACTTCCCTGCAATGAACGGGGACACCTACAGCTTCATGAGATGCTCAGAGCCTTGTCTGTCCTGATCTTGAATGTCTCCAAGGACAGGGCATCCACCACCTTTCTGGGCAACCTGTTCCAGTGCCTCACCGCCCTTACTGTAAAAAATGCCTTCCTTATGTCCAATCTAATCACCCCTCTTTTAGTTTGACATCATTTACCTTTGCCCTATTATAGCAGACTCCGATAAAGAGTCTGTCCCCTTCCTTCAGACATTGGAAGCCCCTCCTTCAGACATTGGAAGGCCACTATCAGGTCTCCCCAGAGCTTTCTCTTCTCCAGGCTGAACAGCCCCAGGTCTTGCAGCCTGTTCTCATACGAAAGGTATTCCATCTCTTGGATCATTTTTTTGTTTATATTGACCCCTGAGGGATAACACCTATCTCCGATCTCCATCCAGATATTGACCATTGACCACCACATTCTGGGAATGATCTTGCAACTAGTTCCTCATCCATCAAGCAGTCCACCCATCAAATCCATATCTTTCCTATTTGGAGATAAGAATGTTAATGGGGGACTGTCAAAGGCCTTATTGAAATCCAGATAGATTAACTCAGTGACTCTTCCCTTGTCCACTGACACACGCCATCATAAGAGGCGACAAGGTTGGTTGTTTTTTGGTTGGACACTGTGGCAGACCCCTTCAGTGATGAAGCCAGTGCAGCATTACTGCAGTGAGCAGAGTTCCATGCTGTAGGTGGTGTTACTTGTTAGTGCTATTTTCCCATAATTGGAAAGGGCTTAAAATCACTGGTCAGGCAACAGGTGATGAAAATATGATATAATAATAAAACAGCATTTTTTTTAAATTGACCTCCACGCTAATTGTAGCTGAAGATCTAAACTGAGGCAGATTGGAAAAACTTCTGCAGCCATATGCAACCTTTAGCCATGCTCCTGGCAGTCTGGGGCATGAGGGTGCATGAGTCCCAGCTTGTCTGCTCTACCATCCCTCCCTCCTGGCTGCCATTGGAGGCAGGGGACAGTCCGTGCCCATATTCTCCCTGTCCCTTCTATTGCCATCCCTCCTGCTCCTCACCCATGGACCAAACTGCCTGGCTGCCTGGATAGCCATGTCAGATACTGTGGTACTCTCCAGTCTCTTGAGCACCTCTGCTCCCATGCACAGCATTTTTTCACCACAAAGCAGATAAGAATATGTATCATACCCGCCTTGAACAAATATTTAGGAGATAAGCAGCCCATTTGGCTCAGTAGAAGCGGCTGGACTCCTTGCACACCCAACAGTACTAACACATCCAGCAGGGTGTCTTCAGGTCATGCTGGATGGCGCTGCCCCTGGCTCTGTTCCAGTACTGAACAACCTCCTTCCTCCTCCCTGCTGCACCTCGCACAGCCTCTCCTCCTGCAGCGCCACAGCAGCCAGGAGCTGCATGCAGCCAGCAGAGCCTGCACGGTGCAGGAGGAACTGCAGAGCTCTGTCAGCCCAGCTGTGTGTCAGCAGGAGCAGAAGGGAGCAGGGACAGAGCAAGGATGGAGCAGGGAAGCAAGCAGAGCGCAGCCCTGCATGCTGGAGGGGCTCACCAGCAGGCATTCCTCTTTTCTTCCCCGCTCTTTCCATGAAATCAAAAGAGAGCCACATTTAATGACAGTCCTCTATAATACGCACTCCCTGCTGATGTGACATTGGGCAGAAAAAGTGTCTACAGAATAAATGTTTAATATATGCAAACAACTGAATTATGAATGACAAAAATATCACGGAATGGTTAAATATTAATCACTTAATTAGTTAAATTAATACTTTTACTGCAATGTTGTGATAAAGGCTGTCACTCACATGTTGTGGCTGTGCTGGCTGGGGGAGTGAGGTGCAACAGTGGAGGCTCAGTGGATGCTTGGCTTCATTTTCCTGCAGGTCCCCCTGTACTTGGTGCTCCTCTTAAGGCCCCTGGGATTGGATCTGTTAGGAAAGAACAAGAGGAGGAAGCACCACCACTTCCAAACAGTTGCCCATCCCAAAATGCAATTAACTTCCATCTTGGTGATGAGCAAAGCCCAGCTGCACTGCACTGGGCTGGGCAGCAATCTTGAGAAGGTGGGGTGCTTCAGGGAGCAAAAAGCCCTGGCAGCTCTCTGATGGATTTGGGTGGGTCTGTGAATGAGGTTGCGTGTGGTGAGGGCTGCAGTGGATTATGGACTCGGTGCACCCATGCACCCTCCTCAACTGTGCCCTGGCTGCAGGCAGCCTGCATGGTCCTGGGTGGATAGCAGGGAACGAGCACTGTCAGGAGTGCAGGTGGCAGTGGGTGTCTGTAGGTGCTCACACACAGCACACAGCTTCCTTCCCTGTCCAAGGAACTCGGGAAAGAATTTACTGGCACTCATGTCCTTATGGGTTGGCTGGCTGCGCTGTTTGTTTTTGATCTAATAAAAAGGGAGATCTTAATATCATAGTGAAATGGGTACAAAGCTAGAAGCTTGCCCCCTGGCATTTTCGCTAAACATTATTGAAAATGTAAAAGAGCCTTTAGCAGAAACAACTGAAGCACAAAGAAGCTGCAAAAATAGGATCAACAGGATGTGTTCTGGATGTTGGGAAGAGGGGTTAGAAGCATCCAGCTGCAGGCTGGGCACCATTTCACTCGTTACCCAGGGCTGCAGGGCTGGGAGCTGGCGCCCTGCAAGGGGCTGGGTGGGCACACGTGGAGCGGGACCAGGTGGCAGGGAGGGAGGCTGGAACAGCTGTGAGAGAAGAATGTGGCTGGGAAGGGTGCAATGCACAGCCATACCTGGCCAGGAAGGTGAATGCTTGGGCTGCTGTCTGGAAATGAAGTATGGGGAGAAAAAAAATTAAAAGCATTTTTAAATACAAAAGTGGACAATCTCTTAAAAGGTGGGAGTACTGAAAAAACATCACTGCTGAGACTGACCCATTTGTATAGGATCTAAGTGCAGCTCTTTTTGCCTTGCTTCTGTTTTCCTCTGCCTTCCACTTTGCAAACATCACTGGGAGCATCGTTCCCACGTGCTATAAGCAAGCGGCTCCTCCAGGAAAATTACGTTTTACAGTATTAGGCACCAGGGCTGCTCATAAAAGCAAGCATTTTGGCGTGGTCACTGTCCAGTCTGAGAGCTGCAGCAAGTCCCCACATCTGCACGCAGCAGTGTGTGCCGTGCAGCCTGAGAGCTGGTCGCTGTATGCATCTGGTAGCAGAGCTGTTGGTCGTCGTGCTTCCACAGCTTTGCTTATCAGAAGTAAAGCCAGTGCACCAAAGCTTCTTCTGGAAGCTGTCATTTGGGTCCACTTTGTGTTCTTGCAGAACTGCATTTTCTGATAGGCTTTTTGCAGGTACAGCTTGTGCTGATGAGGCAGGAGAAGCAGGAGCACTTTCCACATGCAGCATTACAGAATGCTGCAGTGAAGCTTGTTCTTGGAACACAGCAGACCCCTAAAACGTCAAATAAATCCTCAAACTATTCATCACTCTGTTTTTGGGGTGGCAGTTAAGTCTTTCAACACTCTGCAAGTTTCTTTCCCCAGCAGTAATTTTGCTGGTGAAGAAATACAGCTCAAGGCACTCTACAGAGGCCTCAAAATTCATGTTTTGTTTTCATTATATAAAAAAAAAAAAAAAAAAAAAAAAGCTTCACTACATTAAAGAGCAAGCCAT
Source organism: Alectoris magna (assembly GCA_030625065.1). Lineage (NCBI taxonomy): Eukaryota > Metazoa > Chordata > Aves > Galliformes > Phasianidae > Alectoris > Alectoris magna. Next base: position 9,279,190 of record CM060571.1, on the reverse strand, counting down.
TAGCATTTTGTATCCTGTCTTCCCTGCGTCCTTTCTTTGTTGGCAAACCTTCCCCCATATGCACCAAGGAGCTGAACAACAGCCAGTGCTTTGCTTTTGCAGACTTCACAGAAGACGGGCTGCAGCAGGAGGAGGTTGCCACAGCCCAGCCTGTTTAAGGAGTAAGTGGGAAAGATGAGTTCCCAAAACTTTTGGTAGCCACACAAATAATGAATGTCTCACACTGAAACATTAAGTTACTCTATCGGCTTTCAGGCTAACCCAGAACAGCATCCAGGCTCTGTGCATGTCTAAGGAAATAAATTAACTGTCTGGTTCCTGGGCTGAAATTTAGCTCTGTACCAAGCAATATATTTAGCTGTCTCAAGCAAATAGACCTCAAATAACAATGAAAAGGAAAATAATGAATTACTGGAGGCTTGCCGAACCTTGGGATTATATAAATTAAATGTTGTAGTGTGAGCTGGATTTTTCTGATACAGTTAGAAAGTTAGAGGTTGCAGAAAGACAGTAAATATAATTAGGGTTTAGGGAAGCATTTGATTATTCTAAGTAACTCAGAGTAGTTGAATGCTAGCACAAATGTGAGGGAATGAGAGCAGGGAGGAAAACCTGGAGCTTACGTGAGAGTGGAGAAGGGTTTTTAGCTGAGTTCAGTAGGGAATCGCTAACTTGGTATCTCTCCACTATTAATTTGGAAATTAATGGCATGTTAATTATATTTGTAACTACATCAGAAAGTTGGAAGACCAGACTGAGGGGCAGTTGCAGAGAATAAATTTCACCCCACAGTCCAAAACACACTGAGCATGGGGCAGCTGCAAGCATCTGCACTGCTGTGAGCAGTGCTGTCCTCCAGCACATGGGCTGGTGCTCCCTATCCCAGCCATGCCTCGGGCCCTCTCTGTGGGGCTGGAGAGCAGGAGCAGCCAGGCTGCAGCTGCTGAGCTCGCTGGTGGTGCTGGCCGTCGCCTCGCGCAGTGGCTGGGTGGGCTCCTTTCCGCGGCAGGGAAAAGCCCTTCCCTGGTGGCAGTGGGGGATACTGGTGGATTGCACAGCTGAGCCTAAGGGACGGTGCTCGACAGTGAAATCTAGCGGGCTGTGGAATAGTCTCACTGGGAAATGGTGGAGTCCTCACTGGCAGGGTTATTGAAGACTTGACTTTGAAACACGAGACATTCTGCAGTTGGGAACAATGCTGCACTGTCAGAGAGATGGACTCAATTACTTAATAGGTCGTTGCTGTCTGTCTCCTGTGATTTTCCTTTCAAGAACATATATTCAGCTGGGTTATTTCTCATGGGAAGACAAAGCCTTCGGAAAGAAGCCAGACATTTGGAAAGGAGAGGCAAGAGGAAGTGTAGCCCAGCAATCGCCCAGCCTGTGTTCTGCAGAGTGTACTATCAAGAGGACATGGAGAAAACTTACACAATGCAGCAGATGCAGTGTTTGGTTCTGCTTACACCTACCCAGCTGGACCTGAGCTCTCAGGCCTAGCCCCTTGCCTTTGCTCAGGAAAGGTTTGGCAGGTTGCATTGTCCCGACAGAGGCCAGTATGTAGGGCACTGGTGGGGCTGTATGGACCCTTGCTGCTGGTTTGCCAAAACATGCAGCACCGAGGTGTCTGTACAGCCTGTGACAATGCATGGGCATCCTCCCCTCTCATGCGGAAGAGCTTTGATGGTGTTGATCAAAATGGCAGCACGGTGAGAAAGCTCACATCCAGGAGCCCATCCGTGAGTGGCATCCCAGTACTGCATGGATGGTACCCGTGAACAGGGGTATATAATTTACCCCTTAATATGTTCTACCAGATTATCCTGCAAGTCACGGGGTGAGAATTTCATAGGCACTTCCCTTGTTGGGGCTCTGAGCCTAAATTGCAGCACTGATTCAGAGCAGTGTGAGCTTCGTGCTAGGAGCAGTTGCCAACGGGCACTTCATGCGTGTGTGCACACATCCAAGGCATCTATCCTCTTACGTTTGCATTTGTCACCAAATGAAGACACTGCATTACCTTATGCACATTGAATTGATATAGCTATATTGAGTGGATGTTTTTGCACCCAGAGGGGTGAATGATATTTTGTCTCTCTTGCCCATTTCTTTTTCTTTCTTTTTTTTTTTTTTCCAGAATAAGTCGTCTGTTTAATGGCACAGAGCCTATTGTCTTGGACAGTTTAAAACAACATTATTTCATTGATCGAGATGGTGAGATTTTCAGATATATATTAAGCTTCCTAAGGACATCTAAGCTACTGCTCCCAGAAGACTTCAAGGTAAGGAAAGCTATAGCCTGCAATCTATTTTTTTCCCCCATTCTGTCATTTATTTTGGTGGAGGTTGGTTTGTGTGCTTGACCTAAACACACTTAGCTAAATGTTGCTGTTTATTGTTAGGATTTTTAGTACTTGTGTATTACACTAGGGATGCTATTATTTAATAAATGGACCAATGGTTGTCATGGATACCATAAAAAGTTAAACGATGAAGCTTACAGCTAAATCAGTTTTCCTAAACTAATTGTATTTTCTCACATTTTTAGCTTATTTATTGGAGTATAACAACAATTAAGAATCAACACCAGCAACTAGCACTTACCAAGGTTTAATGTTCAGAATCTGGTAGAAATGTTTTAAATTTGATACTTAGATTAATTAAACAATATAAATCTTTTTCTTGTTGGTATGAAAAAGAAACACCCTTAAACAAACCCATGAGGACTTCTGCCAGATATATCTGGTTCAGATACTTTGATTTCAATACGTAATCTTTTATACAGTGTATGAATGTCAGAATATTCGTGGGAAATAGAATTTATTGAAAGACTTTTAAGGAGCAATAATACATGTTTTCTATGAAATAATGACAGAGAGTTGCTTTGTAAATCCTGATTGTTGAAACCCTCTCCTCCTAGTGTTGTTTATTTGGCTTTGTGCTTATGAAACTTGCAACATTGTCATCCTTATGTATGAAAATTAGAAGACAAAACTATCCAAACTAGATGACAAGATTCAACAAAAGAGCTAACTCCAGGATGAAGTGATGAATAAATTGGGATGCTAATGGGGACCCGCTCAGACTTAGAGGACACTGAGTGTTACTGGAAAGGAAAGTTCCTGTGCTCGGTAGTAAGATTTCATTTTTCATGTTGGACTGGGTAGGCAAGGTAATTTAGTCAGGCCTTCCTGAGTCATCCTAAATGTATAGTTTCTGTGGCATACAGCTGATCCTCTTGCTGCAAACCAGTCCTCAGACAATTTTGCTGAAATCATGAGTGTACTTGTATTTGACACCGGCATCTCAGCACTTACAGTTGACACTGAGCAGACGCACGGCACAGTGGATGCACACCTCCTGTGCCAAGGCCAAGCAGAAGTTTTGGCATTCCCAGGCAGAACTGAAGGCCCATCCCTACAGGGCTGTCTGAGCACTGGGCCGTGTGGGAGCGGCTGGCAGGCCAGGGTGACTGCCCTGTGGCACAGGGTGCTGTGACGTGGGGAGAGGCAGAGCATGCAGGGGCGGATGCAAGACAAGAGAGATGAGAATAAACGTGTGGGTAGGATTGAAGATAAGACCTGTGGGGTGCAAGAAGGAACAATTAAAGAGGATGCATAGAGCAATGGTACTGACACAGCCATAGAGAGGTGCTTTATCGGCAGTGTTTTGGACAATCTGGTGGCAAAAGAGAGATGGGGAAGGGAGTGTAGAAGAGATCTTAGTTCACCCTGATCATGGCCTCGACCAGCAGCCAAGAGGATGGATTTCAGAGGTGCTGTGAAACAAAACCAGCAGGATTCAGTAAGAGCCTCGAGGGGAGAGTGTCAGAGGATGCCAAGGACTTGCCTGCACAGCGAGCCGCTGGCAGGGCTGGGAGAGACCTGGGAGAGCCGGCACTGTGCCCAACTCAGTCCGTTGTTCCAGACCATCTCTTTGCATAGGGTTAACTGTACTTTATTTGGTTCCTCCCTGAGAGAGCTTTAGAGCAAACCCCAGGCTAATGAGGGCTCAAGAACAAAGCAAAGTATTGCTAGGTAGGGAGTAACTAAATAAAAATGCATAGAAGAATGCATTGCAAAGCTGTATTAAAACTGCATTGTAAACGGATTTGACTTCACAGAAATCATGTAATTTTACCAGCATGATTAAAGTGACAGAAGACAATAATCAAAGGCAGCAAATGGAATCACTCGGTGTTTCTAAATGCAAAACTCTATTTAAGGTATAAAACCTGACAGGTTTTCCAGTGAGACTTGCATTAACTGTTCTTTATGTCAAACAAAGCATTATCAAGTGTTTTGAATATTTATTAGTTTTTACCCCTTAATTTAATCAAGCAGTTTATTAGCCTCAAGGTTTAGCCAAGTTGCTTTTCAACTTGAATTGCTGCTCAGATGGTTATTTTGCAAAGTTTGGAATGTTAGTACCACACCAACCTCACAGTGTTTGCTGTTTAAGCGTTGTTTTCAGACTACGTTAACACTGAAATGCAGAGAAAGTGGGGTATGTGTTCCTAGGCTAGTGATTCTTTATTATCAAGTCTGACTGGTGTGTTTACAGTGAATATTAATTACACTTCCAACTACTAATAAGCCAGAACTTGAAAGTGTTTAGAATCTGACAGGTCTCCCTGCTGAAAGCAACATTCTAATAGTTCATATAATTTTCCTGGGCTTGGGGGATTTTAAACCACATGAAGTATGCTGAAAAATTACCATGAGCTCTTGGCTCGGTTCTGCTTTGCAATGTCTGCTGAGCAAGGCAATGGCAGGTCGCTGGGAGCTGCTTACAGCTCTCTTCTCCTGCTCTGGTCAGAGTCCTATGTGTGGAGCCACTCCACCTTAAGTGACACACGTCCTTAAGTGAAGCGTTGGGCCTGCACCCTGGGTCTGCCACATTGCAGGGGTAGGGGAGTGGCTAGCACAGGGGCTGACCCTCGTCAGCAGCCCAAATATCTGCCATGATTCCCCATCAGAGGTGTTTCCCCATGGCAATTATGATCAGCATTTCTCCCCTTCAATCACAAAATACCTCTGCATGCAAAATCAGGACTACATTGCCCACTGACTTATTTGTCATTCCCTGCTTAGAGATCTTCCAACAAAAATAGATTTAGGCAGTATGTACATCATCATTTGATGTTAAGGAGGAGAGGAGCACAAATGCAGAGGACATTTGAGTTTCACATGGTTTACTGAGGTTACCTGTAAGGCCAGGTGGCATCTGCTTTATTATACAGTCTTAAAATTTGCATGCCTACATCTATTTTTAAGTGCTTTCACACTGACCTTAGCAAATAGTGCACTCGTTGTAGCAGAAGTGAGCAACTTGACCTTAGCAAATAGTGCATCCCCATGTTCAGGAGTCAGATCTTTATGCCACTGAATTATAAAAGAAATGTTGAGTCAGAATGACAGTTTGTTGTGTTGTGGAAACAAAGAATAACAAGAAAAAATGGGTAGAAAGCCTGTTCAAGAGTCAATCTTGAGTACTCAAGTACATAAACTCTTTACTACTGAGAGAACAGCACCAGATTCATGCAAGACTTGCTTTTATTTTACAGTTCCTGTTGGCTGCCTCTGCTCATAGTTCATAGATGTTTACTGATAGACTGGCACTGATCTCAATCGCACAACTTACTTTGAAGTCGCAGTACCTGCTTCCTCCTTGGGAAGATGTGACCCTTGTGAGAGATGACTGCTAGACTTAGCCAACATGAAATCAACCACAAAAAAAAAGCTTTTCTACCAAATCATGAATAGAAAATTATTTTGCAAAAGCAAAAAACCTGCATCTTTGAATGTTCTGTTGACCCTTCACCCAAAATCTAAATGCTGTTGAGAATCTGAGGATGGAGAAAGGCTGCGTGCATCCCAGCTGGCTGCCTGCTCCCTTTTCTGGGTGACAGCACAGAACCTGCCCACTAATTCCTACTGCAGCCACAAGAAGTTGAAGGGTATTGAGGGTTCACAGTAGCTCCACCATTGCTATCAGGAACTCAGGGATGGAAGACCTTGTTCTGCAGGACAAGGAGGTCCTGGATTCCACACCATATCTGCCCTGCCAGCTGCCCGGCAAAATTGCTAATGCCAGCACTGGAGCCTCCATGAGAGAGAGAGGGTGCAGTATATATATGTATTTATCATCATACACTTGGAACAGAAGCCACACCAAGCTGCTCCAAGGCTGGGTTTCAGTGAAACAGAGTGCACTTTGCCAATGCACTAGGCAGTTAACACCCTGTAGCTACTCCTGTTCCTCTTTCTGTGAAATGTGCCTTTTTTGGATAGGTCTGAGAAGATTCGTGTTTGCATCTGCCTTTGGTAACTTATCTAAATGAACAGCATAGAGAAATTTTTCTTGCAGCTCCTGTGGCACCTCCTTGGCAGGGGTCCCTTGTGGTTAAATTCTTGTACTTGATATTTTGTGTTAAACATTTGCAAATCATCAGGATATGATTTTACATCTACAGTGCGAGGGTGGAAAGTCAGTGTTACCTGAGCATCCTGAGTGTGCTGCGTAGGCAGTGCAGAGCTGGGCATCGCTGCTGGTCCAGTCACAGCTGCACACTTCTCTGACGAGTTTATAAAACCTGCATGAGAAGAGTGTGCGCTAGCAGTGTGTTGAGTCTTAGGAGTGCCATATCTCTGTTTGCTTTCAAAAATGAAGGACTGATTTTTACAAGGCTATACCACCTCTTATAGCTTTTAATGTTGTGTACTACTAGCACACATTCAATTCATTGCCCTAACATACGACATTATTTTATAGCAGCCATGAACACAAATATTGCAAAACCAAATTTGTGCAACTTACTGAAAACAGTGGAAAACTTTCCATTGACTTGTGAGCACTCCGTGCTCCTGCTCACTCTATAGCATGGGTGTATGGGGCCAGCAGATTCACAGCAAACATTTGACACACCTCTGTAACAAACAGGTGCATGGGGGATTGTTTTCTTCTGGTGTCCTGCATGAAGATTTCAGAAAGTTTGGGGTAGGAGTTGTATTTTGTTTTTAATTTAAACCACTAATCCCTATAGATTTAAACTGATCCCACATGCAGTAACCAGAGAGCTTCACAGGCAGGGAGAGAAAAGCAGTAATGGCTCAGCAAAGCATGCTGATTTTGGGGGGGAAAAAATACCTTCCATTGGCGTGTAGGAAAGACATCAGTTGTCTTCAGCCCCAACTGATTCCTGGGCCAGCGTTACAGGGGATGAGGCACTGGGGCTGGCACGCTCTTACCTGACACCAGGTGGTGGCAACTCTTTGGCTGGCCGGGTGTTACCTCCAGCTTACGTACAGCATGCTTCCTAAAGCATTGCTTCTTTAATCTTCCTGTTGCTTTTCATCTTCAGGATCCTTCTCAAGTGTTTGTTGCTCTCATTTCCTCACATTCGCTCCTATCACTCTTTTCTCTTTGCGCCTTCTCCAGTCCCTTTTTCTCCATTCGTGGTGTGCATGTTGTCCCAGCCCTAACAGACATCAAAGAGATGCAAAGGATCAGATGTCCCTTCTGTAACGTGATAACCTTGCTCATGTCACTGTTAATATTCACGTATCTCCAGGCTGAAGGCAGTCCTGGGATGAAGAAGTACCACCACTACTGGCAGTAGTGGTGCCAAATTCCAACATAGCTGACTGTTTTGGTTCAGTAGCAATACTTTGCAGCAGCAGGTTTTACAGGTTAATTCAATGATGCCATGAGAAGTTGCACCTTTTTGCACTGCACATTCAATGGCTTTTGATTCTCTTTCTTCTTTGAGTTCTGTGGTAGTGCTGCAGTTATTTCCTTATGCAATCTTGGTGCCCATTTCCCAATAACTTGTCACTTCCTTCTTTCCAGTCTAAATGATTCCAGTAGTTTCATTCACAATTTTTCATTCCCGTTTCTTACTGAGGTAGACAAGTAGCCTTTATGCCCAGGTGATGACCTACAGCATGCTCCAAAAGAGTCACACAGTGTACCTGCACTTCCGTCTGAAAATGGGCAGAAGAAGCAAGGAGCAGGTTTGCAGGAGGAACTGGTCCTGTGCCTCTGTTGCTTCTCTTCCCTTCCGGAAGCTGCAGGAGGCAGTGGGGCATTGTAAGCAAACCAGCCCTGCACGCTTCCCCTCTTGTTCAGCTCTGGCTGGGTCTGATGGTGCTGCTGCCACCCTTTTCACCATATTCCCATGCATTCAAGCTGAGATGGGAAGATCCGTTGAAAATCTGATGAAAAGTTATTAATGAGAATATGCAGATGACATCTCAATCAGTTAACTGGGAATTGTATCAAATTGGGAATGTGAATTGCCTGAGTGTCCCTGTTGGGTTATGGACAGCTGGCTGAAAAGAACACTTTCTTTCAAGTTGTTGGAGTAAACACCGCTGAGCTCCCAGCCACTGGGTGGTCACTACAGCAGTATAATTTGCCAGGTTCCAAAGTATGCTTGAATAATCATGCAGGGAGCAGCTCAGCTTCTGCAGCTTCATTTCAAATGTGGCAAAACCAGGTGAGAAGTGAGAAGCTGAACTGCCATCTCTATCTTGTAACACGTATGTGAGGGATGACAGCACAATCCCAGATCTTCTGTCATAAGATCAGAAGTGAGTATCTGAGGTCAAGAGTGAAGATCAGGGCTCGAGACAACTTCTCTTAAGTCAGTATTCTTTACTTATTGCAACCAGTTATTCTGATTTCTTAATCCAAAAGTAAAGTCTTCTTGCACTGAGCTTGTGGGATAATAAATGAAAGAATAATTGAGCGCAATGGGAACTTCATGGGCAGCTCAAATAAATTCAGCACTCACACATTGTGGTTTTCTGTGTAGGTGTAAAGGCGACAAAATATGGGAAACCTGACCTGTTGCCTTTGCACTCTTGCTGACAATACATAAGCTTAAGTAGGTCAAACAGGAACAATACTCATTTCTAAAAGAGAACTATAAGCATTTCTAGTTTCTCTCTCTCCTTTCTTTCTTTTTTTTTTTTTTTTTTCTCAGGACTTTAATCTTTTATATGAAGAAGCAAAGTATTACCAGCTGCAGCCAATGATTAAGGAACTTGAGCGATGGAAACAAGAGAAAGAACAAAGGAAACATTTCCAGCCTTGTGACTGCTTGGTTGTAAGAGTGACTCCAGATCTGGGGGAAAGAATTGCACTGAGTGGGGAGAAAGCTTTGATAGAAGAGATCTTCCCTGAGACGGGGGACGTCATGTGCAACTCTGTAAACGCAGGCTGGAACCAAGACCCTACCCACGTTATTAGGTTTCCTTTGAACGGATACTGCCGGTTGAATTCAGTGCAGGTAACGGCCTTTTAGTGCTGGCTCATCTAGATGCTTTTTTTCTTTCTTTTTTTTTTTTTTTTGTATTATGTCTTGTTCAATTATATGCAAATTATTTGCTTCTGCCCAATTACCTTTAGTGCTTATACTGCAAGGAGACATTTTCTGCCTGGCGAGATCACAGTCTTTCAGGTTTTCCTAAGTCTAAGCAGAAAAATAGATTTAGATTTTGTGTATGTTAGTGCCATGCTGGTCTCAGAATGGTGTTATACTGATAAATGCTAATTTTTTCATCAATGTATGGCCTGCAGCAGTTTTTTTTCCCTCCAAAGTGCCCTCAGGAAGAAAGAGAGAGTTCCAAAAACTACAAAAAAAATCTCCACACCATTTTATAGAAAATGCAACAATGTGTAAATGCATAATTTATGTCTCACTCATAATTAAATGATGGTGCCTGCGGGATGGACTTAAAAAAATTGATCTCTGCACTTTTTTTTTTTTCAAAAGGATGTTCTATAAAAATTGCCCAGAGTATTTTAAACAAAATGTATTTCATTTTATGCTCAGAGTTTTGACATTAGGTTTAAAATTAAACATATGAAACAAAAGACGATAACTGGACAGATAGGTGGGTGGTAGCGGAAATAAATACGTGGTTTGTGTTTGGGCAGCAGCCTTCTGGGCAAGAAATGCCATTTCACAAGGCATCACCACCAATGTGGCCAGAGCTCTGGTGTAGCTGTCCTTGGGCCGAGGAGAAGGAACAGTGTTGATGATGCTGTTAACTTACTCCTTAATTAACATGGGAAAACACAGAGCTCTTGGTTTTTTGCATGTATGCCTTTAAATTATGCTAGAAAGATTATCATTATGGAAATCGAAATCAACCTAAAGGAGCACGTTTCCAAAGCCACCGTCACCCGAAGCGCTAGCTGCACTGTGGGAAATGCCTTAGTGGTCTCGATAAACTTCCCTATGGGCAAATATCCACAACAGAGCTGGCCTGTGAGACAGGTGGCCAGACAGGCTCAGGATGGAGGCACAATAGCAAGGTGTAGGAAGAAGTTAGAGCACTTGCTTACCAGTACTGTCAGCATGCAGCAAGTTGATACCCTCTCCACTGACACCTTCCATTGGACACTGACTGGTAAGAACAGTATGGTAACAGAAGCTTTCATCTGAAACCATTCTAAAAAGCAGTGATTTATGTGATTTTTAGTTTAAGACTTCCAAGTATTTTATTTAGTTGAACTAAACAGTCCATTGCCTGTGGTTAATTTTGCACAGTCCTTAGCAATTTCACATTCAGCAAGGGGTGGAGTGGGCTGCCCCAAAAATAGAAGGCTGGAGGTGGGTCAGAGGCAGATCCATTTTCTAGCAGTGGGAATAGCGATGAATTCACCATTGAGCTGGAGAGGGGAGCAGCTGCAGTTCAGCTAAGGTGAGTGGGTAGAGAAGCATGTTTGTGTTTCAGCCACACTCTGTTTGTACAATATGGTCAGGGGCATTCAAGAAATTAGAGTAACTGAAACAATAAAGGGTCACTGATGGGTATAGCACAGCAAGTAGCCAAGGCTCACACTTGGCTCTGTTAAGTGGCATGCTTTTATTACTATCCGTAACAAAAGCTGAATGCCAATTATTACTATTTGAATGTGTTTTGAATTCAGTCAAAATCAGTCCAAGAGTCACTTTGTAGGTTCATTTTATGAAAGAAAATTTCTGTGTCAGAGAGTCTACAGTCTAAATAATTTTATTAAATTACATCGTTTTACTATATAATTGAGTGTTTTCAAACACTTTCTTGAAAATGATGCATTACTGAGACAAAAGCCTGATGAGATCAGCAGCTCATTATCCTTGACTGTGATGGACTCTCATCAATACATGGGCACTACCCTTCCGCTTCCCAGTATTTTTTGACAAAACAATATGGAGACAGAAGATGGAAGTATGGTGGAGTAAACAGTGTGGAGTTAAGGTGCAGCGGCTGGTGGAGCAGAAGTACATTCAGAGAATCTCAGAGTGCTGTGATAAATCTGCCTGCTGTTTACTGAGATGCATCACTTTTGTCCCCCTCTGTCCTGCTTAATGTATTTGGTAGCACAACTGCAATATTTATAAATCCTTCAGCTCTTTAAAAAAGATTTCCATTAAATGCTTTCTGTCAAGAACTGTACATATAAAACACAGAACGTCAACACTGAGTAGGTGGTGGCAACCAGAAAACAGCAGCTCTTATTTAATGCCCACTTGTAATCACAGATTGGTATTGTTTTCTTAAGACTGAGACTGTTTTTTTCAACACCCCACAACAGATGCTGGTGAGATCCATGAGCCTACCTTGGAGAAAATCCTCTGATGCATGTCTGTGTTAAACACTGAGCCTTCGTAATTAAGACTGCATTCTTTTAGTATTCTGCAAAATGTAAACAAAATGCAGGAAGTGAAAATATGTTTTTATCTGGAAAACTTTCCAACAAAATCAGAGCCCATATCTTCTTGTGCTCGGGATACTGGGAGACAGAGTATATTAAATCTTAGCACAAATCCTCTATTCAATATTATGTGCCTGTCTCCGTATATGTAGGAGAGTCACAGCTGATACTCATTTACTTTTTGGCATATTCTTTTGGGAGATTTATAGGAAAGTAGCTCAGATTTTATTTACAGGCTCTTATACTGGTTTCCCTCCATCTGTCTATTACCTTCAAAAAAGTAATGCACACAGGGCCAAGTTCACTAAATGGAATTTAAATCTGATCGTGTTCAACATGCCATTTAGTCTCATGCATGCATTGGTGCACACAAACAAATGCTTGGGGCACATGGAAAACAGCCCTTGGGAGACTTTCTCCATAGAACTGAGCACAACCTCATTCGAGTTATCCTTAAAACTCTACAGCATTTAAACATTCACAGCATTGTTTACAGGATTTGACCAGTTTTATTTCTTGCCCAGAAAATTGATGATCCCACGCTTTCTAACCCTAGACGGTAGCCTGCAGCCCAGTCCTTCGGGCGCAAGGGGAGCAAAAATGAATCGCTTTGTTCTGCATGCGGTGCTCTAAGGGTGTAATGCCTACCTGGATCATGTGTTTGCACACAGCTGGCTCAGGAAAGAAAAGCCCTGTGTTAACATGCAGCCTTCCATTGCTTTGGACTGAGGCAAGCCAAGGGCACCCCGGTGCTTGTTTTGTCTTACAACCAAATTGATTTTTAAAAGTTTTTAGCAAGGTTTTGAAGTCACATCTTTCTCTGAAATTTTACCTGTCAATCCTCTGTTTCTCTGCCCAGTTAAATGGAAGAAGCCTCCTTTCCTGTAGCTGAGCTGCCTCTTGTCCTCATCTTGCCTGCTTGCTTGGGTTAAGAACAGGGACACGCAAAGTTAAAGCACACGCCAGCCTGTGAAACAGCTTGGTGATGTTTTATTCCCCCTTCCCTAGCAAACTGCTGCCTTCTCTGAGCAGGAACAAGTGTTAGTAAAACTATTCTGGGACCTGTGTGTTACCTCACTTCTGTCCTAAAGGCTGTGCACAGCCCAGACAAACAAGAGGAGTAAGCTTTTTCTATTTATTTTTTTTTCCTTTTTTTAGCCCTCCCTTCCTTTAATCTCTCTAGGTTCTCTTTTCTTCTGTATACTGGGATGCTTTTTTGCACTTTCATTTCTACAACTTTCAGGGAAAATATTTGGTTGGCACAACTTCCTGAGCTCGTAAGGCACTTTGTCCCAGGGCCAGGCTGAGCTCCTCAGGGCAAGCTGATTTTGAGCAGATTCTGCATGGCAAGCAAAGCACGCGTTCAGTCAGAAGGAATGGTCACCTTGGCCTCACGTGGGTTTGTGTGCAGGGGTGAGGGCAGAGGCCTGGTGTGCAAACATGGCACTGTTTTTAGTACCTCTGTAAGCAATTAGCTCAGGCCTTGAATTATTAAGACTGAGGTACCACTGCAGCAGGTATTGAAGTGCTTCACAGTGTCACTCATGGTGAAACTAAAAAGAAATCAAATTATCTCTGTAGCAAACCCATGAAAGCACAGAAGTTGTCTCCTGAAGTAGGAGATATTGCTGAGACGCTTACCTAAATTGAGTGACCAAGTTTTTAATGGAGTCCCTGGAGCTGTTGGTGGCAGAGTCACACGAGGGTCATTACTGCATTCGTCAGGCTTAGGGAACGGCCAGGTTCACTTGGCAGTGTGGTGGGCCCACGTGACGGCGCGGCGGAAGTGGCACCACAGCGGGGCTGTCACGCAGAGCAGTGCAGGAGGCTTCCCTTGGTGACATTTTTCTGCAGAGAAAATCATGCAGCCACTTTTCCTGCCAGTAAAACAAATGTCAGATCAGTTAGTTCACTTAATGGTACAAATTTCAGACCCAGTTCTGATTTTTCATTTATGTGCTGGAGCAGCATTAGTGTTGGTAGCCTACATGGTAATTTGGCTTAGTGCTCACAGTGCCATGGCCTCTGGTAAAGGCTTGGCTGGAGGAATATTGGATGGAGACTGCGCATGTGGGTGTGAATATTCCTGTTACTCAGCCAATCTTAACATGTAGGTCTGGTTCAGCTCTGCTGTATGTAACGCAGCAGAGCCCTGCCCACCCTCCAACCCCCTGTAATAGGTAGGAATCTCCTGTGCACTAAAGGGTGCCTAAGTGTCTTTTGTCATGCTGAGATGTCACTTTTGGAGACACTGTGCTACTGCCCTCGGCTCAGGTGAGCTGCCAGTGGGAGGGAGGGAGCACGGCATCTCCTCCAGTGGATCTTACACTGCAGATCTGCCCAAGGTGGATCTGGCATCCACTCTCACCTAATGCTGCAAAGAGTCTGTGCGCTTCCTGCTCTGCTGGGAAACTGTATATCAACATGCTCACCCATGTGAAAACAAAGCCCCCGTCACATTGCCAAGATCAGTATATCCTGCGGTAATGTGCTGTGTGACAGCCTCAGAAATTAAAGTTGCCCCTGGGTTCCTTAAATTCATGCATCTAAATTGCACCAACTTTTCTTTAGAAGGAGAAAGAGAAAATATATATTTGGGCAATACAAATTAACCTCTTTCTTGGGCCAGAATGTTTCCTTATTGTCCATGTCTTGGCTCCACATCCTGTCTTTGCCATGCTTTGCTAGAAGCAGCACTCCCTTCCAGCAAGGGAAAATCACAGCTGCGATTTCCATGAAGGTCTGGTGCAAGTGTCACTCAGATTCCTAAAACCTTTTCATCTCCTAAAGAAGAGCTTGCAAATGCTTTCAGCCCTTATCTGCAAGACTGTTCACATTACTAATGAATAATGGGCACTTTTTATTATGACTTAAACCTGCTGTTGATTTGTTTAAGCAGTAAGAGATAGCATCGATATCACTGCAGTCCAGTATTTTACTATATAATGTAGTAAGCTGTTCTGTAGAGCACTTATTTGTTTGATTAATTTTTGTTTTCTGCAGAGGTTTGCTGAGAGCGAGACTTTAATCACAGTGTAGTCATTTAAGAATGAGTTACAGAATTATAGCTGGATAAAATTCGTTCTATGAAGACTGGAAAGACTAAATCCATCATTTAGATCCAGTGCTCCTAAAAGCTTTTATCACTAACGATTGCTAAATATCAAGCTGATTTTTTTTTCCACGTTGCAGGTGCTTGAAAGATTATTTCAGAAGGGATTTAATATGGCAGCTTCCTGCGGTGGTGGGGTGGATTCCTCTCAGTTCAGTGAATACGTGCTGTGTCGCGAAGACAGACGACCACAACCTACTCCAACGATCAGAATAAAACAGGAGCCCCTGGACTAGACCCTACCTGTACTCCTTTGTAACCATAGAAGTGTTTAACAGTCCCTTATGTGAAACACTAAGGATTTGCAAAACAGTATTAGCAAACAGATTCTGACTTTATGTTGCCAATTAGTGGTATTCTGAAACTACCTGTCACATAGCCAGCCATGAAATGCATTTGAAAAACCAGTTGTCTGCTCTCCACGATGAAATTACTGAGCATGCTCAGCACACCAGGCTCGGTGGGAACGTACTTTGAGCTGAACAGCTGTGGTGGTGAAAAAGGCAAAGCTTCATACAGCCCTGACCCCAGAACAGACTTCTGCAGAAAGAGCAATTAAAGCAATTTGAATCTATCGGCAGGAGAAGCGACTCCGACAGCCTTCCCAGCGACACCCCGAGACGTGACGCGCAGAAGTGCGGCCTCTGAGAGGAAGGTGGTACTTTACAAACTGCACTGAGAACCCTCCCTGGCTGCCATACCTCCTCATATCAGATGTGCTTTACACCTCCATACGTTACATTACACTTCTGTGATTGTACTCATTCATGCTAGCAAATGGCTTATTTTTATACAACATTTCCAACTGAAATATCTTTCTGTGGACAGAATCTAGAATCAGAAAAGGACCGATTTATAGTCAACTGGTGCTCAGTACTGAAAAACAAGCAAACAGACCAAACAAAAAAAAGCAACAAAAAATTGAGAAGGCCGATTATGGCAATACATGCAACAATAGGGATTTGGAAGCACAACATAAAACTCCATCAAACAAGGGCCACAATCGCGTTTTGACTCAGAAACTAAGTTTTGCATCTTCAAAGAATCGTGGCTCTGCCAAGCAAGCTCTGCCACCTCTTGTTCATTTATGAACCGTGTTTATGGGGACAACCAACTCTTTATGGGTCTGGAATTTTTGCAAAAAGATGTTAAAACCCTCTACCTTCCACTGTCCGATGAAAGCAGGCCATGGTTTGTTTAGATTGTTTTTCC
This sequence comes from Alectoris magna, assembly GCA_030625065.1. Taxonomy (NCBI): domain Eukaryota; kingdom Metazoa; phylum Chordata; class Aves; order Galliformes; family Phasianidae; genus Alectoris; species Alectoris magna. Next base: position 9,263,157 of record CM060571.1, on the reverse strand, counting down.
TCTATATTTTAAACTATTATTAAAATGCCAATTGTGTATCTGCCCTCTATCTGTTTAATTTTCTCTTCAAACAAGCCCACTGTCTGTAGGAGGTTACTGTTCCTTTCATGAATCAGTATTGACTCTCTGACTTACAGGGCTTCCTAACTCAGGAGACAGCACCATGTTTGCAGGTGCAAGGTTATAAATAGCATTCTGCTCAATCCTCTTTATTGCTGTTCAGCACGATTGGGTCCTCAGTAACTAATCTGCGTGTTAATCACAATTTAGTTTCTCCCACGTTCATTTATAGAATGCTGTTGTAGATGCTGAATTCTAATTAAACTTCTTAGATGCATAAATACGGCCATACATGACAGTATTGGATGGTTAACAATTCTTTAATACTGAAAGATTTCAATCAGGCAAAGTAAAGATTCAAGTTTAAGACTGATCTGTTTTTAGTGACGAGTTGTACTAAATATGCAAAGTTACAACCTTGGCAGAGGTCTGTTTTTTCGGATAAATGTGGGATGCCCGTCCATGGAAAATCAGACCTCAGCAGGTTTGCTTTTTACCCTGGTTGCCCAAACCAGAAATCCCTTAGGAAATTCTTAGCCTATACGTATTGACCTGCTAACTTAGCAAAACAGTTGAGCAAATCTGTCTACTTCAAAAGAGTTGTAAAGTTATTTTATTTTGTGGTTTTATACTTGTATGACACTCTAAAGTTCCTAGGCATTGCCATATTTGAATATATGGCACAACATTCACCTTTGTATGTAAGATATCTGTAGAATTGTATATTATACATTTAATATTGTAAAGAACTTAACGTATAATTGTCATGTATTTGTGTATGCACATTTCTTATACAGTACTTCATGCCATAAACATTTCTGTAAAGTAAATGATCAAAAATAAGCAAGTAGGGTGGAACACTCACTGTATCTCCCACATTGTTTGAAAGGTGAGAAGTTCTGATTGCGTCTCCTCTGGCCTTTTGCTCCATTCAGCTTGATGTAGCCACGTCTTACAAAAAGAGAAGGAAAAAATGGTTTTATTTATTACTGTCATACATTGAGTTGACTTGAAGTTCAAAATATCCTTAAATAATCCGTTCTGCTCCTTGTTTTTATCCTACGTATGCTCTTGTCCTGCATTCCCGACCAGGGAGACTTAGTGCTAGCAGAGGCTGAATGCGCGTCTGTGCATCCTCCTCCTTTCATTACCTCTCAGCTAGGAGATGAAGGTGAATATGTCACACTCCCATTTATGAACACCCCGCTCTGCCATTCTTACTCAGGCAAAGCCACCGCGGAGGTGCACACGGGTTGTCTGCCAGCAGGAGCGGCCGCCACGTCCCTGCACGGTGCTGAGCATGGCCCACTTGCACTGAAGTTGCAGGCAGCCGGCTTTCTTACACGCTTGGAAGCAGGGTGCTTTTAGGTGTAGGTAGACAGTCATTGGAGGTATTTGTGGTTGGCTGGTTGGTTTTTCTTCACTTTGGTGTTTACCGCTCGTTCCTCTAGCTCAGAAAGGCAGCTCCAGTACTTACGGCAGTTTGCAAAGGTGGCGTCGTGAGAAGTTCCAGGCTGCGCCAGCTGCATTCATGTGAACTTGAGATGGAAAGTTTGAGCCACAACATCACAGCATTGACTGCAGAATAGCACTAAGGCAGGGAAGACATGTGGAAACAATCACTTGGTTAGAAGAAATATGCCTTTTAAAAAAAAAGTTAAGCTAGGACATGTTTTTTTAGTTAGTAACTTCAGGTCACTTATTTAAAGTTTATTACAGTTTCATTTATATCTTTTTTACTTATTTCCCTGTATTCTTAGGCAGCAATATCAGCAAAAACCAATTTGAATTTTTACTCCTGGCCTTAAATGATAGCAACGTAACTTAACAAAGGACATCTCTTTGTGTCTCTAAAACAGGTTTTAAAATATCACAGAATCTCCAATAAAACTGGTGTGCAGCCAGCAAATGTTTTCATTACAAAGGCCAAAAAGCAAACGTAGCTCAGTTTTAGCCTAATTTGATGGAACAGAATTGTTCTGACCCTTTTTTTGCTGAGCACCGAAGCTGTGGCTTAAAGAACATCCTTTGCCAGCCCTCTTTGTACAACCCCATGGCACCGCTCTGCTCCCACGCCTGAAAAGAAATGGAAGAATGTTATGTTGTGCTTGTTGGACCGATCGCCCTTGAAAAGGCAACTGCTGAGTGCATTCATTCACTGCATTAATAGCATCGAGGTTCGTTGACAATTTTATTAGATGGTTGACAAAGGATCAGAATCGGCACAACAAAACATCGAAGTATTTGGTTTTAATATTTCTTTGTGGGTATCCTGTTAATATTTTAATGCAAAATGTTTCTGAACAGTGCTTAAGAACTACCAGACAATGTGAAATTCATGTTTGATAAATTAATGCTATGTCACTCGATGTGTTACTTTAGTAAATTGTTTTATTTCTTTACAAAATAAGTACAAATAAGGGAGTATGTTTTCACACAAATTGGGGGTATTTACGAGTATGTACAGAAATCATCAAAATAACGTAATTCTAATAAACACAAGGCCTTTATAAACAATATGTACAAATTATCAATACATTTAAAACATAATTTTACACTTCCTGGCCTTAAATACCTTATGAATAATCTTTTGGCTAAATAGCAGCAGTATAAATTTTCTTCTGCTTTTCATAAACCTTAAAAAATAATTAAAACTTTTGTTTTTAAAACTATTGGACAAATAGTTCTATTTGTGCTTTCGCTACGGTTTCCCATTAAAAAAAAAAAAATATTGCCTCAAAAAAGTGGCAAGCATAACGTAGTAAAATTGAAAAGATAAATAAGCAAATGCTTCCCTTCCACAGTTACCGATAATACTGTCACGTCTGAAGCACGACTCGTGCCCACCTCCTTGCTGAGCATTCCTGTCCAATTCCCATTTGAAAAGACTCACACTAACTTTGCTTGGCTTTGGTGTGGGCCCTGGAAAATCCAATTCAGCAAAGCGTTTGAAAAGCATTCATCCCGCCATAAGAACTTACATCTACCCATATGCTTAAAGTCATGCACTTGTTCATGAGCCTCTCCGGACTGGAGTCCTCAGGTCCAATCGTCCACGGCAAAGCACCGCCGGTCCCCGCAGCACCAGCTCCCAGGGCACACCCCGGCTCTCGTGACCGCCAAGAGGGAACCGGATCCCAAAAGTTTCCTTTACAGTGACTTGAATAATCCATATAGAATACTCTAAAATCTTTCCCGAACAATACTCTCTTTTATAACCACCACTAAACCATACTCTTTGCAATAAATAAATTAAGATATTTTTAGAAAATAAAAGGATTCATGTTACTAACCAGCTGCTACAAATGTGCAAAAGGTTGAAGAGATTCAGAAAGCAACGGGAAGCTACTCAATGGACCTCAGCTGGGACCCGAACGCACAGATTTCATACACTTAGGATTTGGTTCAGCAAACGGCTGAAGGAACGCGCTGTGCTGTAGAAGCAAAAATCCTAAATATATCAAATTTGTGACAGCGTGCATTGGTTATTCTTTTAGCTGTGCAAAAAGTTGCAATTATATCCAATCTAACAGGTATTACCACGGTTAGTGGAAACAGCAAACCTTAAAGGAAAACCAGCACTGTCAGTGAACATGAAGGTTAACCCCGTTCAGGTCCCGATCCTCCCGGCCACGACATCTACACGAGCCACTGCGGCATTCTTTCCATTTGCGTAAATCAATACCATCTATTTTAGCCTTATCTAACGTGGCCAAATGCAGTAAGCCTTTGAAGTTGGTTACATCTGCGGATTTAACATTTTAAAACCTTTTGCACATTTCTTTTTCTTTTTTACATAAAGGGAATTTATTGCATGTGTCTGACAGTTTTACAAAACAAAATTACCAGAACATTGACTTCTGAAAAAAATAGAAGGCACATTAAAATGACAGCTTTTCAATGCAAGTTGAACTTCTGTATGGAGAAATCAGTACAATTCTTGGCTTCATTTAAGCAGAGCTCGATAGAGCAGGAGAGAACGGCTCGTTTCTCTTTCCTGTTCCATGTAGAAGATGAAGTCCCTGAGGTTTACTCGCGTTATTTTCTGCCGTGCATACTGCCTGGATGAAGGAGTCCCCAGGCCAGCCTGACCTCCACCGGAAATACTGAGGCCCTACAAAGAAAACACAGCAGAGTTCAAAGTCCTGCAACAGTAGGGAGTTTCCTCCAGCTACCAACTGCCGGATTATTTTAAATATCTTACATGTATTACGAGCCTCGTTCTGAAAGTATTACATAAGACTTCTTTCTACTTTTGAGTCTCACCAAGTTAAAGAGTGAGTACAGAAACAAGTGGAAACAAGCACAAGAGATAAACCTAGACCGTATTTGTTTACAACACAGGACAAAGGTACTGAAAATTCTCCTGCTACAGTCACGTGAACCTCAGATGTATCGGGCCCGTATAATTTCAAGAGCGTTTTTGGGACAGAACTAACTGCAGTAGATAAAACCTTCTTTAGAACATCAAATGCGCATACAATCTGTATTCCACGTCCTGTGTCTAAGGCTGGAACAAGGTGAGTGCTGTACGGGTGAGTATGTTGCTGCTGCCATAACCTCAGCAGCTGCAGATCCCACGCATACCCAGATTCCCTCCTCTGGGTGTCCTGAAGAAAAAGGCTTGGTGTGGGGAGACACTGAACCATCTTGCTGAGATGGACAAATCAAGGAGAGAAGTCACAAGAAAGACTCAGACACTGTAAGACGATGAAGACAAGCATTACTGTACTGCTATGTAAAACGATGATAAAACTTTGTTTAAGTTGGTTTGAAGCTCCTGAATCACTGAATAACTCATCCTGGCCTTTCAAACAGAGACAGCATCCAAAAACTACCTTAATTTCTGATCTGGGCCTGAGAACACCATGGTCTGAATATCTAGAAACTGAACGAACACGCTGTATAGACTGCAGTCTTGCTGAGTTTAAAACAGAAACTTGACCACTACATTCAACCTTTTTTCCATCCTTTCAAGACCACTTTTAATAATTCCAAGTGATTTCTGGCAAAATAGAATGTTCTAACGTAGAAAAAATAGGTTTTAATTTCTAAAGATATATAAATTATTTTCTAAAACTTCTGGTGAAAGTTTCCAATTCTTCTAAAATACCAGGCTTACTTACTGCTGCTCTTAACCTGCCTTTCTTTCCCCAGGAAATACTTCCTCTATGATCTTGATTTCAGCCCTTACAAATACGGTTCAGCGCAATTTCAGTACTGAAAGCTTACAGGGAAAACATGTATGGTATATTGCAAGGAAAAGGTGACAGTTTTCTCCATTGCTTTTCTGTGTGTGTGCTGGCAAAGTCAGAATCACTAGCAGAGCAATACTGCTCAATACATTTCCCTCATATCTGATTATTAAATTACAATAGTGGGTCAAATCCTATTCTCTTAACATAGCCTTAATGTAGTTAAATGAATGCTGCTAAGCTTGGAGGCAAGAGAAGGAGAAGCCCACAACGTTTGAGCACCACGAGCATTTGATCTTAGGGATTCTGGTCTCTAGTATGAAGTAGCTTTTGCTAACAGATTAATTGATTTACCACCTAGCCTCACTGCTCATAGGAAAAGCATGTGCTGCAGCTGCAAGGGTTGCTCATCCATGCTGAAGTCAGACATATCCCCAGTGCATAATCCATTTATTAGCAGTGCTCTGAATTTATTCAGCCTTTATGCTAAAACACATTGCATTCCTAAATGGAATAGCATCATTTAAACTCATGCTCTCTATCTTCCACAGGTTTGGAATAACGCCCCGCCTTAAGCTGCCTCTCGTCCCACTCTCTTTAGCCGGGGCTGTTGTGACTAATTCCAACTTTCCAAGGAACTACCCAGGTGTACTCTTATTTTAATTAAACAGACTTTAAAATATTTATCTTTTTTCTCTTCTTCCTACCTACTGAATCTCTCCCCCTGCCCAGCAACATTTCTGTAAGATCCGAGCAGCAGCAAACACACAACAGCGCGGCCACCAGCCACCCTAAACTCACACCAAGAACTCATCAGAAATACCACCTGCAGCTCACTGGACCAGAACCACCAAGCACATACTTCAATAAGCCTTTAAAAAAAATAGTAGTAGCTTTTCGATTAAGTTTTCTTCATCTAAAACTATTTCTTTAATTGTTGAGGTACATATAAATCCAATAATTGCTTTACATTTGTTGGACTGAGCAGCTGGAATTAAGATGAAGACACATTCAATGCATTTATCACTTGAAGTACTGAATTTTTGGGTGGTAAGAGCATCCAGTTGATGCAAGGCCATAACATGACATTAAGCTGCGCACATTCACTTGGAGCCAATCCGGGAGCCTGCTATCATCCCGTAATCCTCTTTTACAAGGTAAAAAAAAATGTAACTGTCGTTAGAAAGTAGAAAAACACATCTGTGAATTGACAGAACAGGAATTTGTTTCCATCAATATGATCTCCAATTTAAATTGAAGACCGAATTTTTGGTACTGAACTCCAAATTATTACTGAGTACTACCTTAAAAACATACGCTGCCAAATGCCGCCTTTTTAACTGTATATGTAAATACAAGCATATTCCATAGGCAAGAGTAGCAGAATTGAAGTAACGCAGGTTGTTCTTTTCCAAACTTTTTTTCTTTTTAATCAGCACGACGGGCTTCTCATCAACACAAACAAGCCCTATCTTGACTGTATCTATGGCAACTCGTAAGAGTTACAAAGATAAAAGCTCTAATAAAAAAATAAGTGGCTGTAAATTGTTTACATCCTTTGTTTCCTGCCTGCCACACCCAAGCTATTACCAAATCACACCCACTCAAATATACATCAGTACCAGTTTCTGTATCAGCAACATTCTATTTATAACTTAAGGGAAACTTAAGATGTTTCAGACCAGAAAAAAAAAGAGAACAAAAAACCCAACAAATTATACACTACATATATTGTACGAACCCTTTCTGCCCCTTCATTTTGAAAGGACCTACATAAACGAGTTACAGCAACTTGCTTCCACTCCATCTTGCCCTCTCCTGTCTCCCACCATCTCTCTGCCCCTTGCTGCTTCACCCGCTTCCTTCCTTTAACACTAAACTCGGCGGCTGCAAATCTTACAGGACCGTAAGGAAGAGAGCGGAGAGCGACTGCATTGCTCTGCATCACGCAGCGTCTGCTCCCTTCCAGGCTGCAGGGAGGTGGGCAATGAAGGGGCTTTCCTGCGGGACCCGCAGCACTGCCTCTCCCAGCTGGGGCTGTGCGTGCGGCCAGGAAGGGAAACGCACCGAAAGTCAAAGGTAGGAAGTGGCATAAAAGGGCACGGTGCCATGCTCCTGTGAACCTGTAATCCACTGACACCGCCAGACTGCACCAACTTTAATGAGCTTTAGTGCACTTCAGATATGTTCGGCTGACGTGAGTATATACAACTTGCAGAATTTTAAGTAATGTTGGACTATCAAGCTCAATTCAATTGTTGGAAGCTATCTAGGTTTAAACTATGGCTTAAGAAGAAGAAATGGAGCAGTAACTGGTTCAGTATGCACATTCTGAAGCAATTCAGAATGAGTTTACGTCAGATGAGACACGAGATTTGGGCCACTCATCTCAGCTTGTTTGCTATTTTTATTATCATCTTCTTGTGAGAAAACTCATGCTGCTGGGAAAGCAGAGTAATTTTTATTCTGCCCTAGTTCAAAATAAAGTAACAACCAATGAGTGGTAGATTAGCAGGTAAACATACAACCATCTGCCAAACAAACATACACTCTAGAAACTAAAACAAATAGTCCTGTGAACAGAGAAATCCATGGAGCCTGATTTCTTCCAGATGTATTGCATTTCTCCCGTAGTACTTCTTACCAGAATAAAACCAGCTCCTCCACATGGCATTCATCACCTCTCACCTCCTCCAGGAACATTCTCCCTCCACTGTAGCACCCTCCACACACCACAGATGTCCCCCTGCCTCTGGAGCCTTTACCTTTTACCACACAGTCTCAGAAGCACCCCACAGCCAGCTCCTCTCCCACCCTCACCAAGTGCTCACCACTCCTACCAGGCACCCAGCAGACACGTGGCCCCCAAGCCAAACCCACCCCAGGACTGGTGGAGCTTACACTGGAGCCTATTCCTCACTGCCAACACCTGCATGTCTTGTATTTCCTGTACCCAAACTTTTTTCAGGAAGATTCCATGGGCTCCCTCTTCAGCTCCTTTCTGCCTCTCTCCCCCTTCCACTGCCCACTCCCAGGTGTGATCGGTATTTCCCAAAAGGCTTAAAGGCTGCTGAGAGACTGGACTAAGAAAAACAGGCACTCCTCTTCCAAAATGTTCATGGACAAACTACCCTACTACTCAGAAAGTAAAAATGTCTTTGAGCATTAAGTTATAATTTAATGCACAAAGGAATAGGTTGCCCAGAGATGTGGTTGATGCCCATCCCTGGAGACTTCCAAGGCGAGGCTGGATCAGCCCCTGGGCAACCTGATCAAGCTGTGGTGTCCCTGTTCACCGCAGGGGAGTTGGACCAGATGACCTTTAAAGGTTCCTTCCAATTCTCAAGATTCTGTGATTCTATAATGGTTATAGCAGCAGGTGTATGAAAATTACACTGAGTAAAACTGAAAACTATGCCGCTCCTTGTTTGGGACAGAATATCTTTCATGTAACATAAGAACATTTCTAACAAATCTGCACTGACTTTTATAATAGTGATTTCTACCACTGAACAATTAAATCGGTTTTTTCACAAATCTGTATACCTTTAAATCTTTGACGGCATTGAATTACAGAGCCATCGAAATGCACTGTGATATTCTTGTCAAAAAACACAAAGATAAGGGCAAATAGAAAATTGCATTTAATATTTTATCCATCCTTCCTTCACCAGAAAACAATTCAGTCCTGACATCTCTCCTTTGAACACAGTCTTGAACTGCGGCTATTGCTTCTCTGTGACCCAGAGAGACAAGGCAATAATGATAAAAGACCTGCTGGTTTTCTTCCCAGGCTACATGGCACATCCTTGTGGCAGACTTGCACTTCAAGCCCAAGTCTGAAAGTGGGAATCACACAGTAACAATTCAAAGCTAAGCAATCTACGGAGTAAAAAGCACGAGGAATTTTTTCTCTCCAGCCTCCATGAACTGGAGAGGAGTGGGAAGATAATGTATCTATTAGTCTGGCATTATGAATAAGACATCTTGGATCAGAAGAAATATTCTGGAGATATTCTGCAGCAATAATGTTTGCTTGCATAAAGTCCTATTAGATCTTTGGCTGAGAGGCACTTTGTACATGAAAAACAGGTATAATATTATGTATGATTAGCTGTCCCACATAATTTAGAGTTTAATTCAGCACCTACTAAGGCTAACAGTAATGATTTTACTGATTTAAATGGAAGCTGAAACATCCTTAAATCAGTATTCCCCTGAAGTACAGAAAAGTAAATAATAACTGTTTGTCAGCACCTCAAAGATTAACAATACTGTATGAAATGTAATTATATCTACGAAAGGGCTGTGCATCTTCATATGCACAATATGGCGGCACCACAAATGTCTTTAGAGAGATTCATCACCAAAAGCTATCGTTTAGGCCTTCAGGTCAGCACCATTTCCAGGGAGGATACCATCATTTCTTAGGCAGCTAGTTATGTTCATTTGCAAGCATTTTACCCTATACTATTTTAGTGCAACTGTTCCTACAGACTCCGTTTTGGCACGCGTTCACCTGCTACGCCCTCTTGGATGCAAATGCGTCTCCTTTCCCCTGGGCACATAAACACACACCTCACCCTGCAGACAAACATCAGAAAAACTGATTTGCACAAGTATTTACAAGTACTTCAAATACCAACACAATTGCAACATTTCAAAGACAGCATGCAGTAATTTTTATATTAAGAAATAGTGAGAGGAAGGTAAATCATACTGGGACATGGATACAGTGAAAGAATTTTCTTCAGATGTGATCATTTTAGTTTATAATTACACACTGCTATTTCAACCCATATAAATGGACTGCCATTACAAGAAGAATGCTTTATATATACTTGCTCTTTGCCTTCATTATGTTAAGAGCTAAATCACGTATGCAAGTACTATTCTAATTGAAAAGCTGCTTTGCAAAACAGCACTGCACCAAAACCTTCCTGCTGAAAGAATCCAGCACCTACTGCCACCCTGACCACCTACTCTTTCTTCTAAGTGAACATCCCCCTCAAAAAACTGAATAAGAACAGACAGAAAGCAAGTCATGGAACATCTCAGTGTGAAACAACCTGGGGAGAAGTGAGCCCCAACGGAAATAAATAACATGGATTACGTGTGAAGCAGATACAGGCCATTTCATTTACCTGCTTGAGGGAGAGAAACGCTCAACTGCCCAGTCCTCAACGGGTCAGCCTCAGGAAGGAATCAGACTGCAAATCATTTCAGATTCTTAATCAATTTATCCAAGCAGATCTCCGAACAATAAGCTGTGTTAATGTGGGAGAGAGAAACTCAAGTTTTCCCCGCCCTGAGGTACAGCTCAGTGTTCTGCTAGGACTTCTCACCTTTCAAAGGCCTTTCTGTATCCCTCGTTCCTCACTCAGTGTGTGACAAAAACACCTTGTGTCCTCTGCCACCTCTCAGCACAAGCTTTGCTCAGGTGGTGCGGTCTCCAGGTCTTTTCATTTAACTTTGTTCATGGACCTGCTCTCCGTTGCAGCGACAGGCCTTGCCAACATCTTTATCCGCAAACATCTCATACCTACCACAATTCACCGCATTACTTGGACTTAAAAGCAATGACAATTTTACCTGATTAAGAATTCTCAGTTTGGACTGAATTCTTGCAGTGTTAATTATAAGTAGAATATTCTATTTATCCTGTTTCCATCAGACACATATATTTTCATTTTGCTTGGAATGCTTCTCCTCCCATGCTTTCCAAACGCTTAATCAAGTGCGGCTCCCTTTGAAATACTAATCCTGCCAAATTTTTTATTGTTATTTTTCAAGTGTTGTGGTGCCTTTTCCTTCTCATCTTTCAATATTAGCATGTGGGTTTTTTCCCTTCTTTTTAAGGGCTTGCCAGTATTACTCTGGTCCAACCACTATGTACATCCCCATATTCCCTCTCACTGGGAAAGGAGAAACGTCAAACCAACTCTGGGAGAAGCCCTACAGTGGAACTTGCAGGACTCACATTTTCCTGGAATCACACTTGACTCCCAGCTGAATTTTCTCTTGGGGTGATCCTTGGTGTTAGTTCTAACCTGCTGCAGTTTTACATAGCGGGTGGTCTTTTCTTTTTTAACCTGTATGACTGTGACTTTTGTTTAAACTTAAAATAATTTAAATATTCTTGACATTCATCAATCTCTAGACACACAACTGTAACATTTAATTGTTTAAATATCTAATTAAAATATACTAATTGCTAAGCCAGTTAAGACTGCTTTTTGGCCTGTCTGCTACGGAAGACACGCTGAGCAGAACAACAGTAGGGGACAGGCAAACTGTGGGGGTCTAGATTCATTTGTTGCTGTTTCTGATTAAGGAGAAAATCAGCGCTAAGAAGTGCATCTTGTCCACCTTGTTTGCTAGCTACATCTCATCTATTTAAGATGAGACACAGACACCATATAACTGCTTCATATATTGTCAGTCCTCACATGGAAGTGGAGAAGAGAGGGAGACAGAAAACTATCTAAATCTTAATGCTCGTGGAAAAAAAAATTACAAATGTGAAATCTAAACGCAAAATCATTTCCTCAACCCTTGAGAGAATGAATTGCCCTCATTCATCTCCACTGACTTTCTGTTCTTAAGCCTAATTATGATGTATAACACCCAGGCTTTAAAATAATTATGTTTGCAACTGTGGGCCATCTTGTGCACTCCCAGCAATTGTGCAAGTGCCAATCAAGTGACTTTATGCACTACTTGCCAAACAAAGGGCAAAAATAGCCACAGATCTACCAGCTCTTGGCACTTTTTTTTTCAGTGTAAAATTTGCTAGTACATTAGTTACAATCTAAGAATAGCATTACAAACCCTTCCTCATAATTACTGGAGGCTCCTCTGTGGATTGAGGGTAGTATACGGCCCTAATTCATACATCCAGTCCATTAAATAAAAAAAATTAAAAAAAAAAAAAAAAAAAAAGCAGGCAATGCAGTTATCTCAGAATTGAGTAGCAATAAAATCAAGCCTTAAATGCTAATACCTTCAGCTTGCAGGATAAATTGTCAGAGAACAGTCCGGTGTAAAGGAAATAAGAGATCAGCATTTGTAAATAACGTACAGAAGTTGCACATACCATAGAATATCATTAAGGCCTAGTGTATTTCAGACACTGGGGAAAAATTACAGAGTTCAACAGGAAAAGTCTGAATCACTTAGCTACTCATTTCTTTATTTCTTAAGGTTTCTATTTCCTATAGCTAATTCTCATGACTGTTTTTAAGTTGGCAGTCTTGTCAGTTAGTTAGTTAGCCTTTTGTTCAGAAGTTTTGGATCATACCTGCACCAATAGCTCTTGAAAAAATGGCTCCAAAAAGGAAACTGTTTCCCTTCCTATAGACATCAGTAAATAGAAAGCAGCTCCGACTCAGTGTGATCCTTGGATTCCCCTTCTACATGATGAGGACAGCTTCTTGCTTGGCACCGTCACAGTTTGCTTTTTATCAAGCTGTACTTCTCCTCAAATCTTTTTCTAAGTTCCCTTCTTCTGTCTTTCCTCCACATCAGGATCAGTTCTCCTGCACTGACTGCAGATGGGCTTCACGACCTGGGTGTCTCATCACTACCCTGCAGACCACAGCTGGACCTGCTGCCCTACTTCAGGTTGCTTTAATACACATCCCTCAATCTTTTTTAATAAAAAAACAAAAGCCCCCTACTGCTTCATACTCTCCTCTAACCTCCTACTGTCAATCCAGATTTTCCCTTTTTCTCCATTATGAGGCAAGCCTTGAGTAAAAAGCGGATTAGTTTAACACATAAACAGAATAACATCAATTTAAACTTTGCTCTAACATTTGAAAAAGCTGTAATCTGCCCTTTCCTCAAGAATTCCAAATCCTCATCCTCCGCCAGAGCCATTTCAATACAAAGCAAACAAGCAATATTTTACACTCATATTTTAGATAACCAATAAGAATAAGCCTTGAATTTCAAACTAAGCCATTTAAAGAACTTGCTTTTGTGAAGTGAACATTCCTGCACTCTCACAATTATCCCAGATCTACCTCTTTGTATAAAGTGGGATCAAATGCAACAAATGCTTTAACCAACTACATTTTGCTGTAACAAAAACATGATTGAGCAATCCGTGCTGTTACAAAGGAAAAATCTCTTCAGCCTACAGATACTCATGGAGGAAATGGCGATGCACAAAGACAGCATTTCCAGACGTTAAAGCTCTACTCTTCATTACCTGTAATTTCTCACTTCTACTGTCCCGGTAAATTTGGATACCACGCAGACTACCTTGAAAAACTTGAAAATAAATATCATAGCTGCCATAACCTAGCCCTCGCTAGAAAATTTACATGTACAGTTATTAATATATATTACAGCCACAATCAACGGCTCCATTATGAACAACTTTAAAACATTTAATAGGAAAAAGTCTAAGAGAGACAGAAGATCACCTATTACCACAACTCCTCTGATAGACACTGAGTAGATCCCCAAATCTGATAATGACCAATATATAAACTGACAGCCCTCACATATCTAATTGCTCCCAAACTAGAATGAAAATGAATAATACTTAAAAGCAACAGCATCAAAAAAGAGGGCTGTAGCTACAGGAGAGCCTTTCCCAAAGTACTGACCCAAAATGGAGACTATGATGGGATTTTTGGGAGGCAAAAAACAAAAGGCAGTGAAGTGTAATAAATTCCCTGTCTTTGGAAGAGAGCTGGCACAACCAATCATCAGCAATGTGAGAACTTGAACAGATGACGGAAGAGGGCAACAGAGCAGACATACACAAATGTACACATGCACATACACTGAAGAGGATTACTAAATTAATTAGAGAGGCAAGTGAAAAAACAGTGTGGAATTCAGAATGCGCTCAATAGTATGGAATGATGCTACTGGCCTATTTTTACCATTGGCAATAAGAGACGAGAAACAGCTAGCTCTAGTAGAAGCAAGTGCATTATGATACAACACAACATGAGCATTATAAAATGCGAGATGAATCTCAAGCCCAGAGGCTCTTTAGCACCACTCCAAATCACAACTCTCTGCCTTCATTTTTCTTCTTTGCTACCATTCCACTTCTTCTCCCAGTACTTCTGACTTGATTAACCCTTTTCTCTCTCTTTTTTTTTGTCTTTTACCTTCACATTTTCATGCCATCGCATCGGATTCTTTAAAAAATATCTGAATAATAGCAGCAGAAATTATAGATCAGGAGTAAGATTTTCTGAAGTGCTACAACCCAGGGAAGTCACAGTTGTTTCCAAGGATAAAATTATCACTTTGCTGTCACCTTAATAAGGCTGTGTGCTCTTTTGAAAATTTGGCCCGATTGAAACTTACAAAAATCATAAATTCAAGTTCTGTAAATTTGTTTTTTCTTTAAATTCAAGCATAATGAGCCTGAAATAGACTTCCTGGAACACAAGCTTCATTTTAGCTTTTTGGGAATTAAAAATGATATGGTTGCATGCCATGCATGATTTCTTGTATCCCTTTCTTGAATACTGAGCTCCATTGTGCAGTCAAACCAATTACAGATCATTAATCTGGTCTGCAATTATGAAATTACTTTTTCAGGAGCTTTTTTTAGGTCTTACTAAAAACATGAGTTAGGATCACTGATCTCTCCACACGGCGTATATAATACGCTACCTGAACGTGTGTGGCAGTCCCATGTGGTACAGTAGGTTATAACTATTTTACCACCTGTTGTATCTGAACCCTAACCTTGATAATCCCATATCAGCTCCTATATCTCCTACCGCTGTTCTCAGATCTCAGCTTCTACTTCCCTTTTACAATTAAATTGTGAGTAAGATGACCGCTACTTTTCAGTGCTACTTTTCAGAAGCC
Source organism: Alectoris magna (assembly GCA_030625065.1). Classification (NCBI taxonomy): domain Eukaryota; kingdom Metazoa; phylum Chordata; class Aves; order Galliformes; family Phasianidae; genus Alectoris; species Alectoris magna. The sequence continues at coordinate 9,248,053 of CM060571.1, read as the reverse complement.
TTCACTGCTCCTCAGGTGATATTATTTGGTCAAGGTCTTCTTAAACAATTCCTTCAGAAATATAAGCCTTTTTGTTGTTTTTTTTTCCTCTCACTAAGACAAATCAGTAGTCAGAACATCCTTTATTCTGAGAAGTATTGCTCAAGATCCTGCCACATTCTTAACAAACTCATTCGCAAAGTACTTTGCTTCTGTTTAGAGAAGTGCATCATCCTCAGTGGAACTACAGCGGACTCAATACTTTCCAAGAACAAACTACAATCTGTAAGCAATGCTTTCCACACTGCTTGACTCCGTCCCTCTCTAGCCACCTCACACTCTACAGTAGAGCAGTTCTAATTTGGTTTTTGCACACAAAGCAAGATTACTATAACACCTTACTGTCTTGCTGTTGAATCACCCTACAAATTAAACAGTGACAAGAACAATAGCATCATATTGAAAAATGTTAATCTGATGGTAATAAACATAAATTCTCCTTAAAGTTAGGAAAATTGGACAGATTTGATAAATTGGGCAGTATTTTAGCTTTTTATTTTGTTTGTTTTTAAAGACTTGCATCTCATGTCACCAAGTTCTATTTTCAGACGTTGGAGTTTGAAAGTCTAAGCTTTAATTCCAGGCATTGCCAGAACAGCTCATCTGTCACACTGCTTTTAAATTTAACATCTGCCTTGTTTACAAAAACTCAGAGAATAGCTACACAGTAATTAAAATCTATGGAGGACCGTGGCCTTACTATTTATACATACCTCTACAAAACTAATTATACATACAGACATATATAAATCCTAAACATGTACTTAATAAAAACGAATGGCATCCAGAAGATCATATGCACCTTCAGTTTTACTACACGTAAGTAAAGCATCAGCACTCAACACTACTAGTTCTTCTGGGTGATGAAATGGAAGAAAGAAGCAAATATGGTTATCACCAATTACTATTTCACAATAACCATTTTCAACTCAAAATATTAAATTATAACAGCTCAGTAAACTTCTCTGACTCATTATCAACTGAACCAGACTGTAATGCCTACATAATGAAAACTATATTTATCAAAGTATACCTTTGTAAAATGATTTAACTTTTAAAATGAGTATCACCCATTTTCATTAAAGGTATTCCTATCATCTCCAATTTGAAAAACAGTATCATTTCTAGAAAAACATTTCCCTTCTGATTTCTGTTTAGTATCTGAACAAGAGGGGAATTTGATTTTTTGAATGTGTGAAGAAATCAGTTCATGAGATATAATTTTGCTTTTTCACACATGAGTAGTTTAAATATGTTATTCAATGTTATCTTGAGGCACAAACATAAGGCATGTAGGTTAGAGAAGTCAAAACTACATGCTAGTCTGCTACTTCAAATGTCTTTTAAAATATGCAATTAAAGGACATCATGGAAACTATAACTTGATTAAAGTACATTGAATTTTAGTTGTAATTGGAGTTCTAGTAAATAAACAGCATACAGTGACTATACACACACACAGTTCCTGACTACACATATCTAATTCCACACATGTTTTCTAACTACACAAAAGCATTTATATTTTATAACTGTACTTGGGGGAAGAGAGAAGTACTTGTTTTCTTCTGGAGTTTATGCTAAAACTATCTGTTCCATCTCTATCCAGTGCAAGAGAAATAAAAGCTTTAACGGATAACAGCTAGAGTTTACACTTCACTCTTCCTCTCCAAATGCAGGAGGACATTAGCTTCCCTGCATATACACATAATTCTCTTTTGCATTCAAATATTTCCACCTCTGCATAAAAATGACTTTTATTATGCAGTTTCACAGGCTTCCCTGGGTTGGCACCCCAGGAGCAAAAACCTGATTCACAAAACAAAAACATCTAATTACCCCAGCTGCATAATTCATTGGCCCATAAATAAAAGTTGGCCAAGCCATGATCTTATCTGACAGCCTCTATAGAGCACGTGTGAGAATCTCTGGCAGAAGCATTCACCAGGGCTGGCAGCAGCATGGGCAGGAGCTGGGCTCTGCAAGTCTTGGTTTTACCAGGGAGAGAAGGAAGGGATGCCATTTTGCAACCAGGAACTTCCACGCTTGCAAGCAGTTCGCCCTGCCTTTGGTCGCTCAGTCTGTTCTCAGATGAATCATTTAACCAGAGGTTCCTTATCAGAGCTGTGATCCTCCACAGCCTCACACACTGCAATGAGCCACACGTACTTTGTGATTAACTTAGTTCCAGTAACAAAGAAAGAGAAAATGCTCGAACTGAAAATACCATAAACACATACTACGGATTTTCTTCAATCACATTGAGATGTAAGACTGTAATTTGAAAATCAGACAATACTCAGGTTGCAAAACCGAAACGTACTTACTGAGTATTCCTTTACTTTGCGTATTTTTCATACAATTTTGATGAAAAGCAATGTAAATTCACACTATTCTGGCAAGTTTCCCAAAAGAAACAGAAAGCTTTTAGACACTGTCTACAGATAATCTCTGCAGTCCTTTTATAATTGCTTCTGTTTAATTTACAGAAGTTCTTAAGTATCTCCTAACCCTTGAAAGACATCATTTTGTTTATTTACAGGATCAAATATCGTAGATGCACTAGATTACAAATAAAGATGGTGGGCTGGGCCACACTTTGAGCCAGCTAGCAAGAAACCTCGCAGTCTGGCATGAATTTCAAGAGAAAGGAAATGGTTTCTAATGCGTTGGGTTCCAATAGGCAACATTTTCCCACATTTCAGTGTTGAACAAGGTTTCCATTCTGCACTACAGCAGCCCCACTCAGCCTGTGCAGCAGCCCAGGTGCTGCCACCATTGGACAGCAGACTCGCTTCCTCAGTGGAAATGTCATCTTGGAGCGGAGAAGCCTCTTAACAAATATATTTTTAAAACAGATGTACTTTCGCCAAACATTTTTATCTTTGATAAAATGATTTTGACAGAGAAAGTTTCATTGCCAATTTCTTTGCTAGCGCTAATGATGAGAAGCTAGACTGCCAGGGCCTGCATGGGGGAAGTCACACAGACTGCGCCGTGCTGATTTAGAGGAGGTCTCCCTGGCTAGAGCAATGCCAGCTGCCAGAACCGCAGTAATGAAAGTACGTGTCCACTGCCTTGATTCCCATGACTTTTCAGTGCTCACCCCAACCCAACAAGCAGCAGGTACCCTGGAAGCTTGGCATTCCCAGGCCTGCCTCTGTCCTCCTGAGCAGGTCTTCACAGCTCTGTTTGCATGAGGATGTCACGTACTTAGGTAGTAATTAACAACAGAAATGTTTAGAATAAACGAGTAAGGACAGGGCATTTGAAAAAGAGTTAACAGATGTCCTTTACATTGCTGCTGGCCTAATATCATTGCTGCAGTAATTTATTTGATATGGAGTTTATTTAGCTGCTGCAAACATATAGGGTTGTAATAATCATAAGCAGGTTGCATTACGCACAACACGTCTCAGATGTGTAACATAGTGTTAAAAATAATCCCAGGAACAGTATGCCTTAAAGAGAGATGTGCAATATCTTCTACAATCCGACTGTAAAAAGCTAGCCAGAAAGCATCATTCTCACTTTTAAATAATTAAAAAAGAAGAAAAAAAAAAATCAGGAGTTCCTTTAAAGATAATTTTGCCCATATTTTCGGATAGCAACCATTCAATTCAAACATCAAATCCTGGCATACTTCGGTAAGCTATCAGCACAGCAGTGCTGCCTTTTTTTCCTTTGAAAAATGAAAGAATTAAATTCAAAACAAACAACTTCAATTTAACACCAAACTACAGGATAACCAATCTTAAAAATGTCAAATTGTAATGGATCTTAATACCCATATAAAACACAAAAATAGTGGCATTGTTCCTTGGTAATGCATAGCAACCTTACAGAATTTCAGTGAAGGAGAAAGAAGGGAAAAACACCTTATTACTTCTAACTCCTGCGAGCCATTTTGGTCTCCAAAGGTTTTAGACTGCCTCAGGCCATGTGTCTGCAGTGTTTCGGGAAATGACTTGCCTTCGCACGAACACTGCTATGTTCTGCAGCACTGCTGCCCCCCAGCATCCCCGCTCAATTTCTGTTTAACTCTTCCTTACCTGTATCAGCCTTTTCCCCCCTTTTTTTTTTTCTGTAAGATTTCAGAAGGATTTTGCTTAAAAAACAAAAACCATGAAAGCCCCTACACAAAAACACAAACCAAAAACCCCTCCGCTTTTCCTAACAAGTTTCTCATAAATATATTGAAGCAGAATTTATAAATCTTGGAAAGGAAAAAGGAAATTGATTTTAAACTAAAATATTTGATAACAAGACTAGTTCAGCTATCATCAAGGAGCTTATAAGTTTGATATTTCTTAGATGCTTGCACACTTCACCGCAGTTAAATAGGACTACATAGAAAACAAAAAAATCATCCTCTCCACAGAAAGCAGTGGTATTACCAAAAGTCTTCACCTATCACCATATTTAGATTTTTAATTACATTCCAAGCACCACATTATAGCCTGTGATTAAGTCCCCGAATAAGGCCTTATAACCATTAACTAATTTGTCTTAGCAGCAGCGTAGTAAAGGCAATAGGAAACAGCCCACTTCAGAGGGAAAAAAAGATTTACTCCTCCTTATAATTTTTAACTCATTTATGAAGAGACGTTTTGCGTTTCCCTCAATTTTCTGCAAAGATTCAAGGATAAGCACTACAAGCTATTTAGCTTGATAGCTTTTTAAAAAACCTCTAGAAAATACTTTTCCAAGGTCACTGCTGATTGACTCAAAATACGACAGTGTACGAGGCTACTAAAATATTCTGTTCATCTCAGAGGTTGAGTAAGCAGCTCTAACTAAGAGGAAAATCAATATAATACTTCACAGTGAGGTAGAAAATGGAAAATAGTTTAGCAGTTAAGTGGTTAATGCAATTCCTAAGTGTTCAGCAATCATTGCAATTTAGTGCCATTTCGATTATTACACAATAAACAGACCATGTTGTCTGGAAGCAAATTTTTATGAGTATAGCTGAAGGGGTTGCAACTTATTCAGCTGCTGAAACTCTAAGGGAAAGAACATTTCTGAATGCGAACACTACAGATCAGAAATATACAGGTACACTAGAAAGGTTATTTTTAGGTCACTACTATGGTAACTAACCACACTGACCTTTAAAATTAATATGCAGCTCAAGAAAAATTAAGTTCAGTAAAACGTTCTTTAAACAGGATCGCTTTAATAAACAATACAGCACATCCTTTACAGCAGGATGTTGTCATGTTTTACAGCTATTAGTTTCACCTTTGTATGATAACATCACAGTATAACATATAAGAATATCATGATGCAGAACTAAGAAAAAAAAACATGTAAAATCCAGAAAACTAACCAAATTATTACCAATCTACATTTTAACATTATTATTATTACTATTTTTAAATTAAGAATGGTTGTAGTTCTTTGTGTAGAATAAAATAAAACAGCTAACTGGAGAAGGACAGTTTTTTTCCTATGATGTTATGAAGTTGTGGAAACATTCAAAATAGGTTTAGCCAAAAATGATCTTATTTTGTCTCTTTTTGTTGAAATACAGAATTCTAAGTGGATTTCAAAAACAAACCTAGTTATGCAATTTATAAATTCTCAAAGACCAACAGGGAAAAGTTATATTCAGGGCAGATGAATAGCAGGAGATTAAGAGTATACGGACAACAGCAGTGGAGACACAGTGAAGGAAGTTCTGAACAGAAGTAGCGTTTGAACCCAACGTACTAATGTTTAATGAGATACAACTTCAATTAGAATCAAGTTTTCAATAAATAATATATTATGTGTTGGTCCATTAGGCAAGAAATTGAAATTATATCTTGCCTGGTCATAAGGGTGTGCTGGCTGTTCAACTAAATCAGCACTACAGAGAATATATTAACAAATAGCATTCTGAACCTTGGAAAGATCCAGTTTACTCCAGCAACTTACATACAGCAAACACAAGACAACTGTTCTAATTTCCAGCAAGATTAGTCCTAGGTATGTTTGAGACAGTCTACAATGCTGTATCAGATGACTGAGAGCAAACCAGATACACAGTTAGAAAACATTTTATATATATATATGTATACATACACATATAGAGAGAGGTGGAGAGATAGATACCTTTTAATCTAGGTTATATTGTAGACCTTTTTATAACTCTGGCTCTTCCAAAAGCATAAAAAACATATATTTTTAAATGGGAAAACCATATCTACATTTTTTCAGGACTCAACGTGCTCCTGAGTAGCATTGCTCTTGGGGTAACTTTTAAATGCCTAGATCAAAATTGCTATGAAAAAGGAAAAAAAACCCAACAAATAAAAACCTCTACAGCTAAGGAGATTCTGAGTCACCAGTCCAGTCTTCCCATCTACTTGAATATTGCTCCGTATCCACACCTCTTTATTGGTCAAAGGAGGGATAGATGGCTACCAGTCAATTAGTAACTATATCCACCTTTAAGTCTCATCTGAAAATGGGCTCTTTTACAATATCTACTGCACAAAAACACAGCAAGGAACAGGCACAATTAGCAATTTAACAAAAGGAAAAAAAAAAAGAGGAAAAAAAAGGATGGAAGATAAGCTGTACTAATATCCCCATTTTACAAAACGGGGTCTGAGTGCAACCTGTGCAGCCACCGGAGAGCCAGTCCAGCTTCTGCAGCCACCCAGGAAGCCCTAGCTCACAGTAAGTGAATTCAAACCCATGCTGAGAACTGTGAACAAAGATAGGAAGCTTAGTCTTACACACATTTTGTTGAATGTTAATGTAAATGTTTTCCAGGTTTAAAATTCCATTGAGAAAGCACAAAAATATACATCTTACTGGCCCACATTAAAAACTGTATGCTTAACCAAGCACACACAGGACAAGGTGTTTGCTCCACTGGTGTTAACAGAGCTATACTCTGTTTTTTAATTAATACTTAGAATAACTTTTCTTACTAAAATAAATGTAAGCACTTTATAAACATGTAGCGACATGACAACAGGATCCTGTTTCCAAAATGCAAAGCAAAATCCTAGGCTTAACTTTTCTGAAAATTTAAGACCTCCAGGTTAGCCTTCCTCCCTCTCCATGGGGTAATTTCGCTGATAGTAAATAATCAAAATTGTCACTTTTTGAAAGCCAACCAAGATTCTGAGCATTCTTCTTGACATCTTTTCAGCCAAGATTGCTTATAGCTGTTGGCCACTGAATGAGCTTATTTAAGGAATGGAAGGTTGCAAGTGTGCCAAACAGGAGCAGAACAAGCGAACACAACAGGTAGGCTGCCATGATAGAAGTATTTTTCGTCAACTTACAGTCCTTTGTCAGCAAAGACCACCAGCAATTGTATCCCTTCTGCTGTATTTACATTACAACCTCCAAATCTCTGTTAAAATAGATCCAAGATCTGACAGGGTGTTTTCCATTTTGCTGCCTGAGTGGTTTATACACAAAAGAAACAAAACCAAATTTTGGTTCGAGTACACAGACACACACACCAAAAAAAAAAACCACCAAAAACAAAACAAAAAGAAAAAAACAACCAAAAAAACCCTCGCATAAGCAGTAGTTCAGAATTAAGAATGCAACATTATGTATTCCAGTCTGACATAATAAGAGAAACAAGAAGCAGAAATAATTGCTGTCTGACATTGGGTACAACTGTGATGATTAACAGCACAGATTTAGCTTTAAAATACAGATTTCACTGCAATACTATGACCATATATGAGTATCTGCCTTTATAAAGAAATTGCTAATTCAAAGGATACAGGTAAGGGTGCTCTTTTATTTTGTGTGTATGTATATAAATACATATTCTTTTCATCCATGTAGTGTGCAAATTTACTTAAAATACAATAAAATGATAGGCAGGTTTAAAGACTAAATGCAAAAATATAAGAATGTTAAATGAGCAAACTTTTAAACTCTGCAGTTTTTATTTTATTATTAGATGCTATTCCTAACTTGTTAAAATTGATCAAATAGAAAGCTGTGAATAGAGAAAAAATTAAGCCAACTAGAAAAGTGTGACTTGGATTTAATATTTTATAATTGCCAAGGGACATACTGAGATCAATGAATTTTTGCCCGAGATGAACGTCAGAAAGAGATGTACTTCAGTCTTTTAGGGAACATTGGTCTATTTAATTCTTGTGTCTGATGCATGTGAAATATGCCTGTCTTGGCCTTCTTTCTTGCCTTAAGGCCACGCTGGAGGCAGACATTACCACTTTTAATAGGCCGCCATCTGAGGAATGGCAAGGGATCCAATAACCCATCGACTCTAATGGATTTGCCTGTTTATTCACTTACACCTTTTTTTGCAGCTAATTTTAGTTTTGCATGCTGAGTTGTTTCACTTTAAATTAAATGAATAGAAACAAAGGGGAAAAGACTGTGCAGCTAATAAACCATGATTATTTTCGAAGTTCTTCACAACAGGATCCTCCATATACTAAGGTGTATCACTTGAGAGCAGCTTCACCGCTGTGTTTTTCCACTTGTTGTCAGAATTAAAAAAGCTTCTTTTAAATTTAGCAAGACAAAAAATAGGTTAAAATAAACTCTTGCCTATAATGTACTAATGATCTGTAGCTGTACAAAACGTCCTGCTTCAGATTGTTGAGGGTCACGAGCATCTTCAAAGAATAATACAGATAGGTAGAGTTGATGACTATACGGTATTATCACTTAGAAAAATAGCACACAAATTAATTTAGCCCTTCATGTGTATTTTGAAAATTATATGTAATCCTTAACGTGTTACTTATTAAAGCAAATAGAGTCCTTCTAGATACAGAGGAATTCCGAGTAATAGAATTTTTCAGTACATTTGATATGTAGGAAAAACATACGTTACAAGCTAAAACTTATTAGGGGATATAATCTCTATATTTGGATTGTATTAACATTCGGTTCCTCTACAGAAAAGTTCTTGCACCCTATCCTTGGGAGACAGCCTCTTGCATCTCAGACCCACAACTTGCTGGCCCTCTGCAAACACTCCTATTCGGCAGCTTCTCTTTCCAGTCCCACCATTTCAGTTGCCTTTGCTTTCTGAAAAAGGATAAAAGAAGCTTATTTGAGAGCCATCGCTGCAAGGCCTGGCTCAAAGATAAGCTTCACTACGATATAAAGAAGCCTTTTCTCCAAGCATGGCTGAATCTCAGCTTTCTCAGTGCACCACAGCATCCCTCAGCTAAGAGGACCAGGTGTTAGGCTGGTGCCAAGTCACTCACTGGGACCCGTGCATCCCCACCCGGTGGGAACACATCCTTGCTGGCAGGACCCACAGCCCTGGATAACGATTTAGGCAGCAAATATTCACATCCCATCAGAAGCCACCATTTTTTTCAAGGCATGGAAGTAATATGACTTCCAACTCCAGAAGTAAGAGAGCTGGATTAGTCACTGAGGTAAACAAAACAAAAACCCCCAAACAAACAAACAGAAAAACCCACACACCTCTGTGGTCACCACAGAAAAACAACAGAGTTTCCTCAATCACGAAAGCTTCCTACTTCACCAGTGTAAGCCCATTTCTCTTTTCTCTAATACAATTGCATAAAACACAGCAACACTTGGTTGTTTGCTTGCTCTTCTCAACAGAAACACAAATGTATGACATCTACAAAAAATCATAATATGCAGCGTGGCTTTTTCAGTGAAACTACAGGAATGTGGCTATGAAAAACCAACATTAGAGCCAAAACCTTCAGAGGCACAGCTCTGCACCACTCTGTGCCTACTGCTGCAAGCAAAGGCCGAGATGCAGCACATCCCCTGCAGTTAGTGGGGAGCTCACGTACCCCTTGAGTTAGAAAAACACATTTTGTGGGAAGCTTCTGCTCCTGTAAAGCAGCATTGGTAGCACAAATCAGCTATAAACTAAAATAAAAACTCTTTTTATAGAGAAAAAGATTAGAACAAAAAAAGGTCCTATCATGTAGAAGGGGCTACACAAAGATGCCAATTACTGATACAAAAGGAAAGGGAAGCAGCTACAAGCATTGTTCTTCCCCTGGCTGATGATGTTTTATTTTAAGGGATCGCATTAGAAATCCAGCATCTCCTTATTTTTGTCGTGAAGGCTTCACCTCTTTCTTTTTTTTTTTTTTTTTTTTTTTACCATCTGCTGATCTCTTACAGATTCTTTAGTAATGTGGTATGACATGACATCAACTCAGAGGCTTTATGAGGGCTTTTGGGCTGGATAAATGGCTAGGTTTTTTGTCACTCTATGGCTTACAAGACGTGGCAGTATGTATTTCAAAGGATGATCCACCATTATGAAAATTAGCATCTTAGCTTTGCATTCATTTTTACTGCTAGCGAATCTGTTCTCCCTCAAAGCAGTGGGAAACCCTTTTTTCTGACACAGAACTATCATCAGTATCCCCAGAAATACATAGCAAGGATTAAAATATGGTTCCCAAATAATTTCAAACAGATCTACTTATCCAAAGTGTAAATCTGTTCATGAAATGAGTGTTAGAGGATAGTTGTAAACCCGTCTTTCCTTTTAAAATGGTAACTAAGGCCTATTATTTTCACGTGTCTAAAACATCCACACTAATAGGACATTTTACAAGCACACAGACAAGTTAAAATCATCTGTCTGCTTTAGACATATTTAAGTGAATCTGCAAAATAAAAGTTACAAAGCTGTTGAATAATTTTTTTTCCCCCAAATTGTATTTGTAGACCTGGATACCAACTCCCAGACACAGTGTGCAAAGAAAAATGGGAACAACAGACTGAAGTTGGGATTGATTTACTTCATTAGCTGGGATTACAAGTTTAACTTACAAACCAGAGGTCAAAATTTCTCATTAACAAGGGGGCCATGAATCGCTGCAGGGCTTGGTTCAAGAGGAGACCACTCTTATTACTAACTACACATTTCAATCTGTCTTTGATGTTCTCCTTCTACCCTCCTCCCTTTTATTTTTTGGCAGAGGAGTTGATTTTAATTGTAGCTATACAACACAGCTCAGTTTGCCTGAGAGCCAGCCTCCACATCTGCAGTGAGTGCAGTTCTAGTGATATTGGGTGCAGTCCATAGCTTAGGGCTAATTTTAATGGCTCCCCTTTTCATACAAGGCTCAGATTGTTTTCCACGTGATTCCTGTTAATTTAGCTGCAGGAAAGGGCATCAGTTTTCCTTGTGAGTTTCTGATCCATACTTCTAAACTAGGTGAAATATATTAAAGAAATGATCACAAAACGAAAGATTCGATTTTCTACAACCCCCTTAAACTGATAAAGCAAACAATCCCCACTATTTTGATACCCAAAAGAGAAATACAGGTATCAACAGTATTTTTCTGATGTCTGCCTTTTGATAATCCTTTAATTTCTGAAATGCTGAAAAGAAGCTTCTGAAACCTCTAACAATGCTAAGGGTTAAAAAAAAGGAATGCTTAAATGTCTGTAGATAGTATGTTTTCAAAATCTATAGATGCAAACTACGATTTCACAGCACATTTCTCAAAACAAGTAATAGCTGAGTATATTATGGCAGCAGATGGTGTAGTACACCATCAAATAATAAAATGTTTAATGCATATTTTCTATTTTTGGTGAATAGAAATAAAATAACTGAAAACAGTCAAAGGTAGAGTATTCAAACAGCTGAGAAGCGCTTAGACTACAGGACTTACTACAGTTTTAAAGGAAAACTTGTCGTTGATGCTGGCTAAACAGCTGAAATTTTCATATATTATGGATAGTTACATTTATAATCAAATTTGCCTCAGCAATCAGTTATACCCTGTATGGTTGTAACTGTCTTGAAGCAGCACAAAATTTAAAAACACAGAAAAATTGAGCATAGTAAATGTTACAAGTAACAACGACAGATTTTTACAGAAATATATTTTTCTGAAGTGAGATGTACAAATACAATTGCTAAGACTTAACAGTTATCAAAATGTTTTTTCATAGATACTCAGCGCCTTGTTTTTGTTTACCTATTTTGACTACAAAGAGTTATCATCTCCAGCTTCATACCTATTTATTACTGGTAATGAAGGACGATTTTGCACAGGGTAAATTCACATGGGTTTATGATGCTAAACCCTAGGGTGAAAAAACAGGAACAATTAGGTGGGTTATTTTAATTTTGGAAAAAAAACAGATTTCTGTTCATTACAATAGACAAAAATCTCCTGCAAACTGCACAGACGTATGCAGCAATTCCCATTTTCTATTGGGCCAGTTTACACTTCACATGGAATACTTTAGGATAAAATACAGTAAATTACTCTTTTACTTGTATGTATTAACAGTTATTGTTAATGCTCCATTTTCCAAGCTTTTCCAGTTGCCAGCCAGTGTAAAAGCACTAGAAGGTATGCTTTTAATTCACACTCTGAGCTGAGCATTAACTTTTTCTGATGGTAAAGTCAGTCCCCTTTTGTGAAAGTCTATTACTAGTTTGTAACTAATCTGCCTGCTAGAAGTTTATAAAGACCCTTTGTTTGTTTCTGGAACCAGAATGCAGTGAGACGCAAGGCGAGGCAGGCTTGGCTGGCTATCGGTTTCATTCCTTTCAGCAGCATGGGTCAAGTCACTGGCCATGACTTCCAGTCACCTTTACAAAATCTGCTAAAGCATCAGTAACGTCTCATCAGCACAGGGTGCAATGGCTACCTTCAAGTTTCAACAGGGGGTTATCTTAACAACTAGACATCTTTAAAAGGTCATTATTGCAGTCTAATTTCAAACTGGCACCAAAATGAAGGGTTGTCTTTGTGTGGGATTAATTTGAAAACCTCAGGATTTGATGTCAGTGGGAAATAACCAGCGTGGGACTCATAATGCTGCCTTCTCCTGCTTCTGGCCAGCACCTAGGGCTAATTTCTTAGGAGATGAAAACTATGACAAGCCCTTCAGTTAAGCTGAAAGCAGGCAGCAGTCCAGTAACACCCACAGGCCTCAGAGGCATCCTGTGACCCCCTTAGAAAAGTCACATTCACTTTGCTCTTGAGAAAGGAAAAATAATGCTGGAGGCATTTTGTTTTAAACCATGTGAAATAAGGAAATGTGAGGATGTGAAAATGAAGTGAAAAAAGTTAGAATTCATTTCCTCCCTTTGCAATGGCTTAGAAGCAAAACTGGTTCATTTTGAAAGTGTGTGTAAAAATCTGATACATTCACCAGTAGGCAGTGACTACAAAATGCTTAAGGTAAAATATGTAAATATGTAAAATAATCTCTTGAAAACCATCTCCTTTTGTGCTTGAAAGCATTCTGTAAAAGCATCTTTATTTCTCAGCAGCATTAATAGACAGCCAGAATGAAAAGTTACTTCTTGTTAAAACAAAAAAAATAACAACAAAATTCAAGGTACTAGAAAAATATTTTGAAATAAATCCTCAGAGTAGTGAAGGGGAAGAAAATTAATGCGTAAGTTCCTCGGATGACTTCTGCCCTTTTAGTATTAATCTGAATAATAATAAAGGAGTATGTAAATTACAGTTTCAAAATTTTAAATGGGGATATTTTAACTATCATAGATGTATGGCAAACCTAATCTGCCAAGTCTTCACTCTCATTTTATTCTAAAACTGTGCCTCACTTTTTTAGTCCTACTATGCCTTCTAACTTAGCTGAGCTTTTTTGTCTCATACCTAGGCAGATCCAACCTAATTTCCTCTTTTATATTAAACCAGACTACACAAATGTACATCCAAGACTGTTTACTACTTACTAGGACAGCTAATCTTGTTCCAAATTATTCTCATTAATAAAAGACTACACTTCGAGGACCCATTAGAATTCTGAAACTAAGAGTGCATGAATACTTGAAACTTTTATTCTCTGGCCTAAATTCTTGAGACTGTATTATCATATTATCAACTACATACTCAAAACCAAGTAACGGAGAATTCATTAACATTAATACAATTTTCAGAAAAATGTTTCAAAAATGAAGTCTGAATTCATGGAAATGTAGTCTTGCGTTTAAAAAATACATGATCCTTGATTATTATTATTTTTTTTCCCCATATTTGAAGAAAGACAAGAAAGCAAAGATAATTAACAGGTAAGGAAGAAAACAGAAAACAAAGGCAAAGGAAGGGCATTTTGAGTTACTGCATCACACAAGTACTGAATGATCTTTCTAGATTAAGACTACTGGGAGCTGGCAAGAAAAGTTCAAAGGGCATCAGGCTTCAACACAGCAATGCAACTACAAAAATATCTATACTAAAAAAGGAAGCAATGATAACTCTGAACGTTTGAGATAGGCGAATTTATACTGTTCAGTTTCTTTAACAAAATATCTCTTTCAAATCAATTATCAACATCAGTAATATTAAATAAGAAAATAAATTATTTGCAGCATCACATCCAAGTTCCACAAACAGGTTACTCCACTCACTCATTTAACACAGAGGCAGTTATGTGTATACTATGCTCTGGAAAACTTCTCACCACAACCCTAGAATCTTAAAATAACACCATAAGAAGCTAAAAGGAAATTTCAGAAATGGACAGTGCCAAAGGATAACATACCCAAAGCCTTCACCATTCTCTTTGCAGTTTAATGGATAAGCAGTAGGAAATGGAAAATAACGAATGGGAAAATGGTGGTCTATATCTGTATTAAAAGGAATCAAAATACTCAGTTTGATTTTCCTCCTCCTCGTCCTCTTAAAGCTGTATTTTTTTTCAGTAAACTGAGGATGGAAGGATGCATCTCAGCATGCTTTTAATATGAAGACTACTAAAGGTATGATTCTGACAAATTTTTGAGTCCTAAGTGTTTGCTTGAATTAAAGCATTTAGATAAATTGGCATTTTTTTCTAAGACAGCTATAGTTAATGGGTCAAAACATAATTTGCCTGTCCTGTTTGAGCTCACAGACATTTGTACAAGTGTCACAATCATTCATGTGACACTTGTCTGCTTTATTATTCCATGCCAAATATAAGCAAATGCTTACAAGGTTTGTTTCTCTGAAGCAACTAGAGAATATAGAAGAAAAAGACAGGAACAAGTGTATGCAGGAAGCTTAAGAGATATTGAAGCTATTACTTCACAACACTGCTTTTTTTATTCTAGCTTCTCTACCCCGTGTTCTTTAAATTATTGTTAAATTATTACAGGAATGTTTGTAATCAACTCAGTTATGGTCAAGCGTGCACTGGACTGTAAATTCAAGCCTCTCGTCATCCCATCAGCCATTCACTTCCTCACAGGCACAGGGAAGCTTCATGACTGCAGGAACCTGAAATATCCTGTGTATATAGGCACATGGGCTCCTTCTCATTAGATCTGAGAGAAAAAGAGAATACGTATATGCATTCTTTGATGGCAAATGCAGCAAAACAGAACAGCTTCTTTCTGTAATTCCTGTACTTTAATTTCCCAGCTGCTCCTTACTGAGACTTGCACATATAACCATTGCTAGAAAAGTATAGGAAAGTTAATAATTGTTAAAGGGTTACATGAAGAAGATAATTGTTCTATTTCTTCTGAATTGCCAATACTGATTTTGCTGTGAGGGGGGATTATGGAAAGAAATGGAACACTAGCGACAGAAAAGTACTGTCACCAAAATAATCTAACAAATGCAAATACAGCTCACAGTATTAACAAAAGTGTTGAGTCTAAGACTATAGACAGATGTTAGATTTGGATCCAGCTGTGCTGATCAAAGGCTTTATGCCCCCCAGCTGCTCCTCACTGCCCCCTGCTGAAGTTATTATCCTGAAGATCTGCCAGCAGAGTAGTTCATCTGAGCGCTCCCTAACTCACTCCAGGCGATATCAGCCAGCTTAATCCATACCACCTATTTATATTATTTAAAATAATCCAGTTGATTTTGTCTGAAGTATGAACCATTCTATAGTCTGAACTTCACTGTGGTGAGATCCATGAGAGGGCTCACAAAAAGATCACCACTAGTATAGTTGTTTGGACTGTGATTGTCTTTCTGAAGCCTTGGAAAGCAAGCACTGCTAAAATATAATCTCTCTCAATAATTTAAATAGAAAGCATTTAAAAAATCACCTAAGCAAATAAAGCAATGCCTAAATCCTGTTTGGTTTTTTTTTTCCCCACAACACAAAAGCACCCACTGGATTTTCCTACTGAACTACAGATTGCTACCAACAGTATTTACATTTGAGAACAGCACCAAGAGTAGCAATGTAAACCTCCCTTAACTTGGAAAGTGTACAGCATCAAAAAACATTACTTCTATTCAAATACACTTATAAGAGATCGCTAAGAGTAACAACTTAAAAGACAAGCCAAACTACTGTTTTGTTTGGTGAGTCTTGATTTCAGGTGGATATATTATACCTGATCCAACTTTCACACTGAAACAAGCTGAGACCTTTGCTAATAAAGGCAAAACTAAATAGACAAATCAGGAAACATTTAGAGCTGCAGACTCTGTACCTTTCTAATCTGTAAAATGCTCCATAAAATAATACTTTCGTTTGCATGAGAATTTGGGATTATCTTGCACTTACTTTTCGAGGTACATTTGAAGGTATGCAACACATTTCCCAACACTGTCAAAATGTGTCTACTGTCACACTACACATATTAAAACAGTCCCTTAAATATTAAATACTAATCATGACCACATTTTCAATTGGATTTCAGCCTGCTCTGGTAACTTTTTTCTTGAGGTGACAAACTGGCAGTACCTGAATTCATTATAGTCTGATTAATTATGCTGCTTTCATACAAAGGTGAAAGAGACTTCAATCAGAAACAGTAACCTTAAACAGTACCTGTGCAGCAGTGCATCAGAATATCAATCCCAGATTCCTGCACCTTTCATTTGCTTTGTGAATTCTTAGTAATTATTTCTCCATGTGATAGATAAGTCACATAAAACAACTAAACTGCAATTGGTTAAGTAACTAAAGGAAGAGGCTGGCAACATTTCAGTTCGAGGGAATGGAAATTATACATGCTAGCAGAAGATACTGAAAACTGTACTTATATTCTCTGCTTGCTTTCTACCACAACCTAGCTCTACTACGCAATCAATTTCTTCCCCCAACTAAGCATTGCAGGAATTGGAAGAACAAATGGGAAAGGGAAGAGTGGAGTCAATGGCAGACTGCTCTTTTCTCATCCAGCTGAGGAATGCCAAAATGTCACCCTTCATATCTTTGGAAAACATTTCTTTAAAGTATCCAGAAAGAGAGAATCTTCTAGCTATCGCTTTCTTTTAAAGTTCTATGACTATAACACACACGGCCACAAACACACCAATAACTGGAGAGCAGTACTGCTTTTGCTTGCTTTGTACTCACACTTGTTAACATGAAAAGACAAATTAATACAAGACAAGAATCAGACACATGTGTCTAAAATACACACTGCATAATTAAACTGAGAATGAAAACAAATCAAAGGTATATATGTTCAAATAGTATTTATTGTTCCTTTACATAAAGGAACAAGGAACTTGGCAAATATTTCATATGAATAAAGGCCCATCTTCAGACAAGTATGGGTTATGAATAGCAATGAACAAGATAAGAACACTAAGATAAAGTCAACTAGAGTAAGCCACAGTCAGAAGTAGAGCCAGACTGACAATGGAACAATTCCCATTGCACTGGGCTAAAGAGCTTTCTCTATAGATTCATTTAATACCAACACACATCAGCATTTATACTGAAAGAGATACTTTGGAGAAATATTTTTAAATGCAAAGTTTGG
Organism: Alectoris magna; assembly: GCA_030625065.1. Lineage (NCBI taxonomy): Eukaryota > Metazoa > Chordata > Aves > Galliformes > Phasianidae > Alectoris > Alectoris magna. Next base: position 9,230,343 of record CM060571.1, on the reverse strand, counting down.
GATATCTCTTTTTTTATACAGATGATACTCAAAGCATACTTCTCTCTACAGACTTAGGTCTCTCGTGCCTGAAGTCTGTAACATGCCTGTGTGCTCTGCTGCTGACGGCGATTTGAAGAATTTGCTGTACCTACAGAATTGTATTATGGAGATCCTAGAGGGTATGACTAAAACCTGTTGAATTAAGTTCTAAGAAAACAAATGTAGGTGATTGGTTAAGGTTCAGTTAAAAGCAGGAACTGAAGGCACTCCAAGGTTTCTCTTTCATTTCCACTTGTCTCTATTGTTATGGGCATAGCATTGACTCTCCCTCTAAAATATCATCTTTATTCAATTTTTGAGGAATAGATCTGATTTTTAGCACCAATAAGAGATTCAAAAACACAGAGAAACAAGCAACTGGAGAATATTTTGTGAATTAAATGAAAATGTAAAACTCTATTATTAATCACATTGAAAAAATATTCTTCTATAAGTAAATCAAACAAAAATAAAATTGGTTTACTTCCAGTCACCTTCTTTTCAAGTTTATTTCTCAAATACTAACCATGAAAAAGTACTAATTCTCTGAAAAACAGATATGAAAAATATACTATTTAATCAGTAACTACTAACTCTTATGTTTGTATAAATATTCACAGATATAAATATTTGTATTCCAAAGGATATAGAAGTCAGACACAAATTAATCTTTAAAATTGTAGTAGAGAAGATATCTCCCTCAGATTCTCTTTGATTTGGCTGGCTCAACCAATCTGCTATGGCCATTCAACCAGTTAAATAAATTTCTATAATGATTTCACCATTTTAGGCTGCCTATCTGCAAGTTCTTACTGTCAACATGAATTACTCTGTACGCTGCAATTCCCCCATCAGTTGAGACAAAGTATGACTGTTGTAGTATTCTGTTAACATGACATGCTTCTCATATATCTGTATTCCAAATGTCAAGTTGATACGGTACAGCCAGCCAGAAGTGTTCTATTATCAGATCTAGAAGAACAATTCACACTAAAGAGTAGACTGCAGAATAGGTAGGTAAAGCATTTTCTTTGATATGCAATCTCTAGTTTGGTGTCAATTGTGAACAAGTTCTCCATGTTATGGTGTCTTTCTATGCAACTGGAGTGTAAGCCGCTTAAGGAGGATTAATCTGACACAGCGTGATTTGTCTGTTTTACGTGATGCTCATTCTAACCAGCCATAAGTCAGGTAGCTTTGTCTTCAAAAGGAGAGAAAAGAGAGGATAGAAAAAGCTACCATTGAGTTGCTTTTGGGTTTTTTTCTTTGTATTTTATTTTTTCCTTTTTTTTTTTTTTTTTTTTTTTTTTTGCCCGGGGGAAATGATCAGAAATTACAGTAGAAGTCAGAATTATTGAGAAAAGAGGTATTAATTATACCAATTGAAAGTGGGACATACAAATATACCTCTGAAAACCCTGAAAAGTGTATCAAGGTTTAAATGATTGCATCTTTAAATTCAAAAGCAATATCTCTCAATATACAGTTAAATGAAATAACTCACAACTTGATTAAAGTTCACATGCCCTTGTTAAAGAATTATGTTACAATTAGAAGATTTAAATTAAATTCATCATTTAAGTAAGAACAGCAAAAATCTAGTGTTGTGAAATCTGTAGTTGGAAAAGCATACTCTTTTCCAACAAAGAGTAGCAGAACAAATACTGCTTGGCTGTCTCCTACTCAGTACAATTTAATGCATTTATCACAGCAGTATATATTACTTACACAGTAAGGGCAGAAGTATAGAAATACTAAAAAGAATTTGTTTTGATCACCACTCAGATAAATGTTAATACAACAAATAACATTTCAAAATTATCCTGAAATCCAGAAAACTTTATGTCTCTTTAATGCTAGTGTCAAAACTGTGTTTGACTTCAGACCAACAAGGACTCACTGCTCAAAAATAGGTAGAACAAGTTGGATTTTGAATTAACATCATATAATATTATAATAAATCACATAATAACAACATCACATTTTTTAATATATGACACTCTAGAAAGGGAACCCGAATATGTCAAACTAACTTATCAGTCACAACAGCTAGAATAAATACTGTGAGTAATATCAACTAATGAGCTATTAACGAGACCCAGATCTAGATTTATATTTCTCTTGTCTTGGAAAGTTCAAGCCTTTCTAACACATATCAAGAATGTCAACTAAAAAAAGTATTAGCACATTCATTAAACATTCCTAATTTCCCTTAATTGCTGCAAACTGATCAGATGCCAAACTCAAACGCAGAACATACATGATCTACAGGTTTGATCACACAGAGACCAGAGTTGATATAAACAGAGTTGATGCTTCAGTTAGAGATTCATTAATAATTTCCTAAATATTATAGAACCAGAAGAATTTTTGCTAAAATAAAGTATTAGTGGTTAAGTGATTTGGACACAGACGAATCCTCAAGTGTGAAAATGATGATCAGGCACTGAATCAGATTGCCCTTTACTAAGAAAACCCACAAAACATGTTTCATTACAAGTAAGTTCGTCAATTGAATTAACATGTCACTTATTAGACAGTAACTAATTGCAGAGTCAGATTCACAATATTCCTTAAAGTAAATAATTTTTTTTGTTATTTATAGAAAATTATTAATACAAAGGACAGAACAAATGCTGGCTTTGGAGATAAGTATCAGGCATATTTTTCAGGTCCATCGGGTTTAGCTCCCCCTTCTGCTTTGTAAAGATATTTCTTTAAAAAAAAAAGGGGGGGGGGGGAGGGAAGGGGGGAGGATTTTACTTGCATAAAATTGAAAACAAGTGAAAAGAGAAGAAAGAGAGGAATCAACAAAACCTTGCTAAAGAGAGAAATGCAGGTGACTTCTTTTATGGCTTGGGAAAACTGCACCATAGGCCAGTGATATGGCCTGGGAAAAAAATGCCCTCTGCTGACACCTCCCTTATAGATAAAGCAGGCTGCAGTGCTGCTGTCTTTTTGATCAAGAGAAGAAATCCCACGCCAATGACTGTTTCTCCTGACAGACTGCTTGTCCTTTTTAATGTTACATGAGAGCACCAGCCTGAATTTCCCTCCCCTCAGAGCTAGTACCACTACCACTGATTAGAGATGCTGGTCTGCCTAGGGGTACTCACTTCTTCGGCCAAGGCTGTTTAACCTGTTGTGCTCCTTTTTCATTCCCAACCTCCTTCTTTGGAGATAGAAGCTTCGCTTTTTTTTTCCCCCATGTATATTAGAGTATGCTTATTCTTCTAACAGAGCTTCCTCTATATTGTTCAGAAACTGGTCCATCATACAGAGGTTCAGAGCTCTTGTTATGCTCCCAGCTTTGCAAGAGACTGTCATGCTCGGAAAGACTGAATAAATAATTCTTTTACTGATAATTGCAGTCAACACCATCACCATTCTTCTAAGTCATGGGAATCACTATCTGTGATAACTTCTGCTTTCTCAGACTTGCAGATGATCTCAAAATTCTCTTGATTTGCCTCCACATAACACTACTGTTCTTTGTCCTGTTGTTTGCTGAGATAATTATCATGCCAACACTACTACAAACAGAACAACAAAAGCAATGATAAAGCCAGCACTGGAAATAAGTTTACATACTTTCTCTCTCTCTTTCACATAGCTAATCCATAGGCTCTGCTCAAAGTTCATGACAAAAATGTGGGTGAATTAGGGTAAAATTTTCTAAAGTGGCTCATCTTTGTTTAACTCTTAAGGGCTTGGACTTTTAAATGACCTATGGTTTCCATACACAATCTTTATTATGGCTTAATTTAGTTTTAGTTAATTATGAGAAACATGTCTGTATAGATTCATTTTTGCTTGGAAGAGTGCTGATGTGAAACTACCTCACTAGTTTGTAAGAGTACCCAAATAAACTAACTTTGGATTCCCAAAGTGGTACCAGTTAAAAAAGGTATAAAAATTGTAATTTTATTAAAACCAGTGGAACTTTAGACATACAAAAAAGTGGGATTTTGGTCTGAAAGCAGGAGTTAAAAGAAGAAGAAACCCGCAGTTTTATAAATCATGCAAACAATAATTTTATCATCACAGTCCTGCTAGACTGTAAAAAAAATTCTTTATTTCCTTTGTTTCCATTTTTTAACTTGCATACTTTTCTTTTTGACCATATCTCCCATTGTGTCGTATTTAAAAAGAAGAAAAATAATAAAAAAAAAAATATTTAAAAGCATGCCAAGGTCGGGGAGCTGCGATTTGCAGTGCTGCATGATGCCCTTCCCTTCCTATTGCACCTCCCCTGCAGCAACTGGCTGCAAGCCTGTAACTTGGAGGCAAGCAGTAACTAAGTAACTAATAAATAAGGAGTATACCACTAAAGTAAACAGTACCCTAGCTATAATTAGCTAGCACAGACAAGCTGCTGGTGGTAGATGTCTCTCTGAGTTCCCTCAGGCCCTCTCCAGTCCAACTCCCCCACAGAATCCCTTTAACCAGCATGCTCCTGTTTGACTGCAGGCAAAACAAAAACAAAAACCCCTTTTTCTCCTAGTCACTCACTAGAATAGACTCTGTAACAAAAGGAGCACCAAGACGAAGATCCCCCTGTCAGATATTTTTACTATGTTAATTCTTTGAAAGCAAAATACAGCCTGCAATATTGAAGACACATTGGGAAAGTTCTGAAGCCTGCCCCTAAACACACTGATGGTCCCAAAGTCTTTGATGGTCAAATAACGTGAGACTTTTCAAAAGCATGCAATATGCCTGTTTCCCAAAAAGAAAACTCTGTTTTTATCATGTAAAGAAAACAGTTATAAGGCACTTCCTAAATCAGAATCAGTTACAGATTAACAGAGTTCATGCAGTAGGAAACACGAAAGGACTGACAGGAACACCAAAACACACAGCCATCCAACAAAAGCTTCTTGCATGTAATTAATGTTCTACACAAGGCATGTTACTAACTTCAAACAAACCAACCACTGTGCTTAAAGTTAAGCATGTGCACATGTCCTTGCAGGTCTGGAGCTCAGATGCTTAACTTCTTGTGAACGCGGCCAACCAGGATCCATTTTCTCATCTCTCTTACAAAGAAAGGATGTGTAAGCCATGCAAACTTGTCAAGCTTTTGGCTTTAAGCTCAGTTTAAGTATTTGAGTCACTGCTTTCAATTTTATCATCGACAAATGTTAGAAAGCCAAATTCCGAAAGAGAAATGTGGACAGTAGCAGACTGGTCAACAGATGTGCAAGTAGTGCAAACAATAATTTCCAAATTAAACAAATGTTTGCCCAAAATGTTCTTACAGTACACAATAGATTATAGGGGCTGACAGCGCATCATGTTCATTAAACAGCAAAATTTGTCAGAATAGAAAACCCTGCACCACAAACTGTTGATATTTCATCATTTCACAATGACATTGCTTATGAAAACTGTAATAGGACCTGACTCTAACATTTGTGTATAAATATACATGAATACTATGCATACATTAATACTTCCAAACTGATAAAGAAACCATTCAGACTTACAGTGCAATCTTGGAAGACTCATATGTGGCCTGAGGAAGCCATAATAGGCTTGTCTTCCTTCCTCTTTGATACACACTGTTCTTTTTATTTATTTTTTTTTCTTTTGAGTAGAGCTACTTAATATCATTTTTACTACACACAATAAGACCAGTTCTGAATGAAATATTTATCTATCAGGTGTTTGTTTGTTTGTCTTAAAGCAAGAAATTTCTCCTTATCAACAGAATATTTTTGCAACTGACGCAATGGTGGCCAGATCTGTTTCAGGAGCATCAATTTAGACTACCTGCAGGACTTCAGAAAGCTTGTACTGATAACTTCATTTTCTCAAAGAGGATTTTCTCTTGTTATTCCAAGCTGTTTTCACTGTGTTTCATATCATGAAATTTAAAAGAATCTCTCCAGACTTGATGCTGTATGAAGGTAACTTCAGAAACACTACAGAAGTAGCAGAAGCACTGCTTAGATACCCTTGTCTGGAAGAGACTCATGCAATGGTTTGGTTTTACAGTTTGGATCGGGTTAAATAACAAAAATTCTGTTTAGTACTTCAATGTGAACTGCTTATATTAGAAGCTAGCAAAAGGATTCCCTTGAAGTTCAAGCCTACCTGCCTAAAGGTTCTGAGGAAACTAAAATGTTAAACACTGGTACCCTAATTGTCCTTCTTGGTATGACCAACATATTACTTGACCTCATTTAAAGAATCAGGCTGGAAATGTCGAAGAATGGACATCTTATTAAATTTCTTAAGATTCTAAGGATTACCCAAAAGTTATCTCATATTAAACAAGATGGAAGAGAGAAGAAAATAAAATAATCTGATGATTCACACAACTCTTTTAGAGAAGAGTCAGTCAGAGGAGAAGCACCACAATTTTAAGATACTAAATCTTTCCATGTGTATACTGAAAAGTTACACCATGGACACTTTCTGCTCAAGTTTTAAAAAAATACTTTCACGGACATCTGAAAATGTCACAGAACCTCGGGCCCCACCTTCTGAAGTCAATGGAGAAACTCAAGTCAATTCTGAAAAATCCTCAGCTAGGCCCTTTATTTATTTTAGACTTACCAGTTTTACCTAGCAAGAAAAATTCTGGAATTGTAAAGATCAGAAAAACAGAGGCCACAAAATATAGCTTATCGTTTCTCTTCTCAATATTAAGACACTGAAGGGAAAAAACAATTGAAAATACAAGGCCTACTTTGAAAGTAGTGCCTCCTACTTTATTACGTTGTCCCAGAACATCAGAGGCAGACGCTGTTGGTATGGCAAAGGTTGAATCTTCCCACCAACATTCCATTCCATTTTGTTGTGAGGTGACAGATGGCAGCAGAGGGGCAATCTGACAAGCTGGCATCTGACATGGAAGTACTGTGAAGCAAAGATGTGGAACTGAATTCCTTCATGCAGAAAAAAACTGGCCCACTGACATTCATTGATGCTTGCTGAAGAGGAGGGCTAAGGAGAATCTCCATCCTTTACTGGATGCAGCAAGCAATGTGAACACAGAGGATAAGGAAAAGGATGAGGTTCTCAATGCCTTCTTTACATCTGTCCTTAATCGTCAGACCAGTTATCCTCGGAGTACTCTACCCCCTGACCTGGAAGTCTGGGATGGGGAGGTAGACCCATTCTGGGGAGCAGAATCAACCCCCCATGATTCAGGTGGAAACAGTTACAGACATACTACTCCACCCATACTGTCACAGGACCACGGGGCCAGATGGGATCCACCCAAAGGTGCTGAGGGAGCTGACAAAGGTAGTTGCCAAGCCACTTACCACCATGCATCAGTGTTCCTGGTCAACCACAGAGGTCTCAGAAGATTGGAGGCTTGCCAGTGTGACTCCCATCTATCAGAACAGTCATAAGGAGAATCTAGAGAACTACATGTCTTTCAGCCATGACTTTGGTGCCAGGGAAGTTTATGGAACAGATCCTCTTGAGTGAGATCACATGGCACGTGTGGGACAAATGGGGAATCATGTCCAGCCAGCACAGGTTCACAAAAGGCAGGTCCTGCTTCATCAACCTCATCTCCTTCTGTGACTGGGTGACCAGCCTGGTGGTGAGGGAAAGGCTGCAGATGCAGTCTGCCTAGACGTCAGCAAAGCATTTGACACTGTCTCTCAGAGTATTCTGGAGAAGTTGGCAGCCCATGGCCTGGACAGGTACACACTTTGCTGAGTAAACAAGTGGCTGGATGGCTGAGCCCAGAAAGTGGTGGTGAATGGAGTTAAACCCAGCTGGCTATTGGTCAAGAATAGTATTCCCCAGGGATGGGTATTGTGACCTATCCTGTTTAATATCTTTATTGATGATCTGGATGAGAGGATTGAGTGCACCCTGAGAAAGTTTGGAGATGACACCAAACTGAGAGGCAGTGTCCATCTGCCTGAGGGTAAGAAGGCCCTACAGAGGGATCTGGTCAGGCTGGATCGCTGGGCTGAGGCAAATGGGATGAAGTTCAACAAGACAAAGCACTGGGTCCTGTACTTTGGTCAGAACAACCACATGCAATGCTACAGGCCTGGGGGCAGAGCGGCTGGAAGACTGGGTATAGGACAAGGATCTGGGGGTGCTGGTCGACACTTAGCTGAACATGAGCCACCAGTGTGCCCAGGTGGCCAAGAAAGGCAATGGCTTCATAAACAGTGTAGCCAGAAGGAGCAGGGAGGTGATTGTCTGACTGTACGTGGCTCTGGTGAGGCCATACCTCAAGTGCTGTGTTCAGTTTTGGGTCTCTTACTACAAGAAAGACACTGGGGCCATGGAGTGTGTCCAGAGAAGGACAACAAAGCTGGTGAGGCGACTGGAGCAAAATTCCCATGAGGAATGGCTGAGGGAACTGAGATTGTTTAGACTGGAGAAGAGGTGGCTCAGGAGAGATCACAACAACTCCCTGAAAGGAAGTTGTGACAAGGTGGGGGTCAGCTTCTACACCCACGTAACTAGCAATAGGACTAGAGGGAATGGCCTCAAGTTGCACTAGAAGAGGTGCAAGCAGGGTATTAGGAAAAACCCCAAAACAGTGGTCAGGCGCTGGCAGGGCTATCCAAGAAGGTGGTTGTTGGGGAACAAGGTCAACCAGGGGATGGGCCTGAGTAAAGAACTGCTAAGATAACAACAGCCAAAGCAGCTGAAGCGGAACTATGGAATGGGGATTTGAAGAAGCACTTTGCTGGATGCCCCGTGATAACATGATTTATACAAGGGAGGACTCTGGGAGTGGAAAGGGTCGTGTGCGTGTGGGGTTGTGTAGCAGGTGTACAGGATGCGCATGCATGGAAGCCATGCTGGTATATAAGCCGTGTGACGCAGCAGTAAATTGAGAGAAGACTTCATGGCATCCATGACTGTGTCTCTCTCCCCTGGATTGTCGAGGTTCCGGGACGATCGGGTTATTTGACGGCAACATCAGTGGTTGAGTCCCTGAAGGTGTTCAAGAAATGTGAGGATGTGGCACTGAGGAACATGTTATGTTTAGTGGGCTACACTGGTGGTAAGTGGACAGTTGGACTAGATGATCTTAGAGGTGTTTTCCAACCTTAATGATTCTATGATTCTAAATAGGAGGCACTACTTTCAGAGTGACCCATTTACAATAAATGAATAGAAACAACCCTTAAACTCTCCATAAAATCACCCTAACAACAAGAAACTCATATACACTCTGTCCCCAAAATCCTCAAAGTAGCCACCTTTTGCAAGAAGAAAAACAATATTTTAGCAAATAGCAGCAACAGACATGTATAGGGACTGACAAATAATGAACTACTAACCACTCAAAAGTCATTTTGCCAAGCTTTCATGTTCCTTGCTAATAAGCCGCACACACTGCCGACACTTCTAAAGTATCCATAAATGAAAATATTGTATTTAATAGTACTACACTGATAAAATTATTTTCAACATGATTTTTTTTCCCCATGTTCTTGTTAGAAGGAGGATTTTAGATTAAATACAAAATACTATGTAAGGCTCCAGGAAGAAACCTTTGAAAAGCAGGGAAAGAAATGCTCTAACGGTTTCCTTCTGCGCGTTAGATCAACACCATGCAGACGCGGATCAACTACCCTTTCCATCTCCAAATGAAGTAAAAATCAAATTTGTCTTGGCCAGTAAGGAAAAATGATTAATATCGCAGAACGTGTGTCAGAATATCTTGTGTTCCACAGATCAAAGGAATACATACAGTATGCAAACCTGTTCTACTAGTAAAGAAGAATGTTTGTGCTGGCACAGAGCCACTTTCCATTTTCTTGTATTGCCAACTGACTATTTTTCCTCCTGTCAAATGAGATCCATACAAAATCGTTCTGCCTTCTTACTCACCGTATTTCTGCCTGTTTGCAAAAGGCGCAATGTATGTTAATAATTCTAATTTGGAGTGAATGTATAAATCATCAACAAAAAGTTGGCATTGCCCTCCTATTTAAGACATTCCTACTTTCTATTACCAAGTCTGTGAAATATGTTAATGATTACAAATTCTTTTCACAAAATAAACCCAAAATTATATGTATTTTTTAATATTTCTGATGGATTAGAACACCGTTTGAAATTAAATGTGAAATACAGTAATTCATAACTGCGGTAAATTATTTGAAATCTCATTTATTTAAGAATGAGAAAAATAGGTACAATAACTAGTTAGGATAATATCTGTAAAGTATTTCAAAAGACTTTGGTTTTCAAATAGGTATTAATATATTTACTGTGAATTATTTTATTATGTATTTTGAGTTTTGAAAACAACAAGCAAAACAAGCCACAAAAACTGACCTAAACTTGGAAATTTCAAAGCTTCATAAAGACATATGCATTTAACTCCATAAAAGAGTGATAAGGACACACTGCTCAACTACCTACCATCTACCTGAAAATTCAAACCCACATTTTTAACTGATAGTTTGCTGCATCTAAATGGGAAATTACAACTATCTGCAGAAGTGACATCCTACACCAAAACAGGACTGAGATACCTACTGCATTCTATCATGTCAGTGATGCATGGAGCAACAGTGTTTGAAAGGACAATGATGTAATAAATCATGAAAAAAATTCCTGTTCTGCTGCTAGTCTACAGGCTTAAAAGCATGAAAAGTTTTAACTTCTTAGACCACAAACACTCGCAAAAGGCATTATGGTCTATTGTATCTGCTTTCATGTAACTCAAGCTTAACTAGTATAAAGGTTCTTTAGATTCAACTGCTTTCTAAACATATTTTGACCACTTAAAACAAAAAGTTATTTATCAAGAGCCAACTGCACGGACACAAAGACCAAGCTGATACTTGAGTTGTAGAACAAGTCATTTCAATGATTTTTTAAAGTGGTTGCCATAAGACTTATGGGACTTCTTAGTCCCAAAAAGGTGAGGAAATATCCCAAAGATTTGCTCAGAGCACGGCAATCCTACTGACTGGTGTTGTTCCCCTGAATAAAAGACTTCAAAGGGTTCTCTTTCAGATATTTCAAAAGTAGTTTTATGCTTCAAAATCATATTGGCTGATTCATAAACTTCAAAATCTGCACAATATTCTTTGAACAGAAATTTTGAAAAGAACCGAAGACACAACCTTTCTGCAACAAGGACTTCTGCAAGACAGACCATGCATGTCTTTCTGATTGAAAGGGGTGAGAAAAGAAGGAAACAAGGCCATGTTTTCCAACAGAAGCTCTATCACACTTATTTATCATGTGTAACCCACTCCAAACAGAAAATTACCTAGTATTGAGATTTCTTTTGGACAAAAAAACCCAACAAAATATTAACAATAGGTTTGAAGAAAAACTGTAGGGGTTGCTGAAACATCTACAGATAACTCACGCATAAAGTGAGAATGCCACCTGCTTACATGTGCAAGCAAATGAATCGCATTTGGTCTCAGATGACTAAAAAGTCTGGAGTCAGAAGTACTTTTTCCATTTACATCATAGTACCCAAGTGTCTCCCAGATAATCATGGATTCACCCTTATGCTTCCAACTACTAGTAGCATAAATATATAATAAAATATATATTAATGATTGATATATATATATATGTATATATATATATAATATACATAAATGATATAGAGGAACGTGAAGTAACTTGTATACGCCTGCATTTTGAAGTCTCTGGCATAACAGATTTCCAAGTCTGAAATCTCAATCTTAAGAATCTTAAAGACATTTTATACAAAATCTTAACAGGAAAACTGCTTTAAAATCATGAAATTATACCATCAAAACATGAATCTCAGAAAAAGACATGGAATCTTTTGAAAGAAATACATCTCAATCAAGTTGGTACTGAAATAATCTAAAGTATATTGTCAATCACTGCAGTCCTTGAAAAAATAGTTTTTCCCTACTCAAAATATCACCACTTTAACCATAGCCATTTTGGGATATTCAAATCAGCAAGAACGTTATATTTCTAGGCTATTTTAATGGCTTGAATAAACACTGGCTGTGAAAAGAAACAAACTATCAGCTCTCCTTTGAGCGCTGTTCCAAGATACGCTCCTGCGAATTTCTGGAAGGTGGATTTTCAAGATACTTTGCTGAATATTCCTAAGATGACTGCCCTTCCACGATGTGAGAAAGGTTTTTTTCTTATCCCTAAAACGACTGTCTTCAATAAGTGGTGATTCACTGAACTAGCCCTGAAGCTGCCTTTGGAAGCTCAGTATTCAAAAACCATCTGTGCCAGCAAGTACCAGGAGAGGGCTTTCACTTGATGTTTAAACAAATTATACCCTCAGATATTTCAAACATATACTTTCTATTTATGCATTTTGGGATACTAGCAATAGGTCTTGATGAAAAGCCACATTATTTATTATTTTCCTTAAGTATAACAAACACCTGCACTTAGCCTCTACACCTTCATTCCATAGACAAAAATGAATGATTTTGAAATATGCAAATTTTGCATTAATGCTACTTTAGCAATACTCAAATACATGATTCTTAAAACTACCGTGCCTGGTCTTGTGATGGTTAATTACTTTCTTAAAGCTTTAACTCTTTTACAATTACATGAGACTATCTATTTCATAAATGAAAGTAAATTTTAATGCTAATAATTAAAAGCCTTACGTTTCATGAGACAAGCTTGCAAATTTAAATTGAATAGATTAAAAATCCAGAAGGTAAACAAAAACAACTCAAAAATTATTATTATTTATCTGACAAGTGCTTCAGGATACCAACTAAAGAGTGTAAGTAGTTGCTGCTTTCCCTCCACAGCATGTTCATCCACTGCCCTACCTTCGCTATGCACTCCTCTGTACAAACTGAAAGGACCCAGACAGCAAAGAAGAGTTGGGAAGTACCACTTTGGGATTGTTTGATATCTTACATGATAATCACACATTAAATTGCAAAAAGCAGCAATATTTAGAGATATTTTCCAACTATTTTGCTTGTCACCATCAAATAAAAGCAAAAAATTCTGTACATGTAATATTTTATACTCTGCAAAACTGAAAACCTAAATTCTTCTAGATGGTATCTCATTTCTCTTTACCCTTTCTCTTAAATTTTTTATGTAAACTGCATTATACGTAATAATAAGTAGACTGAGTTAGTGATGGAACCGCTGCCTGCTATATAGGAAGCCATTTCCAGCAGATTATCTAAAATATGAGAATAAAAGAAAGGTAGTAGACACAGTAAATGAAGGTGATGGCAGGCGATCTCAAGTTAGCTGCCTCTGCCTTGTTCTAAGCTCCTTTTTCAGTGCTCACTGGGCTCTAAGCCAAACTACTTCAGCAAACTAAGGAGAAAATATTCACTCCTTGTGGTTAGGTTACTTTTCTGCCAATTTATCAAATGGAAACGGGTTAGCACAGTGCACAAGAGCCAAAGACAATGTAAGGGGTAGGAATGCACTAGGGACTGGGATAGAGATCAGAGATCAGCTTAGGCTACTGTGTAGTCACATTCTGAAACTAGTTACGTGTTTGGTGGAAGTGCTATTTGAGGACCTCTCACTCCTCTTCATCCATTTTTCTTGAAAATCTTTTTCCCCTGCTTTTCAGAAAGCAATTGTTTATATGGGTGTCAAAGTATGTAAGTTAGTCAGTTACTTAAAACAAAATGTTTGCATTTTCTTCAGAACAGACGTATAATAGAATTACTTTGACTCCCATGGTGTAGGCATATGTAGCAGTAACAAAAGAAGTTGAACTATAACTGAAATACAGAATACAGTACTCAGTAAGAGGTATCCAAGGTAATGTAACCACATTATCACAGTTCCCCACCCCGGCTAATAAATTTCACTTTTGAGGATTTTGCACTGCTTTGTGTGCTAACAAATATGATCCTACTTCTAGAGCATGGTATTCTTGTTGAAATTACAACATAACGTAGCATGACTCCAAACTCATCTTTGCAGTTGCAGGGCCATTCCATAAAAGGTTTTGACACATTTGTCACAAAACCTCAGTTACCAGTATTAGTATAAGCTCTCAGTTTGAACTGTGAGCAAGACTACAGTTTTGTTTTTCCAGATTTTTCTTTATGCCCTACCCATTCTTCTATATTCCTTCATATAATACTGAGGTGAAAGCTAGTACAAAGACACACAGAACGTTTGTAGGGAGACACCTATGTACTTCAGGTTTAGCTCTCCTTTTAAAATATTATTTAATATCAATTGAAAGGCAATACTCAAAAATACAACTAAACAATGATGTCATTTTAACTGTGACAAATAAGAAACTGGACTCACAGTCCTTCTAATTCTGTAGTTTGTATCTCCTTTTCCAGGTTACAGTTCACTGAAAACATCAGAATGCTGTATCTCTAGTTGCTCCTACTAGCTTTTGAAAGAATCGGGTCTCTTACTACATGTATAAACAAATACCTCTCCTCCTATGGTAAGCAGTCCAGGTGAATCAAGCTTCCGTTTCTTCCGGGGACCAATAGCTGCCAATGCAGTTAGATTGGCATCCCTCTGCCTCATTTGTGCAAGTTCTTGTTGCTGCATCTATTAGAGAGAAAAGATAAGATTTTATTCTGCTGTCATAACAAAAAGAGCATTCTCCAGACTTACGAGTAAAAGGTGAAAATCATATATGAACAATTACTAACAGTACTAAGCTATTCCTAGAAATACCATTTTAGTAGCACAAGAATGCAGCACTGTAGCAGAGCAATAATGAAATAGAGAAATTCTCTTGACTTTCCACAGAATTTCTGCTTCCATATATCACATATATCATGGGGTTTTTTGAAAACCCTGCTCTTAGCCTTCAAAACTGCCTCACCTATTGAGTCCTGTTTACAACTGACAAAAATGTCAAGTTTACAACTCCGGTTTAATATCAATACAGTGAATGTAAATATTGATTAAAATTTTCAAAAAATACATTTTCTTTTATCTCAGATTTATTTTGAATATTACAACTAGGCTTGATACTCACTTTCAAAAAAAAACAATGCTAAATAAACTACCTCTATCTGAACATTAGAAGAAAGTAATACTGAAATAAAAACCATACAAACTGAATCTACAGTTGCTTTATGGGATTGGGATTTAGGTAACAACATATTTAGCTACTTTGAGGCTAAGACAACAGTCTGCCAGTTTCATTATGTAACAGCATCATGTCCTATAGAAAAAGAAAATACCTCAGCTATTACATGATGAAGAGGTAAGATTGCGTACTCACTGTATACTCCTTTTACAGAATTAATGATAAGAGACAGTTCCATGAACAATATTACTTTATTAAAGATTCTGATAATCTGTATTGCACAAAAATATCTGATGAGGTAAGCAGCGTGTGATTTCAATTAGGTAAAAATATTCATAACTCTTAGTAACAGTGCAGCTCCATCAATAAATTCAGAGGAAGTATTTGTTTGCAAATTCCACTGATGTCATTCCTCCCTCAAGAAAAATGCATAGAAGGCTACCTCAAGAAATCTAGTAGTGGTAATGAAGACATTGTACAATACAGGCACAATTCTTCATTAAAATAAATCTGAACTGATAAAAAAAGGTCTAGATAGAAGTGTCTGAATTTTGGTAAATGTGAGCTGCATGTACAAGTGAGGCCTAAATTACCTAACTGATGTTAAAAGGCAAGGAGGTTTAAATAGAAAAGAACAGTGTATGGTATCTTTTCTCTATTCACTACTGCCTAGAAAAAGCAGGTCTGCCTCATAAATCTTTCTTAGTGCATTTTTCAGCTTCATTCATTTACCAATGCAACATCTTGACATTTTTCAGAAAAAGCAAATTCAGTTCATTTGGTGTTTGAAAACCTATTTTCACATCTTCAGTTACTATCAGAGCTTCAGTACAAAATTATAGACAAATAAACACCTAATTTATCTACAGGATAAAAGAATTCTTTAAATACAAAAAAGAAACATGGAAAAAATATCTAAATAATACTGCAAAGGTCTACACATACTTCTCTTTGCCAACTCATATTAGGTTTTTAGCTCAAATATCTTTGGCTCTCTTCCAGATTAAATGCCAGTTAGACAGACCTGCCCGCTTACCCTTTCAAGGTAGATAGCAACAGTGGTGAGCTCTAATCATTTACAAAGGTCATGATCGGGAGCTAGCCCGTAAGCAGTCATTTAAAATTCGATTGATCCCTATTTGTAGTCAGGGAAAGAAAATGGACATTTCAGCTGTATTGTAATTATGAGGCTTCAAGGCAACTGTAAATAGATGTGCAAATCCAGATACCGGCAAATACCTTAGAGAAGAAATTATTACTATAGTATAACATATATCCAGGAAAGGTTGAAGATAAAACTGCATATAAAAAAAGATCTATCATCTTTTTGCTAATTTGCCATGCTTGCCAGCCTATAAGGGTTATCACAATTATCAGAAGTCTGATGAATATTTTAGCTAGGGCCAACTGGCTTCAAGTGATCTCAGAAGAAGCTGCAAAGTGGATGGCTTCACAGAATAAGAAATTTTGCAGCAGAGAAGTTTTAGTTTCCTAGGAGGCATGAACCAGAAGTACAGCCTGATAGACAACTGGTACAATACAAAGGTTATTGTTATATGAGTATCTAGTCCGAAGTCACCATTTTCAAACCAGCAGTAAGCTAATACTTTGCCCACTGTACAATCTGCACTGCAATACACAGTGATTGTGTCAACATGTAATGTACATATATAATGCTTGGGAAGGATTGTTTCACTAACTGTAATTCAGTATTGTTTTTTATTTTTTTGCACATGCCAACTGCGACATAAAACATGTTGTTTCTATAAACTCCACATAGTGGGACAAATCCTACTCTCACTTCAAAAACTGCAACGTTTCCAGTGCTATTTCATCAAGCAAACATTAAATAGATTTGTGAGTATGCAGGAGGGTTTACACTCATTTATTTCTCAGGATGTCATGTTTTTTTATTCAGTGAGAAGAGCTAAAGATAGTTTTCGATATCAAATACTAATTTTTGACAAATGCATTGGCTTAGCACTTGTCCAAACAGATGTACAAGATTTTCAGCTAACTGTAATTTAACAGACGACAGAAAACCTGGCTCAGCAGACAGAGCCAAAGGAGCTGGGCTCTGTTTCACTGACACTCAGTGTGAGTACAGGCAAGACCTTTCCCTTCACTTCTCTATGCTTCTCACCTCACTTCACCCAGACAGTCAGACTACAAGCTCTCCAGACATGGATCCTTCTGTACTACATGCTTTACTTACCATCTAGCGCCACTGGGCTAGTAGGAGTTACCTTAATACAAATGAGGAATATCTTGTCAGGTGTAAAAACTCCAGGTAAATACAAAATACAGTTGCTGATACTGGCTTTACAGTACATATCTGGGTATATTCCAACAGATAATATAAACCTTCTTATGTAAACCTAAATGAATATTGGTCAAAATGTAACAAATACATCAAAATCATATGTATACTATCAGTAAGATCACAGTATCCTGAAGTTTCATAAAAATGAGGGGCTGAAATTGTGAAATACTTAAAAAGCAGCCTGTTATTACAATATAGTTTATCTCTTAACTAAGCCAGGTAATAATTTCTGGATATTTAAACAAATGAAGCACCTGTTTACAACTATACATCTTGATAAAATAAATAACTTTCTTATTAATTAATATTCTTTAGTAGAAATGAATCCAACTCATTACATCAACCAACGCAATGCAGCTGCTTCGTTGCTGCATTCACATTTACTGTCATTTTCATATCACAGTTCAATATCATTCTTAAACTTGCCTTCATCCACAATTAATATGGATATATTTATCAATATTAAAATTCCTGCCCTCTGGAAAAGAACCAATGCTTCATTTGGAACTACTCTAATCAACAACACTTAATTTTTTTGGAAGTCAAAATATTTATTTAAAACAGAGATGAATATTCCAATATGTTACAGAAGAAAACTGCTTACAAATGAAATTCTATTCTTTGTTCCTTATCTGCTCCAAATCTATTTTAGCACGCCACTTCCTTTATGACAGCTTTAACTTACAGAGATGCCCTTGACAAGAAGTACAGCATAAGGATATCAATACTATTTCACAAAATGAAATTTTCTTCTTTGCATAACACTAATAAAAAGAACATTGCACTACTACGTTATTAAAGAAAAGCTAACAGAGATTTAAAAATTTGGGTTTGTTTTTCATAGGCTGTTACTCATTCCATGTAGATATTTCAAAATAGAAGCACCAAGAGCCATACGCCACAAGGAAGACAGCCGTACGCCTATCTGAAGAATCAACATTCAATCTTCAAACCCCACATTTAATAATTTCCAAATCAAGGGCACGTTCACGATGTTTGGTAAATAATTTTGCAACAGAAACCAAGCATTTATTTTAAGCTGCTTCTGCACTACAAGCCATTGTGAGAACAGTCATTGAGACAATAATAAATAAACATATGATGTTGGTATATGTTCAGCAAGTTTTTTCTTCTTAGATTTCTATTTCCACCAGCACGTGCAGCAGCCCATGCAAGTGGAAGAAACCGCCTGTTTCAGAAATGAGTATGGATCCTTTGTCAAGATTTCTTAAATAACTTAAGTCCCCAACCATTACTGTAATTAATACTATAATAATCCACTTTTTCATGACATCAATCAAAATAAAAGCAAATTCAGAATGCTATGGCTAGAGGAATACATTGTATAGATTTGTCCAAGAAATTAGTTTTACTGGAAAGGTAATAATAAAGCAAATGGATACTTGGGACAAACAGGCTCTCCAGTCAAGCAACTTCAATACAGAAAAATAAATGGCCTAGCAGTGGCTGTTCTTTGTTGGACACAGATGAGTTGCTTACTTCAGTGGATACAAAAGTGAGTATCCCAGGAGAAATAAGTCTGTTAATGTCAACTATGCAAACATTCCAGTAAATGTCCTTTGCTTGAATCTAGGGAAGGGAACGCCAAAAAGCCAATGAGATACTAGGCTACTAAGCAGAAAGACAGGCATTGTTCAAAACCATGAGCTAAAAACATCTTGATGTGCAGGAAATACGTGCTCCAAATGGAGGGCAAAAATTACGCAAATAAATTACCTTTGCTTTAGCAGAGATGTAGACCAAACATGGAGCCAAGCTATGGTCATTAAGGACTGCAGCATGAGCAACTTGCTTCAGTATGATCAGAAAGTAAGAGAATGACTGGAAATCTAATGATTCAAATCTACACAAATACATTTTTTTAAAAAAGGGAAGAGGAGGGAGTGGCATCATATCAAAGAAAGAAAAGTTGAGTGTTTCTCTAATTCAAGATAGAAATCAGGGGTGTTTTTTGGTCTAGAAGAAAAATAAGCTGATGACAGAGAAGACTGTGAGTATAAAGAGGAAGGAAGAGCTTGAGGAGGTAGTCAAGTACATATGGATACTATCAATACAGGATTTTGTATGGAAATAGAAACAGAGCTGTAAAATTAAGATTCTGTAGTTACAGAACCAACTCAGCTCACAAAGAATTAGACTTTGGCAACTTACAATCCCCATCATAGTTTAGAAATAGTCTGAAGAGATGAAAAGTGGACACAGAAGGGACTGACAGAAACTATAAATACTGACAGACTGTAAACCACAATCGAGAATGAAGACAGCCAGGAATGAACACTGAACAGGGAATTGGCAATGGAAAGCACTGAATGGCAGAAAAGCTTGATGAAAGGAAGATCATATAAACAATGACTTAAGAACTGATTTCTAGCCAATAGGCATCAATAGAGATCCTTCCTAATTCTGTTTGCAATGAATGATTTAATTCTTGATAACAGGGTCATATGCTGGGAGAAGCCTGCCTTAATTGATGGTTCTGCAACATATATCTATCAGTCTCAGACAGTGATTACACCCTCTGGAAAAACATCTTTTTTGCTGAGGAGAGCCTGAAATGTGGAACCATTACACATGTCCTAAGATGTCTACAACAGAAGGTGCAATTAAAAAAATGAAACTCATTAAAAATGCTGGTAGTAACCTCAACAAAGTCCAAGACAATCATCAAGAAGGACTAGAAAATCAGTTAACTTCAGAAAGAGCCTTGAAAAACAGCTAATTTCTGCAGAACACTCATGCTTGGCTCCCTACTCTCCTTGCATTACCCAAGTCTCTAAAAGTCAACAAAACTCCTACAGCAATAGCACACTTACTAGTAGGAAACCAGTAGTAGTGAAAGTGAAGAAGTAGCACTGCAATAACACAATACACAGAAGGTTTACATGTACAACACCAAAGCATACACTGCACACATCATACTCATAGCTCTACAAAATAATATCTTGTTTTCTTCAATGCAAAGCTGGATGCTACTTCTCCACAACTGTTCTCCCACCACACAGTAAAAACTCCAGAGGTCACTTGCGATGGCTGCACATCGGTCTGAAGATGAAGGCTCCAGTATACTGAAAAAGGGTGCGTGTGCATGTTTTTCCTTTCTTTCAGACACTCTTACCAAGAGTCAAAAATTATCGTACAGCACTGGAAAAATCACCCTGGATAAACACTAAGCTGGGAACATTCCAGCCCCCAAGATGAACATCTCTATGAATAATGAGCATATGAATATAGTTCTGGAACTTCAACCAGGGTACTTCTGACTAGATGCCTTTCCTACAATAGACCTATGCTGTTTATTATTTCGAATTTCATTATATTTTAGAAGTTCACTCAAAATTTCCACTAACGTTTGGCCCGATTACTTTCTGGAGAATGTATTAAACTTCTGATATGGAAAATGGCAGGTGCATCCTCCCTTTCTTTTTTCTTTTTCCCCAAAGGCAAGACTTAACTATAAGATTCTCAAGTCACATATATTACCTATGATTTTTTTAATAATGATCAGTAAAACAACAATTTTATCTCCTCATTACACGCTGTCTGGACTGCTTTATATACATTTATATTGTAATTTTCTAATTTTCTTGCAAGTCTTCTTAACACCTTGCTCATGGCTTATTAAACATAAAAAGCATGAAGAAGCCACATACAACTGTGAGTAAACTCAAGTTTTCAGGGTACTTCATTCCCAATATTACTTTTTCTTCCTAAATACTTTGAAGAATTTCTTCTCATCCCATTAGTCTCTGATCAACAGTCTTCACAGATGCCTATGAACTTCCTGTTAACACGGTATATTCCCAGACATTTGACTTTTCAATTTTCCAAATAAAACACGCTATTCAAATTTATCTTGAAATCATTTATTTCCACAACTCTCCTATCATTTCTTAAGCCATATTCATATCTGTAGTACCAGACTGTATACATTTTTTAGAAAAATGTCCTTAAGATTCCTCTAGAAACATTCTACAGCAATGTGTTTTGTGCCTTTTCACTAATACTATTTGTTACATTTTTTCACTCTTAAAAATCTTTTCTTGAAGCTTCAGCACATTTTGTCTGGTTTTGGTTAAACTATTCCTCAAACAACTTATCTCCATTTGCACCAGTTTCAGGTTCTTCAATATTAAGCTGGAAACACTCTTATTTTAGCCTTTTATTAAGTCCCATAATTGTTCTTCTCAGCTTTGCTGGTGCAAACATAGAGAAATTGAAGAAATGGTTTCTGTGGCACAAACAGCGTAAAACAGCACTAATAGAGATGGCAACTTTTTCAGATGTCTGCAACTTAACTGTAATAAGATTCAGTAAAAGTTCTGAAAGAATTTCCCTAAGGTTTGTTATTTCTTTTTGGAGCAACCCAGCAAGATATCTGCATATATTCACAAACTATTTTTCACAGGAAAATAAACATATTCATTCAGGCTGGGAAGGCAGAAGGAATGGTAGGCGTACCACACATTGAAAAAACTTGATAGCTTTGACAGCAAACTTGTTGAGCTGTGGTTTTGGTTAAGGAGATCTGACAGTGTTGGGTATATTGGGATAATGGGAGCTAACTCACCTAAGAGATGTGAGGAGACATGCTTCATCTTTTTAAAATAATGTGTGGGAAGATACAAGGCTCAAATGAACCTCCCAGCTAAGCTTTCTAACAACTCCCCACACTTGAATCTGGAGTGCACACGTTAACTCCCAGAGGCTGGACTCCCTACTGTAAGTAGAGTTTCATAGGAGAGGTTAACGTTGTACTACAATGCATACCAATCACTGTAGATTTTCTTATGATTCAGTATTTCTGAAATAAACATTTTGGAAGATATCTTTTAAAGAATCTTTCATTATATCTGAGTAATAGAACAACTAATTCGTCACTGAAAACTCCCCATAAAACACCAAAATCATGGGGAAAGTATGATTTAATCAGTATGTCAATGGAGCAAACTGAAGGATGAGGTACACAGGAAGATCTCAACACTATGGAAGTTCAGACTGTGTGTCACACTGTCAGATCTCAAGTCAGCCTAAAGCATTTACCTCATCCTTCAAAATACACATTTCTCATTTTTTGTAAAATTTATCTGCCTATATTCCATTACTACCAAACTTTAGAGTAGTAAAAAGACTAATTAACCAGAAATTGTGGTAAGAGGCTTTAGTAACTAGATTATTTAAATTTAAAATATATATATATAAAGAAGTCCAGATTTTGATACCAGTACTCTACACCACTTCTATAGCAAACCCTTATCTCTAAACTGCCAGTTTCATCTGAGGAAATGTGGAAAATGCAGCAGTTTACTAAAATCATTTGGTTGTAATAAGTGATTCTAATCAAACAGTTAGAAAGAATGTGATTGCAGTTAATTTCTATAGTGTCATAAACAGATGGGAAATGGGTAGCTCAGAGATTAGTCGTGCACTTTTAACGCAACATCCTTTTTTGCAGTCTGGATTGTAGTTCGATCAAGACTAAGTGACATGATAAAAACAATTTTAATTTATTCTGAAACTATACTCAACTACAGAATACACAATATAGGAAGCATGCTACTCTTCTTAGAAGTGGGATTTGAGGCAGCACAGAGTGAGGAACAAAAGTAGCCAGACGCCCACCCTCTTCTTCCCCTGAAAAGTTGTAGGGGTAGTACCGGGGCTTTGCCAGCAAAATGGAAGTTCCATTGGGGATGCAAAACAAGCTCGAAATTTAAATAATCTACATCTTTTCTATTTTAGATTTAAGTACAGCAAAACCGCTACTGCTCATTTCTCCTGCAGATCAAGGGAAGAAAATACCAGTGTGGGGACAAAATATTTCAAGCAATTTTTCATACACTGACAAGTAGTAAATTAGGGAATCTTGTAAGTACAATACAGTAGTCATCTCCTTCTATTGATCACGTATAATTTACATCTTACAAAGATGTGAATTCTTGCATTCTCACTCCACAAGGAAAATCTCAATGATTTATTCATTTCAAATAAAAAATAGAAGGTAGATGAGAAGAATTACTTCACAGGCTGTAGCTTTCTCAGGGCACTAGTGCTAGGCTCTTCTTTCGCACTGCCCGAAGGGCCTTTGTGTGCAAGTCCCTCTAATTAACAAGGTGAATCATGCAGCAGTTCCCTAATTAGTGAACATGACAAGCCAATGGAAACAAGCAGACAGACCTGGAGTACAGATATGGTCAACAAAAGGCATAGCAACATGCCATTTAAAAAAACCCTATATATTTCATGTAAATAAAATACAAAAAGTAAGACATCTAGCATAATGCCTAATTTTCCTTTTCATGTTTTATGCTTATACCTCATTCATTGCAGACATAAATAACGACACAATAAATTAAGGTTTCCAACTGCAAGTCACTTCACCTCTCCAAAATCAAAGCGCAGCTATCCTACATGAATAAGCATCTGCTTAGGGGGCATTATTTGTTTTCTCTCTTGTTTTTCTGCTTTAAAGAACTGCAGTTGCATTAAATTTAGCGCTTTAAGAGTCCTTTAATTAATTCATTTTATTCAAAGTTATTTTTTCTTGAAAAACCATTATATTAATAGATGAAATGAGTGCAATAGTTGCATTATTACATGCATTATAAAAATGCCTACATTCCCAATATGTAAGAATCCCTAACTTTTGTATAATGATAAGTAAATAAATAATAAAAATGAATAACCAAGGCATCAGATTTGCATTAAAAAGGAAATGAGATGATCTGAAGTGCACCTCCTTATATTCACCTTTTCAAGTAAAATGTTTTTCAGTCTTCTCTCTTCCTTCTGCTTTTCTCAAAAATACTCTCCCCAACTCCAAAATAACACATGCAGATTTAATTTATTTTCCATTTATTTCAAATTGAATCTTTGATTTAGATCTTAATGATCTTGCAACACATTACAAGTCTGAAATGTGCATCATCAACGGCAGAATAGAATTAATCACAGAACACCACTAGATTCTTTGTTCTTTATTCCTTAGCACATCGTAATAAGCAAGGGAAACTACAGACTATCCATTTATTATACCTTCATCTTCCTAACAATCTTGAAAACAAGTATTTCTTCTTCTAATTGGGTAAAATTTCTTTACAACCAAAAATTTACATTTAAAATACTAAAAATGCATAAAATGTCTAAAAAAAAATCTGTCTTCAGACTACAGTAGTTCTAAAAATACAGGATTAGAATACTGGCCCTTAAGTAATAATGGTTCTACATGCCTTTAAAAATATTCTCTTTTGGCTATAAACTTGAACAATATTTAATATTGCTCTAGCATAGAACTGATTAACTGCCTCCTGCTTCAAAGCAGTTTTAAATTCAGTCGAATCCACAATACCCATTTTAAAGGATCATGAACAGAAAGCTGAAATCACTACAATCTGTTTGCTGTGCCCTTTTTTTCCCTTAGCATCCGTGAACTTCCCCAAACTTCTCTTAGATCCCATTCAACATAACCATTCTTAAGACAGCGCAGAGCAGCTTTAAACATGGGCTGAGAAGTATCCTCTTTTAACATCAAGGCACAATGGATAATCTGCTAACAACTGAACTATGATCTGCCATATGCACAGAGGAAGTATTCAGCAAACAACCTGTCACAAATGCTTATTGTTTCAGTAAGCAACCCACCAAAGGACTACGCTCTATAAAATGCATCACAAACTCTGGAACACAATTTATTATCAAAAACACTGGTAATTAAATGTGAAATTATTGGAAAAAAGATTTGGTGTATTAAAAAGCTTTACATTCTTCTTTGCATCTTCAATAAAAATCAAAGTAAAGGGTTCAGAAATTCATGTAAAATATGCCATACCAGAAATTCATTCAAAAATAATAATTTTTTGAATTGATTAGTCAACAAAGAGTATATATAGACAGATACTTTTATACATAGGTAATTACAAAAATATTTCACATCCAAGTGAAAGTGTTAAATGTAGCCAGCAACAACAAATTACAGTTGTTCACAGGGGATGCTTTGATATGAGATTATATTTAATACCAGAGAGACAAATTCTGTTTGTTTTGAATAGTGCCACTGATGTCAATAGATTTATTATTCCAGTGTTGTAGCAAAGTGGCAAAGAAGAATTTAATTTCCAATATTTTAAATGTTAGGAACAGACATTTTAAAAGTGATAGAAATTCACCAAAATGCAAGCAGGATAAAAATAATAATCCCTTAGACAGAAGAGTCAGGTTATTCTACCATTTAGCACATAATCTATCACACCATCTCCATGTTTCCAAATGACGTCTAGCATGCTAAGTCAGACATTTCCTTCTCCACTGGAACACCACGGTTAGAGGTTTTGTGTTTCAAACTTCAATACTAACAAGAGAATCTCTCCATAGAGACAGATGGATAGATGAGCATTTTTTACTCAGGAATTATTTTTAATGCCTCAGTTAAAATTACCAGAGAGTATCTGTGAGATGTACATTTATTTATTTACAGCTGGGCAGATCACAAAACACATCATAAACTGTAATCATTCTGGAGTCATAAATTAATGGATGACAAATTTAAGAAACATACGTTTTAGATAATAACACTGTTTACGAGATATTTTAATTTCTCTACACCCAAAATATTAAAAAAATGAGCAGAACACAATCACATAGCACTGAAACCCCACCATCTCCTGCTGATCAGTTGTGTGACTGCACACAACACACACAAAGGTTTAACTCAACAGTGAAGTATATTTTATCTCTGTACAGATGACTGAGACTAAACCTTGACAAAACTGGGATTAATGACTGTTCTTAAACAACCCTGCCAGAGAGTTTCTCATGACCTCAAATTACCCATCTCTGAGGAGTATAATCTCTAGTACAATCCAGCTTCTCCATCCTAAAACAAGATTTTAACCTGAGACTAAATGAGAGTAGTTCATAGAATTGACAAGTGTAGCTTCACACTCTTTGGATGTCTTCCATGCAGCTCTGTATCACTGTAAGGATAAATGGCTATAAGATGCAAATATTTGAAGGATAGCCTAGTGACATTTCATATTCTAATTAGAGGAAAAAAATCATCCCATATTTATGTTTTCCAATACACACTAGTAACCAATAGACTTCCTGAACATAGCGCTCAAGAAGGAAAAATTAGCAACTGCTAATAACAGACCATTATTAAAACAGAAAATGATTCTGTTGACTGCTGAAAACTTAGTCTTCCTCAAAACAGGAAGCTGAAAGTGTTTTAATGAAAGAATTAAATGGCAGCACAAACAGTGAGGTAGTAACATATATTTAGTAACTTTTCAATTATTGCCTGTCCTAGTTAGACAGATATCCCACATATTTGGCAGATCCCCCATGCTGGGGACCTCTTGCATTTATCCAGAGCTGGTAGTTGTCAACTAGAGAAACAAAGGGCTGGGCTGCCTCAAAAATAAGGTCTCCTGGTGAAAACAAACATCTAACTTTTCCAGAATTTAAACACAGTCCTAAAAATAGTTCTTTTCTAAGATTATACATCAGTAGGGCTAACTGGACAATTTTTCCACCTCATCATTTACTTCTAAAATAACAAGATTATAAGCAGAACAGTAAGCAACTGTATATCAAAGATCAAATTAGTTTCGGGGGGAGGAACAAACATACATCCTAGAAGTTTCTCCAAGTGCTTTGTTTTCTGTTTTTTAAAGATCAAGAAAAAAATTACAACTAAAAATAAGATTCAAAAAGAAATAGACAAAATTATATATATGTCAGAAAAATATTCTCAATCTGTTATTATTTTCCTTGTAAAGTGAACATTATCTGCTTCAATTAATAGACCGGATTTAGTCAAATTTCCCTTTTTTTTTTTGTATTTGATACCTTCCTAAAGCCTATCTGCCTTGCCTAACATGTTTACCAGATGTGAACACCTCTTCCCAGGTAGTTTTATTATTAACTTTTTAAGGAAATTAGCAGATTTTTATTCACTTTGACATGTGAATACTACCTTTAGACATACATGGTGAAAATCCCTTTAAAATTTACTACTCATACGTCAAAAAAGATTAAGAGAGCTCTTCAAGAATCTAAATGTTGTTGTTTTGTTTTGAAGAACACAAATGTTTGTTGTGAATATAAAGAGATTTATACCTGTTGTAAAGGGAAGGAATGCAGAAGTGTAAGGAAACACACACTGTGTTTCCAATTCCTGATGCAGATTTTCACATGGCTATGCAGAGATAACAAACCTATAAACTGTAGTTGCATCATACTGCTTTTCAGTTAATTTCACTTAAATCCTACAGAATACTAAGATATCAGAGAAACTGACACTTTAGTGTACAGAAACATCAGCACAAACATGTAACATACTTTCACATTCCACAAAAACTGATTCAGAACTTCCTGATCATTTCCATAAAAAAACTAAAGTTAATCCCAAACTCACCAACAAAACTGCAATAATGCCTTTTAAATGTTTATATTTTAGAGAGAATCATATCTTCCTTGGTAAACACATACTTGAGGGATTAAAACCATACTGCTTTCATTGTGAATGGTAATAACACTTTATTTTTTTATTTTTAAATATACTACTACTAGACAGGGAAATAAGTTGTAGGAGTATGTTGTGCAGTATCTTGTTATTCCGCTATGATGATGCAACTATTAGCAGACTCTTCCACAGACTGACAAGAGTCTTTCTGATAAAAAGACTAAATTAAAATCAGGCAATAGATATTAATACAGCTTTCATGTCCTCTCTCTGTTACTGACCAGACATTTGACTGGCAATCCAGGAGAAAAGTGTGTATATATATACACACACAAACACACCATGGACAGAAATGCTTAGTATTTACTAAGCAAAACTAACATGTTTCACCCTACTGTTAAATGTATTGAAGATTCAATAGTAAAAATTCATCGACAACAAACCACCTGACAGTGACAACAAAGCTGATGTTCACATTGCTCCTTACTTAATACATATATGTACATAAATTGTCCCATCCTTGCACGCACACTCTGAAAGGAGATGCTGGCAAATAAGAAAATTACAGGACACCTTTACAAAGCAGACTTACAGAACCAGATTACTTCTTGTATAAGAGGCCTGTCTCTTACACAAATTCAAGTCTTGCTTACAGATTACTCAGGGATGCCCAAAAGTATCACATACACATAATTCACATTTTTCAAAAAATGTGCTGGCAAGGAAGGTTAAGGTTATCCTTTTAAAAATGTTATCACTACAGTTCCAAATCTAAGTTTGTTTCAATAAACTCTTTCATTTCCCACTTACAGGCTAGAAACATCATACATTTTATGAAATGCAGTAAATTCCACCAAGTGCATGCACTTCAAACGAGGGCCTTCCATTGTAAAGCGGCAGAAGATGCAAATGCCCTTCCTGACTACAACAGGGAGTAGATGTGGGTACCACGGGCAGATCTCCGTATGTGGGTCTCGCACAAAAAAGCAATGGAAGATTTGTCAGCAGGAGGCATGCAGCTGATTGCTGATGGCCAGCTGCCTGCTGCCGGTGCAATGTGCAGTACCCAGACTGAGTGGGCAGAGGAACAGAAGATTTAGTAGGTGCGTCTCCACCGCCGCAGGTCACGCCATGTGACTGAAGCGCCCCGAGGAACTGGGGGCAGATGAAAGCTGGCAGCTGTGTGCTGCCTCAGGCCTTGGAGGCTGCCAAACAGGGCTTACAAACATGTTAGCTCAGCGGCAGAATTAAAGCCCTCATTCAGGCTTATTTTGGAGCAAGAAACCAACGCGCATACAGAGGATGGGGGAAAACTTGCCCTGCAGGCTGAAGCCTAAGTACACCTTGACCTCCCCCTGCAAGCTGCAGTATTGCAGGGTAAACTTGATGAAGGGACCAAAATAGCTCATAATTTGTATTGTCTTCCCAGTAACCTCTTCAGGTTCTGACAACCAGACAGAGCTGACATTTGCTGCCCTCTACTTATTAAATAGGCAATCGTATTTTAAAACCTAAAGCACTATCATTTTTCCAGATCAGCAGGGGAGTAAATCTGTTGCAGTTTAGATAAAACAGTTTGGTGATTTTTTCACATTCACATCTTGCTTGAAATGATTTTTTTTTCTTTTTTATTTATTTTTTTTTTAAGTTGTGCCAGAGTCACGAATTAAGCACTCTTGTTTCTCCCTGAAGATGACCCATTTTAGACAAAATACCACTGAGCCAGAAAGAGAACTGGAAATTCAGTCTTCATGTCTTCCTTTAGGAAATTGATCTGATATATATCTACATAAGTATATATTCAAATACATGAAAGAATGTCAAAGTGTTTTGGAGGAGGAAGTGTTGCTGAACGCATTCCTCCCTGCCTCTCACAAAACCTCTGGGCGCCATCACTAATACAAAGCAGTGGCAAAGCCAAACCACCCTTATAGCAAGCCCCACACCACAAAGGTGGAAGAAAACTGTTCCCTTTGCTGTTCTCTGAGCTCTGCAGACCATGCACCCAGAAGTGGTTAGAGACAGAGGGGCTGCCACCCCCTTAGCTGCCACTCACTCATTTAGCACAGCCACAAAATGCAAAAGCAGTCATTTTTCCTCCAGACACAGAAAGAAAATTGCAGGGGATCTGGAGGGTTGAAAATTCTACTGTTTCCTTCCTGCAGTGGAAAAAAAATCAGACACTACCTCCAGAAAACTCATTTTACAGGAGCAAGTTTCTACTGAATTATTTTGGTGAGATTCCAAACAGCCTCTTCCAACATCAGAGAGTCCTTGCAGAAAGCTCATCCCATGATAAGCCCAAATTCTGTACATTTGTATTTAAGGAGTCCTGTTATTTCATAATGACAGACTGCTTGTTACAACAATCTTTTATGACACAGGGCTCCAGTGCCCTTTATACCCATCTCTTCAGCTTTTCAAAAAGTAAAACACATCAGGTAAAGCACAATTTGTAACACCTGTCACACTGTTTTGAAATATTCTAATATTATTCTAATGATTGCTCTCTGCTGTTCTGATCACCTGTTGCATTTTGTTTTGCCTCAGTCCCCATTTGCCACCACTTTCAGCACTGCTCATAAGCACTCAGAATACAAAGACTTGGGTCTGACATGGATCTTGATGAAGTAGTACAACACATAAGTAGATACCAATGACCCTAATGATCCTTCTTATGCAATGCATACTAAATTGTATGCAACTCCAGTAATGGAGTCTAATGAAGTTCTAAGATTTTCTAGATAATAATTAGTGAATTAGTGTTCTTGGCTTGTTATAAAAGATATCAGATATAAAATAGAGTTGGGTTGTTAAGAAAGACCATGAATTTAGCTTGTACATAAGTAGAAGAGAATTTTGTTGTATAATGCTATAATGATAGTTACAGTCACACAAATGAGCTTTTCCTTTATTTTTTTTTTCTTTTGTAAAAAGCAAACAAGAGCCAGACACTGTATACACTAAAATTGTGCACCACTACGGAACTCCAACAACATGATTTTAAACAAAAAAATTACTATATTGGACAGGATTTGAGTTAATTTAGATTTGTGCTAGACTAACGAGGTAATCTTGGGTCAGAGCTAGGTCAGAAAAAAGACCAGAAAAATATCTAGTCCTTGACTCAACTCTAATTAATATAAATTTTACCTAAGCAGGAATAAAACAATTTGACTTAGTTGGAAAGTACTATGGCCATTCCCTTGATTTCCTGGCTTTATTTCTCCTTTGTCAATTACTCAACTCAGTTTTCTGACTCTATATAGCACAGGTAACACCACACTTCACCTTCAGCGAAACACCTGCCATCAATTCTGTTCCAAGCATGGGGAAACAGGCTGGAAGTGTCATGGTCTTCAATTTTACAAAAAGAGTTCTGCTGAACAGTAAGACTACAACTGCACGAAGCTCTTAAGTACCTCAGAATTCACGGTGGGGTAACACCTTATCCTCAGAAACACAGCTAACTGTTGTCAATATTCACTATCTTTAAACTAATATGCAGTTTTGAAGATCTACATACTCAGGTTCCTGTGCAATAAATGTATTTATTATGAATAAATTGGTTATAGACAAATCATTTCTTCATCAGCAGTATTTGCATATGCAAATACAAAGCTGTTTCTCTCCAGTCCTTCCCAGAAGCTCAAATCAACGTCAGTTATCAGAATTTGTGATTGTTATCATAATATATCTGTACATCTCAAGTAATCTCCGCTCATAAGGAAAAACTACATTTCACATAAAAGCAATAAGTTGGATAACACAGAAGGATTTTCATGAAAGTATTTTAATTGATAACAGCCAGGATCAGTTCTTTCTGAGATGCAAGTTCAGCATTAATATTTAAAGTCACTACAACAACATTGTAACTTCAGGACTCTTGTACTCTGCCAAATCTGCAGTAGTGTTGCACAGGCTTAAAGAGTACAGGAATAGTCTAAGCATTTTTCTAAGTATAAAGAATAGAACTGCAGTAACAAGAGAGTGTACACAAAGTGACTCTTGGATAGCCTTCTGCATGTATTGACAAAAACACTGGCATTCCTTCTGCATCACACCTACAGCATTAGTAGACTGATGCAGTAAAATATTTCTGAAACAATCAAGTTCTGAGGACACACTGTTGCCTAAATATTGTAGTATTTCAGTTGCAGTAATTCACTACTTCATTACTATCATGCTCCCAGTTATCCCTTGCATCTTATGACCCTCAGGTGGATTACACAGCTAAATGGAAACTTAATTCAAACTTATTTCAGTTAAAATGCTCAATTTCTCAACAAAGGTTTTATAAGAAATCATTTAAGAGAAGATTGTTGCTTTTGAATACTTTTTTGTCAGGCACGGTACAACAGAAAACTTGAGACATCTCATCACAAAATCCAGCAAAATTTTTAAGAACCTTCTATTTGCTAAGGTGAAAAAAAAAAAAAAAAAACTTACTCAGCAAAACAAAATCCTTTTCATTTGCTTCTCATTTCAGTAATGCCTTTTCAAAGCATGACTGACCGCAATAAACTATTATTTTTTACCAGAAACCAAACCTACTGAGTTGATACATAGGAATTAACATGGTGACAAGAAATTACGCAAAGTAAAATTGATTTTATAGTAGAAGTGTTACATACATACACTAGAGTTTCAGTACTTTCACTAATAAAAGTTATTTTATGATTTAAAATTTCTAAAGCATTTCAAGAACTACAAAATACATCACACGATCTACACAATACATAGTTCATTAGTGTTTTTAGATGAGAGAAGGATCTTATGGTTCTCCTAACAGTCCAGATGTTTTCGTGTACATACCTCAGCAAAGGATGTGTTTCAAAATGTAAAACTTAACCAAATAAGTCTGTTATTACAAAAGACAAGGAGGATGACAGCACGCGGGTGGAATGAGTACCACAGTGATGTGGAGAGTATGGAAAAAACCTGCCTTTGGTCTGCTTACGCAAGTGCAGGGTACTCCCAAAGGTCCTCACCAGTGTAACAGTCACAGCAGCAACCGTGTAAATATCACCGTTAAAGGACTATTAAACTTTAGAAAAATGGGATGTCTGCATGGACAAAGGTAAGTGGACAGTCTTCTGTTTTCCTATGAAATTAGTAAGGCTTCTATTATGAACATCAACAGGCTTGTGATTTCACTTGCATGGTTAACAAGTACATCTGAGAATAGATTCATCTGAGAGTTATCTAAGCTGATCTAGGTCCTGGATACATGCCCAGACATTTATGGTGTCTGGTTTAAGTTTTTATTATTATGCAATATTCTTGGTTGGTGATGACACAAAGATTTTAACCAAGTTAATCTTTCAGGATCAACACACTCAGCTACCTCGCTTTTAAATTAAAAGATTTTTAGCCAACAGATACTGAATATGTAGAAAAATATTCATGACAGAAAGGATATTTAGGATCTTACCTCCTCTGTCTTTCTTTCAAGTCATTCAAATGATTAACTGCTAGGTGTTGACTCAATTATTCCTAATCTGGATCAATCAGTTACATGGCCTGTTTTATGCACCATTTAATGAACCTTCTGAATGGAAATTAGAGAACTCATTAACTTATATTTGTGACTTTCTATTCTTCCAGTCAACTTCAGCATATTTTCTAAAACTTTATTTTAAAAGCTTCAGTCATGGAACATGAAGTAGATACTACTCATAAACGATTCTATTTCTTACATTAAGTTACACTACAAGTTAAACACTTCAGAATTTGTTACAAAGAATGTAAATAGTTTCCTGAAAGAGCCTGGATGGAAAATGTGTTTTACAAGTTTGTTTAGTAAGTCTACCATTAAAATCACGTAATGTGCACTGGCAAAACCATTGAAAGCTGGACTAATTTAAAAGTGCAAAAGTAAATGGAATTTTAAGCAATAAACCCTTCCCACAGGTGCATTTTCCTACTGCTTTCACTCAGATCCATTTGAAAGAGGCTAATGCTAAAGCAAAATAAGTCAATCAAACTAAAATAAGAGTGGGTTGCACTGACTTAACTATAATAGTGCTAATCTGTGTGTGCATGAAACCTGACTGTTACATTTGGTTTCTGTAATAAGACCTTACTTGTGTAGGTCGCTCTGGAAGTAATGCCTCCTAATTAACTTCTTTTGTATGAGTTTTAGTTTCAATTTTGTAGTATTTAAATATTTTATGTGACAGTCCATAAAACAGCTGAAGAGCCATGGAACTCTAATTACTAAAAACAGATACATGCCTAAATTTCTTATGGTTTCAAGTATCTAGAATAAAATTCAACTTCAGAGAGAGGCAAGGTGCCAGCAAATTACACGCTTTCATTAGAAGGGTGGGGAAAAAGGCAGGGCTGATGTGCAAGAGAAGAGCGTGCAGCACTCAAACAGAAAACCTGGTATTTGCTCTGCATTTACTCAAATGTCTTAGCATTTCCAGGAACACTACTTCTCTAAAATCATAAAATCTAAACATTTCTAATAAGATTATTACCAAACTACTTGCTATGTCTTTAATAATACCAGTATTGCAATTACTTATAATGCATTTCATACACATGCTTTTATTCACGTGTCAGCACTGCGCCACTCCCTCTAGTGGGTAAGAAATGCAGCTTAAATGGAAATACCAGATTTTCATACAAGAAAGAGGTATCCCAGCAGCTACACCAAAAGCAAGAACACTGGCTAGAGCACAAGTCTTCCATCACAGCTGTAAACAGAGCCAATAATTCATTCTATTAGAAAATGCATTTTCGAGCCCTGTTGTTTACTTTGCTGTCTCAGGTTTCCAGTTATGAAGAAAAGAACTGCAATGAATAGAAATACTGTCACAGCAAAAAATGCACTTATTTCTAGCTTACTTTCATTTCCAACAGCATGGTAGTTCTAGTTCTCAGCTCAAATGCAAGTCTTGCCAGCCAACAATTATTTTCCACATATTTTCAGATGTGATATCCTTTGCATATACGGGCTGCTTACTAAGCTCAAACAGTATGAAATCCTGTGTCTTCTCCTACCAAATAATTTGATCTCTCTGTATTTCATTAGAAAGTTTGACACTTCCAACACTGGATGGCCTTAAGTTTACAAGAATCATAGCTACGTCATGGAAAGAGATAAACAAAAGTTAACTGCATCCTTGATTTTTTTTCTGCTTCATGTATAAAAAAAAAAAATCTGTATATGTAACGGAACTACAGAATACTGCCAAAAGGGAAACTAAACTGGAAGAACAGGTCAATAGAAAAAAAAAACAAAAAACATGTTATATGCATTTTTCTGTATATATTACCCTCTAATATGTTTTTATTACTTCTAATGCATATATCCAAATAAGTTAGCTGGAGAAAAAAAGCATCAGTTTGCTCTATACGATGCTAATTTCTTTTTCATAGGAACACCTTTCCATTCATAGATATATTTTAGTCTTTTTAATTTATTTAAGTCACAAACCGATCCTAAGCTATAAGATGCCTTAAGCAAAGGATCGTCACTCTCATTTACAGCACGTTAAGGTATACTAAGAATAACATATCAACACTTGAACTGAAATTATTTGATATTTGTTAGGTTATTGTAATTTAGAGCAATGAGTAAATGGTACACTGAACCACACTGTACAGAGAATGACTGGCAATTACATTACTTGAAAGACTGTTGCCACAACAGAATTGTTAAGTAACACATTTCTAAGAAAGTGACATTTAAAGAAAAGACAAAGGCATATATTTTTGCACCGAAATCTAATACTGCTGTCATCAACAACCCAACAAAAGCTAGAGCTACCTAAAATGGAAATGAAAATGTAATGTATGGAAATATTCTCTTATAAAATCTCCTTAGGCTTCACATGTATTAATGTATTAGTTTGCAAACATTAAGATCAAAGGCAAAGCAACAAATACATCCTAAAAAGTTTTTAGTCAGATTTTTATTAACGATATACAAGTAGCAAGGCATAAAAAATTAATATGTTCAAGCCTTGAAATGTCAAGTGTAATGATCTCTAGCTCTGCTTACCTCCTTTGCTTTTTGTTTCAGTCTAGCTTGCTCTGGGTCCTCTTGCCTTGAGCGACTCTACATGTTTTAAAAAAATGGGGAAAAAAGGTTAACAGATGGTTTAAGAACCCCTCATCTGTTGCAGTAAGTTAAAAGATAGCAAAGAAATAGAAACAAGATACAAGGTGTCAAAGACGGGATACTTAAATTCACAGGGGTGCAATTTCAAATGCATAGGCCTCACCAAAAAGACTGTTAAATATTCAGTTGTAAGTAAAATTTACTCAACATTTAAATTTAAAAACAAACAAAACCAACACCTCTATGCATTTTTCAATTCTAAAGTTTCCATACAGGTTTAGATTTCAATTACTTAATACTAACAAATTAAAGTGTCTGAGAGCGGAACTGACACCTTTTCCCTATATAAATACAAGAACCAAACCAGTTGGAGATAAGTTTTAAGGGGAGGGGGATGTGATATTGTGGACATACCTGGAGAGTCTTGTTATCATTTCAGAATGAGAATAACAATGACTGATTTATCTACCCTTTTCCTTGCACTCTTATTTATTTCTATTTGGGATTAATTTTTCTGCTAATATGGCACACACATACAACACATAATGGTAAAGAAAGCTCAAATTAAACAATCAGGAGACTTTTAGAAAATGTGCAGAGTGCGAGAGTCAGATGTGTTAGCATCATTTTCCAGAGCTACCTACCAGTGATTCTGTGCCTGTTAAAATAAAAGGTAGTTTGACAGGATAGTGTCTGTAGTGAAGCAGTGAGATATCAAAACCTGTAGATAACTGATGACTGAATTAGACTCTTATGTTATAGTTATGCCAACGAAGAAAGAAACAACTTTATGTAGGCTGAGGTTCCTTTTAAGTGTTGTGGTCAGACAAAAAGAAAAATGCAGAAATGCAGATAATCTGATCTAGCTACTGTTTAACAAACAAAAAGACACATTCATGAAATACGTGGATATGCCAGAGAGCTGGGACTCCATTTAGATAGAGCAATTACTCAGAACTTGACTACATTCGTACCTATTAGGGGTGGGGGGAGATCAGTGAGTTGCTTCTCTAGGAGATGGACTCAGGTATTTAAGATCCATGCTGAATTAAGGTCTTTGCTCTGTCATTTTCTGGTGACAGTTCAATCACTGTGTGCCTCAGTTTCTCCAGTATGATGTTTGGGAAATCAGCTTTAGTTCTTTCATGGTTTTTTGATGATAAATTTATAGAAGTACAATGAACTTCTATTGCTTTCTGAATCTCGCAGAGAAAGCAGTACAGAAATACAAAGTGTATTCATGCTACTATATGAGCTGAATCATTTGCCAAACGCAAAGCACAAGTTAAAAGCATTTCAGCTGAAGGAGAAAGCATGGAGTCCTTGGAGAATCAAGCTGAAACTTGTAATAATGTTACCAACTTTCTATAAGAAAGTGACAGAATCCTGGAAAACATACCAGATCTGTGTTGCATTCAGGGACATAAGGAGAAAAAAAATCAAAGTAACAGATACAAAGTGACATCTACGTTTCCTGGTCTCCATCAGTGAAGGAAAAACTCTGAAAATACAAGTTTTTTTTTTTTAAAGTGGTTTGTTTTTTGTTGCTGTCTTCTTTACATTTAAAGATTATTTCTTTGCTTTGTTTGTTTTCAGGAACTGACCAAATAAAAGTAGATCTGGACATCGGGATAGCAGACCTTTTATACACAAAATAAATAACAGAAATTGCTACATAGGTGAAAATGAGCACTCAGATGCTGAGTGACTTAAAACACAGAAAATTCATCACTAACGAAATTTTAAAATACCAGGTGATGTCAGATATCAAAACCCAGACTTAAAAGTGGATTGAGAACTACTTTTACATTCAGGATGATGCAATGAGTTTCTGGTTATTCCTTTAACCCATATAAAATGCTCTTTTCTAAGAGCTCAAGCTCTTGCTTCAAATAAGTAGAATTCCAACTTTAAATTGGATGTGTCACTGCTGGTGTAAGCACCATACAAATAAAATTAAGGAATTTCAACTGTCATTTTTCTGCTTGTCGTTGTTTGGGTTTTTGTTTTTCTGTGTGCGCGCTCAAATAAATGCTAGTAGGGTTTTTCCAACAGATTGTTCAAAATAAAATGTGTTCCAGCGGACTACTGTGTCAGCTTGAAAATCAGTAAACCATTGAAATAAAATCAGAATACAAAGACTAACCTGTGTTAAAGGAAAAGAAAAAGGATAAGCAATAACAATTGTATTAATTCTTCATTTTATGATCTAATGCAACTTACAAAAGGCTTCTTCAGTGCTGATGTAACACAGATAAAAGGAAATAGAAGCAAACGAAAATGTCAAACTTAATAGAGGTGGCTAGATAAGCTTTAAAAATGTCACTGGCTTCTCTTTACACTCCATTCCACATGTAAGCATCTTTTGCTTCTTGTGAAGTTTGAACAATTTTGCAGCTATTCAGCTCTTGTAGTGCCCGCATCTCTCCCATCATTTTTATTCACCAATTACTTCAATACTTTACACTCACTTTCATCAAGCCACTAGCTAATTGTTCCTTTCTTTTCATTCTAGTTTCACTTTTTCTCTACAAATTCATCTCACACTGTTGAGTTTGTCTTCCTTTCTCCTTCGGCACTAACCTCCAAAAAATTAATACTCTGCATCTCAATAGATTTGTAAAAAAGGAAAAAAAAAAAAAAATTCCAAAAATCCTTTAAGGCACCAATGCTGCCGCTACGTTTCCTCTAAAGCTTCAGAAACACCCACCAGACACGGACCGCCCCTACTCAAACACTTCCAAAGACTTCATCGTGACTCTTTTCCCTTTCCCCCCCCTATTCTTCATCTTCATATCTGTAAATAATGAAAGTTGGATTTATGCAATACATTTTCATGTTGGTGAATAAACATCCTTAGAAGCAAGTTTGCTTCCCATAGTAATTTTAGAGAAACATAGGACTGATCATAACCAGATAACATACTTCTAAATACATTAAATGATGTCTCCTACTGAGAACGTATCCTCCAAACCAGGTTTGTTAACATTTCTCCCAAACATAAACTACTTGCATTAGACCAGACAGACTGATATTTTAATTGTTAACAACAGAAGTGCTTTGTGTTATAGAACTTGCTACCTTATTTATCTGAAAACTGCATAGATCACATTAGCTCTATGGAAATATCAGACTTTGAATGTATGAAAAGCAGCACATGTTAAATGTGTGCATTCAAAGCATATTAGAAATACGGGGTTTCATTTACATGTTACCAAACTAATGTTCCAAACCCCAGCTTTTCTCCTTGCTTGTGTTAAGGAAGAATGTCACAAAAACAGGCATCTAATTACACACACAACAGTGTAGTTTTAAGAAGTGGACTTTATATTCCTTACAATTGTCTTACATTAGAAATCAAAAGTATTTTTAAAGGAATATCTATACAACTTCAGTGTAATAGGGCAACAATTATTTTTAAAACTGAAGGCACACCTGCATCTATGCAGATGAGCAGAATAACACTCCTTTGATGCACTGACTACCATTCTGTATCGTGTTGTCATTTGCAATGTCAAAGTAGCACTATCGTTACATCTTTTTTCCCACTAACAAAAAAAGATTTCTGTTAGATTTAGAATAACTGCAATGTTTTCAGCCTGCTAAATCTCTGCAAAACTCTCAGGGCCTCCATTCCTGAATACTTGCCTGTTGCCTGATCAGCAAAATCTGATACCAGTTAAGGTACTCACACCTCTTCTCCCCCTTCCCAATACATGTCCTGGGAGTCTTTAATGCTTCAAATTCATCTTTTTTCATTAAATAAAGTGAAGAGTCACAACTGCAGGTGCTGTACTATTGAGAGTCACTGCTGTGCCAACAGTTTCAATTTTAAACCTATTTTTCCCCATTGATGACATTAGAACTTCACCCACGGCTGTACCAGCTTATAACTTTCACTTTTAATTAAAGAAATTAAATTGGCAACATGAAACACTTTGCTTTCACATTAGCTTTGTTAATAAAAAGTGAGAGTTAAAAGCAGCATAGCTGAGGGTAAAACCCTATTTTGAGCTATGACCACAGCGAGGAAGATTGCAAGAGTGCAGGTCTAAAAGAAGATTCATTTTAAAATCATTAAAATTGAAGCAACAAATTTTTTAAAATTGAGAAAATTATCTCAACGCAATAATTCACTCTTTGCTCTCCTCTCATCAGAATTGAGTTACAAGTTTCAGTTCAGAAAGCGCTTCATCTCACAGAAAAGCTGCATTACATTCACTGTAGTCTCAGAAGAGAAGGAAAGGATTAAATTGGCATGACGACTGAACTCATCTCTCACTCAGAGAGATAGGCCCTTCAAGTAATGACAGGAGGTGCACGTGATAGCGCTGTGTAAGGAAATCTGCACAGCCAAATTTCAATGATCTCCCTCCAATAAAAAAGCCCTTCAACCTACAGCACTATCAAAATCTCCATCACCCATAAATGCTGCTTAACTGTGCAAACAACACCAAGCAATTTTTCAATCTTTTATAGATACCTTTTATAGAATAGAGGCCACAAAGCAGATCTTATTCCTATGATAGCTGTAGTTATATTTTAAATCCCAAAACTAGACAGGCCCGTGCTATTAATACAGAATACCAATAATAGACCACAAACTCCCTTCTGCTGCCAGAAATACTTCTGTTATTACACCCAAATCAGAACCTCATTCTATTTGACACACACAACCTACATTTTCCAGATTTTGGAAATCGCTATGAAAGCAGCAAGGATGAATCACTATGAATGCATCTTTTACTACAGCAAGACATGTGCCTTGT
This sequence comes from Alectoris magna, assembly GCA_030625065.1. NCBI lineage: Eukaryota > Metazoa > Chordata > Aves > Galliformes > Phasianidae > Alectoris > Alectoris magna. The sequence goes on along the minus strand of CM060571.1, from coordinate 9,189,699 downwards.
GTTTTCAGAAAGTCCGCACAACACACACCATGTCAAATGTAAAGGTAAGCTCCTCAAGTTATTTCAGTCTGGCTTTTGACCTTTCTGCTGTCTTAAGACTTCCCTTAGCTTCTTTTCTGATATCTCATACCAACCTCCAAAGACAGATTCAAAAGACCTCTGCTTCTGCATACAATCAAAACAATGGCCAGTGGCTTCTTATTAGGAAAACAAACAAGGAGAAAGAGGTGGCTCTCCAAAATAGCTTACTTAAAGAGACTGCACACCACATGTGTACACACAAGAGATAGCCCTTCCTTGTGTCATTATTCCTTTTCCCTATTATTCACATAACAGGAAGAAAATCCAAAAGTAATGATAATCAAGGCAGTTGTAGTACCTTCCTGTACAGCTTCTGCATTTAAAACGTTACATCTGGTGAAACAGGAGTTGCTCCACCAGATGACAACTGCAGATCGCACAGTTTTGCGGACAAATATATAATCTTTAAGCACTATAAATGGAACAAGTATTGCCAGAAAAGTCCCATTTAAAATTTGTAGGTGTTTAATTAAAAATAAACAGCATATTGCAAAAACTTTTTAAAAAGTTTCTGAAGCCTTACATTTTCCTTTGGTCACTCCATCTGACTTTATCTCCCGTTCTTCCCAAGACACCTCCTGCAGCAAAATCTACCCCACCAGGGTACTTACGAATTCTACACTCATATCTTACAGTAGTAGCTGAAAATACAGTAGCAGGTCAATCCAAACACAATATTCCCTTTGTCAGTATCTTATTCTTCGTGAATACGTGGACTTGGTTGCTAAAGAGGCTTCACAAACTAAGTATTTAAAAAAGAACTTTCACTAAGCTAGTTAAACCTGTATATGCTGTTCTGTACCTAGACAACAGACTAGGTACCACTAGCAGGCAACTTCAAAACTTTTCCTGAAATTATTCTGAGTATCTTTATCAAACATTGCAAAATAACATGTCAAAACATGTACAGGATTAAAAAAAAAAAAAATCACTGTCTAAAAGGCACATTAAGAAGCAGCAGCTTCTACTTTTAAAAAAAATAAATAAATGTACGATTTTTAGATTTAAGTGCTTATTGAAGAATAAGCAGAAACAGAAATTTCATCTTAAAATCCCAAGGTTTCTAACTTTCAAATACACAATACTACCCAGGTGACAAAGTTGCCCCGATGTGTGAAACAATTTCTTCCCATAAGAAGAATTTCAGTCTCCAGAACCAGTTTAATCTTTACCCTCCTTGCAGGCACAAATAGCAATCAGCATGCCACAAACAGACACAAAACAGTTTCTGGTCTGTATCAGTAGTTACCAGAGCAGATGAGGCAGATTTTTACTGTGTCCATTTAATAACTGTTTCATTGCAATTACTGAATCCTCTCCACAAAGTCTTCCATCTCCTCAAACAACTGAGGATGTGAAAAAAGACCAGAAAGACCAAAATCCTGGCTAAGGATTTAGTATGTAAGAATTCAGAATAAAGATTGCTCTCTTCTGAAGCACAGAGGACCCTCCACTTCAGCAGCAACCTAGATTCCGAGGAAATAATGAACATATTATTTAGAATAAAAAGCTGTAATTTGACCATGTTTTGCCAAACTATGTTCTATGTGAGTTTTGAAACAGGTGGTCAATCCATCGGAACAGCATGGCGGAGAGCCAGACACACGCTCCAGAAAGGACAGATGCTATCATTCTCAGTTCAATTCAAAACGGGCATTTAACACTTAAATACCAACACCACTTAAGAACCTTTCAAAGATTTCATAATATCTTCAATTTCTCTTTCAAAACATTAATGCCAGTAAATCAGCATTTTTCTTCCACGGTTACTTTGTGGGTTTGTTTCTTTTTTTCCATATATATTTTTTCTAGTACAAAATGCCTTTATGCCTAGCTGCCTGGTTATAAAGCTGATTTACATGTGCATTATGTTAATGCAAATGATTTTTTAAAGTCATCTAAAAGGTTCTTCTTCAACATTTTTTGGTGTAATTATTTGAATTTGCTCTATAATCTACAGGAATCAAGCTTCTTGTTAACGTATTTATTTCCTAAATCTTGACTTCATCGGATTTAACATAACTCAAGATAAAAGAAAAAGAATCCAGAAAACATGGCATCATAAGTTTGGAAGTGATAACATCTAATCCAGCCTTAGATCAGCTTGCACATGACTTTGCCCAGCTGGCAGATATTTTTTTAAACTAAAGACTACAGGACCGTATTTTCCTCAATGTCCATTAAAAAAAAAGGAAAGAAAAAGACTTCAAAAAGCAACAAGCAAGAAGAGACACAGAAAAAGAAAACGTGATTCATCAAGATGTGTTCACTGAATGTAGAAAACTATTGGTTTTAAGTTTGCAAATGGAAAGGTCTTTTAACAGCACAGACAGACAAAGTTTTACCATTGAACACTGAGTTGTGCCATATAAACTCTTTAGAATATATAATAAACAATTCAGTGAAAATGTAAAACAACAGATGAATAACTCAGAATAACTAAGGAATAAACTTATTTGTAGTTTGATAAATCAATAATACAATTAAATTTGCAGTTTTGGATAGGAATTTATCCACAGATATGTTAGGCGTTGTCTCCCATAGTCTCAAGAATTCATCATATTCAGAGGCATATCTTCCTGAGAATGCAGGAGCATTCCAGCCAGCAAGGTGTGCTGTCACTGTGGATAAACAACATGACTTCGTGGATTAAAGGTGCGGTGTCAAAACAGAAGTATTTCTTTGGTATATATAATGCTTTAACGTAATGGAAAGTATAGCAGTAACAGTGGGGTAGCAAAGTCCTAGGCTGCAGCAAACGGGGAGAAGCCCAAAGGCAACAGACATAGATGCAGAAATTAAGGAAGAAAACCTGCTTACTTTTGGAAGGCCTCAGGTAGGCAGGGGTCTCCAGAGAGATACCCTCACCTCCACTGCCAACCCTTAAATGAGGGCTGGGAAGGGGTGCATCCTGGCTCCACCCCTTCTGGTCACTCAGGTGCACTGCATGCACTGAGCTGCCCTGGGTTGGCCCTGCCTTCCCACCACACGCTCAATCACTGCTTCAAGCTGAGACTCAGCATTTCTGCTACAGTATAAGAAACAAAAACTGTTCCAGAAACAGATTTCAAGAGATTAAGTAATTGTTTGAAGACTATGAACTGCTAGATAATTTTAAAAATAGAATAAATAAGATACCTTGGCAGCCTTTAGCAAGATTTCCCTCTCTTGTTCATCTTTCCTTTGCTTTTCTAAACGTTCCAACTGTTCAAAAAACTTTAATTGTGATCGGACATCTGTAGCTTGTTCGTACCACTCATCATCCTGTAAAGAACAATATTTTATGAAAACATGCATTTACATCAAGACTGAGTGCATACATTAAAATCTTTCTACAGTACTAACAAAAAAATAAATATTAAGCTTGCTGCAATGAAGCCAGCCGCCTGCATGCTTTTGTATTAGTTTAACAATTGCTAGCAATTTTCTTTTATTTAAAAAAAAAAGTCATTTTTAATAATAAAACATATTTGACTTGAATTTCAAGCTGATTTGCAGTTCTTCATTACCATCTTCCTTCTGGTTTAAGATATCTAAATTATTTCAATTTTCTCCAAGAATACAATCACTAACAATGGTATCAGAATAACTTGAATTTTTATTTATTTATTTATTTATTTAAAGAGAATATTCTTTAATTACAGTGAAGAATTTTATAGTTGAATTCTTTAGTTGCTGGCGTAAGACAAATTAGTAGCTCTTCCCTCTAATCTGAAAACAGTTTTATCCCTGGCTTATTTTGTATTCTTTAAGTTAAACATTTTAAGTTTTGTGCTAAAATTTTTAAATGGCATGTAAAGAAGCATTACTATTTTGCACAGCCAAAGACACGTACAGCTACTACAGATTCCTATGCATTGAAGCAATTTTTATCCAATCAGTGGTTATCCTGATCAAAAGAGAAGGCATGAAACAACAGCCTTGGTCACAAAATGTGAGCAGAAATAGCTTAACATGTGAGCCAAGCTGGACACTTCAGCATATAAGGATGAATACAATCTTACACACAAATTCTATGACAGAGAAGACAGGTCTGGCAAGCAGGGTCATCATCCCACAGCTCTCTATGCACTGAGGTAGATAACTTTGTGATTAAAATGTGCTCTGCACACAAAATGAACACAAAACACGTACCATGTGCTAAGAAAGAAAACTGTGTCAAGTTGCATCACTATATGACATCCTTGTGCTTGATTTGCACACTTACTTTGTATGATTCCATGCGGTGCTGGGTTATCACTGTTACTTTTTCTATTACTGTTCTTAATCTGCTTTGTGTTGCATGGGAAATAAAAGTAACCACCTCAGCTGGCACATCAGTAATTCCTAATTTTTTAGCTAAAGCAAAGCAAAAGAAAAGAAAATTAGCTGACCTTCCACACACACACACAAAAAAAAAAGCCCAACCTGTAAAGAACACAAAGTTACAATATCATTTTCCTCAGCATATAAATCCTTATAAATCCTTGTAAATCCTTGATAGTGCATTTCTGAAGCCTTGGTGATGCATGCATTACCTCTCGAAAACAGATGTGGTCGCAATATGAAGTTTGAGATAACCCAGAGTTGCTTCTTTACCCCTCAGAAAACACTCAGGCACCTTACCAGGTTTTATCCCAGTACAGTGACAGAAAGTAGAAGAGGAGGCAGTCTGAGTTCTCAGAAGCAGCAATTCCTTTGTTTTCGGGATCACCACTGCTGACCCTTTGAGCGCCCACACGCCCAGGCTGCAGCCCACAGCACAGTGCTGTGCACTCCAGCACACACTACTAGTTTTTCTTTAAACAAACATAAGCCTTAAAAGTGTTTGAATATGGTCACTTCTGACATAGTAATATGTATGCAAAACATTCAAGGAAATTGACCGAGAATATTCTGGAAAGTGTTTCCTCAGTGACTAATTAGAGCAGTCGTCATTGCCTGTGGGAGGGACCTCCACACAAATACAAACCTGAGAGGCTTAAAAATGAGCCTGTTTTATGATGCGTTCCTATCTTTTTCCAGCCAAACTCAAAGGTAAGAAACCATCACATGTCCAAAAAACGAAGATGAGTTAGCGAGCAGCATTCTGGCATGCCTACAGCCCGCTGTTGTTTCAGCAGCAGGAGCCGAGAGCAGCCGGCAGTGCGCACGTCACGCGGGGCTCCGCCAGCACCGCTCCATCACCACCCACAGGGCGGCACCGCCCTCCCAGCAGGGGGCGCTGCAGCCACCCATCCTCGTGCACCAGCACATGGGGAGAGCCCGCATAAGGCACCCAGCTGCAGCAGGAACTGGCTGTGCCTGGCCGGCTGAGCTCCTTTTTTTTCTTTCTTTTTTCTTTTTCCCCCAACCGTTCTATTTAAATGTATATTTTATTACATCACTACAGCACATCATCCCCACACTTCCCAGAGCTGAATTCTGTCATATATTTCTGATATTAATATTTTTGTAATGATTCTTTGAAGTCATCTCTTTAACTTAAGCCATCACTGCCTTCATACTGTACACGATACCTTAAGGACTTCAGCAGTATGTATATGACTTCAACTGATTTTTGCTTTGCCGCTAAAAAAAATTCCATCTGTCTTGGTGCCCAATTTGTCCTCTGTAATAGAGATGGAGCTCCACCGAGGTTGCTGAAAGCTGAACGCATAATGGAAAGCAGACATTCGCATTAAGATCCCAACGCTGCAACTGTTACTCATGCAAATTAAGTCCTTGAAGTCGTTGGGACTATTCATGTTGGTGGAAGCTATTTGCGCAAGTCAGGCTTGCAATATCCACACCGACTTGAGCATGCACCATTCTATTATGCAAACATGTAAGCAAAGCTATCAATCAGAAAATAAAAAACCTAGTCTGAACGATAAAATACAAGCAGAAAGGGAAATTTAATTAAGTAGTATCTAGAAAAGAGGTTTGAGATGGAAAATTCTGCCATGTATTCTAGTTACGAGTAGGAATGAATAAGTGTTACAAAAATAATTCTTTGAATTTCAGCATTTTAACTACAGCTACCCAACTTCTCTGAACACACAATGCTTTCATAATACAGAGCTACCGCCATCTCTTTTTTTTTTTCTTTTCTTGTGATAAAAGTTTCTCTAATTTTAAGCACTTTTGCTCTGAGTCAACTCAACTACTATGCAGCTTGTTTTGCCTATTCAACTCTTTGGAACCTCATCCACAATGAAAGGATCATTTACTGAGATGCCTGCTTCCCAAAGAGCCATGTCGTAGGCCCTCCCCACCAGCTTCCACAATAACCCCATAAGATTTCCTACTCCCAACATCCCTCTGCACTAGTCTTCACAATTCTAGAAAACTACCTGAAAGACAGTTATAAATGGTGGTCCTCACGAGTCTGTCCTGGGACTTACCCTTTTGAATACCTTTTTCAGGAACGTACAGGGAGATCTAAAGCACCCTCATCAAGTTTGCAGATGACAGCACACCAAATGGTACAGGCTGATGGAAAGCTTGTGGCTGACTGACTGCCCACCATAATTCAGCAATGCATCCTGGCAACAGTGAAGACTATCAGTACAGCTGGTTGTATCAAAAGGAGGCAAAAGTAGTCAGTACACATCAAGAGAGGTCACTACTCCTCTTCTTTCAGCCTAGCCCACATCTGTTTTGGGTACCCCAGTGCAAGAAAGATTTGAAAACTTGGAGTCCAGGGACAAGTCACGAGGACTGTTACAGGGCTGGAACATTTGGTCAATATGAGCAGAACCTGAGGGATCTTTATCTGGGAGAAGAGAAAGCTTAAGGCAGAGGTTATTTAGGAAGATTAATCCAGACTCTTTATTGAGATGCCTGGAGTAAGGATGAGAAAAATTCATAAACTGAAACAGTAAAGGTTCTGACCAGACATAGGCAAGAATTCTTCATTAAATGTTAGAATACTTTGCACAGAAAAGCTACGGAATCTCTCACCTTGCATGTTTTTAAGACTCAGAAGAACAATAACCTAGACAATCTAGTCTGATTCTATGATCCCTGCTCCTCTTGAACAGCTCCAGTTTCCTCCCACATTCCTTGTTATCCCTTCTTATCACAACATCTGTAGTTCCCTCACACATCTAGCATCACCCCCTGGCCTATCTTCCAGCCCACATTTATCCAGCTTGCCAGCTGGGCACAGCCAGTTCACCCTGAGGCAAGTCTGTACAAGAATGCTGATTGGCAGCTAACCATTCAGAAGAGCAAAGAGAAGAAAAGAAAATTTGATTTTCCCCTCAATTGGAACACACACAAGGGCTATCTAGCTGTTGATTTATCAATAAATTCAAAAGTTATCTGCAGGGAGAGAGAAGGAAGGCAAATAGACTGCTCCATCATTTAAGGCTAGCTTTCCTTAGAAAGCAGGCTAAAGAAGAAAGAATACAGCACAAATCTCCCCAAGAAAACATCAAGAAACCAGACTACAAAAAGATAAATGTATAAGAAATCAACTTGTCATGCACAACATTCATCATGTGTGGAAGCATCAAGTCTTCCTTGCTCTAAATTATACAAGTCATGAGTTCTGTTAGCATAGGACATCAGAAGCAGGGTACATTTCAAAGCTGTATCTTACATGAAGATTTGGCACAGTACTTAAATACTTGGACTGTACTTGGGGCAAAGATGGGAAAATTACCAGCACACTCCTGAAACAATAATTTCATCTAAGTTGCCTAAGCTATACTCTCATAAACAGTCATGTATACAGCCTCACTGACTTTCTGACTGAAGAAAAGTTTTGATAACATTCTTAGAGGCTTTTTAAAATAGTTATGTATTTTTTCTGCTATATCAATAGATTCTTAAAAGCGGTGTCATTTTAGTGTCATTTTGCTACTTTTGCTATCTCTTAAAGCCCAAAAATGCCAGGAAGTAGAAAATGACTATGTGAAAGGCTGGGAACTGTTAATACTCGTTAGTGGTGAAGAAAAGATGCTACGACTTCAAAATGGGAACTTACATCTCCTCCTGAGCTTCATCCACTCCGACTTATAGTAAGTACACTGGAATATTTGTTTTTTCCTTCTGTATACTGTAATAAAGGAAAATTATGCTGATCTCCAAATGGGAAATACCTGACACCCACTCCTAAAGCACATAATCATTTTTTCCAATTTTAATTTAGAAAGTTTTATCTTCCCTTCACAAGAATGTTTGTGCAGCCACTAAAATATGACAATAAGCATGAACTACATAGTTCATATTCAGTTTGATAGGGGAAAAGAAATATAATTTGAATTTATAAAAAACTTGTATATTCAATTATATGAATATACTTTACATACTTAACTGTATCATAAAGCACAAACACCATCATATAGTTTATCTTTCTAACCAGGTCACTGGGTAGTTGGTTCAACTGCAGATCTTTTTTAAGCCCCAGTATTCTAGATTCCCACCTTAATTGTACTATCTGGTCATAGTAGGTATACTTATACACATATAGACACACAAAATACAAAGAGAAAATAAAGATTAAAAAAATAACGTTGATCAACAAGCTGCTGTCACATACCTTTGTTTAAAAAAAAAAAAGTTATAATTATTTCTTTTTTTTTTTTCCTGCTCTCCTTAATGCGCTCTAAGGCTGACACTGTGGACATTTTAACATGTAGATTCATAACCCAAATTCTGCATTATAAAGCAGTAAGGAATTACACACTTAAGATATCAGGAAATGCATAGTTTGAAAAAAGTTGCTTGCTATTAAATAATACATTTGCTAAATTTAAACATTTTCAACATCAAGCACAATCCTTAAGCCTTTAAAGTGACTTTAGCAATGTAATTCTGAACTTTTCCTGGAGCTATGATAAAAACATCATCAAGGATAACAACAAAGGTGGAGATGGAGCAAAGCAAGGCTCCAAGCTGTAATTTTAACCGATCTCTCCACTTGAATTTGAGTTTTTACATTTTAAAAAGCAAAATTAAGGTCATGTTTTTCATTCAAGCATTCTTGCCAGTACACTACAACTGTAAAAGACCATGAAGAAGTGAGGAACGATTGCATGAACACTTCTGTTCTTTGTGACAGAACTTAAGTCTCAATTGCTCCTCAGGGGTATCACTACAAAGTAGTTGGTTGAGTCACTTTATCATATGTGAAAAATACGAGGGGCCACAAATTAATACTCCCAAAATGAACAGATTTCTAATCTGCCAAGCATTTACAGAACAGCATAATAAGGTCTGTCTACATATTAAATCTTAATTACGTTTGGAAGCATTAGTAGCAAACTATGGTTCAGTCAGCATTTAATAAAGCTCCACAGCATATGAAACAGCATGCAAAGAAAGTATAAAAAAGCACTGGAATATTTTTGTTACAAATAAACTGTTTGCTACTTAAAAGTTTGCAATATTGCAAGAGAATTTCTATAAAGTTAGAACTTATATACAAGTTTCAAAACCCTTGAGGGAAAAAGCACTCAGCAATATTATTCTGATATTGGCATACGTGTCACTAGCACAAGGTTGTTTTTTCACAAACATAAAAGTGCCTAAACCTTGTCATTGAAAACTTTCAGGTTCCAAGAAGTGAAAATTTTGAAGAGTGCTATTATCTACTTCCATATTTGAGGGGTACCGACTTTGCTGTGCTTTAGAAATTTAATTATATTTTATTGATCAAACAAACCAAAATAAATCATAAGAATACTGTCCTATTTGAGAAGCAGGACAAAACACTACCTTTGCAGATAGGCTTTCAAAGAATCAAAAAGTTACTTGAATAATTTATACTTAAAGAGGACTGACAGGATGGAGATCAAAGATAAAAAAAATTATTTGCAAAACATTAGGTCTGACTGATTACTGATGTGATAAATTATTGAATGCCTGTATAAAGTCTCTTTACATTTACACTTAAAACAAAAAAACTTTTGAGAATTGGTTTTAAACGGTTAAACAGCATATATTTAGGGCTTGAATTTGTCTCGTCCTTCAACACGAACACCAGGAGAGAGCCTATTTAGACTCTATTTGCCCAAAATCACAGGTCAGCCAGAACTGCAGAAAGGACTCACTGCTATCATCTTAAAATTAGAAGAAACTTAAAGTTTTTTGTGTTCAACACTGGCCACAACTGGAACCAGATTTCTTAGGTTCAGGCCTCATCTGCTGTTACAATAGGCTTGCATAGAGCAAGATGGAAGGAAATCACAGGAATTCATCCTCCTTGCATCTGGGATATTCCTTATTTGTCTAAATTTCTATTTTACCTCATTTAACAGCATCAGATGGGAAATAGTAAAACAAAGATGCATTTGGCCATACTTATCTACCCTGCCCCAGAGCATAAAAAGTACCTGACTGTGCCTTGGATTGCACCCATGATTATAAGCTCAAGCATCCTTCCTCCACATTTATCCCAAACTATCCACTACAGTTTACAAGCCTGTCTCTCCGTAATTTTCCCCATCAATAAAAGTAATGTTTTTGAAAAATTACCACCTAAATCACTGCAGTAATCTTCCAAATATTTAAAATGATGTAATTCTTTAATTAATTTCAGTCCTTCATTTTAATAGCATGAAAGAAAGCGATGATTTTATAGTTCTGCTGAAGGTGTCAATCCCTATAAAATTAAATATCATTAAATACATCAGGACCAGTTAAAGTTGTCATTCAAGACTTAAACTGTACAGAAACTTCTGACAGCTAGCAGCTGACAAGAATGGGGAAAAAGTGGTGAGCAATTCCCTTCTAAAACAACACAAACAATATCTGCAGGCCCTAAAACATACCATGTGTTCTCTATAGAATGAGGTCATGAAATCAGCAGAAAGCAATAGGCGCTTTGCCTAATACTATGACATCATTCATTCTACACTGAGCAACAGCATTTAACAATCAGCCTGACTAAACACAGTGAGGAAACAATTGTAACACATTAAAAGCCCAAGGAGCCATAAAATAGCAATTACTGAACTTACTTGTCCCAGTCTAATCAGGTTGGCTTCAGGACAGGGGATACCTCCTGCACAGCAGTGTCCTCAGCCATCAACATTGCATTCAAAACTCTATCAAAGGGAAAACTCCATCTTACACATTAAGCTAGACAGTTGGGAATTGAACACAACAAAGAAAGAAACTGAGGAGGTTGGCTGGGTACAAAACACTCCGGAGTCATCTGGAGGGGCTGCTAGAGCTACCTTTCAGTATTAAAAACAGAAGGAAAAGCTTGTTAAATGGAGTGATGTGCAAATAGTAAATCACTAGCTGTGATGACAGGGATTAGAGATTCCTAGGGGTATAAGATAACCTAGCGATCCCAGGCAAAACAAACAGTATCATGATTTTAGCTGTCATCCTAGGTTTTCAGTCCTTTAAATAAAAAGAAGCTTCACTTTAAGTCTTACTAAATAAACAAATAAATAATTTAATCAGTGTTGATTTGCTCTACTGTTAAATCTGTCTGGGAGACACGATGAGGAAAGGTAAAACTGAAGCTTTAGTTGCTTCCTTCACAAAATCAGCAAATCCAAAGCAGTTTGAGCAGGTGCCTCTGGGAAACCTGGAATCTGGAGAGTGTTTAGGGAAACCACAGGCTAGGGAATGTTTTGTGCCAAACTAGAGAGAATTGGTGCCAAGTGCTTTGTGTTTTGGTAAACAACTCCCTCTGGCAGGTAAAACCAGCATCCCTTCAGTGAGGGGCAGATGGCCAAGATATATTCCACAGCTCCAAATCAACTCTGAACTAACTGTTATGTGAAAGATTTGGTAAACTAGCACCCCATGCTGTTCAATGCTATACTTCTAGTTCACATAACTGCCTATGCTAGAAATAATGACATGTTATCACAAACATTATTTACAAAATAATGGAAGACTCCACATTAGTTACTTCGGTGAGCCTGTTTATATAAGAACATTTTTCCTTTCACAGGATAAAATCTCATGAGCTCACTTCTGGATAAAAGTGTATGATCCGCTTGAGTACTCAGGACTTGCTGGGGTCTAATGTCTTTTCTATACTGCTTCAGAACTACACATCTTGAGATGGTTCTTCAGGAAGCAATTTGTGAAACTGAGAAATCAGCGAAACACTAGTTATTTTTAAACATATATATAAATAAATTCAACTTACAGATGAAAATGCTCAAAATACATAGGTATCTTCAATGCAAGACACAGCAGAAAAGACCAGCCATACAATCCTAATGTAATTTAATGCATACAAACTCTAAATAAATATCATGAAAACTGTAATACTCTCTTCCTCTGCTTTCTCAAAAATAAGTGCCAAAGTACTTCAGCAAAGTAAGATTCAGCTAAGACTCAATCTCTGCAGAAGAATGCACTGCAGAGAAAAGCACTCAAAGGTTTTTTCAGGTACTACAGTGGATTTAACTTATTCAGTACAAATCATGCTATAATAAACTTTTTGCATTTCTGCAATTGTATAAACAGTTAAGAAAGGTCATACTGAATAATACAGTGCACCCATTCTCTAACAGTAGTAGCATGAAATAATATAAAATTGCTGAAAAAATGTAAAACAAGAGAGTGTCCATGTAAAACTGCAACCATATACAGCTTAAAACCACCCTAAAGGTCCTATCTTACTCTTCACTACCTCTCAATGGATTTTTTTTCCATTAATTTTTCAAGCCATTTCTTGAACCTGCAGCATCCTAAAATAAAGGTTTGACAACTTAACTATTCACTCTTGCTTGTTTTGAACATTCACCTCCTAATTTTACCTAATACCCCCAATTCTTACAAAACTGAGACCAGAGTGAAAAATAGCTCCATTCTAGGGAGTCATGGCAGTATAATTATTTTAACACAACAGAGGCAGAGAAACAGCCGCACAGATAAAAATCCACACATAACCAGGCCAAAGAGCCTATTCTCTATGCTTATTCAAAGCCATTATGCAAGTCAGTGGGATTCAGAGAAGGGAAAAATATCCAGGAAACAGAAGAAGAATTACTAGAGAAACTGTTTAACCCTTCTTATATGATTAGCGTGTTTTGACAAAAGTAATGTAAAAATGAGAAAAAACAAAAAAGCCTCACAATTCTTTAAGAATTCTTAGCAAGAGCCTAAGTCCAGGATTACTAACATAATTCATACTTTTGGCAAAAAGAATGAACTAATTTGAGAAGTGGTCTGACCTAAAATATTTATAACCAGACAATCCAGTTTCCAAAATTCTGTCTTTGAGCTAAGTAATTAAACAGCTAAAAGGCAGCTATTAATCATCCGTAAAGAGTATTTCTATAATCCTAAGCAGTTTGTCTTCAACAGAACCATGCTAGTTGCCAAACAGCATTATGTACAGGTAAGTGGAGGCCTGGAAAATGGAAGCAGTTGCCACGAATCAGGAAAGCACTAACAGAAAAGCAGTGCATCTAGCAGTAGAACAGAACACTTGGTATTCAGACAGGAAGCCTGACAGCTTGATCAGAGTGGACAGAAAGAGAATGTGAACTCTGAAGGAACAAAAGTGGACTACAATTATTTTTTTCCTTATTTTCTCCGTAACTAAACTGTATGTTACCTAATTCCTTATGGAAGAAATCAAAATCTCAATGTCCTAAACCAAAGATTAAAAGATATTAAACCACTACAGGACCTCAGGCTTAAGTAAAAGAACAATATGATTACGGGTTTATGTTAGGTGAACAAGACATGGGAAAAAACTGTTATAAGAATGTCAGAAATGACAATCACAGGTGCCAGTATACAGTGATATGGTTCTTGCAATAGTGGAAAAATCTTACTCATGTTTACTGGAGGATAAAAATGAATACCATGAAAAAGAATTTGTCTATATGCTTCTGGTTTTTTGAAGCTGATTACAGAAATAATGTAGACACTTTGGCAATTCAGTTTTCCTGAAGAAACTCTAACTCTGACCCTATAAAAGTCTCATAGGTTACATGTCTGAAGAGCTATCACAGATGCTCAATGATATTAGGCAGACTCACTCAACATGAGGCCACATTTTGAGGAGGCTCGATGGGCAAGTCACATGGAAAAGATATACGTGCACAAAGAATACAGAAAATTATAAAGGTTACCAGAAGAGTAGACCATAGCCTGAATTTCCAAGTGTCAGCAACATTGTCTGTGCAAGTCCAGGATTAGAGGAAAAGTTGTCAAGATCAGGACATCTCACCACATTCACTAATTAGTGCTAAAATCTGTGTATTACCAGATCAGTCACCACTACAAAGTGAATCCAGATCAGATATGGTCACATGATTTTGTCAAAACAGTTGTGTTTTACGGTGGTTTATATCAGATTCATACATTTACATTGTTGTGCAGGAACAGATGGTACCTCATCTGGCACAACGTCCAGCGATGCAGTTACCTCCTTGAAAACAAATAACCCTTTGTTATCAGTAAAATGTCTTTGTACTGTTTCAATACTTTCCAATGTTTGTCTGTGGCTTACTTTATTTACCACTAGACAAACCACAGCCTAACACTCTTGATATCTTAATCACTGAAAAAAGCGTCAAACTGCCAGTGAGGTGTCCTACAACATGGACTTTGTGTGCAGTAGATGGAGCAGCATAAAGAAGACTAACAAATACAATGTATTAAAACAGAAAGTGACGTTTTTACCTGCAGAGCACTGAAATTTTTAAGTGAAAATTCAACTTATATGAGAAAGAAAAACTAAATATGATGAGGTATTTCAGTAATTTTAAGAAACAAAAACATTGCAACCTTAGTATGAGCAGCAGGATTGCCAAATAAACATAATGAACAATCATCGCAATACATTTTAGAAACTATTACCTTTTACTTTTTTCCCCCGTAAATGATCCTCGAAGATACTGCTCACTGATCAATGACTTCCTCCTCCACAAAGATGTTCCAACATGTGTTGAGTTTCGGGACATTAGTACCACCTCTAGAGCATGGAGCTTGCCTACAGGGATAACGTAAGTCAGATTTATTGCAATATTGAATGGTTCTCTAAGGTTTTCTTTTTATTGTTCTTATTCTACATCCCATGTTTATTACTAGAAATCTATTTACGAGATAGACTTTGTGAATGAATCTGACAGAGAACGAATCTCCATGAAATGGTATTAATTTTACCCTCCTTTGCAGAGACTGAGAAATTTAAATCATTCTGTTTCCAGATACAAACTTATTCTGATCTCGAGCGACAAATTACAGCTTCCTTTTCTTCACAAATAATCATAGTTTGAACATATCTTCATTTATTTGTCGTAGTGTTGCAGAACCAATAAGAGTAATAAAAAGAAAACCTTAGAAATACACAAAAAACATTGAACAGAGGCTGCCTTACCTTTCACAGAAAGGCAGACTCCAAGCTCTCAGGTGGTACTGAAGTTATCATTCCAACACATGTTGGGACATCTTGTAAAACAGGAAGTCTAATCATGGACCTATTAGAGAAAGAACAACGACACATTTTAACACTCTTCTGAAATACTTACTGGTTATGTTTATTTGGCAACACTGCTGCTGATACTTAGATGGGAGCTTATTTCCACCTTCTTTTTTAAAAACGGAAATAATAAATGTAAACAACATTTAATTGCCTTATAACATTGTAACATTAGCAAACAATAAATTGCAGTGCAGAACAACAAATTTGCTATTAAATATAAAATATGAACATTGATGAGGTAGAGAAGCACAAACCTAAATTAAATTTCTAGTAAATTGCTTGTGTTACACAATGGGAGAAAAACTCTGTACTTACTAAGAAAGCCACAGAACTATTTCATATGTCAGAATTTATATACGTTTCCGTATCTGTCATGTCTCCCTACACGTGACATAATTGAGTTCATAGGAACTTTAGAAAGCCAACACATTTGGCATGGACAGTAAGTTGCAATATGTGTCACACAATACCTAGCACTTTTTTTTTTTTTTCCTGGGAAGCAGCATTTGAAGTCACAGAAAACACCACAGTAGGTACAGTTCAATTGGACTACGTATCTTATTAGGACAATGAACAACTTCAAAATTCTATGCTTAAGGAGAACAAGGGCTGATTTGCACATTAGAACCATCTGCAAACACAAGAGTTATGTACACAGATATTTAAAGGGGCCATCATGACAGAAAAATGTTGTTGGAAAACAGTGGTATTAAAAGGAATATTTCAGTTTGAAGACAAATCAGCTTATGGATAACAAGTTAAAAGTCAATAATGAAAACAACTAGGATCAACAAAAAGTGCACTGAAAACAAAAAAAACATGTTTGCAGGCAATCTGATGGCTCAGAATTTCAGAACCCAAAACAACTGTAATCTAAGCAGCTGTAAAAACCCTCTAAAGTAAACCAACCACAGAAATAAGTATACTTTTATGTTAGAAATGCTCCATATGTGAAAGAGCAATCATCAATAGTAGTTTTATCTCATTCAAACATGAATACAACTTTTGACAAATAAACAGATGAAACAGGGATGACAGAATGACTCCACTATTAAACTACTAACAAATGCTTTAAACAGAGGCTCTGAAATCTACTGGCCTGGTTCCATGAAGGATATTCCAATCAGTTTTTAGGTTGTTTAACAATAAAAAATGCCCTCCAGAGCATTCAAACTATTTAAAATATGTACACGTGCATACAATTCAGTTCCCACTGTGATGTCACAAAGTAGATCCAATATACAACAGAATATAGAAAGACAAACTATTTACTTATGTTTTAACATGCATTTCTATAGCAGACACATAATTCAAATGTAACTGAACAAAGAATCAAACAGAACCACGACCAACATGTCATTAGACAATTAAAAATAAATTGCCAATAAAATAACAAAAAGTTAAATCTATGTATTATGCTGAACCTAACCCTACAACTACTACACTGGCAGAGACAGTGGCTTAAATCTATAAAGCTGAACAGCTCTGAGGCCATTTTAAGAATGACTGTAGACCTCTTCTGAACTAGGAGCATTTGGATTCAACAGTGCAGTGACAAGTTTCATAATAATTCAACTGCACCACTGTTGTTCTTGACTTACACATGTTCTTGACTAAAAATCTATTTGGACAAAGCAAGAGAATCTAGTACTAATTATTGATAGGAAATATCAGAGATGTATGCTACTTTGTCCATGTGACAGACTTTTTAAAGGAAATATATAACAATACTTGCTTATAGACATAAGTAAAGAACTTAATAAAAACACGTTACAGAAAAATCGATTTCTTAATGAAAAAATAAAAATAACGAGGAATCAATGTGACATAAAAAATATTCAAAATTTTTCAATGTATTTTTATCACACATTCAAGTATAAATAGTTTAGAAATACAAGATGGACACTTAAAATTGATTAAATATGGCCAAATCAGTCCCACACTTCTTACAATGCCACATTTGTAATTATTCTATTTAGCCAGAGCACTGTAACAACACAAACTGAAATAGAAACATTGGGTAAAGAGCACTGAAGGTGATGTGAAAGAAGGAAGGAAAGAAACTAACTCAGGGAGCACAATATGCCAAAATTGTTTTATTATTATTGCCTGCAGACAGTTAATTTATGGTTAAGAGACTCCTTCTCATAATGTGACATTTCAGGGATAGCCATGGAAAAAGCAAAATGACATAATCTGGTTGGAGAGGACGTCAGAACTGAAAGACAGCTGTGGGAGTTAATATCCTGCAAGCTCTAAGCTTGTGAGGATATTGTGCTCAGGTGACCACAAAATTTTGCAAAGATTTTGCAACTGCTAGCAGAGTCCTAGAGACCACCAATTCTCAGTAAAAAGACTTCTCTCTGAAGGACATATCATTGTCATGAGTGGAAGTAACCTGCATAAGAAAAGCAAACTTCACCCCACTGTACCATGCTGGGTGAAACCAACAAGATATTCACAAGGGCTTCTGCACACACACAAAAAAAATGTAGTGCACTATGAAAAACTCATCTTCCCATCTTGTTAAAACCAAACACAAATGAGGTAAAAAACAAACAACAAAACAGTCAAACATGAACTGCTACAAGGTATCCAGAATAGACTCACCACAGCCTGGTAAAGAATAGGGTTAATGACTGCTATTTAGGTATTAGGCTGATAATTAAATTCTCACTGTATGCAGTTCTTATTTAAATACAATTCTTAGCTGTTACTTGTTAATGTTTTACAGTATTTTTCCCCCTTTCTCTTCTATATATGTTCCTTTCCATGGGCTTAGTTATCACACAATATACGTAGGATCACCTTATTATCCCATCCTTATGTCCTGATAACGTTCACGATATTAAAAATACGGTATAGTCTAATTCTTATCTGATGAGTCTCAGGAACAACGCTGTAATTACAGTAACTCTTGAATCAAGGAGTTTCTATTTTCACAACACAGTTACAAAGCACAGTTACACTCTTAAAACAACCTGCTACACCATACCATCTTATTAAACTGTTGTCCCATTTGGTAAACAGCGAAGACTCGACGTCTAAAACTGGCTTCTAAACCCTAATAAAATCAATACAGCATTCTTACCCATGAAGAAATAGCTTGTGAATGAATAAAGTGAAACAGCCACAAAATTATTTTTCTTGTTTCTTTCCCACAAAAACAAAGAAAGAAAGAAAATAGCTAGGATTTTTCAGCACTATGCAGCTTACCCACTCACTTTACTAATGGAGTTAAAGGCCTAGAAAGTTTTTACATGCACATCAGCACATGCACAAAGAACATCAGTCTCTGCCTCTGAACTTGCCAAAAGAAACAACAGTCTTACAGCTCTTTGCATGTGTTTCATTGTGCTGTTCTGTCATACAGAAAGATCGGGGTTTAAATTTTTATGATCCTGTATGGAATAGCAAAAGAAACACATTATCTACTCAGAAATATCCACTCTTGGTTTTGCATCAAAGAAATTGAAACAGTCACAATGCTGTCTTCCTACAATAACAAACAGCAATGATTACCAGACAAAGACAACTAGATATCAAATTGGATAAGGAAGCATGTGGAAAGTGGATTAATATTTTTGCATGAATTACCTTTCAGTTACTTCCTCCATTTAGATGGATCAATAATCATATTACTCATTTAGATTTAAAATAAACTTTGGATGGTAGCAATGCCAAGTTGCGCAGTAGAGATAAGAACGTACAATATATTAAGAAACCTCTTTCACTATAACTTTGAGGAATTTGGCAGGTGTTTTCTCCCAAAGACTGAAAAGCATCTGCTCTTGCTATAGCAGTTTATATTCTGACTCTGGTGAATGGAAGCACAGTCTCTGAAACAGCCTTTCGGGAACACTACTGAGTTGCTGGACAGAACTCTTACTTGGAAAAGAGAGGAAGAGATTAATATTACAGAAAACTTGAAAGATCTAGCTTCTGAGAAGGGAGAGAAGAGCAGTTTCCTAATACTGTACACACCACAAATCTCTCTATTGCTAAAACATTAAAAACATGCCCTAAAACTAACGTGATCATTAAATATGAATAGATTTAAAGGTAGAAAATAAGGTCTATTTAAGTCATGCTCAGGTTAAAAGAAGAAGATGTATTTTATCCCATCTGTCAACAGGCGTAACAAAAATAGAAGAATGAGGACTCACATAAGACACTTTCTTTTCCTAATGTGTCTGAGAAGGTCACAGCCTCCTGTGCTTAATCCTGGTATGTCTAGGCACAGCAACACATGGTAAGACTACGTTTCATCATGATCTTACAATGTTGTTATTTTAAGTGCCCAGTAGCACACACTACTAAATTTGTGTGGTCCAATGCAATCAACAAATCTGGCCACACACAGTGAAAACCAAGCTTCTAAAACTTCAAAATCAGCTGAAGGAATTCTCTTCTCAAGAGCCATAGATCCCAGATAGTAGCCACTAGTGAACCCCACAGACACTTTCAAAACTATAAAAGGCTTCATATAAAGACAAAATAAAGCTCCAAAAGTGGCTGCAGGAGATCACTAGGAGTGGCCGCTCCTTTGGATTCACTGCTTTTGAGAAGTAAATCCCTGCAGCTGCCTTTAAAAGCTTTGAAAGTTTCATTTCAATTATCAAAGCCAATAAAGCTTCAAAAACAGCCATAGGGATTTGCTCCTCAGAGGAGCAAACCCCAAAAGGCAGTGATGAATAGTGTGATGGGTTCTGTGGTTCTTAAAGTATGTACAGATTCCTGCAAGTCCTGCACTTGTAATTACAGCTCCATGTTGTGCAGCAATTGTTACACCCAGACAGTTCATTAAGG
Source organism: Alectoris magna (assembly GCA_030625065.1). Lineage (NCBI taxonomy): Eukaryota > Metazoa > Chordata > Aves > Galliformes > Phasianidae > Alectoris > Alectoris magna. The sequence goes on along the minus strand of CM060571.1, from coordinate 9,169,427 downwards.
CTTATACGGCAAATTTATTACTGATTTCCCATTCTTTTTAACAGTCTCCATTTCCTTTTTGTTTTCTAACACCTGTATAAACCATTATACGAGCACCCTTCACAACACTTTCACTTTCACAACAATCTTTCTGCCTTCCCATCTCAGCTGGCGATAAGCCATCTCACAAAATGTTGCACATATGCTTTCCCACACTGCATCACATAATGTAATTGTCATATCATTTCAACATGATAACTAAAACATGCAAAATTCATTTCTCAGAATGGCTTCAACTAATTATAACACAAAAGTGAAGCTCAACACTAAATTAACGAAGAAACTTGCTGTAACTGCAGTATGAAAAGGCTTTCATTAAATCAATGAACATAAACACAATATTTCAGAAATATCCTTCAAACCTTAAAACCCTACAATCTTAAAAACCTAACTACAATGATTTTTAACAAGATCTTAAGGCCATGAGGACAATGATTCCCTACAGATTTCCCCAAATTTATGAGAGTTCTTAAAAAAAAAAAAAAAACAACAACAACCAAACTTCTGTACACTTGGAGCTCTGTATCTTAAGACTTTGATGTGCCTGAAAACATTACCAAAAATTATGGTGAAAAGATACAGTTAGGTAATATACAATCATATACAATATATTAATTATGTACATAAAATAAAATACATAATGAGCATGCCTGATAACCTTAAAGCATCACTAATTTTGAGTATTTTTTCTACTGAAATTTATAGCATTCATTTTCAAATGGCAGAGTAAATAAATAAATCTTTTGGAAAAATACTACAAGAAAATCACTGTGAACTTAAATAGACGCAAGCATTAAGAACTGAATTATTGGTTTGCATGGGAAAATAAAACCTTGACAGGTAACTTCAGCAGTCTGTTAAATCTTATTCACAGGTGTCCTCTGTGACCTGAACTACTTAATTTACCTCTCTGTTTCAACATTCTCATGTGTAAAACATGAAGAAGGATTGTGAGAAATAATTAATGTTTGCAAAGAGCTTTGAGATCCTTGGATATAAAAAACATGGGGAAAGTATGAAATATGAAAGGACCGATGCAATGTCTTTTTTCTGATTTGGTATAGCTCAGTTACTTCTATCACAAAAACCTTGAAAGTTCAAGAATAAAAGATTATGTAATAAAAGGTACAAGCCCCCTCACTTACAACAATGCTAAGCATATTCTGTTACTCAGAACTACAGAACAAAAAACCACCAAAAAGAGAGGACATGTTTCTCACCCATTTCAAGTATGCGTTTATGTAGAGGTATAGCAGCAAGAAAGGGTTCATCTTTACACGACTGTATCTGGGTTCCAACCAAGTCAGAGTTGGTAGCCATAATTCGGGCACTTTCTTCATTTAGATTAACACCAGCCATAGAGGCAACGTCATTGATGTCATCGTCATCTCTATAATGAAATATAAGTAAAAAATAATTCTGCATGTGAAGCATTCAATTAATACACACAAATTAACTGCTACTCCAAAGCACACAACAGGCTTGCTGTCTGGGCCAACTTAAGTCACAACTACCAAGGTCTCAATTCTCACATTGCATACTCTAGATTCAGAATTAACTATTACTTGATCACATTAGGAAGTCCCCACAAGCAGACCTGGAGTGATGAAGGTGCCTTTTCTTCATCTGCAAGTAACAACAATGAATTCACAGGTAAGTTTGGTTTCCAAGCATGGTTTAACTGTACAATACTATTTTCCCTAGCAACATACAAAAACAGTTGAATGTGTCATCTGGTTTTAGAAAAATGAGCTGCATTTCAGACAATGATAGCAGCATTTCCCAAGCCACTGTTTGCTCTGCAGTACCCTTCCTAACAGCTTGATGAAGGACTAACTGACAAATTTGAGTTTCAGAAGACAGATCATACTGGTATCTCCCAGTATTATCTGTTATCTCCTACCTCTATAAGAGATGGCTCATAACTGTGGAAACAAACCATCTGTTTTCAGCACTTTCTGTTTTGGAGCTATTTGTGACACAGACACTGTATTTGAGTGTATTCTAGGAATGACCACACAACTGTTGAGAATATACAAATGGAAAAGATCCATGTACATCCAACTTCAGACTTCTACTACTGCATAAAACAAGCAGTTTAATTTAAAAGATTTATATAAAAACATACATACATGGCCTTCTACATGCTCTAGAGTACTTATTTTCACCTGTTAAAACAGTAAAAACCAAAACTACATGTAAGGATTATGAGCAAAAGTATGGAGAGGAATCTAGAAATCCAGATCCTCCCTGTCCCCCCATACTCCTCTAGATATCTGCCTCAGAGCATCCAATTTTCTCAGAAGACTTTGATAGTTCATTAAGATATTGGTTTTGCTTCTTCTGAAGGGATTTTTGCCTGGTGAGATACGCTGAATACTCGAGGCAAAAACTGGCAAATTTTACGATGATTGTCAGAAAAAGCTTGTTACTTGCACAAGTCAGCTTTTGTTATTTTCCACAAGTGCTAAGAACTTCATTTCTTCTCCAAAGTGAAATTCTTGAGGATAGTCACTTTTCACAGAGCATTTTTTTGTCTTTTTAAACTTCTACCTTGATAATCCTGATATTCCAAGTTTTACTTTTTCTTTTTGGTAGGCAGCATCAGAAAGGCAGGTTGTTTTTTTTTGTCATTTTGAGCACAAAATAGGAATTCATAGAAATTATCAAAACCAGTGCAATAGCCCTTACAAAGAAGACTACCAAGGTAACTCCTGGACAGAATTATTTCCTGTCAACTTACATCAGCAATTTACTACCACCAAGTACATCTGTTTTTATCATATATCAGAAAGAAGACAGATGTTAAATATTTTCATTAATCATGGTTAACAATACAGATTTTCCAGTCTCATGGAAAAATTTCTATCATTATCCTTTTTTACTTTGAGAACTTCAACACAAAGAGAACTTGGTTTTGGATACTGACATAAACACCTTGTAAACAAAAGAGAGCTAGCATCTTTGCCATACAATTTCCTACAAAAGTCAACTAACTCCATATGTCTTCAAAAGTCATTCTGTGGAACAAAGATGCCATCCAGTGGTTGACTAGATTGATGATTACTGTCTATCTTTCCTTTTTCATCCTGGCACATAAAAATGAAGTATTTGCACAGTTTTCTATAACACACTTCAAAGATTTTGTTTAAATTAAAACAAGACATTAAGAAAATCTGGGGGCCTTTTACTTACAAATAAATCTTCTATGTGTGACTGCATAGTAATACTTTTTCCTTGTGCACTTTTTAAGATTCAAGCTCATGATGTCCAAATCTCCAATACTGAACTATTCCCAAATAAGTTATGTCAAATAATATAAAATAATACATAAAACAATTGAGATAGCATATGCCACTGACTCCTCACCTTTTCCAAAGTAAAATTTCATGTTTTCATAGCAGCCCATGCCATATATGCAAGACACTAAGCGCTAAGTCTACAATTCAGGTGAGCAGAGATCAGCTACAGCACTGGACGGAATGTGTCACTTGAAATTACAGCAACAACCACTATTGTATTACATTTTAAAAGCATCAGTTTTGCTTACGCGAATTCTATTATAATCCTTATTCTGACTTTCATGGGTTTAATTTTGAAATTCATCCCTACCACTACTTGATCATACCATTCATCCATGAAGTCTATGGTGGATCTTACCAGTGACAAGAAAAAAAGGATGACAGAACATATTACATTTGTGATCAATACTTTATTTTATTTTGACAATGGGGAAAAAATACACGCTCATCTCAGAGCCTGAAAAGTTGATCTGGAAAAAAAATAAAGAAACTTAAAATTACAGCTTAAGATTTTAAGTATACCATTCTGAGGTGAAGTCATCCATTTAACACCCGCATTAGCTTTCTAGCTTTCCCAAAAGGGCACAGTGCTTGGTGTCTTATCAGATATATCAACAAGCATTTTGAGGTATTTTGCCAAAATTACATTATTAAACATCTATTTAAATAAACTAAAGAGACAGTAATAGACCTATGTGATTCAGAATGAATGTCTTTTGGGCAGACAAAAGAAGACTGAAATGCAGTTGATTATTTATTCCAGGGCATACTCTTTTTCAAAACATGGTCACTCAGCAGTATAAATGTGAATACTAAGATAAGGTTCAAATGATAGCAGTCATTTCATGGCATGAATTCTTAAAAAACTCATATCACTGAGGTTGCAGAGAACTTGATAATTACAGGCTCCAAAAGGTCATATACAACTTCGTATTACTGTCTCAGAAATAGCGAGGTTCCTGTGAAAAGGAAGGAACATCAGCGTAGCCAGTACACTCAGGCAAACGATCATCATCACACACCTTCAGGGAATGGTTCTGCCCACTTCTTGCCCAATTTTAAGTACAACGCCTCTGAGCTTTACTCAGTTCTGTTAGGAAGCAACAGGACAACACAGGAGTACAAATGCATACCTCTGTCCTTGTAGACAGGCAGAAGCGGGCAAGTTCCTGGTGTAACCAAACTGCTCTGACTCAGAAGCTGGAGTAGCTGACCACCCAACATCCCTTCCAACTAAAATGATCTTGACTTAATTTCAGGGAAAACAAAAGCTTCCGCTTTTTCTTTATATTGGCCACAATCTGAACTGCAGGTAATAATCATTTCAAGAGCAGGCTACTTTTAATAATCATTTCAAGAGCATGCTATTCTCATTGTCTTCAGTAGTATGAAACATTGGCGGAAGCGCTAATGTTTCTAAATGAGACCAGAAACGTACACAGCAGCTGCAGCACAATATGGAGGCCCCATGCAGACATCAAGGGGCCGTCTGCTTCACTTCTCCTGACCACACAAACCTCTACTTGCACTTTATTATGGTACGAATGGACTGGATATTTACTATAAGAGAAATAATGTTACAAAGAACGGAATTCCAATTCCCATTCATTTATGTAGTAGAAAAGTCAACTAAATTGAACAGTCTGTATTTCCCACTTAAAAATGTAGCAACAATAAATTTTAATATTAAAAAAAAGTGACGTAAGATTTCAGATTTACATCATCTTCACAATGCAGAAGCCTCAGGGCTGAACACTATACGTCATAGAGCAGCTACCACAATTTCTGGTGAGCTCGTGTAAGCAGTCTTACAATTAGTAAATTAACGCTGACATTAGAGGCTAAGCCGTAATTTGTGACATTCCTAATTGCTATGTCTCTCATAACTCCTTCCACTGTTTCTCAGCCTAGAACGACACCATAAGTTTAAGAATGCGTATGACTACAAGAAACCAAAAATAGCCAAGTTCACATTTCCATTTCTAGTGACCGACACCTTCCTCACAAGAGTAAAAAGCTAGAATAAGTTATTTTTTAAAAAGTAGAATATAGAATAATGAAACAAATATGCAATAATGAAACACTAAGGGCAAAATAAATTTATACATAACACAACTATTTTTCAAAATTCTTGCTTTGCTTTAGATGCCTGTTTGCCTTCTGGCTAAAAACACATTCTTCACACACGCTGGGAATGTTGAGGAAAACTAGTCAGCATTCAGAGGATTAATACAGATTTCCAGCTCTGTGCCTTTAGGCTTAATAGTCAGACATCTATTTGTCCTCAGGAAAGGTTAGGGGTTGAAATGCAAATATGCAAACAACTGAATTCTTTGTTAAGATATCAAGGAAAAGCTTGATCTTTGCTGCTGTTTAATAAATCCCTGCAATTTTATGGACTTATTTAAATGCAGTATTGTGTCTTACTATTTTGAAGGAGAAAACAATGCAAGGAAACAAACACATTCATTCTGACTAAAATTTGTTCTCTAGAGGAAAAATGACATACACCCTTGACAGCTTATTTACCAAACTCACTAAAGATTTATTGATTTATCAATCAGTGCCTTGAGCATTTGCTTCTCCCCAAGGGAAAATTAACAATTCCAACTAACCTAATATATTCTACGTATAAACTAAGTGAATGCAAGAATCAATCCTGGCACAGTTTACAACATCCAGTTAAAAAAATGCCGTCCCTTTTGGTGTATGTAAAATTGAAAGCTATACTAACGAAGAATAAATGCTCGTGTTGCTTACAAACATAAAAAATACTTATTAAGACAGTACAATTGAACCCATAAGACATTTTAAATCATTTAAATACTCAGTGGGAGGCAAAAGCATTGGGAAGTAAAAAATTGAATGATTTTGCTTCTAGATTAATACTAAGTACTACCACTATTAGTTGCAATACTGACATGCCTCAAAGCAGAGATATTTCACAAACAGCTACAAGATCTCTTTTATTGCACCTGAAAAAGTTTAAGCCTGCAAAATTAATTACTGGTTTGATGACATCAGAGCAGCATAAGAATTCCTGGATTTTCATTTCCTTCTGGACTATTTTGTCATTTAGCAAAGGAACAGGAAGAGAAAGAAACTGCTCAACCATTACATGCACATTAAATGTACTCCCAACAGTGAGGGGGGAAAAAAAAGAGAGAGAAACCAAAACGCAATACATGGAAGACCAGTTTTTCCACTACAAACAGTTAACATATCCAAAATGTAAAAGAAAAAACAACCAAACACAGAAGTTTGCAGTACAAAAGAACTGCAAATAGCAGCTCAATGCAGCAGTGTTCCTGTGCTGAACTTTGCAGCACCAGATTACTACAGAAACTCACAGAACAACCCAATCTCTGCCACAAAAGTAGGCACATGAAGAAAAGATAAAGCAATGTTTTCTCTTCTCTTACAAGTACACATGCAGAAAGAAAACACACTAGCAAGAACAAACAGTGTTTGCAGTATGCTTATGTGGAGATGGCTGCAGCTTAGCAGTCATCTATCAACAGGATGCCTTGTCATTACAATTAGCATTTTCTCAGCAAGATATATTCCATATGAACATTCAAATCTCATACATAAAAGCAGTGCTTCATATACATAATTCCATTTACCAGAATTTTTATTGGAATCCACAGAAGTGAAGGCTTTATTAAACATTCTGAAGTGTATTTAGAGAAAAATCCTCAAGACATGCCTTACCACTCCTTTTTATTTTCTTTTTCTAATATGACTAAATAAGGAAATTATCATCCAATCACAGTAAGAAAGCCAGGAATTATTGTAAAACACTGCCCTCTGGTGTTAAACCAATTCCAAATTTTACATTTAAGACCACCCCCCCCCTCCAGCCACCCTCCTGCATTCTCTTTTTTTTCTTTTTTTTTTTTACCTGAAAGAACCACCTCCAGGGTCATTCAGCTTGTTTTTCTGATTTGCAGAGACCTGAACACCAAAGCCCCCAGGACTTTTGCTGGCTTGTATTGTTGGTGCCTTCCCTACTGTGCCTGAAAAACACCAAGCGATGTTATTATGAGCTGTCTTAGACAATTTACATCAAAGAACCTTCTGTCCAGGAACTAAATTTAACTGTCTGTAAATTGCAAACAAAGGAAGTTATTATTTTTAAAGATTACACTGCTGAAGAAGAACAACTTTAGACACAAAATTTATATGAATATGACAGTTTGTTCTATATTTACAGAATACTGAAGATTCCATACATGAAAACCGTTGGCCAATGTTGGTTACAATACACACAAAGGTTGTGTGTTTGCAATTGCCAGTGAACCATTTTTCTTTATATTCTGCACAACATATAGAAACATAATTTCACATGTTTTTAATACAGATGTTTTAAAGTTAGTCACTCAAGGTATTAACTATGCCTTCTACGTTTTCTTATACAGTCATTTTTATGCATTGCTGAGTTCAAAGTGTTACTTTAAGTATTTTTTAAATGTTTACACTGTATGTAAAAGACCCCATACCATTTTAAAGTTTGACATACCCTCCCTCATAAAGGTTTTCTTTTACTTTCTTATTTTGAAAAAGCTCTTTTTTAAAAAGTAACACGTGTCTGTTTCTTGACTTTACAAGTCTCCACATATAAGAAATGGGATTCCTAACTGAGCCAAATAATGGTGTACATTCAGCTTCTCGTGAAACCAAATTTTTTTTAAAAAAGGATATTAATTCCGGCCTGACATTTGGAAAATCTAATCAAAAATAATTATAAGTTTATGTTGTTAATTGGAAAGTCAATGGACATGCATTAATTGTCATTAGAAAACAGTGAAACAGTATTTGACTCAAAAATTACTGACAAATGAAAAAGACATAGTAAGTCTTTCTTCAATACTATTTTAAGACCTGCTTAGTTTGGTTATATTTTGTCCATTTCTTCTAACCCCACTTGTACGTTGGCATGTGAAAGAAATTAAGTCATGTGTCTACTTGACTTAAAGAGATTTTACCTTTTTTTTTTTTTGTGTGTGTATGTATCATTCAATTGTATCGAGTTACAAACTATAGTATTTAAGACTGAGAAGTACATGAAAGTTCTTCCTGCACATCTACGGATCAATTGTCTAGAAACATGGTATGAACCTTAGTAGAAATAAGCTATTCTACTCTGATGAATTCTGAAAACCTAAATCACATCTATCACAATAAATCCTTTTAACACTTCTTAGCTGAAACAGAAGGGCGAGCTTTACAGAGCCCAGCATTCCTCTTTTTCTTTCCAAGTCTTCACCTAGTGTAACATACGCTCTGTGAGCAAAACTTAATTGACAGCATTCATTCAGTTATTTGACCTTGATAAAAACATTTTTGATTGAACCCTCAACATTAGCAAATACAAAACAAGATTCGGGACTTCGAGTTCTAAGCCTGGGGAATAGAACTATTTTGTCATCAGAAAATTGAAGGTCTGTGAGATGTCACAGATAGCATTATTTCACAGTCTGGCCCATTTAACTACTTCAGATTAACTAATTGAAAGGTTTTTACTAAGTGAATTGAAAGGAAACAAATGGTACAATAGTAAAAATGAGCAGATCTCTGCTTTCAGCAGTGAGTTTTGAGGAAATTAAGTGTGTTAGCCTTGAAAATTATTGCAATGGCTTCAGTAAGGGAACAGTGGTACTTCTCCAAAACAAACATTATATTCCTTTGCAGCTAACATCAGCGTCTTCTTTTCCACAGATGATAACTTTTGACCCCAAAAATTAAGGGAAACGTACAACAACAGAGTAGTTAACTTGTTGGCTGGAGGAAAACTGTATGTCTATATTGGAAATTTAAAAAAGGTCTCGCTTTCTTTCATCCTATTACATAATTCTGCTCAAATGGATCTGACAAAATAAATATAAGTTTGGAAATAATATACAAATCTTCCAGTTTAAATCACAACCGTGCGTGATTAAAGAGTCAGACAAAAATTATGGCTCAACTACCAATTTACACTATGGCATACTTCGAAAATTAAAATCACCTGTAGGTCTAGATTTTTTCATGAGATTGGTAATGACATACAGAGTCTTTCAACACTGGGTACTTGCTTCAAATTTCAAGTAGCATGATTCTGAGAAATGAACCCACATTTTACAGTGGGTCTGTCTTTGTATAGGTTAAATAGCGGTAATGAATACTCTGGCTAATTATTTTACTCTTTGACTCCATTCCTCCATTGGAAAGATTCGATTCACAGATATTTTGTACTGGTAACTGTTTTGATAAAAGAGTGTGACTTTTTCCTTACATAATTATAATGTTACTTCCCCTGGTGTGGATGCCATTTACTAGTACAACACTTATTAGAGTCTGCCATCTACCTATACTATAGCTTTGAAAGCATTACAGTTTGTTCACATGGATGCATTAATATTAATGTAAAATGCAACACTCCGTGGAAGTCAGATCAGTTCTGGCATAACCATCCTTGAAAAGTCACACTCCACAAAATTTTACTCCTGTAATTCTCTATACAAGCAATGTTCTATTCCAGTATCTTACCTTTTTCTATAGGAATCATTAAACCAGCATAAAAGACAATTATACTGGTGTTCACAGTACAAAATTTTAACAACACATCACAATCAAAACGTACAGTTATCTGGCAGTATGCCATAGGCATTTCTTAGAGCTGTGAACACACAGGCAGATTTTTCTCCAGATATCAGCTACAGAATATATAGTCTTCACAACGGGACATTTTTTAAATTTCCGTTCCAAATGCTTTGTATGTGCAATTAAAACAATGTAGTGGTAGGCTTAAAAAAAGGCTTGTAAATAGGAATAAGCTCACTTGAAAGCACAGCTTTGCATGAACTAGCTTTTATGGAATTTTGTCTTCCTTAACCCAAACTGCCAGTTGTATTTCACTGGCCAGTCACTGGCTATCATGAATAAATTTGTGATCTGAAGTCGCTGTTTAAAAGATGGTGATGCCAGTATCATGCAAATTTTTTGCATACTGTTCTCATTCACTGTCTCTTAAGTTGTACACTGAATAAGAACAGAAATTAAATCCGCCTTCACTCTCAGACATTAGTTAGAAATGAAAGTCGGCACTGTAAGACACTGAATACTCTTCCTGCTAATAAACTTAGGACATGAGTGTCAGCACTATCACGTATATACTTTTTATGACAAGTAAATGCATATCTTTCTAACCTGAAAAAACAAAAGGATTATACTGACAGCTTGGTCTCCGAGTCCATTCAGCCTTTGGATTCTCTGAAGTGAACAAGATATCAACTGCTATTGTGTGTGGTGTTGGTTTTTTTTGTTTGTTTGTTTTTTTAATGCTTCCTTTTCCCAAGAAAAATGAAAAAGACAAAACAATTGCTTCCATGTGCATTTAGACTAGTTTGATTTCTGATTCAGTACCCCAAGATGATAAACTCTGTATTCCATTACAAATCCTTCCTTGATCATTTAAATCCCCATACCCAAAATGATACTCTTCTGTGTAATTATACACCAAAGCTAAAAGGCCTAGTGGTGGTAGAAAGGAACAAAAGGATACTTTTGGGTTCAAAAACCCTCTTAAAAAAGTGGGATGCATCAGCCAGACATTCACCCACCTGTGCACAAACCCTTGAGAAAGTTGTGCATACCACCAGACCTCTTTCTCCCCTAGCATGTCAGGTTGCTGCAAACTGTCTCTGACCTCACTAAAGAGTAAACATACTGGCAGAAAAAAGCATGTGATTTGAGAAATTTCTCCGACTCCTATCTTGATCTCCGGAGCTACAACGTCCTGCTTCAAGAGCAAGAGTTAAAGTAGGATGATTAAATCGAGGAATTCTAGAAGCTTCAGGAAAAACAAAGCATTTCTTTCTTGGCACAAAGCTACAGTGTGCAATAGTAAAAGTCAAGTTCCTTACAGCGGAGTAAGGAACTAAGCACATGCAAGTTCGGTTCTAAGGTAAATTCAAAACAGTTAACTGTGTAGGTCTGAAATGTTGAAACCGCACAGTGAAAAACATGCACTCCTCAGCCAGTATGAAGTTTAAAAAAAGCATCAAGCCTGCTAACGTCAGCACTGTAAGTTTTTCCCATGCTACTAATTTGTAATTACAATGAAATTCATACACAGGTAACAATCTCACTAAAACATTTAAACCCATACCTTGTGGTCTAATGGTCTGAGTTATTACCACTGGCATCCTAATCTGGGTAGTCTGGCAAGCAGGGTTTCGTTTCACAGTTTGAGCAGATGTTGACTGGATAATCTGCTATTATTAAAAAAAAGTATACTTATATTATACTCCTTATACACAAACACACACAACGTAAACATACTAATACCTGCAGTTACTAATATAAGCACATGGATCTCTACAAGCACAACCAGCTAGTGACAAAAGTCATATTCACGTAGTGCATGTGGTTGTGTGTGTGTGTATATATACATATTTTGCTGTTATGTTAAAAAAGATAAAATAATACTTGACACAAATGTTGTATGTCACAACCTTCATCAAAAATGTGAGGAAAATATCAAAGTTTAGACTTTTGTCTTCACAAACTTCACTGGGAAGAAAAGTATTTGCAAAAGAAAACGCTGCAATAATTTTATCGGTATACATCTACAGCTGTTAGGTCTCTCACTATAAACCTATACTTTTTAAAGAAAATACATACTAGAAGTAAAATCCAAGATATTATGAGTTCCAAAGTCAGATGTACACAAGAAGGAAAAGTAATGTTTTGGGATTATTTTTTATCTTTTAAATGTTAACTGGATATTCTCATGGTTTTGTTTACTCAAATTTTGAGGACCTTACCAAAACAGAAACGGGATCAGAAACTTAGAATTCGGATCACAAATGAATTAAAAGAAGAAAAGAAAAAAAAAAAAAACCAACCTACAAAGGTCATTTCTAAGGATTGCTAAAAGAAATCAGGGACAAGGTATGCCATAGACATAACGAACAGAAGATTCAATGACACACACAGATGCTGCAGAGAGGGGAAAAAAAATCCATAAACTTTGAAAACAAAACACAGGCAGATAGCTGCAAATAAATTACAACCACAAAAACCTTGGAAGTCACGCGCACTTCACAGTAACAAATATGTTGGCCCCATAGCACAACACACCCCATTTCTGAATTACAAGTCACTGTCTTGCACCATTATTACCTTCAAGAAGACAATATGTAACATCATGTACCACCTCCTGAAGCAAACAGGAAACAACGCATCTCTAGGTGTTACACTTACAAAGTATATGCAAATATAGTATTTAGCTGAACAATGAAAGACCAAATCTCTGACTTCAAATTATACTATGGAGAAAAGGAAAAATATGTACACACACACACATATATATATGCGTATGTATATACACACACGTTTTCAAATGAGATGTAAAAGTGGAGAATAAAAATGAGCTGGGGAACAGACAGGCAAGCATTCCATCAACAGGAACCAGGGCTCCCAAATCAGAAAGTGAAAACTACAAACAGGAGAAGAGAGTAGTGAGGAAACAAGAATTTTAATATAATCTGGAGGAAAAAACAAATAGGGACATTTTCAATTACGGAAATTGTATTCTGTACAACCTAAAATATTGAAAGCTGTGAGGTCATAATAAACCTGCGGATGTAGAAGTATTAATTTCTAACTTGCAGAAAGAGAAAAGGGGGGAAAAAAAAAGAACAGATTAAAGATTCAGCTTCAATTGTAGACACTGAAGGAAAGGTGAGTATTTGGAGTAAGCACAGAAATGGAGCAAGTAGACATAAATGTACCAGGTCAAGACAGGTAGTGAGTAAATAGCAGCACTCAGGTGGGAAAGAATAAAGTAGCTACCAAGTTTCAAACTAGAGAAAAATATAGGCGATGAGTGAAAAAGAGGAAAAAAGTTTAATTAGACTCCATTTTCAGGCACAAAAATTTCCACATACAGGTATATTTTCATAAGGAAACATAATAGTCCGAAAGTAAAAAACGACTATTTGACAGAAAAGGAGAATGTCACCAGTTCTACAGTGATTTATTTTATTGGATGAGTCTTCAGAGAATAGTGAAGGAAAGCAGCCATACCTTAGTTGGCCAAAAGTCAGGCCAAAAAGGAGATGTGTGTGACCTGTGCATGGAAGTATCATCTAGTATTACGGTCATCTGTTACTAAATCCTGAAGCAAGCAACTTCTAGAGTTCAGAATCAAATTCTGTTTCATTTGATTCATATTTTCACACAAATACTCAACAAAATGGGTCAATTAACACTATTAAAGATAGGCTAGTATTTAACCATTTTTGATTATGTAAATAATGATGTTATCTTTACTATTAAAAAACCATTCATGAATATATTTTGAATGTATTAACAAGTACTCTATGATAGGATCTCAGCATACACAAAAGTGCTCAAAGTATAGAAAATGGCTGAGAAAAACTTTTCCATGTGGTGCAGATCAAATTCAGCATCTTTGGCTCTATTTTAAACCTGGTCAGCAGCACGCACATTCTCTAAAAGGAAGAACTGCACTTGAACTCGGAGCAACATTTTACACTAATTTAGATTTCAGCTTCTATATGCTTTTACGATATATTTCATCACAAATGTGATCTTCAAATCTGGCAGCAATTAAGGAATGAACATTACCAATTTGTTTTTGAAACAGAATGCGCAACTTTCTTTCCAGACAAATATAAACAAAGAACACTGTAAAAACTGATGAAACAGAGGTAGATTAAACTGCGTGAAAATTTCTAAACAATCTAAACCACTCCTCATCAATTACACTAATTTAAATTGTTCTAATCCTCCTGCCTATTTCCCCCACAGCATAAACATTATTATTTTGTCCAGAATTTGGCCTCGAAAATGAGCAGGGTGCTGGCATGATAATCTAGGAGATGATTTACTTCACCAATTTTGTTTCTCATTGCCTAAAAATATGAACGTACCGCATCTAACATTACCCATTCACATGCTGAATCAGTTCACAAGCACCAACATCTTAAACTAGACTGATACAGAAGATAGACAAGTGGGTGTTGTTAGCATACTGAGGCTATCGGAGATGTTACTTTATGTTTAGCAGAAGGGGAGCTCTTACTGCTGTCTCCAGCTACTTAATGGGAAGATGTACAGAAGACAGATCCAGACTCTTTTAAAATACAGGTTAAGAAAGAATTGAGCTGAAGTGCATAAAATGGATTGAAGTAGAAAGATTGCAACTTCTGTTTCCCTTTTATCTACATGAGAGATACCAAATAAAAATGAACGCTAGTACATGCAAACCACTAAAAAGAAAAATCCTTTGAGACAATCAGATTACAGTTCACTATTAAAGGTTTCAAGGAAAGGAATTTTGCAGATTTCAACAATCCACGTGCTTCTTTGCAGATGCGTAGGGTCACACTGACATGCTGTACATATCTTGACTGGAACTGCAAAATTAGTCTCATCTGATTTACACAAAGCAACACTTTGCAACAGAAGCATCTGATCCAAAAGCATAAGCATACAACATAGCAATAAAAACCAACAACACAGGAAACAGAAGCTTCTGCAAAGAATTGAACAGAAACAAATTTCAAAAATAAGTTCCATACTGAGCATTTTTTTCTCTCAATTAATAACAAAAAAAACCACTGTGGAAGGAAGAAACAAGTAAGCTACTTGTTCAAAATGCAGAATGGCTATGGACTGATATGACATACATCTTCACTCATGAGTAAACACTTGCTAACTCACTTGTGGCTATGCCACTTGTGATTTATCAGTCTCCTCGCTCCTGAAGATAAATGTCATATCAAACCTCAGCTATCATGTAATCTGGCAGCATTAACTTAGAATGTTCATGCTTTCATGGGCCTAGAATTCATACTTACCATTACTGAACGCGCTGTAATAGTAAAAGAATTGTTCAACAATGCCTCAAAATTTACATACATGATTACTGTCTTCCTCCCAGAGAAAAAAAAAAAAATTACTTTTTGAAGGAGCATATAATTTCTAACGTTAAGATGGCAATGCTGCTTTATTGAGTTTTCAAAGAAGCAATGAAGTAAAAAAAAGCCATTGGGACACTTGTACCACCTGCTCTCCGGTGTAGGAGGGCTGTTCTGATGGCAGAGGTGGATGCTGGTGTGGCAGTAGTCGTTGAGCCTTTCCGCCAATATTGAATTCCTCCATGCACAAAAAGTGGCATCTACCAACACTCACCGGCATTTGCTGAACATTATGGAGCACTAACAGTGGATGTGAGCACAGTGAGGTGGTGGGTGGTGTGTTTCAGCAGTGGCAACAGTGACAGTGGGTCACCTCCCCTGGTGCAGATTTTCAGAAGCACTACATGCAGGCTCTTGATCGCTGCTGGCGAAAATGCACAGCTGATGATGGTGACTACATGGAAAAAGTGTTTTGTAGATGAGAATTTGCTATAACATTGTTACTGTGCTCTCTGTATCTGTTGCAGTTTCCATAGAAATTAGCAGGCATTACTTTCAGAGCAACCTACTAAAAAGTCACTGAACTGTACTTCAAGCAGGCATACAACTTTCCAACTATAGGTTTTGTTCCTTCTGAAAGATCACACATTTTAATATAAATTTCCTTGTATACCAAACTCAAAGCTTGCAACAAGGTATTTATTAGTTCATTAATATAAACTACTTCTTTTATCCAAATAGACATCTTCTGCTCTTCCATTTCTAAAATGCCTTGTACATAGGACAAGAACAAAATCATTTCTTGTGAGTCACTAAGAAATGTATGAATTACACTTCTCTAGAAGCAGAACTCTGATGACAGAAAGGCTTCAGCAGATTTAAAACAAAGCACAGCATTCCCACATAACATGATGCTTATTCTGCCACTGTATTTTATTTGCATACTCAGTTGCTCTATCTTATCTTCTAAAAGACTCCAACTAGACCTGCAGTCTTTATGTTACTTTACGTATTTAGATTATCTAATTAGATTTGTTTTAATTAAGATGAATCACTTCAAATTTCTTTGGGTTTTTTAATCATATAAATTTAGTAAGTGGCTTCAACCTCCAGGATTACACGGTAACAGCACAACATGTAAGGTGCAAATCAATCTCCATTAATCAATCTACTTACAGCTTCAACGATATTAGTAAATAAAAACAATCTCTATCATTCACAGAAATCACAATAACACCTAGAATTAGACAGGCAATGTCTGCATATAATCAGCATATGAAGAGCTTTTGCCTACTAAGGATGACAATTTAGACAAACTTTGAACACTGCACTTAGAACAATTACAAAAATTGATTGCTGGCTTATCTCATTAGTGTCTCATCAATAAAATATTAGCCCAAGACTTATCCACATTTCCCCAGATGGTAGTAGCTACCATTTCTAATAGAATTATCTATCTTTTATACAACACAGGTTTGTCATAGTTTTAGAACTGAATGCACACCTTACAAAACAGAAAAATATAATCCCCTCATTCATCTGTGTCAGCACTATAGATTTTAATGATCAAGTTTCCTTTAGTGCGATCTACACTGCAAGCTGAGCAGTATACAGAGAAGTCACTAGTTGTGAGAAACCACAGTATACCTGGGAGAAGCATCACCACATCAGAAGAGCCACAAGCCACATGAACTAGCCCTACAGACAGAACTTACGTACAACAGGAAGTGAAGATGACTACAATTTAACATCTCAATATCTTACACAGTAGTAGGTTCACTATATGTATACCAAATCAGGACAGTAACAGCTCACATATCTTAGCCCCATTGCTGAGTTGTACAGACATGCTCTTTGTCTTACACTAATTTCTATCTACATTATCAGCAGGGATACTTCATTAGCAATGAATAACATATGAAGACAATGCAGCTTTACCTTCAAATGTCTCAATTTTGCTGGAACACCTTCTTATACATCTCATATTGTTTTTCTGGAAGCAATAAAATTCTGCTTTCCCATCAATTTAATGTTCTTTGTGTCTGTTTTGTTTTAAAACAGCAGAATCTTACAAAAACAAATCAGAATAACTTCTGAATGATTTTTCCAAAAATGCTAAGAGATGGAGTAACTTGATCACTACTGAATGCAGAACAGCAATTTTTCACTGACTTTAAAGAAGAAAAGAATTTTCCTAATGTAATGCTTTTAAAGAACACCATTCTGACTAATGTAATTCAAAACAGTGTAAGATGAGGTGCTCTGAAAGATTCAATACATGCAATGATAAAGATTAATATTGTATCTTTCCAAAAGCGTTGTGGACTATCTCCTAATACCGACCCCTTTGTAAAACAAAAAAGTCAAAAGAAATGAACAGCTAACAGATTATCCATTTTTTAAGATGAAAGTAGATACTGTAACTGGCTGGTTTGAGAGAATCTATATTCAAAAACAGTCTTGCCCTTCTGCAGCTGGACAGTTTGCATAGCCAGCTGGAACTCCCTCCAGTGAGCTTCAGGCTTGGAGAGTCTGGAGCTCAGCCAGTTTCCTTCATCAGTGCTGGCTGCCCTCTGGCAAGCCAGCTGTAATCTTCCTCTTCCGGAAAAGTCCCAGGCAAGATTGCCAGGAGTTCTTTGCTGTGCTCTGATTTTGGGGAGCACTAAGAAGTGTGAAGAGTGTTATCATTATCACTACAAAAAAAGTCAATACTTACAAACAACTATTAGCATGATATGAGATGATGCTGGGTTGTCTGCTTGGCACATGAGCCGATGACTGTTGTGGAATATAGGATTTTTTATTCAGTATCTCCTAGTATCTGATGCTGCTTTTGTCTGTACAGAACTAATATGAGGGACATTAAAGTGTTTGGTTAATGTCACGTTTGGTTCTATTAATCAGTTTTGTTACAGAAACCCAGTTCTACAATAAAGCCAACAAATTTTCATTTTTAATGTATTCATTCTCCATTAAATATTTTCTAGAAGTATTAAGCATAATGTTGCTCCAGTTTGCCACCTTCTGAAAATAGAGATGTCACCTCATGCATCCAGTAAAACTAAAATTTATCTCTAGAATTATCAGCTCCCTACAGACTGAAAATTTCCTTTGCCCACCAGATCAGTCTCTTCAATGCAGTTGTCAATTCCCTCATGCTGCATATGTACATCAAATGACAAAGCAGCTCTTCACACTGTTAGTCTCTACTCCCATTAATGTCACAATTGCTTGTTTTGTGTATGCACGGGCACATTTGAGAGAGAGAACGTACATGAATGTTAAGACCTGTCTTAAATGAATTTGGATTTATTCCATTCAGAAAATATTCCAGAAGAGCTATCATCATAAGAGAAAATATTTGAACTTCTCTTTGTTTCATCAGTGTTTCTCACAGGTGGAATGTAGCCTGCCTAGCAGTCACAGGAGTGCTCAGAGTGAGTTGCAAAACACTGGAAAAAGTAGTGCTAGCTGGCAGTGGCTTTGCCCTAGGAATGTGATGTGAGAGCAGACAAGATGTACTGGCCACGAGCATTTACACCTGTAAGGAACCTGCTAGCTGCTGTCAGAAATTTGCTTTCTGCAGGTCAGAGAGTAATTTGTACACCTACTGCCTGTAATCAAAACCGGTTCCTTTTCCCCTACCTTAAAGAATGAATGCTATTGTCAATTCAGCCTCACAAGATGTAGACTTTTTTAGCTCTTATTTGTCTAAGGTTTTTAAATAAGAAAACAGTCCAGAATGGGTGGAGAGAAAACATCTCAGAAAAAAAAATTCACATGGCTGAATGGAAAGCAGTCAAGTTAAGGTGCAAAACATCCACATCTTCTGCGTATTACAAAGCTGACGCAGGGTGTCTGAAAACCAAGTCAGACGTTCTTACACCTTAAAACTGTGCTCACAGAAGGCTTGTAAAATTATATTAATTTCACTTTAAATTTAGTAATTTAACTGCCAGGTGTAAGGTTTGAAAGACCCACATTTTCAAACTGTGTACTGCCACTTTTATATTAAAAATAATAAACATTCTCCCTCCATGCCTCCTAAAACCTATTTCCTTTATAGAGCCTATAAATTCAAGGATAGAAGGTGTTACAACATCATACCTGCACTTCTGAATCTAGATAATATGCATTGTTCCAGCTTGACACACTTTCTGGAACTTGCTCATTTAATTTTGAAACCTAAGTCAAGTACTTCACACATCTATACATAGAAGCTACAGACCAAAATTCTTATGTCTTTGTTTAGAAGGACGATAATGCCTGTAAGAACTCAGAGTCTTCATAAAAATTCCAAACATGTTTTAATTACAAGTGTACACACACTCACAGGATCTTAAGCAACAAGACAAACTCATCATCCTCTCAATAACTGAATGTGCTTTGCCCTGTTGGTAATACCTTTGCAATTAATGAATCTTATCATGTAAAACTTCAGCCTGCAGAGTAAGTTTCAGTAAATAAAGCACATAAAATAAAACATACCGATACAAAATTTTATAACTACATATAGAATAGTTAAAAATGAGTTGGCAAATTTTAATTGTTATCTGTAATGTAATCTGAATTAATGGTTCAGCACGTATGTAAACAACCGTAAAATGAACTGCTACTGCACATCATAGAAAACGATATAAGAAAGTATTTCCCAAACAAATTGAAATAAAAATAACATTAAAAACTGCTATTTAGTCTGCATACAACTGTACCTACCAGTTGAGAACTCTGATTTGACTGTACCACCTTAACCTGAGGAGGCTGCGCTGTATTTGATACAGAGACTGTGCAAATGTTGTTTGGTTGCCTTATTCCTATTGTCTGCGTTGTGACAATGGAGGAAATACTTCCAGAGGCAGACTGAGGTATAACTTGTGATAGCTTGGTTTGTTGAAGCGACTGCTGAGACGGCTGTCCTTGCAAAACTGAATGTTGACTATTCAGTAATGATTGTCTCAATGCAGGTAGACTTTTCTAAA
Organism: Alectoris magna; assembly: GCA_030625065.1. NCBI lineage: Eukaryota > Metazoa > Chordata > Aves > Galliformes > Phasianidae > Alectoris > Alectoris magna. Next base: position 9,149,174 of record CM060571.1, on the reverse strand, counting down.
AACAGAAAAAAAGTTTATGAAATATCAAATTTACCAGGTTGCCTAAAATAAAATCTGAAATTTGCTGTAAACCTAACTAAAAGATTACATATCTCTTTCCAATTGTACAAACTACCTTTTCATGAAAAAGAAAATATGCTGAACACATAAGAGGGAAAGCTCAGTTTATAATTTCCATAAGCTTTCAATTTGTATTTAGCAACTCGGCAGACTCTGACACGCCCTAATTCCACCATTATGGTAAAATATGATCCTCCTCCCCAAGTCAAGATCATCTAGAACTTGTAGCTTGGGTCTCTGGAAGGGCAAAAATGGAAAGAGAAAAGGCAGAACAGTAGGAACAACCTACTGAATGCTAGAAGTAAGCTGCACCAATTTACTCCTCCTGACATGCCTCCAGTACCTAGAACAAGATGATTTAACTGTTGATGCCCTACAGCAATAGTTGTTTACTGTATTACTACTGATCTAATGTATTCTGACTGCATTAGAAAAGCGTGCTATAGCATGCTTCATGTTCAGACCAGTTCAACCAAAAAATACAGTTCCAAAAAGCTATACCGTACCTTCACAAATAAACTTTCTACTTTTTAAGTGGTAGTAGTGTTCTTTTGAAGTGCTCTCCCTCAGGCAGCTGTAGAATATGAGTGTTTAACTCGAGCTATAGCACTTTCTAAATTTCTAATATTTATTTAAAATTTAATGTCTGTTGCCAAGAAAGGACTTCAAAGAAAAGAAACAAGTTAAAACTTGTGTTCAAGCTAAAGTGACTGTACAATAAGAGCAAGAAAGAAAAAAGGGTTAATGATAACTTGAAAAAAAAAAAAAAAAAACCACAAAAGCAATGGGAGAGAGTTCTGAACAAAAGATGAAAAGAGGAAAAAAAAGAGAGGGAATCTTCCCTAAACTGAAGTTTTTTTGGATGAGAAGGAAAATGCTTTCAAAACAATAGTTGTAGCTTTGTTAGAGCATAATTAAGCATAGTTTGCAAGCGTCTAATCTTGCATATGGAAGTTATTTTAGGTAATGTAGGAAAAAAAAAACCAGAAGTTAAATTTACTACTGCAGGACCAATAAATCTGTTTGGAAACACATTAGAATTTCTATATGAAAAGTCGCAGATTACAGGCAAAATCAACTTATCAGATATTTACATGGCATTATCCAGTTCAGTTTTTCATCATCACAATTACACATGAATTCAAAGTTCTTAATGTCTCAAACTTAGATTACAATAAACAATGTGGAGAAAGTCTAATTATTTGAAGCATTCTATAGACCTTGTAACTCTTCCAGTGGAAATGGTGTACTTTACAGAAACGGACTACACAGAAAGCTTAATGCATTTTAACAGTAAAGAAACACTACAGAATAAACAACATATCATTTCCAAACAAAGCAGTAACAACTTCTACAAACAAATCTGATTAATAAATTGTTCTAGTTTAAGGCTACTCAGGCAGTAAGCTCCAGATAGCTCTGGACCACGCATAAATTTTGGTTAAACCTAACCCAAGGTCTCAAACAGAAGATCTCTCTCCTGTAGGAAACCCCTCTTTCTTACCATTCTCTCAGCCTGCTGGGTGCAGCTAACTGGGGTACGTAGCCAAGGCTCCCAATCAGGAAGGGAATAAGCAGCACCTGGCTGGTCTGACAGAGGTGAGTATTGCATAAGTTTCAGCTGAGCAGATTTCAGTAGAAATCCTCACCACAAAGTAAATGTTGACTACTCCTGCTTTAGACAGGTGAAATTAATTCCACTTAAAAACATTCTCTAAAACTCAAAGTACTAACATTTCCGTGGAAATAAATTTATCTAAACAATATTCACTTTACCTTAAGAAAAGGTACAAGATATGGCTGAGGAGATGATTTGAGTTCTGATTGAAGGCGGCCTGTAAATTCTTCTGGATCAATCTTTGCATCCTTGGAGGAAAAAAAAAGAAAAAAAGAAAAAAACCAACAACAATCAAAAACTGTCAACAATTCAGTTCTGTTGTTTGGTCGTTTTTTCAGATAATGAGAACAAGTTCATATATGTAAAAATGTCTACATGTGGTATACATATGTGTTTACATAAACACACACATTTACTTGATTCTTGATTCCCTTAAAAAAAAATATTAATCTAAACAGAGGTTGTTGAAGTAGACTAACAAGTGATTATAAAATTTGCCAGTTCTTATAATAAGAAAACAGCTTTACTTGATTCCAAAGACAGTTCTGAAGGTCCAGTTTAAATTAGTAGAATATATGTATACATTTACATAAAGCATATGTATGCATATATAAAAAGTACACATACATAAAAACATTCACCTATACGTACATATATTCATAAAATATAAGCTTATAAATATATAGATTATATTATAGATATATTTACTAGTTTACTAAGTAGTAAATACAGGAGAACTGTGTAATCCAGATATATTTTTCAGATACTTCCAGTACAATTAGGTTGTTAGACAGACAGAGAAAAAGAAACAAACCAATACAACCTCCACTAAATAAATATCTTTCTTATATACGTGCCCCATTATTACGGTACTCTAGGTAGCTATCTTTATTTAGTTACTGTTTCTTAGTTCCATTGAAAACTTAAAATGAGTTTTTACTGGAACCATGGAATCTTATCGCCTAATCATTCCTACTTGAAATGTTTTAAGAGTTGTTTAAACTATACAGGTTCCTGTCAATGAATTCAAAGAAATAAGTATCAACTACTTTCAAGTGCAAATTCCTTGAGGATTGATACCTTTTAGGAAGCTTGACCATTTGTCCAACGCCAAAGTAGCACCTGTTTGCAGTGAATTTATACAACTCTAAAATATCTGTTGCACTGAAAACTACTCAAGTTAACCTTTTTTCCAAGCTCAAGGATTCTGTTCAGGTGAAAGACAGCTTTTCCTCTAGAAATCTACTCACAGTTAAGGCTCCATGCAGAGGCATCTACCTTGAGAACTGCTTAGGCTCTGCAGATTAGCACAGTACTTTTCCTTCAGTTCTTGAAACTCTCTATCACATTGTGCAGATTTCTACATTCATATTGTGGTTAAAACATTAATCAGCTTTTTACTTTTCCAGAGAAGGTCATGGTTTGGAGGCAAACTTCATGAATCCTCAAGGAAAAAAATCTTTATTTTTTTAACCTAAATTTTCCACATAGATCAAAGAATTATCTATCAAAACAAGATTATTTCTGATTAATCCATACTAAATATTCAGTTGTATTTCCCCTTTCAGAATATAAGAGAAAGTGTACCCTATCAGATTTTTGAAATATACAGAATAACAGAATATCCGCATTTTGATGCAGCTCAACTCCTTTCCCTATATTAGAGCAATAGTTTTCAGCATATGTTACTCATGCATAAACAACGCATTTAATGGATAATTAATGTTAGTGAAAGGTAACTACATATTTACCAACAAATCCTGAACCAGAGCTTTCACATTGCGGGACGTTTCTGGAGAAGGTGAATTATGAGAAGCAAGCTTTATAAGAGTAGCTAAAAAGTTTTTGCATTTTTTCACATTCTCTTGCATTTCCTGCAAAAGCCAAAGAAAATAAAAATCAGACACACACTATTTTCCAAGTACGATCACTGTACATTCAAATCACTAATAAAATGATTAAATTGTTCCAATTCAAGCAGGAGATATTGCATGTACAACAGCAGCTGTATTGCTATTGCTGTTAGTCACCTGACATTTTCTTTGTTTCTTATTTAACTGAACACCATACTTCATAATGCCTAAGAGAAGCCAGTGAAAGAAATATTAAATATCACAGTCTGATTTGATGGAAATAACTGTGAATGCAAGAACTAGAGTAACAATTTGTTGGAGATGCATTCTCCTTTGGAATGCATGATGTACAGCAATCCCTAAATTATCTTAATTCGTTAAATTATTGATTCAGTATGGTTTTGAACAAAGCAGATTCAACAATAAAATCAAATTAGAAATCATTCAAATTCTACCATATCCAATGTTTTTCAACAGCATAAGATCAGATGCTCTTATTTTTCAAGATATTTTTATATGTGGTAATTTGGTTCTAGGACTCTGCAAACCAGAAACATTGCACTTCAGCTTAACCATAGAGTTTCACTTATTTATGAATATATGGCAAGATGGAGAAAACCAGCCACAGTTGTTCTCCCCTCTCAAAATTTGTATCCCACTTAGTTGAAATGAGTGGAAGGGTTTCTGTTTTGTAACATAATTGTTTCATCACAGGAAGTAGGCTTGCATGAAATTTTCCACTTCTGAATAGATCTGAGAAGTTCATAAAATACTAAGAAAACTAAATCGCTAATATTTTAATGCTTACCTGTGATACAACTGTAGTTCCAGGTACAGGAGAGCTTGGTATGACTTGGGGCTGTGCTGGCACTTGTGCTGTTGTATGAGGTGGAAGCGGGAGCCGAGGCTGACTCTGGTTTTGTGCTGCAGCTTGAGTTTGTCCACCAGTAATTACTGCAGGCTGTTGAGACGTTGGTGTTCCCGTTGATACTGTAGTCTTGAATAAATTTTGAGCATTTGTTGTAGCTACTGACACCTATGAGTATTTTATGTTGGAAAACATAAAATGCTTTTAAAGATTCTTTTAAATCTTTCACCCAACCACAAAGTTCTTAGAAGTTTGACAAGAAAATTTATTTCCTTTCAAGTACACCTTTAGTGACAAAATAAAAACGTTAACTTCAGTTATTATAACTCTAATTTTGTTATCATTTAACCACAGTGAAGTCAATCTCATTTAAATTCCTTTTTATTACAAAAACCAATGTATAATTAAAAATGAGTTGTTATTACCCAGTCCTTTAAGATGATTGTTCTGATGTTACTTCTTTAACTCAACTTTTCGTACATTTCTCCCTTGCCATAAACAAGATAATTCCCAATGATCTGCTGTCATGTCATCAGGTTTACAATGCTCTATACCACAGTTACAGCTCAGATTCAGATTACACAAACACATCAACACAGTTTCACAACCTAATTCGAGCCCAAGGGCTGCATATGTGCTTTAGCCTTTGCAAACAGGCTTTGCAAACTGTCATTAGCGTGGCTGGGCCATATGTAAAGATCCTGCTGCACATTCCTCAATCTCAGAAAGCTGGAAAGTTTATCGGACTGAACAGAGGACGATGTACGCACACACTCAGTCCAGTTCAGCACTGACATGATCTGACTAAATATGCCACCCTTCCCAGTGCCAAAAAGTCTCAAACTGACACACCAAATGGCACTGCAGAAACTAGAGAGCTCAGCCAGGCAGCATAGCATGCTGAGCAGAACCTATTAGGACTTCTTAGTCCAACCTACCTGCAGAGTTTTGGCACAGATGCAGAACAAGCTGACCCAGGCACCTGCACTGTGATGCATGATGTACACCGTGACACTGGTGACCACGCAGCCACAGACACCACAGTTCTTGACAGGGAACAAACCTAGTGCTACATGTCCATCACTGAAATAATGCTAATAAGCCCAACTCATTTTTTACTTTAAAAAAGAAAAAAATATTGAAATTATACTGAAACAACAGCAAATAAAATACAGGCTATCATCCAACACCAGCATAAAACAGACAGTCAATTAATTCATTACTGATTTTTATGCTTGTGATAAAATTAAACAGATTAACATTTCTCATTAAAATTCATATTACGAAAACAAAATGACTATAAACAAAAACTTCTTCCTCCATCTTTTGCTTTTTATATTCTCAGTACTTACCGTGGTATGTGAAAGAATAGAACCTCCTGGCAGAGTCGCAGCAGCTGGAGCACTAACAGGTGTCGCAGATGACTGAACAACTTTGGCTTGCACTGGGAGTCCAAGGCGGACAGTAGATGTGGCTACAGAAGTTGGTTGCTAATAAAGGAAAAATAAGCAATTTAATTACTAGTTATATGTAATATTTACATGTAATTATTCATCAACGCATGAGTTTCTAATTGGCAGGAACACATACTGGTTCTTTTTATATACACTTACTTTTTCTATGAACTTTTCTCAAAGAAAATTAATACTGGGAGAAAGTTTAGGCAGCAAAAAAATATTTATTTTCCAGGCAAATACACCAATCAGTCCAGCAACACCAGCTACTGGATATCTAACTTCTGTACTTGGGGGAATTAATAAATTTTAAAAATCTACCTGACATCTGAGGGAAAAAAAAAAAAAAGCAACTTTTTTTTTGGCCTGTTTCTGTTTTGCTTTGTTTGTTTGGATAGCTCTCAATATTTTTTTCTCTTGAGTTTGGATATCTTCCATGCTGAGGCAGCCTAGAGGCAATAAACAGCATCATCACAAACAGGTAGAATTGTCTGTCTTTATAGAAGAACTATCGTAAATGCTTCTTAGGATTTAAAATGCCATATTTCTTTTCTCAATTGCACAGAAGACCACTAGCTTCAATTTCACTGGTCATATGAAACTATATGTACCTGAAGAATGCTTGCATTTATAAATATGAATACTGCATATCTTGTTCATTTGCTTATGATCAGTTTCTGAGCTAAAAATCCCTATGCTGTCAGCACCCTTCTTGTCAGTGACTGCTTACAGAACTGGGGATTTACAAAGAAGGGAGATAACCAAGCAAACTTCTGACATCACTCAGCTCCTAGAAAGCTCTGCAGTAAGAACTCTGTAAACACATACATAACTCAGATTACTGGCTACAGAATTTTCCTCAATTAATAAATGTTCTCAATTCATCATAACAGTATGCTCTGGGAAAAAAAAATTGCATAAAATTAAAACATGAAATTTCAGTATCATAATAGTGTGTTATCCAACTAAGTGTGCAGCACATTCCATACACAATACTTCACTGTGCCATACCACATGAGCGAGCTGTGCAGTGTTAAGCTTGACTGCATCCTATTTTAAAAATCACTAGTGACAACAGTTTTCGATACAAAGTTACAGTAAAATCTATTAATGAGTTGGACACGAAGAAAAAGCTTTACTACGAAAGAACTGCAAAGAAATTAATGCAACTTATTACTACCATGGTTCCAAATCTCAAATATATTAAAAAGTCAAATGAGAAATGAGTGGATCAGAAACATCAGAATTTCCCTAGGTTATTTCCAAGCATCACGCAAGTTGTATTAAAATGACGACTACAAGTTGCCAGAAGACACCATAAGAACTCCCAACACAAACACATCAACAAGATCTAGTAAAATAATGACGATTTAGAAGCTATCGGCTGTATTTTCTATGAAGGGAAAACTGTAAACAAGAGTCAAGAGAAATATGTGGGGAAAAAAACACCACAAGAACTACCAATGTTATATAAGAAAATCATAAACCAATGTATCAAGCTCCTACAGAAACATAAAAGATTTTGTAATGATCTTTAAAGAACAACTGCTAAGGTTTGGTACGAGAGTAATTAAATTCCAAAATTACTAACCAAGATCAAGAAAGGGATGTACTTTCAAATGTAGCTGCATTATTTTTGAACAGACGCATCATGTATTTTGCTTTTCCTAAATATATAAATGTAATGTTTAAGAGGCTTTTCCACTGCACCTGTGAATTAACATGCAAAGAAACCAGGACGTGAATGAATACTCCACAACAAATCTCCACAGGGACACCTGAGAATACTTCAGATAGCCTTCTGCATGCAGATTTGAGTTGTCTCTTTCTGTGCAAAGAGGTTAACTGTTCTAAGCAGGGCACAGCACAGTGCAGATCTGGAAGCATGGATTTCAAATGGATCTGGCCAGCTTGGAGGATGGATGTCCCAGGATTCGTTCTGTCTGCACAAGTCATGCAGATAACTCAAGTTACTCCACTTCCAGGGTGCAGTAAGTCACTTCCACAGAAGCAGTCAGTGCACATTACAATTGTTCACGGAAGGAGCCAGTGTGGAATTACTCCGTGCACTGTAAATTCACTCCTTAAATAACTACATCTTAACTTTCCTATGTAGACCTTCTCACCAGCTCTCTGGACACATAAGTACCAAGCCAAAGCTCGAGGCATAAACAGGAGCAAACTGCTTTGTACCGGCTGTGCACAAATGAGCTGCTGTTGTACTTGAAGGAATATTCAAAAGGGTGCATTTGAAAAAGCAGGCCACATGAATATGGAAAAACTACATTGAAATACATGGGAAATATCTGCCACAGCTAAGGCAAGACTACACAAACTTTGGGGACTACTTTGGGTACTTGCAGCTTTTTAAAATCAAGGTCATTCATACTGCCACAGGTTAGTACACCGATGTCAGTAAACCTCTGGAAACAAGTTGCTGGTATAGCTGTATTCTGTACCATCGGTTCCACTGACTGATGTACACTCAGGGTGCCAGTGTTAAGGAACACTACTAGGCAGACACAGGCCTCACCCGACACCACTGCTGGAGTGCATTTAAAGGAAAAAAGAAAGAAAAAGAAAGAAGGAAAGAAGGAAAAACACCCAAGGTAAGTAGAGCATGAGGAGAGGCACAGCAAACCACAGAATCTGGTGAGTAAAAAGTATGTAAATTTTGGCCCTAAAGTTAGATTCTACTCCTGCCTCAATGGCACAGTGTTAGTGCTGCTGCACAAATATTCTATTGCATGCAAATACAGATAACCTAATGTAAATACTCCTATGCCATACACTTATGAGTGTGCAACTTGAAAAGTGGAGTGTTAGTGACTCAGTGTGGTCATGGCTGCAACTGGGGACAATGAAGTCAAAACAAACACAAAAAGTTAACCAGTATTTTATTTTCTACTTATAAAAAAAGGCTAATAATCCCCTCGGCTGTATTGTTGAGAAAGCTAGTGTTGTTTAGAAAGCACTGCAAAAGAAACCCTCTTTAGTTATTAATACCCACTTCAAAAAGATGCTTAGAAACTCAGCAGCAAATAAGCCTGAAGCAATCCACTGAGCAGCTGAGGAAGAAAATAGCAAATAATTCTGCACAAGGTTGTTGAACCTACACGTTTTAGGAATTAAGAAAAATAGTAACATGATCACACAGTATAAAGCACACACACATGGGAGCCACTACTACATTGCTCAGGAAGTCAGCATTTCCTAATCTTTGCAAGCTTAATTTTAAAGCCTTACTAATGTTTGTGAGTTCTGTAGGCATGATAGTTTAAGAAGCTGAAAAATTATATGTTAACACTACGAAAGGTAAGCAGCAGAATGTGTGGAAGGAAAATGGTTCTGTGGTTGAAGCACAGCCAAGACATTGGCATTTCAACCTACCTGCCCTGCTAACACAGATGTCTTTTTCAGAATACTTTATGAGAGGAACAAGCCTCAAAACTGTCCATACAAAAATACTGTGGGATAGCTAATTTGATAGTAAAGTTAAGGCACTTCAGGAAAAGACAAAAATTTCTCAATTCGCTTACATTTTACTTAGAAGAAGTAAAATAAGCATTTATCGGGAAAGCAGGAAGGATGTGAAAAACAGGAAAAATAAATACACAAACCAGAAAAAATACGTCAAAATTGTAAAACAACAGAAATACAAATATAGGCAAAGTGTATCATCAGAACTATCTCAGACTTGAAAGGCTCAGATTTAGCAAGAAGAGCTTCTCAAACATCAACAATTTGAGAACTTACGACGGTGAAGGCCAAGCTGCTGCTTAACACTGCTCTTCTCTGTACGATGCTCACTTCTTTCTTCTTGCTGTTCAGAAGCACTTTAATTTTGTAACTAACTTCAAATAATTTCAATTGAAAAAATTATGCTTCTCCTTTTTGGTTATGAAAATAAAACTAATGGGGTATTACAGTCCTGAAAACCAGCAAACAAGTATGTGTCATATCAAAAGCATGAAAAGCCATCAACTGTACAAATGAAAAGTGTAGGTAAACAAAAGAAACTCACCAGAGAAAAACTAGATGGCAGCACCTACCCATTTTTCATAATTTTACAAGCACAGGCTTCCAAACAAGATATGGAGGCAGAAGTGTAACACAATCTAAATAATAATTCCAGCAGTCTTCATCTCTGAAGTATATGGCGATGCAAGTCAACTCGTGCTTTTTTGATCTACTTGTAATAGAAGACTGCAGAACAATTTTTTTTCTAAGACAACTGAAGTTCCATCAAACAACAGCTCATTCTTTATGCATTCTGTTTTAACTGAGGTCGTACAGCATGTACAGTTTTGCCAATGTTAATGATTTAATATGCAGAAAAAAAAATAATTTTGATCAAAACCAAAAGGAACTAAAACAAATGTGTAGAAATTAAAAAAAAAAAAATCAAAGAAAATTATGCACTGTTAATTCAAACCAATATTCACTATCAATTTATTATTCTGTTAAATGTTTTTTTAGAGCAAGCATTATCAGTGAGAAAGCATTCACAGGGTAACTTCTTAAAGCACCAAAAGTTCATAATAATCCTTCATAAGAGTAAGTTCTTCCTGGTAGAACATGGAACATTTTAAAAAGATAAGATTCTGTTAGCTACACGGGGAAGATGAATTGTATTCCTAAACTGAAAAATGTTTTGTTCTTCTACATCTGAATATTTGGACATATAATCTCCCTTTAAAAAAAAAAAGACGTGTAGTTAGCTGTAGTTAATATCCATATCCCAGTCATCTACAACCTTACTGTCGATCTAAACTGAAATTATTTTAATGTACAATTGTGCATATTCAAGCTTTTCTTTAATATTTTACTTAAAGAAACCACAAGTGCAAATTTAGAAGATCATTGAAATATTACACATACCTTCATATAACAGGCACTTGTCTCTATAACTGCTTTGTCTGCACTATTCTGGTATTTTCAAACGCTGATTCTTCACCCTGAATCCATTCCACTACTTCTGACTGCCCTTCAAACATTGCACATGCTTTTGTGATGCTCCCACACTCTACAGACTTTAAGCTCTGCATTAAACTAATCAGAATTGAGGCCTCTCCTACAAGGTACTTGCTTATCCGATTTATTAGTTTCCAGAATTTTAACAGAAATTGTATCGATGTACTATAACCAAAAGAAGTAACTTTAATAGGAAAGCCAAGCACCCCAAAGGAAAGAAACACCAAATTTAAGTATGCAGTGCAACAGTATTCGCAGTAATGGTGTGCCTGGTTTAGCTGATGCTTTTATCTTTGTGCATTTATCACACAAAGACTGTAACTCACTGCACAGTTAAAGAAGAGATTACTGTAGGATGAATGGGAATCTGTGTGTCTCAATTTTCCTGAACTTTTCTGTTTGACACTGCCATCACAATACATACTTTTCTACCCAGGGAAGAAAATACTCTTATATGGAGATATTTGAGCTCTGGCCCTTCAGCAAGGCAACACACACTTGTTTTTTAATCAAAGGAAAGAGTTATGCTAAGCTCATATGCTAAATCCTGAGGGAAATTAAACTATGCTTTCTTCTGCTACTCCTACAGAAAGTTGGCTCTTTTCTCATAGACCATCCTGGATGTAAGCACAGCTGCTGAAGTCACAGGAATTTTCCCTCCCAAACAACTGGGAGAACATCTATCAAACAATGGTCCTGGGATATGGGAAGAAAATCCTGATATATCACCAGGCTAAAGAAGCAGCCTAGAGTCTGTACAGCTGTATCTATTGATTAAGTCAATTCAATTTAAGAAAACTTAAAACATTTATTTATTTTCCCCCTTTTTTCTTTCTTTTTTTTTTTTGTTTTTGAGAGGAAAGATTCACAGAGCTTTCGATCTTAGAGGCATACTGTTAGTTTCACAGACCATCTTTCTTGCTATTTTTAAAGCCATTCCTTTCATATTCCACAGCTCTCACACTGAGCACTCAATGAGTTGCCCAAGCTAGCTACCAGATTTTACAATTTCTTTGTGATTTAATTTAATACCCTTATTTTACATCTAACCACGTAGCTCATAACATATTTTCTTAACATAATTATTTAAGGCGTATATAGAAATTACATCAGTAACACTGAAAACAATTACTGAGCTGGTATTTGACACTGGATAGCAATTAGTACAAACTGAAGTAAAGCAAACAGAGGAGCTATGAAGTAGATATTGACTAATACATTCTTTGTAGTAAGATCTGATATCCTAGAAAAAACTTTGACTACTAACTCACTGGATGAATTCTTTTTCAGTACATACAACTCTCTGCATCTTAGTGCTTCGCCCCTTTTCTTGGCTAACCAGAATGACCACTCAAACAACCGACACTTCCAAAATCTTAGCACAGTATTTAATACTGGACATTGCCTCCAAAACCTTCTAGTTATAAACTTCCACACAACCAAATGAAAGTCTAATACGTAGTTCTGATACGATCAAACCTTTAGAATTCAAATTTTTATAATGCGGATTTAAAATGCCTCAAGACATTATCGTCAAATTACATTCCAAGGTCAAATATATATACAATAAGCACTGTAAAAATCAAAGAAGAGTTGACACACCACAGAGTCATTAATGTACAAAAATGTGTATTTTTGAGGGACACTGTTAAATATTTTTTATCTTTCTTAATGACAACAAATAAAGAAATGCAGTACTGCCTGGGCAGTGACTACAAATGTCTCTCAAAGAAGATGAATCCTGACTGGCTACAACATCATGACTCAAATCCCACCACCTTAAAAATACCCAAACTATTGTATGCTGCGAGGCATTTACCATTCCTAGGGCTTTACTGGCCTCTATCCTCAAGCTGTTAATTAACACCAGTAAGTATAAAGAAATATCTTTAATGCTTTGCAGGTTATCAAGCTGGTCAGAAAAACAGCTACATCATCCTAATACTAGAACTAGCTCCCTCAGATTTTTAGCATCTCTACCACCACATGAACATGCAGTATCCTCAGAGCTTAATTTTTAGAAAAACCCAGCAAGTCAGATTGCACTATTTCCACAATCTTAACAGCTACATATAACTGGAGAACACCTGCCTGAGGCCAATATGATCAACTCCCAACATCTGTTGTGCACACATAAAATTCCAATCTTCTAATAAAGATTGAACACATGCAGCCAAGCAGAACTGTATTTTTGTCATAAGATTCCATGTACAATAAAGATGTACTCCTCTTATGTTCTCAAATAACAGACTATTTGTTAATATGTGATTTCCTATGAATGTTTCCACTCTGAATTTTAATTCTGAATGCTAGCCACAGCAATTGAAGTTGCACGAAAACTTACAGTATGAAACCAAACCAACTAAACCTAACTCGTTTTAACAGACTGAGGTCATATTCTTGGTGCAGTCCCACCCCATGATCTGTTATGTATTTATGCTATACACTCATCTCAGAATCTGTTGCTAGAGTGTGCGCTATATATTCTGCTGTAGTCAATAATAAAGAAGTGATGCATTTATTTTAAAAGCAAACAAACAAAACAAGAAAGCAAACAACCAATGACAGACATACAAACTAAATAATGAACATTGTCCACATTTTTCTTTGTGTCAAATTAGTTTAAAAGAAAACTGGAAATCAATATAGCCTTGTCGCTGTGTTTATTTTCCTGACATCTCATATTTATCTCTGAAGGATTTTTACAAATCTTCTTACCCTTCCAGATATCACAAATTTAGATATTAACCAGCTGCCTTTTCTACAGAGTTCTTTTACAATATTCCCATCTAATGCTGTGCTTACCCTTTTTTCTGACAGCATAAAGTTTATCAAATGTTTCCAGACTTTTATGCCCTTCTTGAGATACATTCTGTTGAACTACACATTACTCCTATTACATTCACATCTAAAACTTGCATTTTACTTGGCTACTCTATGGTTTAGATTACCTCATTTTCAATTACACAGTTCTATTCTGGCTTCCTTCTCTTCTGAAAAGTTTACCACTGCTTTTAGTTTTTAACTAAACAATCTTTTAAACTACAAACATGATGTAAAATACAAAGCATATAATAGGACAGCAATCAAGTATTAACACAGGAAAATGCACATTCAAGATACTTCAAGCAAGCTACACAAGAATCAATCACAAATTATAAAGGTATATTTTTCACCTCATTTCATTCAGGGTTATCCATCTCTTCTATAAACAAAGAACTTAGGCACAACTACCCTTCACTCTGTCTGTAATTATCATAGCACAACAGCCCTGTACATCTGAAGATGTTTGCCTCTACATTTTAGTAAGATAGTTAAGCATTGGTCATATGTAGTCTGAAGCTGAACAGCATCCTTACAGAATTTTAAACCAAAAAAGTTTGCAAAGTAATTTAAAATAAATAAATGCACGAACTCCACACTCTCCACGGGAACAGTCAGGGATAGAAAAGCACAGTATCCTGTCAATTCATATTAAAATAGAGTAAAATGTAGTCAAAACACAGACAAAACTATAAGTGCAGACCAATCACACCCAGAAGTGAACCAAAGGAATCAAATCTTTCTTCCAAATAAAGTATACTACAGAAATTTCACTACTGTGAATTCTGGCATAGAATGTGCTTTGCTTTTTCTTTTCTAATTTCTAGTGAAATCTAGTGATCACGTACATCCATTCACCGCGCTGGAATATCACAGTGACTCAGAGAGGGAACAAAGTCATTTACTAAGTCAGTGGCACACATTCCAAACCAATTTCTAAGACTGAGCCTTCTGACCTTCAGTGAACTCACAGCCCAAAAAGGTTTGAGAAAACCTGCAAAGTAGATTTTTCTGAAATAATATTAATAATAATAATAATAAAGCTGCTGAAAATAGGCTGCATTTACTGTATTTGAATAAGTATTTCCTGGTTGTCAATTAAAAAAAAAAAAAAAAAAAGGCTGTGTGCGGGAAGCACATTTGTCAAATAACTGATAATGTGTGAGATGACAGAGGAGAACAAAACACACAAGAGCAAGGTGAAATCAAGCCAGACATACCTGAGTTGTTGTTAGGCGAAAAACTGGGCCGCTTGTGGGCACTGAGAGTCGAGGCGAAATGCTGGTAGGACCTTGTCCCTGTGTCTGTACTTGAGCCTGCATTTGTGCCTGGGCTAGGGCCTGCTGAGGGACCATCACAAGTTGTCCAGCATCCGTGCGCACCAAGACCATACCTAGTAAGAATAAAGCGACAATAACTGTAGAATAAAGAATAACATGACAAATTATAAAGAATCACACAACTATGAAATATAGAATAAAAACAACAATAACACTGTCCTTTTTTCTTTATCCTCGTCTTTCTTTTTACTGGGGTGTAATATGAGATTTTACTTCAATGAAGAAAAGGAGCTCCCACCAGCAGACAAAAACTTCTCAAGTTAGTTTGAAATTCAAACACCTGTAGTTTATGGTGACCAAAACAAAGGGTAACTTGAGCATATAGGTGGGCAGTGATGCATGGAAGCTAAGGTTTGGAGAATTAAACTTGAAAGAAATAGTCATTAAAGTAAACTATAACAACGGTCTAGTTGCTGAGAACAACATTTAGTTTGAACATACCAGGGACAGTGACAAGAGAGCTTTACTAAAACAACAGCATTAGGGAACATGTAGATGCAAACATTAAGCCAGACACATTTCTGAGTATACAATATTTGAGATCTAGTTAATGTTTGAGCACTGACACATGAATTTATTCGGCACCTACCATCACTGTACTGGGAGGTTTGGGCATGAAGAAAAAACACTGTCACACCCAGAGACCCAACACAATTAGAAGCATGGGTATTTGAGGAAAATTCCAAGGAATCGTTTTAAATGAACAGAGTACTTTCTGGATGTAATACTTTTATTTTCTCACAATACGCTTCACAAATAAAAGCCTTTCTACACACCCAGACTTGCCCTTATTGTAACTGTCCTGCTTTTCCACTATCAGCAGGTCAAAAAGGAGCTCCCAGTGGGTCAGATGGCCCCTGAATCACCCGGACCTTTACACTTATTCCAGATCACTACAAGCACATAATGTGCTTTTTCTAGTTCAGTCAGAACTAAGAAGTCATTCTCCAGATACATTATTCAAAAAGAATTTTCAAGTTAGTCTCAGAATACATCCCAATCTAACCTAGATGCAAGTAGGATAAAATGTACTATCGAAAAGGAACAGGTCTTTCAGGGTCTAGGAAATCTCTTTCACTCTGTTGATAACAGAGCCAGGAGACATCGTTCCTGCAACTTATCTGTATGTATAGATTTCTTCATATGCATTTTATAACTTTGCAAGGGAAAATAAAGAAGGTAAAAACATATACTCACTTCTAAGTATTAGCTTCCCAGAAACAAGCAAACAAACAACCTCGGTAAATAGATTTTGAAACACTGAGCACTGCTATACCCAGCAAGCAACCATATTCAGAAGCAGTCTACACCTTTCATCCAGTCTCTGACATAGAAACACAGAGCCCAGTCCCATGATGAACACAACTGAATTGGAGCTGCAATAGAAGCCCTCACTCACCGAGTCACAAAAATCACAAACAGAAAACACATTTCTGCCACTATGAACTGAAGAGCTGTGGGAATCGAGTTTTAACATAAAAAGCACAGTGCTACTGCGAGGACCTCCTCCAAAGGATTCGATCGCATCTCTCCCAAAGCCTGATGAGTAATTTTTAAAAAGAAGAGTTCAACAACAAATCTTAAAAACATAACTTTCTAGGTGCATCAGCCCTTCTGGCACCAGACCTAATGGTTTGTAGAAAACCCCGCAAGCAGATGCCCTATTCGATATCTGCTGTTCTGGAGAAACAAATATTAATACACTGCTCCAGTGTGCGGAACAGATACCATTCCTCTGAGTGTTGTGAACCTAATATAAAAATCCTTATAGGATAAAGCCTACCACGCATTAAAAAAAAAAAAATACACGTTCTATTGGCATTACAGCAATTCACATCTGTCTTGTTAATTACTTTTCCAACCTTGTAAAATCTAATCGGAATTGTTTTAAAAATGAACAGAATGGACAAATTAATTGCAACATGCACCACATGGTTTCAATAAAAGTTGCGGATATAACGCATCTATAACGTAGATGTCCGTGCAGCAATTTTATATCTTAATCCAGCTTTGAGGAGTTGAAAATTATTTTGCAGCAAGTAGGAAGTGGTCAGATCCTCAGAATTGAGTTAAACATGGAGATTAATTTTTCTTTGATTTTATTTTAATTTTAATTTAATTTTTCCTTATTGTCAGCCATGAAAAGATCCAACTTGTAAGCTGGTATGAAGTGTTAGAACTGGTTATTATATACTAACCAGTATTATTTGCTAAAATAAACTCATTCTAAACTTCTGCATTAGGCAGAAGATCACAATATGAGAATTTCAACATCAGTTAATAACGATGCACAAACTTAAAGAGTAACTAATCAAAAATAACAATGTATTTTCTGAATTACTCTTATCCTTCGAACACGCTATCCTCCTGTTAATGCAAATTTAATGGATTTCAAGCTATCTAGTAATAAAATTAAATTCAAGCGATACATTTTCCACACTATTATTTCCAGAACTGTCTGTAAACCTGACAAGATTGCTTTCAAGGGCTCTGTTTTCCCTTTCTGTTTAAAAAGTACATAGTGGAACAAAGGCAATAAGCTGCAGAAACTGTATACAAAGTCATGATACAACTTATCACAGGTATTTAGTATTTATCAAGCATATTAAAAATGTGAAATCAATGGCTAAAGCCACCAATATAATTGGAATATAGCCACACATTTTTAAACTAACCCCTTACTAGTTTTAAGTTAGTCAGGTCTCCAGGAAACCACTGAGCTTTATCCAGTTGGGGCACCAGAATTTGGAGCAGGAGTTCCATAAACTACATCAAATACACAGCTACTAAAGCACACCCAGAAGCACACTTCTATTGCATTTTGCTCTATTTATCTTAGCTAACAAAAAACAGCTATTAAAAAGAAACACGGTGAAAGAAATAAATTATTTCAGATTACATCAGTATCTCCAGGTAGTATCACACTGTTGACATCAATAGAAAAAAAGAAAAAAGGAAAAAAAAAAAAAAGTTTAAATGCCAATTTATCTCCTAGATCTGTAACAAACTTAGCAACTTTTGCAACGTTGTAATCTATGCATGGGAGCACAGACTGAGACCCTGGGACCATTAAGGTAAAGCAATACACAGTGAAGTAGGAATTACCAGGATGGGGAGATGCTGCTTTGATTCATCAGCTAAACTTGCATGTTTACAAAACAACACCAAGAAACTAAGAGGAGAACAAACAGGACACGGGGGCTTCTTCAGGGTTGGAAACAAAATCCAGTGATGGCAAGGCTGTGCGTACCCAGTAAGGAGCGACACAGTCACACACACCAAAAGGAAGAACTTTACATGAAGTCAGACTGCATACTGTGGATACAGTCACCTGGTGCCCATCAGAAGGCACTCCCTGAAAACAGAAAACTTTTCTCCATATCAAGAGTATAGCAAATCGCAGAGCACTTCAAGAAAGACGTGATCCCTGGTTAACACATTCCAGACTGTTCTGGTGCACAGCTGTTTTTACACCGTTACAAAATAACTTACCATGACCACCACTTTCCCTACGATAGGAAACAAGTACTCGCCAAACAAGAGGCACAACTACTCTGCACCAACAGCAAAGTGCCCTAAGCCAACAACAACCTCGCTCATGCCAGCCAGTCCGTCAGAACTCGCCCTGAGGGGTGCCTGTCCTCTAGCTCCCAACACGCCGAGCAGCGGGAAAAAGCCAACTTTGAAAAACCTCCGTCAGAGAAAGGCCGAGCAGAGAGCCGCGCGCCCGCCCCGCCCGCCCCACTTACCGGGCGGGATGGTGAAGCCCGGCGGCAGCTGGATGGTGGTCTGCTGCGGCGGCCTGACGATCAGCTGCGGGGCCACCAGCCTCGGGGCGGCACCCAACGCGGGCCGCGGCGACAGCGCCTGCGAAGCGGCGGGGAGGGCAGCGCCCGGCTTGGCGACGCCCGCGGGTTTGGCGGCCGAGCCCGGTCCCGGCGGGGTGGCGGCGGGCGCGGGGCTGGCGGAGTTGCCGAGTGCGTTTACTGCGGGCTGCGGGCCGTGCGCGGGCTTGGGCTGCGCCGCGCCGCCTTCCCTGCCGGCCGGGCTCTGCCGGCCGCTGACTGGCGGCACCGCCGCCGCCCGGCCCCTGGCGCCCTCCCCGTTGGGCGCCGCCTCGCCGGGGAGCGGAGCGGGCTCGGCGGTGTCGGCTCCCTCCGTCGCCGCCACCCGCCCGCCGCCCTCCGCCCCGCTCCCCTCCGCGGCCTCGTTGCGCGGCGGCGGCTCTGCGGCGGGCGGGCTGCGGCCGGGACTGGGGCTGCCCGCGTCCCGGGAGCCGGCGGCCACATGGTTGTTGACAGGCGGGGCGGGCGGGGGTGCGGCGGGCTGCGACGGGACCGGGGCGGCGGGGCTGCCGCCGAGCAGAGCCGCTCCATGTGATTGCTGCACACTACTACTGTTTACACTCACTCCCCGCCCTGCCGCCGCCGCCGCTACCGCCGCCGCTGCCGCCGGGGGGGACGGGGACGGGAGCGGCCCCAGGGCGGGGGCTCGGCTCTCCGCGGCTCCGGGACGGCCCGCCGCAGCCTCCTCCACCCCGGTAGCGGGGGGGGGCGCGGGGTGCCCCTGCTGCTGCCGGACGGGGCTGCTGCCCCCCGCCTGGCTGCCCTGGCGCTGCTGCTGCTGCGGCTGCTGCTGCTGGGACGGGGCGGAGGTCCTGGGCTGGGGCGCCTCGGCCGAGCCCCGGCCGCCGGCCAGCTGCGATTCCAGGGAGCCCACCAGGTCGCTGACCGCCTTCTCGTCCACCTCCTCGGAGAAGAGCAGCATCTCTTCCAGGGGGTCCGAGGCGCCCGCCGCCATCTTGCGCTGAGGTGGGAGCCGGCCGCGCAGCGCGCAGGCGCGCCGGCCTCTGTCGCGCGCGGGGCACCCTGGGAGGGGCCGCCTTCCTCCTCCCCTCGCCGCGGGGCGGGCGCTCGTGGGGCGCGGGTGGAAGGCCGGTCTCGGTGTTTTGTGGCTCGCTTTTCGGCTTCGGGGGATACTTGCTGAGATGCGCAGGGCTTCCGCTGCTCCTGGCCGGCAGGGCGTGAGCAGGGCCTGGCGACCTGCCCGGTGTGGGCAGGGGCACTGCGTGCGGGAGCATCGGGCAGCAGCAGCGCTGCGGCGGTGCGGGTTTCTGACGCCTGGCAGTGAGCGTTGGGAAAGCCTGCCGACCCGGCTCGGAGCGCTGTACGTTTGCACGCAGTAAAATCAAGTGTCGTGCGATCGCGTTACCTGGCGTTCGCAAAGCTGCCATAACCGTGTGCTTTGCCTTCAAGTCATTCGTTTCTCGTGAAAACAGTCCCAGGCAGCAGGTGGTTCTCAGCGAGAACTGAAAGCAGACAGGCTGCGAGAAGGGCTCGGCAGCCCAACGCGGGCTTTTTTTTCCAAGGCGGCAACGTGCTACTGAAGCCGCTGGAAGTCCTGATACAGGCAGGCTGTTGTGTCTGCTTCAAAGCTTTTGTGTCCAAAACTCCTGCATTTCACTGTCAGTGGAAGGCTTGTAAATCTACCAGAACGCTGTCTGCATCACCACAGCACCTGCCCTCACGCTGTTCCCTCAGCATCCCCACTGGAAATTTGAGGCGGTTCATTCTGTTTGTAGCAATTTTGTCATTGCTTTTCTATACACGCTTTTTCCATCACTGCTTGCCTCATGCATTTGGAAATTTCCAAGAGGAAAACGGTAGCCCCAACCTGTAATTTGTTTGACAAATGACAGAGCAGTTTCTTTCATGGGACCCGCAGAGAAAGTGATTTTGCCCACGTGTATAATCACTTCCTACGATCATTACATCCATTCTTGCACACAAGTGATAACCACCATGTATTTTTCAAGCTGACAGCAGAGAACAGCTTGGAATCCAGAGGCTGTCTGCTGACCTATGATCACATGGATGTCTGCAAAGTTGGATACATTTGGTCTGCTACTTGGTGGCCTGAAATGGTGACTCACTTTATGATTTTTTCAGGATTCTCCCCCCAAAATGAAAAACGTATATCAGTGAATAACCTACCTGAGCACAAAGTGAACTCATAGAAAAGAGTGACGGTCTCGCTAAACCCACACACAGCTGATAATCCATTTTCAAACTCCAAAGTCATACACCGTATGATCTGGCTGGAGTCACGAGGCTAAGCTGCTAATCACTTGTTACCATCCAGGTTACATATTTTTATTCAGGGTAGGTTTTCTTTCCAGATTGTACGTTCATGCTTTTAGGAACAGGTTTATGATAAATCAAAATAAACCACATCTAAAATGCATTAAGAATATCCAAACAAGGTCATGTCTCTTTAATTAGGGAAGTTCAAATGTCTCCTGAAGTTAAACCAGCAGTCAGTAAAAGAACTGGTGGCATCAAGAGGTGCTCAGGATGCACAAATGGGAAACTCTGCAGTAAGTGCAGGTAAAAGCACAGTAGTACACATGAAAAACAGGACCCAGCACCTAGGAATACTTCCGTGGAATACTACAGGTGAGACTGGGACTTCTAACAAATGTTTCTATCTGGAAATTTAATTATAGCACTGTCATAGCACATCATAGCACACTTCATTTGCGCTTGCACAAAAATAAAGAATATTAACTTGGGTTTGCAAAACATAAAAATCTATTCAGTATTACTTTGTTCACAGTCCCATATTTTACTTATTTTTTAATCAAGAGAAGATTCCATGCTTTCTTCATTCACGGGGACCTAACCTGCACTTTGTTTGCATACTGCTGTCTCCACAGTTTTTATAAAAGGATGTCGTGTTGGACACGTGATCCTCCAACTAGTCCTGACTGCGAAAAATGTTTCAGCATACATTTTTCTATTGCACTATGCCATTAAACTTGTGTCTCGATAAAAAGCACCCTAGAGGAAAGCTTTATTGCTACGTAACTTCAGAAGATAAAAAATATTTCAGCTGGAAGGAGAAAATTACAAGTCATGATTTATATTACAGCTTTCAAAACTTCAAAAATGACCTGCTTTTAATTACAGTTCTAAAGTACATCTGAGGATGAATAATCTGTAATACATGAATTCAGTCATACATCCTCCCATTCACCCCTTCTTAATTTAGCCACTTTACATATATAAACACACAATAAGAAAATATAATAGAATATTTTATTTAATAAAATACCATCTACTCTGATAGACATCGGACTTGCACAAATGAGAAAGCAATAATGGTAAGAATATACATGAACTTGTTGCTGAATCTATCTCTGGGCTTGCACTTCTATGTAAGGAGCATGAGTTTTAGTGAAGGACAGGATCTCTGTGAACTTTTGTATTCACTCTTTTATCATAAAAAAAAAACTTTAAAAAAATATTTACATACTTTTCAATGATGAAAAGTACAGAAAACAGTTCTGAACAAATTTGTTGCTCTTTCATCTTCATTACTTTATTCCATACATACTTAGCTCCTAGAAAATCACAGACCCCTGTGCTCACCTCATTAGACCTCTTCAAAAACAATCTTTCCTGAAGTATATTTTGTTTCAAATAGATATTGGCCAGAAGCAAAGCCGCATGGGGATATGGGGAAAGCAGATGTATTTCAGTGTATTCTACTTACTCCTCTCTCTGCTCTTAGATCAGCATCTCCAGCCAGAGGCCAGGTCTTTCCTGAAAACTCCTCCAAAACTTTGCTTACGCTCCCCTAAACTCCACCCATATCTAAGGTGATTAATCTCCTTCAGTAATGAGGCAGGAAAAATGTAATACACACAATCTGATCCTCTAGATGGCTATTAGGCTCTCCACCTCCTCCAGAAGACATTGTTATTACGACACAGTGAGCAGCAGCTCCAGGCCATCCTCTAGTGGTCAGCAAGACTCTCTCTTGCCTTGTAAGGTACCATGGGAAAGGTACCTATACTTTTCTTACCGAACGCTTTACATAGAGCAGAGTTACAGATACTGATTTCAGCAGCTGCCTCCCACTGACTTGACATGGCCACACGCCTCTTGCATACTCTGCAACATCCTCAGAATACATTGTTGTAATATCTGCAGGGCATTAAGACCTTCCATAACTTTACTGTCAGTTCCACCTTGGCATAAAGTTTCCAGAAGCCTGTACAGCTCCTATTTACAAACATCTCAGCTCTTCCAGAAAATCTGGGCTTTCTCTTGTGTTCCAAAGCCTTATCTTGAGAAAAGTGCTTACTAAACCTCTGTAATATCAATGTTCCCTTGCTGAAACAAAATCTATTAGGTACCCTTTTCTGTAAGTTCATTTTCACTGCACAATATTACATAAGATGTACATGTTAGGTGTAATCTCAAGGTCATGTGGGTTTTTTTTCTATTTGCTTGTACAAAAAGGGTATTTTTTCAGACATGATACCATACCGAAGTCGGGATTTCACCAACAGCTGTATTAGTGAGTGCTGCTTGGCAGATCTGACCACCAGCACTGCCCACTGAGCACAACAAAGCTGAGTAGTTATTGTTCAGCATTCTGCAGCTCTCTGTATGTCTGCATCCTAAATTACTTACTAAGGTACTTGAGAGCCTAGTATTCAGCGACAGGTGCTTTGGGCATATCACTCTCTCTCTCTCAAAGAAAAAAAAAAAAGACAAAAAGAAAAAAAGAAAAAACACCATAGAGAAGAAAACAAAACCATACAAATCACCCAACCTGCTTCACACCACGCCTGCTGTTCCCAGGCAGAGACAGGGTTCCAGGCTGTGGGCTCAGAGTCCTGGCACTCTGGGTTGGAGGAACCCCAACACCCACACCGTGAAAAATATCTCAGTAATCTTCTGAGGCCAGGACTCATGCAAAATAAGTTTATTTGTGATTGCAATGGTGGGTATCCTGTGAGCAGGAGCACACTTGCAGAAGCAATATCGTATCTTTTATTCCCTACAGTCCAACACTCATTCCCTCTCCTGGTTCCTCACTGGCTGAGTACTTCAGGTTCATAACTTACCCAACCCTTGTTCCTAGCCGTAGTCTACTTCAGTTAATACATCCATTGACAGTGTTCTCCCAATCTGACAGTTTGTATCTGAATAGTTTCTAGTTTCATCATTCTCTCCGCAATAGATTAGTCCCTGTTTTGGGTACATATAACAGCTGTCCAGTGATTATTTTATCCCCTAGGTTTAATTCAGCATTCTTAAAAAGCAGTGCTATTATTCCAGCCCCCTCTATCCCTGTCACCTTTGAGGTTTCATTACTTTCAGAGCCAAAGGTGACCTGGCCAGCCCACTATCTACAAAAAATACAAACTCTTCTTCTTTAGGTTCCACTGCTATATTTATCAGGGGTTCTTAGTGGGACCAAATTTTTGAGAACCCCCGACCCTTCTATTTTTAATTTATAACAGTGAACAAGTTCTCCTCCTTTTTTTCTTTCCAGACATTCTTGTTTTGGGTGGCCAGGTCAGTCACACTGAAAACATTTCTTTAGAACCTGTCCCAGCTGGGGGTCAGGCTGACACACAGGTAACCTTTCTTCCCTTCACCTCCCTTCCTCTCTCCTCCATTCAGGCCCTTCCTCCCACTCTTTTCTTTACTACTTGGTCCGCTGTGGAAACCATTAATCTCACTCTCTGTTTTTCCATCTCATCTCCTCTCTTCACGTACACCTTTCGGGCCTCACACAAGAGTGCTTCCAGAGGCTGTTCACTCTGTCCTTCCATCTTTTGGAGTTTTTTTCTGTATGCCTGGCCATGCTTTGGTTACAAAACAGACTTTTAGAATTCCCTGGGCTACACGGTCCTCAGTATTCATTCCCGAGTATCTCCTCATTCTATCCCTCAGCCTCCCCAGAAAGTCACTAATCACATCCTTGTTCTGCTGGACTTCAAAAGTCTTGGTAAAATTTTAGGACTTGGGAACTTCTTCCCTAACTCCTGCAATTATTATATTCCTCAAATCCTTCATATGATTTCTCTGCTGTGGATTACTGTTATCCCAATTGGGGTCAGCTATTGGATATTTCTGTTCTTCTGGGATAACTGCTGGTTCAGGAGGGTTAGTTCTTTCTCTTTCTTGCATAGCTGCCCATCTAATCATCCCTCATTCTTTTCCAGTAAACAGCATACCTAAGATGGACATCATCTTCCTCTATAAGAAGAAACTGGGCCCTAAAAACTGGTCTAATTCTTCCACTAGTCCTATAGTATTTTTGATTAGAGACTCCATTTCCTTCTTGAAATTCCTGACTTCTTCACTGGTGAGTGGGGAGTTCACATAGCCTATCTGTCCTTGTCCTGATGGGACCTCCCTTCAGGGTTACATGGAGGTGTTAGTACTGTGCATATCAGGGAAGGGAAGGTTTTCAATATCTCTTCTACATTGTTCCCACTCCCTTCAGAGCTGTACATGCTCCACTCCCCTAGAGACAACATTAGCTGCACCTCCTGGTTCCCCTTCTGGGTCAGCTGCTGCTGTTCCTTGTGTAGCATAAGGGTTATATAGAGAATTATCTAGAGGACCCCATTGGATGGATTTTGTCTTTAATTCCTCCTCCCCTTGGTCTGGACTTTTTGCTAAGAACAAATTCACCTCCTGCTTCCAACAAGCAGCACAATCTGACTTGGCTTCTAAAAAAAAGGGGGTTTATTATTTACATATATGTTCAAAGCCTGACAAACCACACATTCGTCAGACCTACCTGTATTTTGACCAAAATACCGACATTTCTTTTATTGGCTCTCTAGGATACATTAGTACACAATACCTAACTATTTTCTTGTATTTATTTCTGGTTTTAGGATTATTTTTGCAATTCCAAATCATTCTTCCCAAAGGGGAACCTTTGGGAACCTTTGGTGCTATCTTCAGGCACAATTCCAGGGACTCTTTCTTCACACCATCTCTCCCTGGAGTCTTTGATTCCAATTATTCCAGCCCCTCCCAGTGTACTGTAAACTTACTTACTGCTGTAAACTTGAGTTCACAGAGATACTGCACACCTATGCTTGGGACTTTGAAAAACTGAGACTGTACTGCTGAGCACTTTTCTGCGCATGGCATGCCATACGCTTACAGGCTCTCTGATTCCCTGCAATTCTTTTAGTCTCATGCTTCATCCATCTCTAGTTGTGTCCCTCATGGGACTACAGAACGATGGATCAGAACTCCACATTTTGCACTAATGTCTCAGTCATACCTTATGCAAGGGTCTCTCCCAACCCCCAAGGCAATACTTTAATTTTCTTACCTTGGTCCACGTGCAGAGATACCAGGTCTAATTTTTGATGATGGTGCCCATAATTCCCTAAGACTTTGCTGAGCCTGCCTTTCAATAGAATAGCTTTGGTTTTCCATCAGCCATGCTGGGAAGTCATCCCATCACCTCCAAGAGGCCCACTGACATCAGCGGGATGCACCTCTCCTGTTTATAGTAGCGAGATAACGCCAACAAGCGAGTGGATCCTGGTCGAGTTCCCAGACTGTGAGAAACGTCTTAGTAATTTTCTGAGGCAAGGTCTCATGCAAAGTAAGTTTATTTGCGACGGCAACGCCAGGCATCCTGTAAGCAGGAACGCACTTGTGGGAGTAATATCATCTTCTATTCGCTACTGCCTGGCACTAGTTCCCTCTCCTGGATCCTCACTGCCTGAGTACTTGAGGTTCACAACCTACACAAAGCTTGTTACTAGCCATATACAGGCAGAGTTATATTACCAACCTTTAATTTCTTCCTTTTTAGGAAATTCATTTGCCAGTGATGTTTCACAGCCTTTAACTTGTTTTTCTCAGCTTACTTCCTTATCTCTTGCGATGGAATTCTCCACTGCCTGCTGACTTGGCTATCTCTGAGAGAACGCACCGTTTGTTTGCTTGTGTGTCTTTTGCAAAATGCACAGCTAGTAGAATTACCAGTGCAAAAATAAAGCACTCACAACACAACTCCTGAGCCTGACGGGGAAAAGTGCAGTCGAGCTCAACCGGCCACAGAAGCCGTACCACGCAGCGCAACAAAAACTCTCGAAAGCGCTCCGCGCCTCTGAGGTAATTAGGCGGATGACCCCAACACTGCTCCCCACCCTCAGCCCCTCTTGGAGCTTCTCGCGAGATCTCCTTTGCTCCCGGCATCCATTTCGCGGCTGGAGAGAGGGGGGGCGCCGCCGAGGGAAGATGAAGGCGGCGGCCATGTTGGCAGCTTCAGGGCGGTTTTGGTGTGGGGTGTGCTGAAGGAGTCTGCGCGGGGAGAGCTGTTGCTGGAGGATCGGCGAAAAGTCGGTCTTGAATCGGGAGGAGAAAGAGCGCCTTCTACGTTTCTGAGTCGGGCTTGTTTCGTTGTTTGTGTCCGGCTTCAGGAGCGCTCGGCAGGGAAGGAGGGGGGGGTCCCTGACCGAGGAGGCAGCACCATGAGCGGGGGGACGCCCTACATCGGGAGCAAGATCAGCCTCATCTCCAAGGCCGAGATCCGTTATGAGGGGATCCTGTACACTATCGACACCGAGAATTCCACCGTGGCGCTGGCCAAGGGTAAGGGCCTAGCGGAGCGAAGGAAGGGTCCTGGAGACGGGGCGGGAGAGAGCGGGGAGTCCGTGGGGCCCGTTGGGGCCGCGCGGCGATGGAGCGAGAGCCTGAAGCGGCGGCGTTGTGGCGATAAGGAGGTTCCAGAGTAGGCCTGCAGCCTCAGAGAGCTCAGCAGTAGCTGCGAGTGGGGATTTGGGGGTTCTAGCGAGAGCCCGCGGCGTTTCGGCCGGAGACACAATCTGCCGCCCTCTTCCCCTCACCGGAGCCATGGCTTGGGGGGCGGGGGGGGGGGGGGGGGGGGGGTGCTGTGGCGGCCGCGACGCCTTGGATGGGAGTGGAAGTGAAGGAGGGGCTGGTAGAGCCGTGGCGGCACGGCGCGGCCGCTGCGGGGGGTGGGAAAGCCGGCGGGTGCGGAGGGACTGCCGCGAAAAGGGGCTCGGAGCCTTAATTGGGCGGGCCGGCGCAGGAGGGGCTGCTGGGAGTCCTGAACGGAAGGGAAGTGAAAGCCTCAGCTGGTCCTGAGTTCGTAAAAGAGAGTAAGAGAGGAGGCAGGAAAGAGGATTTATTTGCATCATAAAAATGCTAAAGCTAAAGAGGCTGCACGCTGCTGAACGCTTCTCATCCCGCAGTGGGAGACAACTGGAGGCAGCTGCAGTCTGCAGAAGGTACTGTGAGTGCTAGGTTGTCGACAAAGAAGCTGGTCGAGGGCACTTCAGGAGTTCTTTGTAAGCTGTATGGCACTGTGTAAATTAAAATTGGGTACAGACATAGGTGAGAGAATGTGTAAGCGGGAGAATATATGTGCTGGAAACTTATGGAGGGGTGTGTTCACAGAGTGAGTGTTGGAGACCAGCAAATGAAAAAAACTTTGAGGCTGCACAAACGAAAGACTTCAGTGTTTCGCGTATGCAATAATGCACTGTCAACGCGAGCCTGGTAGCCATCACAGTGAGTGCATAATGTTCAGGTCAAAAGTTAAGCGAAAATCTTTATTCTTAAAAACTCTGTGGTATTTTAATTTATACTTATTCAGTCTGTCTAAGTATTGTAAACACACTCATAAAAACAGATTTTATCCAGCTGATAGGTAGGGAGGAAAATTGCTCCTTGTATAAATTAAACTTCTGGGGCCGAGAATATTCCAGCACTCTGTTTGTGTTCAGTATAGTTCATGTAGATACTTAATAGTTGGTCTCTGGAGTTTATACCATGTAGCAGTTTGTTTGCTTTTGCCGCTCATTGGCATTTATGGTATTTTTCTGTTTGTGTGCCATGTCACTTTAAGGCCCCTCCCACCCTCTAGTGCGTAGAGAATTATTATTTAAAGAGTAGATTGCTTTATCCTGTGAGTTCTTATGTGTATGTTTTGTAACACTTCATAGTTGGTTTGGTTGGCATGCATAGTTCGTTTACTGGGCATTTAGCTCTCTTGATGTGATCTTATTTCTAAGGTTGCCTTGAAGTTGATTTACCTTGCTAGAAGTGAATTATCTGCTCAAAAAAGATAGCTAGTATTTTTTTTATGTGAGAAAAAGATGAATACTGTGATTAAAAAAAAAGTTTAGAAATTCGACTTGAATGCTATGGTTGTTAAGATTAATACAGAAGCACTTAGAAGAGTCCTATTCTTGTGGAGCTTGTGATAGTCTTACTTTAAATTAAACAGATTTAATGCTGACCAAGCCAATCTTGCATGACTTTCCAAGAGTGATTAAGTCACGTTATGGCATATCTGCCAAAGTGTGGTTATTTAAGATGGATCAAACTACAGTTACAAATCTAATCTACTTTCCTCCTCTAACTCTAATAAAAAATGTAAATCTAAATCATTTCATTTGTTATAATATAACCTGGCTGAGTTGGCTCAGGAATTTGTGTTTTGTAATACAGTGTTATGATTCAGAAGAAAATAAACCAGTATTTCTAGGCCACTGAGAACCTAAAATCATGCTCTTAATCTGAAAGCTGATAACAACCATGTTAGGCTTTGAAACAGTTCACTGTGCTCATGAACAAAATGTTCAAGTCTGTAGACAAAGTTTCTGAGCAAATGAAAGTTTAGGTCATATGCATGTGTTAGAACAGCGTGTGTATATATAAGGCGACAAGTGTGGTTAATTATAGCTAGGTCTGTGAAAGAAAAAGTGTACCTTAACTGTGCAGCTGTATGTATGTTGATCAGGTAATAGCAGCTTTACTGCTAGAAAAAAAAACTATTTTTTGCTTCTGTGGTGGGTGTCATGTGACTGTTATCCGGGTTGAATGTGTGACTGTTTACAATATTCTTTTTCTTAACTAAAATAGATGAAATTGTTTGTGACGTGAAGTATAAAAGTAGAATTAGAATCTGTTCTTGCATAACTACAGATTTGCCTGACAATAGGGCTCTCAGTGGGCTCAGCTGAAGTCAGATGAAGCTGAGGACGTGCTTGTGAAATGTCCTCAATTATCTTAAATCTGGAGTGATTTGTACAGAAATAAGATTTTGGGGTTGATAATAGGATGCTGATAGTACTCTTCAGTTCTTTGAGGGATGATCTTGTTCTGCTTTGTTAATTTTGTTTACAAAGCTATTAGGCTGTAGCAAAAGTTGTAACTTCTCTTGTGAGTTACAGGAATATAGCAACTCTAAAAAATGTTGAGACTGATGATGGAAGGCAGTGCATCTTTTCACAAATTGCTTGAGTGTATCATTATTTATAAATAAAAACTCCAATTAAAAATATTAAATTATACAATTATTTCAGGCTTTTATATATTACTGATGCATGTGTTTCCTTTGGATTTGTAGCTTTTCAGGGGTAGTGTTTAGTAACAGAAAAACCCTTGCATTCTCAATTTTCAAATTAAATTAGTTTGAAATGTCCTTCCAGTTCTTTTTTTTTTCTTTTTTTCAAACAATCATTGGATCCAGGCTTTTGGAGTGGACAGCTAGGGAACCACAGATAGGGGCAGGTTTTTTTTTTTCTGTAATGTGACTTCTGCCCTGCCTACGAGTAGTTGTAGAATAGTCATGACTGGTTTTTGTTGATCTTATATGTTGCAGTGTTAAAAAGTAGTTGTTATATTTCAATCTGGTAATACATGTCTTTCTATTTCAAGACACTGACTTTGAGAAAGAGATTTTTAATGTAGGTAAGCTATGTAAGAACAGCCAGGCTTTGTTCTCTGACAGCTAGGTAACTGGGGAATCCTTAGGGATGTGGATATAAGGAAATGAGATGCTGTCTTTTTGCTGTAATGCATCAGTTTTCACTTATCAGCTGCTGGGACTTTGTGTGGAGTTGCATTGGGCCGTTATAATTAGTAGATACTAAATTCATGAAAGCAACCTCATTAATAAGCAGTTAATGTTCTGGTATTTTCAGCTGGCTGTGATAGTATTATCCGTAGTCAAATGACACGTGCAAGAGCAAACTGTACATTGCAGAATACAGAAGAGTGAGAGGAAATGAGAATAAGCATATGAAAAATGTCATCGTGTAAGACTTAAAAGGGCTGTGGTAAATCCATTCAAAAAGGCAATCATATATTGAAACTTATTTTGACCAACTTCAACATCATTACTATATAGCATACTTTAATACATCTTACTGTGTTATACTACTTTATTATCCAATGTGATCATTGTAACTTCCCTTGTCAGTCAGCAGAAAATCCAACACCTGTTAGATGAAAAAATACTCTGCTAATCAAAAGCCAATTTGTGTATTCTACTAGCAAAAGAGGACTCTGTTCTCCTGTAAAGTGAATTATTGCAAACATGTAATTAATCAGTCTTTGCATGCAGCACTTAGACAGTCTTACCAGCCTTACTTTGTATATATCATGTAGATACAGAAATCAGCCTTTCTCTACTCTTAAGGGGTCTGTGAGATGTTTGATGACCAAAGGAAGGCTGTCATTACCAGAACAAGTCATTGCAATTAACATCTATCCAAAATCTCATCACCTTTTCTCTGTAACATACTTGGATGGCTGCACACTATTAATGCAATAAGATTAATGTGAAGGAGTCAGCTTGTAGTGGGCTCGTACCCACTGGAACATTAACTCGGTCTGCATTCTCTTACTCATAGGAGCGTTAACAGGGAGACAAGATACGGGGGAGGTAGACATGAGTGGGCTTCGTTTTGCACACAGAGTTGATCTTGGCTCACATAAACCTCAAGACATGTAGGCAGTGTGTTCTTTAACTGACCCTGAAAAACTGCTTCATAAAAACTTAATGAAGACCTACCCCTTCCCTTTTCTGTTGTCACTCCTGTACTAAAGGAAATGCTCAGGTCTTTGCAAGAGTTTAAGTTTCTACTGGCTTCGTTTCTGACTCTCTCACCCAATTAATATTTGTAATAGTCTAAAAGAATCATTGAATTGCTCAGGTTGGAAAAGACCTTAAAGATCATCAAGTCCAACTGCAACCTAACCATGCTACCCTAACTAACAACCCTCTGCTAAATTGTGAGCCTGAGCACCACATCCAAATGGTTTTTAAGCACATTCAGGGATGGTGACTCAACCACCTCCCTGGGGAGCCTATTCCAGTGCTTAATAACTCTTTCAGTAAAGAAGTTTTTCCTGATATCCAACCTAAACCTCCTCTGGCTTAACTTGAGGCCATTTCCCCTTGTCCTGTCACCAACCCCACTCTTGCTGAAATCACCTTTCAGCTGTTTGAAGTGAGCAGTAAAGGTGTCCCCTCAGCCTCCTCTTCCCCAGACTAAACAGCTGCAGTTCAGAAGTACAGGTGTAGTCTGAAATGTCCCAGGGGACACATCTGGGCAGAGCACTAAGACGACTGCTGCTCCAGTACCTTACCTTTTCGATACTCTGCCATATTAGTATTTCTGATTATGCAAAATTATGGTTTAAAAAAAAACAAACAATTTTGTTCTAATATTCCACTGTGTTGTCCATCTTTAGTATTAATTTAAAATTAATAAAATAAGCTTTGGTTATACTTACCAACACAGTAGGTAAAATATACTTTACTGTTTATGTGTTTTATATATATATATAGATGCCCAGAAGTTGAAGTTGAATCTTTGATCAAGACTGAAATAGGTAGTTCTGAGAGTAATGCCTCCCATTTATTTCCATGAAAACTACAACAGATACAAAGAGATAGATACAAACAGATACAAAAATAACACTATTTAATAGAGCAAGTTATCAGCTACAAAACGCTATTTTTCAATGTAGTCATCACCCTTAGCTGTGCATTTTTGCTAGCAATGATCAGGAGCCTGCATGCTGTGCTTGTAAAAATCTGTATCACTGGAGGTGGCCCACTTTTTTTTTTTTTTTTTTTTTACAGCTGCTGTGATGTTATAATTGCTAGGGAACCCATGCAGTCCATCTTGCATCAAACAGCTGGAGGTCAGTAGGCCCCAAATCTGGACTGTATGCCAGGTATGGTAGGACAGTCCAGCCAACGTTGGCAGTGTGCTCCACAGTCTTCAAACTGATATGTGGCCTGGCGTTATGTTACAAGGGAAGGGTTGTCCTCCTGTTTGCCGTGACTCTGTAAATTCAAGCTGTCAGATTAACATTACCATGTAGTGGTCAGAGTAAGTTTGCCTGGGTTCTCAGTCTTTTTTTCTGTTGAGGGATAGGACAGATTTGTATTGTAACAAAGATTTGAAGTTGTCTTGAGCAGCATCTGTCTTTTGACAGCTCTTAAACATTATAGTAGTGTTTGGAGCAGGCTTTCAGATGCATAGAAATAGAGAAGTTCACTGTAGTAGATGATACGAGTATAAGCTAGTAGTTATAACCATTTAGTGTTGTTTCTCACTGTAGGATCATGTCTTATAACCCTCAGTTCCCAAACAACTTGTAATACTTGACTGTTCATGCAGTGCTAGAAGAAACAGCGGTGGTGGAAGATGGTATAGCCTCAGAAATGACTTGGTATCGCTATATACGGCTCTGTAGGAAATTCTTGTTGTGACTGAAGGTTTTATGACTGAAAATAAACACCTAATGTCTCAAAACTGCTTATGCGTCTGAATAAGAAGGGGAAACTTATTTTAGTAAATTAAAGCAAAATACAGATGCATAGATTGTAGTATGTTACAGTGCGAACAAACTTTTTAAAAAGCTGGAACAAAGAGTTATGAGGAATTACTGAAGCTGCTGCAAGTTCAGTAAAATTTGACTGATGCTTTATTCTTAATTTCTTTTGATTCATTGGTTAACTTTTGCTTATGAAGCTCCAGCTTTTGTAGACACGTCTTTAGTTCCGTCTTGTTTTCAGCAAGGATTGGCGTACAAGGTGTGGAAGGGTCTTGGAGAAGGTAGCAATGTGATTTGGAAGTCAGCTAAGTACATACAAATAAATGTAACTTCTCAGTACACTGTGTTGATATGCTTAGGAAGATAATTCTGTGCCAGTTAATTTACTTCATTTGGTGAAAATCCTGTGAAATTTACACCAGCAAGCAAAATACATTTTTCATGAAAATTGTTTACGCACACTATGGAGAGCCTAACTTTGACTTGAAATATTCATTCAGATCTTGAATCTACTGAGAAGTAGTTTGCTTTTGGTCATCTTTATTATCTTAACTTCTGGTAATTTAAGCATGATTTTTTTTTTTTCCTCGATTCGTAAATACGTAACATGAAGTACAAACTCATGTAGTCCTTAATTCACAGGACTGGTTTACCAACCTTTGTTGCTACATGACATCTCTAGTGGTAAAATTAATGTCCAGAAAGTGGTAACGTAAGCAAAAACCACTTTGTTGCTTCCCCTCAGTTTCACAAAGCAGTGGAAATATTCAGCCCATGACTGTGCGGGCGATGTTTTAGTAAAGAACCAAAGAGGTACCTTTCTGCTTCAATTTTAACTGAGATTTGCAAGATCAAGTTTCTTGTTTATGTCTGAGTAGTTAATAAAGTTGGTAAAGAGTATGCTGCCTATATAAGTTCTGTGTCCAATAAAATCTTACTCTTTTTATTTAAAACTGTTGGTCTCTGCAGTATATTTGAAATGTTGGTTAAATGCGAGGTGGTTTCCATTTTTGCAGTTCGTTCCTTTGGTACAGAGGACAGACCAACTGACAGACCTATACCGCCTCGAGATGAAGTCTTTGAGTATATTATATTCCGTGGTAGTGACATTAAAGACTTAACTGTCTGTGAGCCACCAAAGCCTCAGTGTTCTTTGCCGCAAGACCCTGCTATTGTTCAGGTAAGTCAAAATATATTTTATGTATTTGTTCCTTAAGGTATAAACATAGCAGCTTTGAGTGCTCTCTAGCTGAGAGTGCTTAAAAAATCAAATCTTAGTTGAAGTTAACAAAACAGTGTAAAGACCCATTGAAAGATATATATTTTTTTTCCTCCTCTTCTGAATCATGTTCTTAACTATGAAAAATCAGGGTTGAAATCTAACTCTAGCGCAGTCCACTGGACACAAAAGTTAACACATTTCTAATGACTAGCTGGTTGATAAGGTAAAAATCTTCATTGTTCCTTGCAGATTATACCTGTGGTCCTCTAAGATCTTCCGGTAATTCTAGTACAGCTGTTTTTGTCAGCATTTGTTGAGATCTCTGGAGCTGTGTTAATGCTAACCCCAATATTTGTAATGAACTCACTGTCCTCTGGTGTCTTAAGGTCTTTCATTGGTCATGTGTTTTTGAAACTTTAGGGAAAACATGTAGCACTTCTCAGGTTTCCTGACAGAAGCTTTTATGAGTGTGTGACCAAAGTAAAATCCAGTACTGGAGATTCCAAAGAAGAGATTGCACTTTTTAGGGTACTGTTTTCACAGGTCTATGGTATTGATGTGGTGGAAGCACTTTCTAAACTGTACGCGTGCTTGTGAAAATGTTTTCTGCTGCTGACTGCTTTGAGTTTTTTTGTGCAGAGTAATCTGCATACTTAACTATTTATGTGTTGTCTTTGCTTCTCCACTGAAGTGATTAAATCATTGCTATTAAAACAAGCTCTTGGAAGTTAAGGTTTTTTTGTATGTGTTAGTCACAGGTGTGGTGTTAGGGTAAATCTTAATGAATAGTTTCTGCATTTCTTGCCTTATAGAGCTGTTTTCTACTTCTTGTGCTTTTGTCTTTAGTCTTCACTAGGATCTTCAACAACGTCTTCATTCCAGTCCGTGGGATCCTATGGTCCTTTTGGCAGAATGCCTGCATACAGTCAGTTTAGTCCAAGCCCGCTTGTGGGACAGCAGTTTGGCACTGTTGGAGTTGGTATGTTTATTTTTATTATTTTGTGTTTTCCTGTAAGTGAGGTTGCAGGTATGTGTGTACAGACAGTGAGAGCTTATAAGTCCTTCAGTGCTTTATCCTAAGGGGCAGATCCAGAGTATTCAGTCTGTATCAGTCTCACAGTGTAGCTGAGGAGTATTAGGTTTCTTACAGTCTTTGCACCTCTAATCAAAGCATTCATGTGATTGAGAACTAAACGCCCTCAGAGGGATGAGTGGTGAAGGGCTCATATATTCATGAATTCTTTATATTTCATATATATTCATTACACTCATCTTGTATTTGTTCTGTTTCACAAGCAGTAGAGGCAGCATCTCCATAAAAGCCTCAGCTGTGCTGTGAATATCTGGT
Source organism: Alectoris magna (assembly GCA_030625065.1). NCBI lineage: Eukaryota > Metazoa > Chordata > Aves > Galliformes > Phasianidae > Alectoris > Alectoris magna. The sequence goes on along the minus strand of CM060571.1, from coordinate 9,113,171 downwards.
TTCCTAGGCTGGTCAAGGTAGTGTGCACCTCACCAAGGATTTGGATTACTCAGCAGTCTGTGTGCCAGCACAGTCCTCATTCATGAGATGTTAGTGCAGTACAAAGTCCATTGCTTGAAGTATTTGTGAGCGGCATGTGTTAGTTGTGCCTGTATGCTGTAGATGTACTGCAAGACCCACCAACTTTCATTCCTCAAAGTTTCTTAAGTAGAAGAGAACTGTTTGTTTCCAACATTAAAAAACTGCAATAAAAAAACCCCACGAGTGTGTAAGGGCCTCATTTTACAAAGAAACAAAGTAGGCATGAGGCTTGTTTCTGTTCAGTGTGTACAGGTGAAGTAGTGTAGTACTGTTGTACCTCACAGTAGTTTAAGATGGGAATTTGGGGGTCAGACGATGAAATTGAGGTCTTGCATGCAGTGAAATTTAGTGACAGGTATGTGTTGTGCTGATACAAATGCAACTGTAATAGAGCATGGTGTTACTTACACTGATGACTGAAATATTGAAAAGTAGTTAAAACACTAAACTCTTCCTAGATTCTTAGTTCTTAGATTTCTAAATAAACTATTCAGAAATTATTTTTTTAATCTTCTGTAATCATAAAAATGTGTTTTCCTATTATAATCGGAACCTGCATATTTGAGATACTAAAGATCACTAATGATCAGTTTATTTCTTTAGTGAAAAATATGTTGTTGTTTTTTTTTAACTGAAATGTATCTGTTGGCTTTCAGTAAGTCCGAAGGTGCAAGCCTTCATCTTTGTGAGTAAGATAAGACAACGGAGGTGGAGTTTCTAAGGATTTTCTTTTTTTTCTTTTTTTTCTTTTTTTTGTGTTCTACTTTGTATTTCATCTCCTAAGATCTTGTGTTGTTGTAACTATTACACTGACAATGTTGCTCCTGTTACTGAAAATGTTTCATGTGAAAGGAAGGCTGTGGAACTGTCTTTAACTTGAATAAGTAAAACTTGATAGTTATATTTTTGTTTGAAAGATAGGAAGTTGAAATATATACCAGTAGTGTTTGTTTTTTACTCCCTGAGATGCTCACCCTGCTCTGTTAATGCTTATGATGTTAGCTTTTTTTAAATAGAAAAACAACGGGGTATTACAGCCCCATCAGCTTGTTAAGTGGGAGGGTGGTTGCCTAACATGACTTCGCTGATCGTTTAGTGTTAACTTTTGTATTCTTTAGCTAGAGAGAAGTCTAACTGAGGTTTTACAACTAAATTATTTCTTCCAAAGCAGGAGGTTCGTTAACGTCTTTTGGAGCAGACTCTTCAGCCGGCGCTAGCATGTCCCAAAGCACTGCAGTTGGTTCCGCGTTTACAACAGATGCAAGAGCACTAAAAACGCAAATGTCTCAAGGTAAATCTTTTTTAATAACTACTTTATTTTCGACCAGTCATTTCCTTAACCTCTGTGATTTAGGTGGTTGCCAGAAATGTAACCAAACAACTCAATTCAGTCATGAAAACATTTTATATTAAGACAAAAAAAAAAAAACCAAAACCCAAACCACTGAACCACTGCGAGTTTTTGCTCTATAAATGTGTTTTCCTCCATCTAGGTATGCTGCATAAGTAACTGTGTTAGCAGTAAATTTGTTGGTCTTAAATGTCTTCACTGAGGAGTAGGACTTAGTTCAATTGAATCATTTTATCAGGTAGCTACATATGGAGATTTGGCATGTAGTTTTATTGATAGTATGAGAAAGCTCAGCATTCTTCATGCTGATTTAATTGTGAAGTTTGTCAGTCTACAGTTGTTTGTTTTTATTTCTAAAGGTATTTTCTTAATGTGTTTAAATAATATTTAATATTTATTAAATAATGATATGTACAGATAGTGATGTTGACAGTTAAGTCTGCTTAACAATAATAGAAGCTGCATGATTTATTGTGTAATACTGCATAAAGAAGCAAACAGCAATAAAAAGTTAATTCTTGATACTTTCTTGTGTGGCAAAGAGAAAAGAAACCGAATGTCATGCAACTTAACCCTGATTTGTCCTGAATATCTGTTAAGTTTGCTCCCCGGATCCCAAAGGCATATTTCCTGTTCTTCCAGTTTTCATTGCTGTGACTACAAGTTTGCACAAACATATAGTCCTGATGCTATTTTCAAGTTTTTGTAGTTATGTTGAAAGTCAAAACATCTTGCTCGGTGTTTCTAAATTCTAGATGAAGTTTAGTAACGAGTAGGGACTGCTTTCAAAGATTAGTTTTGTGGGCTACCAAAAATAGATTCTAATTTGTTTAATTAATTAATTACACTAACCATTTAATTTTTTCTCTTGAAAATGTAGCTTGGTTTCCTGTAGAAGTTAAACGTGTATGATTTTTTTACTTATTACAGTGTGCTCCAGACAAGCGAACATTGTTCCACGAAATTTACAGGGGACATCAACAAGTTTCTTTGTGTATTTAGGCTTTTGAAAGCAATTGTTTTAGATCATGTGTTGTGACTTGTTTTGTTTAATTTTTATGGAATACCTATTATTTTCTTTTTCTTGGGACTTAAGTCTTATCCCACTGATTTCTTGGTGTACTTATCAATATCATATCACAAATTTATGAGATCAGATCATCAGATATCTCAGTTCTAAAGGTGTTTCTGACCCCAGTCACTCATGCTGCAAGCTGAAATGTATGGGCAGCAGTTTATGGGGAAGTTTGCATGACTCCTTCACCTGCCGTATGCCTGCCACTAGCTATCACTATTCATTATTTTGTAGTGAATGTAAAATATTGTGCTAGATGAAATGAAATGTAAGTAACGTAACTCTGTCTCCACCTTTGGGAGCAGTTGCTTTCTGTTTGGCTTTCCGGGGATGCAGAAAGGGAGGGTATGTATACCTCCAGTCAGTCCAGGAATTTCACTCCACAGTTAAATGCACATCGTGGATGTGTTGGTAGGGATTAATTGTCCTACCCATTTTTTTCTTTTAGACTAGGGGAAGGGGAATTGCTAAATATCCTTCATTCTGGATTAGTGGATCTGAGGGTGCAGAAATATTTATTTCCTCTTTGGACACAGCAGTCTTGACTGGTAAGGCAGATAAACCTGTCAGTCTAGATTGATTGGGACCAGCAACTTGAATTTACGGATGAGAAATAATTTTTGTTTGCTTGTTTTTTAAAGGTCGTTCAAGCCCTCAGATAGATCATTTGAGACGGAGCCCTACCATGGAACAAGCAGTACAAACAGCTTCAGCCCACTTGCCTACTCCAGCACCAGTTGGGAGGAGGAGTCCTGTGCCAGCCAGACCTATGGTGTCTGCTAGCCAAAAATCATTAGAGAGTCAAGAGCACAGACGAGGTAGCTTTGGACAATTTTCATGTGGGTTCTTTTCTTCCACACGCAGCTTAAGTGCTCTTTTTGAGGTTAACATGTAGGAATTTTCCTGCTGCCCTTTACTAATAGACTGGCTAGCGGAGACCTGGATTTTACATATTGGTTTTTAAAGTCAAATAGTTATTTATTTATTTACTCCTATAAGAAATTAAACTCATATTTTACTTTCATAGGTTTGGATTTCTTGAAAATCAGGGCCATACAGCGATATACATAAGTATGGTAGAAAATACCTAATTGGATAAACAAACATCTTTTTATTTCCAACTTTAGCTGAAGCACACAAGGTTTCAAGATCAGAAAATGAACTCAGAAATGAAAACAAACGACAAATTGGTAAATCTTGTTTTGAGAAATAGCTATAATTCTAGTTTCAGACTTGAATTACTTTTTTTTTTTTTTTAAAGCCTGCTTTAAAAAACGCAGCATTATATATACTTTGCAAAGTGCTAAGACTTTGTTTCTAGTGTTCAGAATTCTTAATCTTGCGGTTCACCTTATAACATAAAACTTAAGAATTTAGAATGCTTTCACACTATTGTTTGTAGTGCATTGATTGGGTCATGAATTTGTAAACGTAATAGAATGAAACAAACTTGATATCTTTTGAAGAAAATACTCAACTGAAAAGACATTAGCATTTTGTGTCTTAAGTAAGCTTTTAATGACTTCTAGGAAGTCTTTTAGTACACCCCAAGGTTCGTGCATTATGCTTTCAGTGTCACTGCTGTCTTTACTGTAAGTGAATTTAAAAATTACAAGCTGCTCCAGCAGGACTTGTAACCAACAGAAGTGCAAGATGCATGAAGTCCCAACTTCTACTCGAGGAACTTTTAAAAAAAAAAAAAAAAAAAAAAAAGTTTTCCCCTCTTTAGTTCCAGGTGCTCCTTCAGCACGGAGAGGCCGTGGAGGTCACCGAGGAGGCCGAGGAAGATTTGGTATTAGGAGGGATGGTCCAATGAAATTTGAGAAGGACTTCGATTTCGAAAGTGCGAACGCACAATTCAACAAGGAGGAAATTGATAGAGAATTTCATAATAAACTTAAACTAAAAGGTAAACTAACTCTTGCTTTAGATTTAAGTGTGGGTAAAATAAGCATGTCTTGCTGTTCAAGTTTTATTGCTGCCCTGGGGAAACAGCTTTTAAAAGAAGTATTACCTTCAAAGTCTTGTTTGTGGTAGTGGAAAATAAACCAATTAACAGGTAAACTGAAATCGCCTATTTAATTCATTCAGTATTTGGTTAAATTCTGAAGTATGGGCTTTGAAGGAATTGTAAGTTGAAAGTATGTGGCGTACTTCAGCAAATCCATCAGTTAAAAATACTCGAGCGGAAGTCCCAGTAGTGTAAGTGTTCTTCTGGAGAAGATGCGGTAAAAGAAAATCCATATTTGTTCTCATTTTGCAGGAGAATGCATGAGGTTTTCTATGTGTAATGTTTCTGGTATTTCTTTGCTGTTACTCTTTTCTAAAGAAACACCAGAGTAATTCATATCCATGCTGCTAGCATGTTTATTTTGTTTTCTGACAGGTTGCTGTTTTAATTACCTCATTCTCTGTGACCAGCCCCCTGTTGGTTGTTACGGATGCTAATTTTTGGACAAAATGCTATAAGATAGACTTAGCAGATGATTGGCTAAAAGTATGTCAGGTTTCGGCATAAAGTAAAATCACCAATAGAATCCTGTAGGATTTGTTCTCTGGTGCTTGCCTCTTCTGGATCTTTTTTAATGATGACGTGACACGTAAATAATTAGTTTAATGTTGATACTAAATTTTTCAGAATAATGAGAAACCTTGGGTGAGGGAAGTGAGTGTACTCTCGGTGAGATTATAGACAATACCAAACTGAGGGGGAAGTGTCAATCTGCCTGAGGGTAGGAAGGCCCTACAGAGTGATCTGGACAGGTTGGGTTGATGAGCTGTGGCCAATGGGATGAAGTTCAGCAAGACCCATTGTCAGGTCTTGCACTTCGGTTGCAACAACCGCATACAGTGCTACAGGGCAGAGTGGCTGGAAAGCTGTGTGTTATGAGATTTGAGCTCTAAGCACTTAAAATGTGACTTCAGGATGATAACAAGTAGTTCTGCGGAGCTATCAGCTTCTATTTCAGTACAAATGAAAACAGGTAGAACTTCAGACATTATTAGGAAAAGAGTATAATGTACAGTCAGTTAATGGCGAATCTTGAATGCTGGCCCTTTTGACTCAGGAGACGTCAGAATCAGAAGGCAGTGAAGAAGGGTAATGGGGGCAAACAGAATCATGGATAGGCTTTGGTAAGAGTACTGATGGAGGCACTTAACTATGTAAAAAAAGGCAGCTAGGAGCTTATAAAACAGGTGACCATCAAGTCCATTTTGCCAAGGTTTTGTTTAGTGTGTTTTTAACTCAGAATAGAGAAGAGATCAGGCTTCTAGGCAGCAGTAGCAAAACATTCTAACTCATGTTTCAGATTCTTTTTAGGAGGGCTTACTGTATATATATATTTTTAACATCCAGGTGTTTTGTTGGTTTTTTTTTTTGGAGGGGGGGGAGTGTGTATATATGTCTTGTAATAAATTAATATTGCTGTACTGTTTAGTCTCATGGCCTGGAAGGAATCTGTTTACTTTTGTTTTCCAGAAGACAAGCTTGAGAAACCAGAGAAGCCTGTAAATGGAGAAGACAAAGGTGACTCAGGTGTTGATACCCAAAATAGCGAAGGGAATGCAGATGAAGAAGATCCACTTGGACCTAACTGTTACTATGACAAAACCAAATCCTTCTTTGATAACATCTCCTGTGATGACAATAGGTATGGCCTGTAAGGGGAAGCCTGTTAGTCTACTTAATGAGTGTCTGTGTAATAAGGTTGTGTTGGCACTATTCATTACAATTAGTTCTGAATCAAAAGTCACTACAAGTTACATCTGCATGCCAAAGACATAATAAAATGGGAATACGGAGTATTTCTGATTGTATACACTACAGTCTCCTTTTCCAGATTAGGTTTTTGGCTTTGCTACGCAATTAGCACCTTGGTTAAGTCAGTTACTACTTTGCTTTTGTAATGGTTTCTAAGCAGATTACATAACTTAGCAAGTAGTATTGTTTGAATGGGAAGATAACATTACAGGAAGAGAAAGCTTATCTTTGCTGTGGGCTTTTTTTATTATGCACATTGATGTGGATTGCTGACTGAGTTTGAAGAATCGGGGGGAGGGGGGGTAAGAGGGAAGGTTGGGTTTATTTTACTAACGGCTAGATAAGATTAATACATGCAACTGTAAAGTCTTACTTTCTTGTTCTCTGTTTTAAATGGCAAATGGCTCTTTTTTTAATCATGTTGTGTGCAATATTTATAACCAATATTGTAACACACCTCTTTTTGCTGAGTGAAGTGAGTTGTGGCAGACATCTAGGTTCTTGCAGAAGGCATAGTTTGTAAATTTGATGTGATAATGCATCATTTTTTGTTTCACTGCCTTTGTGGTGATTCTAACAAAGCAGGGCAACCTTCATTCTAAAGTGTTTTTCTGTTTTTAAAACAGTCTTTCTTCCTATGTATGTGACAGGGAGCGTCGACCAACCTGGGCTGAGGAAAGAAGATTGAATGCAGAGACCTTTGGGATACCACTGCGTCCTAATCGTGGCCGTGGAGGGTTCCGAGGCAGAGGGGGGATTGGTTTCCGAGGTGGAAGAGGACGAGGAGGTGGAAGAGGTGGTTTCACTACTCCCCGTGGATTTCGTGGTGGTTTCAGAGGAGGTCGTGGAGGCAGGGAGTTTGCTGACTTTGAATATAGGGTAAAATATATTTAATCTTACTAAAACTCGATCAACTGTATTTGGAAACTAGTGGCATAACTCTTGCTGCTTTTAGGTTTGATGTTGAACTAGAAGCTCTTGAATAGTATTGTGTAGATTGACTCAGCTACTTAATAGAAAGTCTGTTGATTCTTGTTACTTACCATTCTTTGGCTGTCAGCAGCACCCAAAAGCTGCCTTTAATCAGATGTCCTAAATATTTGTTCTGTAGCTGGATTTGAAGAAAAATACAAAAGGTCTACAGATTTAATATGAGAGAAGAATTAGAAGAATTGCAAGCATTTTTCTAGTCAATACTGAAAAACACAAAGAACATAAAGAAGAAACTTAACTTACTTGTAGTGTGCAAGGAAGTTCTTTGACTTCTTTGTGAATGAGTTGGCACAGTTAAGTGTAGAGATGACCTTTTGCAGAAGACTGGTCAAATATATTTGACATATGTAAGTTTGTTCCACACTGTTTGTAATTATACTGTAGTTCAGTAGCTATTGGGAGAGCTGAGGCAAGTTTGACTTTTTTCAGCCACTCAGAGAACAAAAAGGGACTTTGGGAGATAAAGCAGGATCTTGCAGAAAAGATCCCTACCCATCCCATAGATAAAAATATTTTCTAAAAGGTGAAAAATAAGTATTATTATTTTAAGTAAATATGAAGAGGCTTAAAGTTTCTTAAAACGTTATGTGCAAATTGCCATACAAGTCTGTTAACCAAACTAACCTCAAGCACAAACATGCTTTCATCATCATGTAGTCATATAAATAGTAATTTGCTCTGCAGAAGTTCTGGTAGCTGAAATCACTGTTTCTCTTTTAGAGTGTAGTTAGGCAGTTGACTTTTGCAAAACTATCAGGGCATGTGCTTTCCTCTTTCCTTTTGAAAGATCTTAACTCCTGTTTTTATCAGCCATTTCAAGGAACGAGAAATTGGATGCTGCGCTCTGCTAGTAAAGCAGTGTATTCTGTGCTAGTGGTATCTTCCTTTTGATAGTGGCATCTATCTATTCTGTGCTAGTGGAGCACTTTCCTTTTCTTAGAAACAACCCAAAATCTGCCTCTTATCAGTGCTAATGGATCAGGCAGGTTATATAAATTAGGAGAGCTCAGTTGCTTGCAAAAATAAAATCTCTTCATAATGTCAGTGCAAGCTGTTTTTCTAGGCACCATCTTCAACTGGAATGCTACCCTATGAAGGAGCAGAAATGATGTGGGCACACTGTTTAAAATCAGTAACAAATATAATTAACTGAACTAATGCAAGTAAGTGTAGACTTTTACAATTCTGACTCGGACAGAAGAACTCTTTCTGGTAACTTACCTTGTGAGCAGGAAGAATTTTTACAGTGCAAGATCATTGTTTTCTGGTTGAAGATTCAATTATTATTATTTTTTTTTTAAAGCCTTTTCATAAGTGAAGATGTCTATCCCTCAGCCATTACTTCCTTAAATTGCAATAATTAGTCCTGTAACTTAAAGAAATGTTTAGTAGCTGAGCATGAACTGAAATGAGGAGTTGAAGATAGGATTTTGTGAATGAACGTTTCACAGTTGTCTGGATAAGTAGGAGGTGGCATACAGGCAGAGGATTTGTGCTATGGCTTCATTCAGTGAGCTGTCTCAGTGTTTGCCGGTATTTTGAGCAGATGCTAACGTAGAGATCAGAGAGGTCTCCTTTCTAATTTCAGAAGATCAAAAGTAGCCATCGGAGTGTATCTTCTCCCAGCGCTGTTACCCAAATTAACCTGCCGTTTGTTGTTTTGCAAAATTAATCGTAACATTCTACTGTTGTTCCCTCTAGAAAGACAACAAAGTTGCTGCATAGTCTACAGGAAAGCTGAAACTGCGTGAACGTCTAGATCTTCTTGATCCAGAGAATTAGTTTCAATCTCTGCAAAGAATGAAGTTAATTTGCTGTATACTTGTCACCAGCACTGGGATTTAACTATTTAATTTCAAAGGGGTGTAATGCAGTTACTTTTTGAAAAATGGCCATCTTTGAAAACAGTGAGCATTAAATATATTTGAGACAGAAGGATAAGTAATTTCTTATGTATAGTTAATTATAAAGCAGTACTTCGATGGAGTTTAAGTATTTTTTCATCACTGAAAGGATTTTTCTTATTACTAAACTGTATTTGATAATTGCTTCAAGTTGTAAGGACAATTGTATGCAGAAGGCCGTCGATACTGTGAGTGTTTTGATCCACTGAAGGTTGTTTTTTGGAAATCCTGTAATATCCCTTTTGAGATGGTTGTACTTTATCAACTAGGGTGCTGGACAGTAGAAAACTTGCTTTGTCAGTCAGATATGTACACACAGTAAATACTGTTTCTTAGGCAAAGGAAACTTTTTATATAGTTGTAAAATTCCATTATATCCCATTGCCAAAGAAACATTACAAACTTTGTATAGCTGTATAAAAAGCAACTAATTTTTTAAAGAATAAACATTTTTAAGTCGGCAAACATACTGTGTTATTGCAGAAGTTGATATGCTGAAGAACACTGAATTAGTTGGGTTTTTTTCTTTAGCAGCTTTTCAAGCTTAAATTTGATTTTATATTTGGAGCGTGATGAAGATTTGAGATGTTCTTCCATTACACAAAACTGGATACATTCTTCGCTTCTCTTGCAAGCAATTGATTTTGTAGCTTCTGGCATATCACAGGATTTGACCAAATGAAAGAGATATTTTTCAAATGAGGACAAAATAAATTTCATATGTCCAAATTTTCAATTAATTTTACTTAGTGATAAATATTAACTTTTTTTTTTAATAATGGACCAGGCACATGAGTTAAAGCGATTCTTCTGGAATGCCTGGGCCAGAAGTATGTCTGCATTTGTCAGTTCTTGAAACGTTAACTTTGTTGTAATACCCGTAGACATAAGTGATTGAGGAATTCTAGTGTTTGGAGTTGTTTGCATTTGATAGGCCATAGCTTGGAGAAGATGAGAACCTGGTTCTAAGACATTGCATCCGCAAATGACATAGTATGGACTTCTTGCCAATTCTGAATGCCTAGTTCCACCTTGTGGATATGCTGAAGTAGAGACCTGGTCATTTGTGTCTGTATATGTATGTGAAGGCCACAGGAATAAAGGGATCCAAAGATTAAAGGTTTTGATCTATTTTACTGATTTTTTTTTCTTTTTTCTTTTTTCTTTTTTTTTTTTACTTCAAAGTACTCAGTGGTGATAAAGATGCGGAAAACTGCACTGTTGGAAAATTGGAATATTTAAAGTGGGTGATTGATAGAATCTTAATTTTATAACTTTTGTATAGCACTATGAGGAACTATTTTGTAATTGGTTTCCTTATTAAGGTCAAGTATTTGGCAGCCGTAGCAGTTAGATAACATTGTTAGTAATGTTTTTGCATGTGAGCAGCACTGCCTTGTGGGGTCCGTCGGGGCTGGCTCCGAGCAGCTGCAGCGCTGTGGGAGCGCGGGGCCGCGGTACGGCTGTGGGCGGGAGGCGGCGTACGGGCAGCTGCGGGGCGAGGGCTCTATGCGCAGGGAGCGGGCAGCGCGGCCACCGGCGGGCTACTTTGTTTCATGAAAGTGAGGGGCTTTTATTTTAAACCGGAATAAACTCTTCAATACAACGAGGCTGTGGGGAGTTATTTCGTGCCCTCGCAGTGCCCCGGGCACGGCGGGATCGGCTGCTTTCGCTCGGGCGGGAGCGGGGCGGGAGGAGGGAGGGGCACGAGTGCGGGAGAGGTGGGGGAGTGGGGGGAGGAGCTGTTCCCTCAGCGCGGGGCGGGAACGGTAGCTCTCAGCGCAGGCGCGGGGCGGCTGTTCCTCAGCGCAGGCGCGTGGCGGCGGCGGCGGAATGTCGGTGGTGTTCGTGCCGGAGCGGCTGCGCGGCAAGGCGGAGGTGAACCAGGAGACGCTTCAGCGGGTGAGTGGGCGGCGGGGTCCCGGGGTGGCGCCACGGGACCACCCGGCACGGCTCGAGCAACGCCGGCTTTGCCCGGCCTCGCCGCCGCCGCCCTCGCAACCCCCCTCAGCGGCGGCGCGGGAGGCGGGGCCGAGGCGGTGACGGCGGTGTTTGCCGCAGCTGCTGGAGGAGAACGACCAGCTGATCCGCTGCATCGTGGAGTACCAGAGCAAGGGCCGCGCCACCGACTGCGTGCAGTAAGTGCGGGCCGGCAGCCCCGAGCGGGCTCGCGGGGGCGATGGGGGGCGGCCGCCTCGGCTCAGCCCGGCCCCGACCGCGTACAGAATGCTGAGCGGGTTACAGTAGTGACGGCTACAGTCTGCGTCATCTGCTGGAGAAAAACAGGCAATCGCTCACTTCCCAAATAATGTTTTTCTTTTCTTGATAGGTACCAGCATATCCTGCACAGAAACCTCATTTATTTAGCCACGATTGCAGATGCAACGCCACCCAGCGCGCAGAAGACTACAGAGTGACTGCACGTACTCGGCTGCAGGCTGCGCTGCTTTAAAGAGTTATAGAAAGGCTTTAGTTTAGATTGCCACTGTGAGAGGGAGAAGAAGGTGTAGTCGCACAAGGCAGGTAAAAAGCTATCACTCTATGTTAAAATGTGAATTCTAATATTAGAATAGCTTTTCTTCCTACAAAGTAGAACTTCAAATAGAACCTGGAATTACCAAGCCTTTATCTCTGGAAAGCCGCAGTGTTGTGTATTTCTGAAAACAGCTCAGTTGTCAGGACACCACCACCACTGCCTTTAGAAGATTTTGGCAGCCTTAGTGAGGCAGCCACTGTTTCATGACTGAGACTGTGTAACAGGAACAGGCACTGAGCAGGTGGGAAAACAGAAATCACAAGAGGCACATGTTGCCAGTACATTAACAACAGACTATTGTGTATCCTGTATCGTAAAAATAGTGCTGAATAAATTGAAGATGTCCTTTGTAAAGCAGTATTTTCTGGATTAATGTAACATGTTAATAAAGGAACACATTGGGGTTTATTGCAATAGGAACTTGAATTTCAGAATTCTAGGAAAGAGGTAACAGCTTTTAAGTTAAACAGTCAAGTTCACTAAGAGAGGGCTGATGTTAGCCCCACTTGCATCAAGATTTTCATTTCTGCTTGGAATGTTCTGCCCTACAGATTCTATAAACAAGTAACTTCTTGCATAATTAGTATGGCCTCGTGCACCCTGGGTATTTGTCAGCATATCAGCTGTCTGCCTCTGTACTCTTACCTATTGAAAGCACAGCTTATTTTACTATTATAATATTTATATAAATCTTATATATCTTTACATCTGATTGTACATTTCAGTGATACAATTAGCATAAGCTAAACAAGCCTTAGTAATTAGTTCTCCCCTTCTCACCATTCCTCCCTCCCCTCCCCCAAAAAAGTTTTCACTCACTACCATTAAAATCATTTACTTGTCTAAAAATTCACATGTTTGTGGCAACGTTCATCTGCACTAATAGTTCAAAGATACTGTTAAGGCATTTTCTCTTCTTATGAAAGAGTAGCTTTAAAGATGCTTCAGGTTGTATGGTGTATTAAGTTCAGTTTTATATGATGTAAGTAGGCAGTTCACAACTTTCAAACTTAAATAATCCTGTGTTAATGAAGTAAGGTCTTGGTTTACAAACCAAAATTACAATTTTAGGTGCTGCTCGTTTTCAGTAAGGTGCATACTTTAAACAGGTATGACCTATTAAATGTATATCTTTAATAAAGCTAATATTTTACTTTTACAGAAGCTTTAAAATACAAAATGTACAATTCCAGTTCAGAAGCATTAGCTATTCACAGAAGCACTGCAATAAGGGTAAGTTAACTAAGCACCAAACCCTTGCACTTGGCAGTGTAAGTGAAGTTTAATGGCAAGACTCATTTGCCAAGTGCAACAACTCTTAAAATTACCAGTGTTCAGAACAATCGGAAGCAAAGGACATAGTAGCACCTACGTGGTCAAAATGCAGACAGACTTAGTTTCTGCAATTTACTTATGTACATCTAGAAACCTGCCAGCATTTGTAATTATGAATCAGCTGCACAAACTATAGCAATAATTTTGGCACTTGTTAGGAGGAGTTCAAAATAAGATGTTTTCATAAACTTTCCATTTTGGTCTTAGTATGAATAACCAGTAACTACAACCAAATTTAGGATTTAATATTAGATCTAAATGACAAGACTGAGGAAACTGAAAACCATTCATCAAGTTAAGTAACCACTAACATTTTCAGCAGAGGGTTTTCAAAACTGTAGTAGTACAGACCATCAACAATTTACAGACAAGCCACACTGATTGTGCAAAGCACATTACTGTAAAAAGTCTATGTACAGCAAACAAATCTTTGTAAACATGTAAGTATGAACTTTCAGAAAACGTGGTGACAATATCATAAATACAGGCAACATTGGCATCCTCAAACAGCACAAAAAGTAACAATCTGGGCCAGCAAATACAGCCCATCACCATACAAACAAAAAAGGTGGATGGGTTTTAAATACCCAAATGTTTAATAGTTTTAGTGTTGTGTATACTTCCTATTTATATATATATTTACGTATTAATTTTTTGGTATCTTTAGATATAGATGTACTTAGTTTGTAGAAACAAAAACAACAAATGTGCTTTCTCTTCATTGAAAAATTATGTAGTTAGAACTAATAACACATTTTACTAGTAGTTAACATATTAGAATGATATGACTTAAGAAAAATACAAAAATAAGATTAATACTGTCAAAACTCTTATACCAGAAAATATTGTGGTTTTTAGTCTCTTTCAAAGATGAAATATGAAAATTTAAATAAGCTCTAACTATATAAAGAATCTTCTGTAATCTCAGTTAATATACAGTGGGATAGCTATATATATATTTACCATTGTTCTTCACTTTTTAAGCACCAGTCACTCCCAGATCCACTTTGGTTGGAAGATTATTCCCAATTCCACAGGTTCACTTAATGGCACATATTGACTGCAAATAATTACTTTATCCTTTTAGAAAAAATAACGTTCTTACAGCTAACTGCTACCCCACGTTACAGTTCTAATATCTTCTGAGCCAGCTCACAACTTTCCTTTTTTATTTTTATTTTTTTTTAGATCAACTAGCATCTGAAATAAGACTTTAAAATATATGCAAGTAGTCTTTCAGGCTGTACTTTCACACACTGAAGGAGTACTGTGTGGATAATGCCTTTGGCCGAATGAAGCATTAACAAATGCGTTTATCTGAAAACCAGTGTCACATTATCCACACAGGTGCCATCTACTTCAAGCAGCTCAGATAACATTTGTGACGCAAATTTGAGTGGTTCTGCTGATCTGTACTTGGAGTAAGGAAACTACCACAACACTCAATTTCACAACTGCTTCTGCAACAGTTTTATAATGAACTCACTTGTGTGGCACATGAAAAGCTGTGCTTACACTTCATTAAAAAAAAAAAAAAAAAAGTTGCCCACGGGCCATTTATGGAAGAAACAAAGGCTTTCCAGCTTGTCTACTATAAATTTAAACACAGTGTTGAGCAAAGTGACCACTGTATATTTGCTTCAACGTATTCATTGTGTTTCAGTAAGATGTCAACTATAAATCTATATGAAAAATAGCTACAAAATACAGTGTTTTTTGTATGGTAGTCCTTCAGCAGTTATTTTTTTAAAAAAAGCTTTTGAAAGTAAAGGCAATATAGATATTTTTAAAAGCATTTCTACATCACAGTTTTGGGCTGTTTCATGTACAAACAAACATATTGGCCATATTGCTCAGCACTGTAAATAAGATTCAAGAGTTTTTATACCTCTCCTCAAGCCCCCCTCAATTCCCTATTTAATGAGATAAACAGGACATAGCCAACACGCAATTGTGATAAAAGTACATGTACTTCATAACTGTTTGGCCCTGTGCTGCATTTTCCAATATGAAAAGCAATCAGTACTGATGCAGGTAAGATGGTCTGCGTTCGTGCTTTACTGGAAAAGATTTAAAGCCCTTATTCATCTGTTTGTGCTGGGAAGCCTGTTGCTGTGATTGCTGCTGCTGCGCATAGGCAAAGCTAGAGGAAATTCCTGTTGATGGAGCACAGTCGTTGGCTGCCGCCCACACGGGTGACTGAAGGATCTGCATCGTGTCACTCCACTGGCTGACAGGGCTGCTCATAGGGTACAAAGATGTACTCTGACTGGGTAGTGTGTTTGTGACAGACGATGTATGTTGCCAGGGTGCCTTTGGAGGCCAGGTTTTGGTTTTATTATCCTGAGAAAACAGAATTAGTTGCTGGTTTGTGAAGTGGGTTGGTTTTTTGTTTTTTGATCAACATACTTTCTTTTGAGACGGTACTTAACAAATCCTCTCCCTACAACATTTTCAGAAGATTAATCTTTAAAAACAGAATTGATGCATGTATACAACTCATAGCTCTTACAGTATTTGCCTCTTGAAAAACCTTTGTTTACTTCAGCACATTTCCTTGATGACCAGCAGCCCTGCCCTAAGTTAAAACTTCTAGTAAGCCAGGCAGTTAACTGAATCACAGAATTGTAGGGGTGGGAAGGGACCTCTGGAGGTCATCAAGTCCAACCACTCTGCTAAAGCAGTTCCCTACAGTGGGGCGCACAGGAATGTGTCCAGGCAGGTTTGGAGCATCTCCAGAAAAGGAGACTCCATGACCTCTCTGGACAGCCCATTCCAGTGCTGTTTCCTCATGGAACTTTCTGTGTTCCAGTTTGTGCCCACTGCCCCTTGACTTGCTGCTGGGCACCACTGAAAGGACTCCCACCCTTTAAGTATTTACAATCATTGATACCTACCCACCTTCCACTACCCCCCATCTCCAGGCGGAACAATCCCAGATCTCACTTTCCTCCTAAGGGAAATCTCCAGGCCCCTGATTGTCACCGTGGCCCTCTGCTGGTCTCTCTCTAGAAGTTCCCTGTCTTTCTGGGCAACACAGAACTGGACACAGTACTCCATGTCACCTTACCAGGGCAGTACAGGCAGAGGGTGACTTCCCTCGACCTGCTGGCCACTCTCTTCTGAACGCACCACTGCCCTTCTTGGCTGCAAGGGCTAATCTGGTGGTACTTCAGCTGTTTGTGTAGAGAAAACTGAAATTGACTGTGTTGTCTCTTAGCTTAACTTGAACTCTTTGGGTTTTCTATTATAATTTCTGCTACAAGGGAAATTATTTCCAATTTTAAATTTGGTGCTTTTCATTAAAAAAAAAAAAAAGAAGAATCTAGTATTACTTGAGAGCAAATGGTTTGCATTTTAGTCAAGGTAAGGAATACAGAGCTACAGATTCTATTCTAGTTGATTTCCTATGGAAAACCACTCCAAAACACATGCAGGAAAAATGACTGAAAGACGTTTTCCGCTTACCTGATTGCGGTCATCTGCTGCAGAAAGAAGAGGCGGTGACGGTAGCGTACTAGGTTCCTGTTCTCCACTACTGTGTTTTCTGCGCCAAGGAAGCAACATTTAGTTTGGTTTATTTGTTTTTAAATGAGTCGCATGCATTAATCTGCCATTAGAGTACCATTCTGTAGTTCCACTCTGTCTTAGTGGACAGCCTAGAATGTGTACTGGTATTTCATGTTTTTTTCTTAGTAGGGGTAAAAGTACAAGTTACTACTGCAAGAAATTTGTTACTGAATACTGTCATAACTGGGCAGTGGAGCTACAGTTTCAACAACACATTCTTGTGGAGAAGAAAAAGGAAGATGAGCTGGTCTTTTGCTGTGATTCTTATGTCTTCTACTTATTCCAATTCAGCATTTATTTTTGTCCCCTCTTAAAAGTTTTGGTAAAGGTACAAATTCAGAAAGCACCTCCTGGCTTAGTCAATTCCTTTCAAATTGTTTGCCTCAGTTTCATCTTATTTTACCCCAGCATACTTTCTTTACCACAATGCATATAAAAATAACTTCTGTGGTAGCTGCAGAAAACTATCAGCATGGTCACTGATATTCTTCCGTCACCAGAGAGTAGACAGCTGTATTCTAATGTATCAACTCTGATTTTGTCTCTGATCAAATATTAATTTTGAAAGTATTTGGTCACTGACTATTTTACTTTTCAAAACCTTTTCTAAAAATAAGTTGAGAATTTGATTTCAGATTGAAATTTGGTGAGAGATCATGCTTCATCTTGTGCCTTATTTGGTGGGAATTCATGCTTCATCTTGTGCCTTTTATTATCCTCTTAACTAACCCCTAGCATGGAATCACTGAGGTTTCAAAGACAGAGCTACTAGCCCTTTAGGAAAGCTGGAAGTAACTACGTTGTAATTTATGCTGTTACATTTAAGTGTATTCACAGTTCAGATGATTAATCAACAAGTGAATTCAAGTTTTAAAATGCTAGCTTAGTTTTTAAGTTACTAAGCTTATTTAGGAATGTAATTAAGGTCCCTCTTTGATCAGAAAGAAAGGCACAAATAGTTACTATTTAAGTATTTAAAACTACTGAAATGGTGGTGGTGGGCAATGTTAGACAGAATTATTACATTATGGGTAGTATTATCAAGTGCCACAAAGCTACAGGAGAAGCCAGGGAATAGGAACTTGCTGATATCAAAATGCAGTGTAGGGGCATGACAAAGCTACACGGCAGCACTGTTTATAAAACCAATTCAAAGATGATCTCTGAGACCCCATTACTTTAGGAAGAAGTGTCATCCCAAATAGACTATCTTACAGGGAGTATGTCAGCTCTTTCTAGACATAATCAGTTTCAGCCAACAGCTGGCTATCTGTACAGATGCTAATGCATATTAAGATTTAGCTGCTAATATAACTCAATCTGTGAACCCCTAGCATTAAGATCATACACACTATATGCTGACTCACATCAGTGTAGCACACAAATCAACATTCATATAACTTTATCTGACTGACAGGAGTCAATTATGTGGGCAGTCAAATTATCAGAACACCCCAAATTTTTATAAAGTGATATGTATTTCTATTCATTTTTCTAACCTTCTCTGCTTTACAGCAGCGACGAGGTCTGGCCCTGAGAACATGGAGAACAAGCTGTCCCCATTGGCTGAGGAGGTCTCATCACTCGAGCTGGCAGAATCTCCTTGAGTACCAGACCAGCTGTTAGTCACATCACTGTAAGACAAAACGTTTTATTAGTCCTTATAAATATAATGCTTGGTCCAGACTGTATGCTCTAGTTAGTTATGCTGAATCTCTGTGACAGATGATACCTCAGGGCACAAAGACATTTCCATATTTTGTTAAATGTAGAACTAACACATACTTTCATGTATTTACTTCTAAGTGATCATATAACTAATTGTCTGATACAGTCAGTTTATATATATTCTGCTAAAATAACACAGTCTGTCCTGGTTAAGAAGGAAAAACAAACGATTCTTGGTTTTGCACTAAGTCACTAAGCACTCAGCTCTTTCACTGCCTGAGCTAGAAAACGCCCTTGTCCTACTGGTTTTAAACTAGTCTTAGACTCATAGCTGTAACTATGCAGACAAATGGACAGAGGATCTTGAAACAACTGTTTTGTAATAAAGTTATGACTTGGAAGACATTAAAAACTACTAACATACTTGCTGTAAGGTATGGTGCCATGCCTGATGGCTGATTAAGTGGCTGAAATCTGTTAAGTTGAATTAAGTCAGGTGCTGCAACCTTCAAAGCATCACTTCTCATCAAAACTAGGTCTTAAACATTTTCAAAATACTGAAATAAGAACATTGTGAATGAATCTGTTATGAAGTCCTCATATCCTCTGAGTCAAACTTAGTACACGTTTTACTTTAAGAATTATATCAAACAAACATCAGTTCTACAGTATCAAGAAAGGAAAAAGAACTCAGATTTCCTACTCTTGCCATCAGCTGCAGCTTTTACAGGTGCAGAAGCAATCAGAAAAAAAAATACCTCTTATTCCCATATCTTGCCAAGTTGTGAGTGTAGAACTGATCCAAATACAAAAAAAAAAACCAACCAGCTTGACCATTCTCTTACCTTTCCGTGAAATACTCAGGAAAGGGCCAGGTTTTGTGAGGATCATCAGGCAGAAGCCAGTTGCTTCGTGTGTTGCTTGGACGACGGACGTGCTGTGCTTGCCTTTTCTGTTGCATAGCCTGGTTGACCCCAGCAACGTAACGGGCAAATTCTGGATCAGACCCAACTAAATAAAAGAAATCATGAAGTCAGTAGCTGACATCCAGCTATTTTTACTGCATTTAACCCTTTCATTTAATCCTCTAGACCTGACCATACCCAGTAGAAAAGAAGTTCCTTCTCACTGATAGTTAATGCTAAACCTTTTATACTTCTTGATGGAGCACTGAACACTGAGTAGGAAATGTTTAAATAAAAAGTAAATGTGTTGTACATGGTAGATAATAATTCTCACCTGGAATTCTCGTCTCATCTGCACCTGTCCCTTGCATCCTCTCTGAAGAGGAGTACTTTGTGACTATGAACATGCCTGTGCCCAGAAAGGTCCAACAGCAGATACTGACAAAATTGAAGACTGGATGTTTATCCAATTTCAGAAAAATAATATTTGAATTATTATTGATTATTCAGGATCACAAAATGATTTCCATCCATGCTGTGATTTGGTTTCAAAGGCTCAAACTGATCTCATTAGAACATGCAGCCCAGAAGCTCCTACTTCTTACAAAGACCACAACCATTCTGAAAACATTTTGATCCTGAAATACTTTGCAGTTCAGGGCAAGATTGATATTTACTGAAAACAAATTGTAATTCTTAACATAAAAAGTCTTACAGTGCACAGCTTGGAAAACAGAAACCTTTTGTTCACGTGATTGCTTCCCTACATTTAGTTCAGCATTTGAACAACTTTATTTTCATTTAGCACATTTATAAAAGAAGAGCTCTAATGTTCTGTTGCATGCAAATTAAAACTAAAACAAGTAAGTTACCTTTGTTTCTAGACATCCCTTATCGTATTAGCAAGGAACAGAGCTACCTGACAGCTGTACAGAAACAAAGTGTTGCCACTACTACTTACTTACTTTGAGAAATACTTTTATGTCAATTTAAGCTGAGGCTGGAAGTTAGACAAATCCTCAGATCAAAGGATAGGTGCTGAAGGGCAAGAAAAGTTTTGTTCTGTGGGTAGCATGAGGTGTTAAATTACAGTTATATGCGAAATAGCAACTTGTGTCAATTTTTACCTCTGTAAAAACAGATAAACACCTTTTCATGAGATAGGTTCACCTGTAAAAATACTTTTTTAGAATACAGATTATCAACCTTCCCTCTACTGATACAGCATTAATTCCTTAGAGATTATAAAAATACTGCAGAATACATTTTTGGCAGCAACTTAGGCCTTTGACCGTAAAAAGAAACCCATCAATTCTGCAAGTTCTTAATTAGCAGATTTTCCTTTGAAAAGTCATTATTTTCATACTAAAAATATTCATCAAGTAACCCAATTTGTTTCAAGTGATGAATGTACAAGTCCTATGGAAGTCTGAAAATGAATTTTTTTGTGTGCATGTCTAAAGCTTTCTGTACTGCACTAACTGAAACTTAGATTTCAAACAACATCACAGTTCAACCTGGCGTGTTATATGAAGAAAGGTTCTAATTCCAATCTATTTGATTGAAGAATTTTTTGTCACACACACACACACACACACACACACACAGGTAACAGCAGGAAAACGATAACGTGGTTTTATAAATGATTTTTCTGGCACTTTTAGTAAATGCATACAACGAAGTTCCCGTAGCTATGTTCCACACCAGCAGATATATTTGTAAGAGAATAGATTGGTCTGTTGATCTCAGTAGTATCAGTAATCCCCTCTTAGACCCAGATTCTATACTCAATAGTCTCTAAGTTATTTGCTTATAGACATAACATTACATCTCACTTCATCTTTAATAATAATTCCCATACATTCACGGTTCACTGGTGGTTCCAACATATATGCCAAACCACACGACACTTGCTCCTTAGTCTCTAATCCTTTAGCACCCAAGCTTTTCACTGCAGTAACAGCCAGAGAGCAGGAATTGGTATGATTCCCATTCTGAAGGGGGAAAGCGGGGAATATGGGAAAGATGCAATTCAGTTGTATCTCTAGGGTGCAAGACTGGTAAAGGGCAGGAAGAATAACTGATGGGGTTATACACGTAAAATACATAATAACAAAATACATAAATCTGAATGTTACCAATTCTTTTAAACAAGCAAAAAAATTAACAGTAGGAAGAGCATTATCTGTAAGTTTCAACACTCTGATACGATCCCTGTAGGAAAAGTAAGAACTACCACTGAGATAAACAAGGAATTTGTTCCAATTCTTATTTGTTAATGAAACTTGCTGATGTTTTTTACTTAAGGGGCTTTTTTTTTGTACTTCAGTTCAACCTACATTTAAAAAAAAGGCATACACAAATACCTATATCTGTTTTTAAGAACCTTAGCATCTCGTAAATAGCACTAGGAAATAATTATTGCCAAGAATATTTAACGGTATTCTTTTATTTGTAAAGGAATTATCTTAAAAAGTAATAAAGGAATGTACACACACCTGCAGGGTCAAAAGGCAGAATTTCTCCCAGCATTCCAAACACTCCATCAGTTTGGTCACGATTTGGCCACGTGTTGTTTCTAGGTCCTTGTGGTTTTTGTCCTAACATCTCTGACATCATATTGTCCATATAGCTGCTCACAAGACCCAAACTGTATAAATCAGAGCTTAAATCTGAAAAACCAGGATTATTCCACTGGTTTAAATGAGACAATCCAGCTCCAACAGTTTGGGCTGGCTGCTGTGAAGAATTAGTCAGCCATTTGGCAGGTACACGTTGCTGTGGTCCGATAGGTTGAAGCAAATGTTGGTAATATTGCATTTGCTGCTGCTGCTTTTGTGACTGTTGTTGCTGTGACAAGCCTTGCTGAGAAGGATGCAGCGGTGTGTGGGAGACAGATTGGGGCTGCTGTTGTACTGTTCCTGATTTTTGTTCTGTTGCTGTAGAGGACGCAATAGAGTTTCTTCTTTTCACCATTGGAGAAGTCTGCTGGGATTTGCCCATGTTGAAACCAGACAAGAAATCTATAACATCCTGCATTTCTTGGTCAGTTGGTAAATTCATACCTTTGTCATCCTTGCCTTCATCCAGTTTGAAGAAGTTGTCCTGTCTTTCAACTAAAAACCCATTTACTATCTGATTATTTGTGCTCTGAACTGACTGCAGTGAATCTGTGGTCCTAGGAAAGTTACCAATGTTCAAAATGCTTTGCAGCCGTGCATCTATGTTAGTGGGCATTTTAGCCTTCTCCTCTGAGCTGGAAGTTATGAAGACATTTTTGGAAGGTGTACTGGGGATTGAATAACTTCCACTATTACTTGTACTGGTACAGGAAGTTTTTTTTGTAAACCGTGAAGTCAGTTTTGAAAATGTCTTTTGTAGACCACCTGACGATTTGCTTCCATTTCCAGATGGCATGTCAACTTGGTTCCCAAAGTCTGAGATTTCACGCTGTAACTGGATCTGAATACAAGGCAAAGCTTGCTCCCTGCGTCAACAAAAACATTTATCAAACCACCAAGTAAATCCCATTTGTCCTAACATTGCACTGGATATCTAAAGAAATTTAAATGAGTTTTTATTTTGGAGAAAAATATGCATTTGGGTAATAGAAAGTGGAAGAAATAAAACCAAAGTTCTCTATCAGATTGCTAGTTCATTGGCTACTTACAGTAACAATTCAAACTATTACTAACCACAGTCATGGGTAATGTGCTCTACAGGAGCCTGCTTGTATGAGAGGCTGGACTAAAATGATCTCCAGAGGTCCCTTCCAATCCCAACTACTCTGTATCTCTGTGATATGCAGTAGCATTTACTATTCTCCTTAAGAATTTTTAATTGCACTTCAAGATACAAATGAAGATATTCATTTAATATAAATCAAGTGTTTTTTTATGCAAGAGAAAAATACTTTTATGTACATAGATAAGCTGCTAGTTTTTTTTTGTTTTGTTTTTTAAGTCTGCTGTATCTCTGTATGTACCCACAAGACTACCTATATAGAGTACAAGTTTCTTGCTTTGTTTGACCAGTGATTTCTCTTTCTGGTTAACCAGTGCTATTAAATTCCTCAGTATAGTCTTTTCAACAGTGATGGCTTTGTTTAAACAGCAGGCTCAAGAGGAGATGTACCTTCCCTCCTTCCACCTTGGTATGTCAAACACAGCAGTATAAAGCACGTCTACTAGTCCCAAAGTCTTCTCTGGATCCAGACTCCTCTGTAGCAAAGACATTGTTGCTGGATCTTCTTTTAGACACCTGTAATCAAAATCGAAACTTTGAATTTCACATTGAACAATTTTACCATACTAGTCAGATAATGAAAGGCTAATTAGTATGCTACTTTTGCTCCTACAAAGGTACAACTAGTAAGGCAGTATAACATACGAATGCCTGAGGATTCCCAAGGACTAATACCTGCAGCCCTAGTTTCTTTAATTGTTGACTATGTAACAAATTTCATTGTAGGCAAGAGTTTTATCGTTTATTTTCCAAATCAAGATTAATGATTTCCTCTTTAGCTGAGCAGGCATAATTAAGGCATATTAAAAAATAAATAAAAAAAACAACCAAACAAAAAATCCTGTTTTTTAGGAAATGGCAAGAGCACTCAACAAGCCTGACAAAAAGGCAAGGTGCATGAAATTTGAGCGCATTCCAGATGTCCAGTCCTAGAAACACCCAGCCTGACACGCTCAACATGAAAAATGATTCAGCACATCCAACAATCTGTGGAAGATTTTACTGATCTGTGAAGATGCAGGCTTATTGCAATTCTTCAATAATCTACAGAATTAGGACTTAATTTGAGGTGAAATCAAAATAACCTGGATTTAAGTACTGGCACAGTTGCCAAGTATTTAACGAGCCCCTTCAGTAGAGATGAGTAAACGGGTATCCTCTCAGTGTGCCAGCAGGTGGAGCTCTTTCAGAGATTGCAAACGCTGGCACAAAGCGCTCAGCAGTACTTCAGTTCTTTCACAATAGAGCAATTTATGTAAAGGGAAAAGGGAAGTGCCAGTTTATACTCCATAGTGGAATTAAAGATGAATTTGGATAGACAGACTGTGGGCTAACTCGTACTTCTAGACGCACCATTGGTACCATCAGCGACAGGCTATCTCACTAAGGATTCAGATGAATGCAGTGTTTTACACTGAAGTTCGTAACACCAAGTACATGGAAGAAATGAAGGAAATGCTGTAACTCCAAATTGTTGTTTCAAAAGGGAAGAAGACCTCACCTAAAAATGCAAATTAATGTTATGCTTTCCTAGGCAGCTAGTTAAACCGCTAGGGATGGCACCTCTTGAACAACAGAGTTCTGCAGTTCACAAGAGCACCTAAAGAACATCTTAGTTAAGAGCTAAAGCTCTTCTATTAATCTCATCTAACACCCACGACCTGCCAGGGAGAGTAACAGGAATACTTCTGGATTTATATTTATTTAACTCTTTTGTCACCTAGCTTTTACTTTTCTTTTGCTCTTGTGCACCAGCCTTGCTTCCCTTCCACTGCTGCCAACAGAGGGAGCACTAATACAAAGACAGCTCAAGTACAACTGCTGGAGGAAGATAAACCATAATTACATAGTAGTCCCTGCTCCACTTGTACTGCACTGTATTCCTTCCTATGTATTTCTGTCAGACCTACTAGTGTAATCTACAGTGCAGTACTTTCACTTACCAAGTTGATGGAACTTGCACCACTATTCTGGATCCTTCTAAACTTATTTGAGGAGCGTAGGCTTCTTTATTTTCAATCTGTGCTGTGTCCACAACCACCTTGAAAATAATATGAAAATAAAAGGGAATTAATTTTAAGAATTAGTTCTTGTTATCACTCCTGTAGTCAAGATGCAATAGTCTCAGCTCTCTGCCATGCTACAGATGTACAAAGAACCAGATAAGAACAAATCAACTCACAAAATCATCATCATATGTTAATTTCTATTTTATGCCCTGGGGAAAGAAAAAATGAAAGCGTGTAAACTGATTCGTTTGATACATTAGCCTATATTTCAAGGACATTCTTCTCAATTGCGTACTAGAGTTACCATGTAGTCACCAACTTCTTTACATGGCAGCTGGTAGTTATCAGTGGATTCGTGTAACAGCTCTTATCTGTGAGAAGTCTAGCACAGTTGCTACCTTGAAGCCCCCAAACACCTATTTCTCAAAATATTTTAAATAATGCATGGCATGCTACAGACAAATAGCATTTAGCCTGAAACTCTTCACATAGCCTGCAATTTTTAATACCCCCTCACACAAACTTTCATGATTACAAAATCGTATACCAGCACCTCTCTATTCAACGGTCTGTAGGTAACAGAGAATTAACAGTAGTAAAGAGAATTGACTGTTCAATTCTTTTTATTTTATTTTTTTTTAATTCTAAGCCTTCTGTAAGACATCATGAATTTATATGGAAGATGAAAGTCTTGAAAATTAATCTGTCGTGAACCTTTCTTTTTATGGAAACTGAGGAGGAATGGATTCACTCCAACTTCATTTAAACTTCAATACCGATGATAGTAAGTTCCATATTTGGTTTGTGCTTTCTGTTGTTGTCCAGTCTGCATGAGCTGGCCTTTTTGATCATTTCCATAATTTCCTATTTTGGTCATGCTGAACCAGCAGCTTTTTGGCAACAGTCAGCAGTTCTTGCTCCAGTGACTAGCAGATTAGCTGTACCATTTATCCTTGAAACGGCAAAAAGTCCTCCAGCATAAATAAGCCTCAAGGGGCATTACCAGCTTCTTTCCAATCATCCTACACTTGCTCTACTTCTGTCTTGATGTCTTTTACTGTTTATGAAGAAAGGTGAAATATAAATAGAGCTGAGATTCTCTTCTCTCTCCTGCATTACCAAACTCCTCCAACAATATTGAAGCATTACTATTTCCTACGATTTCAATATTGTAACATAAGGCCTTCATTTTCCTCTAGCTGTCTCTGAACATTTGCTCAGGTTTATCTGGACTTGTAAAATCTGTCCAAGCAGTTCCATGGCAAAATGCTATTATCCACTCATGATAATACCAAACGTAGTAACAGTGCAACGCCATTATTTTTACTTCACATTTGTACCATTTTAAGTAATTTGGTATAGATTTAGCTATATGGCAATTATATTTGGGTGAGATCAACTAAGTAGTCATTCTTCTTTTCCCCTCAGCTTCCCCCAGAAATACTGTCTGCATCTCAGATCAGTCTCACATCAGTCAAGAAGTAAAACTTTATTTGGTGCAAATCTAGATCAGTTCCCAGAAGCGATGCACTGTAGTGCCAATGCTTTTGGGTAGGGGTTTCCCCTGCGTTTGTTTGGTGTGTTTTTCCTCCTTCTTCCCTTTAAAAAAAAAAGTTACATTTCTCAACATTTGGTCACAGTTACAACATCTCGGATTTAAAACTATTAGATTTAGTGCTCCCACAATGCATGTTTTCTGCTAACAAAGATCTGTTAGCACAGGAAAGGATGGCTAATTAGAGACAAAGTTAAACTCTTTTTTTGCAGGACGCAAATTCAAAGTTTTATTTCCATTTATCCTCTGAATTATTTTAACACCTGCCTCTTTTTATTCAAACATACATTTCCTTAGCTGACCTAAATCTGAAAAGACATGAATTCCTCATCTGTACTCACACCCTTTAACACGTGTATATTCAGACATTACCTTAGAATACACACACACACACACACACACACACTTCTAAAAATTCTTTAAGTTAAAAACCTAAAACAATAAAACAAACTAATTTACACCTTGTTGTGCTTTCTACACTTAACAAGAGTTTCTTCTGCAAAGGCACATGGCACGATGGGCCAAAGATAGTGAGTGTATAAACGTTCTTTTTTAAATTTGATATTGACTCAGCTTAACTCACCATTCTGAACTAATGCAGATAGCTTAGTTCTCAAAAGCAGTAAACAAAAGACTGCATAATATTGTCCCATGATATATTTATCCGAGTTGCACACCAAATAAAATAAGCATGTTTCTCACTCCCTGCCTGCTGGGTGCTCACTGGATAGCTTCCTGTGCATCAGACATCCATTGTTCTTCTTTTAAAGGTGTTTCCTCCCTCATCTCCACCCAAAGAAGGCTTTAAAGAAATAAATTAGTTTCCCATCGTTGCATGAGACCACATACAAGCATAATTGAATCATGTAAAAAGAACTATGGCACACATTTTATACCCTCACACCCATTCATACTGTAACAAATCAAAAGTGAGAATGAACTCAGATAGAAGGCTTACAAGTATTTCAACTATGTGTAGAGCTCATTACTGTGTCATTGAAGATAGAAACCTACTATTTTCAGAACAAGAAATTCAGGCAAAGACATTCATGCTTCTACTAAGATAATATTCTTTGTATCAGCACTGTCCTGTGGAAGAACATATAATAAGTTTATGCTGACAACTCTCCATATGTTATGATAAACCTGAACAGTATCAGTGATTTAATTACCAGCAGGTCTAACTAGTTATGTCTAGACTAGGGGACATCAGTTTTCCAGACTCCCGAGTTCAAATTTGCCTTGGGCCCCTCCCAAAATCTGATCAGGGCAAGATTTGAGCGTACACAACACTGAAACACCTTAAGCTTTTGTTCAGCTGGAAAGGAAGCAGTGGGGGGTACAGCACCCTACAAGGCATTCCTCATCTAGATGCTCAGAAGCCAAGAACTGCTAAGGAATTACTGCACACTCCCATAGGGCTGCTGACAAACACTTCTTTCTTGGCCCCGTTTCCCATACCTTGCTGCCAACTCCCAGCATCCTAACAGCCAAAGACAGTCTCACTTAACTATGGCCCTTTTTCTAGTTGTTCTTGCATTTAACACACATTTTCCTAGTAACCTAAATATAAATTTGATCAATCCTATTATTTCAAACTGCTCCCCTCCCTACAAAGACACTACCTTCTTAACCCTCTCTGTAAAATTTCCTTACATGAAGTGCTTAATTTACTACCCTTTCCCTCTACGTCACGCTGAGGTAAGGATTGATGGCAGTCTCACTGCTGTTACGATACTGATAGTTTGTCTCTTTCATTTTAAGCCTCTAATTCAACTGTGTTGTTACAAACAGCTACGACTTAAATCTACTTCTCCAACATACTTCATGTCAAGGGGATATCTAATACCTAATATCAAAGGAAACCTGAAATAAAAACATCCGACATTCATAATTACTACAGAATGTATTAACAGTACCAAAAAATATATGGTTCAGTGAACTAAGACTGGAGGTTAGGCAAAGTCACTTAATCAGTTGTTTGCTTGAAAAATATATTTGCAAGGTAAAAGCAATAAGGATCTTTCCATCTGAAATTACAACTTGTTACAGTTTTGGCAGCCTGTATTCGCCTCAAACAAGGAATCAATATATGAATCAACAAGCAGCATTTAACCCAGACTAAGTCAAAACGATTCAAAGAATATTCAATAGAAACCATTGTAGGCTATGGTATACCTCTGGGCATCAATTTCATCCTATCCTACTGCACCCTTGTCCCCATTTTACTTGCCCTGTCAAAAGAAAATTCAAGTCTGAAAAATGAATTTATCAACACTTCATTAAATGAAGAGATCTCAGGAACTAGTCATAGGAGCACAACTGCATTTTCCAATCAAAATACATTCAAACACCTATTTTTACAAAGTCCTTAGATACTGCAGAATCTACGGTGTCTTTTGCTCATTTGTTTCTAAAGAATGTACACGTCTACAGAAAGGCATGTAATTGCTATGCCTTCTGCTGGAGGCACCAGGTGCATTACTTGGTTTAGACGACTTACTGGTTTCTGTTCAGCAGTAAAACCAAGCTTCCATTTGAAGGAGAAAGGAAATAGAAAAATGGCATTTTTCAAAGCTTAGCTGAGAGAAAGTGGCAGAGGTGGTTCTTGTTTTGTTTGCTTTGTTTTATTGAACAGGAAGATTCAAACATCTTCCTATTTCACTATTAGAACTGAAGTTTCATTTCTTGTCTTCCCTTGCTCCTAACAACTACAGGTAGCATCTACAAACTTGCATTCCCTGAGGACACATCCTGTTTAAAACTAAAGTTAGCTGCATGTTAAAAATAGAAACATGGAGGAAGATGTAGGAAATTAGTTTTCAAACGCTTTGAAATACCTAGTTTTTCTTCAGGATGTTGAAGTAGCCCTTTTTTTTTTTTTTTGCTAAGCCAACCTGTAGTTACTTACCAGTCCTGCTTGGCCAAATAACAATTGTACAGCAGTTTTGCAGGCTCCACGCCAAGTCGAAGGGCAAACCTGATTTAGTACTTCAGTAACAGGAGAGTCATCCCGTGGTGTAAGTCCATTATGGCATCCAGCTTCTTTAATTAGTTGCAACATTGTGTGCTGAGAAAAAAAAACAACATCTTTTGTCACGTGATTCAGAAATGTTAACATTAATGGCCTCCATATGTACACATTTTTCAAAAGCTTTTCAACCACCTATTACTACATGTGCTACCTCTCAGCAGTCCTATATGTCAGACCTTAACTGCAGAACAGAAACACTGGAGGCAGCGTGTGCTATTTTCAACACAGAACTCCAACACGATAAACAGTATTTAGCTTCTGCAGAATAGTTTAATCAAAACTACAAAAGGCACTTCAAAGACAAAAGAAAAGCATTTTAAGTTGTTGGTTGTTTCAACACTTCCAGGAGCAAGGACTGGCCTTATCTAAAAATTGGAAAAAGCTGATTAAAATTCCCAAATTACTTCTCAGTGAACACCTCTTGCATTTTCTTTACGTTGAAAATTCAATTAACTTTTCCACAACTTCTAAAAATACATTTTAAGTTGACTTTGAAAGATTGCTTAAAGTTTGGAAGACATGAAAAAAAAAATTGTAATACTGTTTATTTTAAAGTACTTCCCTGAGCAGCGGAAGGCACAGTCCTGACCGGTTTTGGCACTTGAGATTATACAAGCTCTAAAGTCCATCACCTGCTTAGGACATCTGTACGGATTCCTCTTCATATTTTGATACCTAACAACCTATTTTTAAAAAGTTTATAGAACCCCAATTACCTCTTAAGAGGTAACCTCTTCTGTGTTTCTCTTACACTGGACTGAATTAGCTTAGGAGGTTTAAACATTATCAGAGGGAGGAGTGAACCTACAGCGTTATCACATCTTGATTCCACAGGAAGTCGGGCTAAAAATATGCGCTTTTAAGTACAAGTTTGGCACGGAACTACTGTGGGTTTTCTATAAGTTTTAAGGAGTTCTACTGATTCTCATTTTATTTTTTTTAACCGTTGTGGTTAGATTCAGGACTATTACCGTTTTCAGCTTCAGGTTTTCTGCTGCAGACTCATTAAAGGATATTCCTTTCAGAAAGTGCGGTCCTATCTGAACTGGTACAGTGGGCAATTCACACTGAATTGGCTGAGGTGGAGTCTGTCTCCTTCCTGTTTGCTGGGCTTCAGCTTCACTGCAACAGCCCTGAAGCATAAAAACATAGATGAGTTAGAAGGAAATGAAGATAATGAAGACATCCTTATGAGTCCAATTCTTTTTTTTTTCTTTTTTTTTAAAATAGTTATTTTTAAGGCAAAGAGGGATGAAAGAGCAGGTTTAGCAGATCCTACCTGAAGACTTGCTTCAATAGCTTTTGGGTTCAAGTGGAAGCCAGCCTTCATTGCATATTCACAATGGCCTAAACTCTCCAGAGCCACTTTGTAAGCCTGACATTAAACAAAAAGTTGAAAGGGAACAGCTACATCAGCAAAGAAGCAAGCAGTCACTGTGTCTGGATACACATATAAGATTTGTTCAGTAGATTTGCTTTACTCAGTTCTGTAGCGTATGCACATTTATCGTGTCAGTTCAATACCAGTAGTTCTCTCATACTTCAGAGCTGCCTGTGGTACACGTTTCTGCTGTAATATATTCCCTCCCTGTTTCATTCATTGTCCCACCAACTGCACTAGATGCACACGAAAGCAACTGATTTTAAAAACTCACCTGCAAAGCACTGTCAATTTTCATGTTTAGCTCTTTGAGCTGATGTTCAGGGATTGCTACACTCTGTGAGCAGAAAAGCTGTTGAACTTCAATTCCTGCCAAACATCCATCACAACCTCTTTCTCGCAGTCGAGATGTAGCCTATAACATCAAGAAAAATTATTGGGTTAAGAAGTTCAACACGAAACCAAAATCACACTCAAGTTAAAAAACAAACAAACCCAAACAACCTACAGAGTTTAAAACATGAAGGAGATTAGAAGAAGCACGTGGTGGAAGAGTTCTGGAGCTAATTACTTATTATAACTGATTCAACTTCTATTGTCGCACTGAAAGTATAAATCTCATGTAATTTGTATGGTGTTGGACAGCAAATCAAATCAGCATTGTTTGCTGTTACTAATTCAGTTCCTTCTCTGGACCATGGCTCCTGGTTGCACAGGCCACATGATCAATGTGCTCAGCTGAGGAAGGACTTCAGTCTTTTATCATAAAGGATATTTTAAAATACTTGCTGCAGAAACAGAACACACATATGTATCACGTATGTACAAACATTCCGGTGTATATAAAATACACTTTATGAAGTTAAGGGTGATCACTGTGGTACAATTTGAGAAGAGCCACACAAGACTAAAATTAACTACGAGCAACAAGAGCATAACAGCTTTACCTACTTCACTTTTAAAAAATGGTAAATACTAAACACAGAATACCTGGCTTAAACACTGAAACACTACTGAGCAGTGGAAAACAAAGAGAAGCCTATTTCTGGCTGCATTTAAGACCTTACATACTGTTGATTTGAATAGTGTAATAGTTGTATTAAATTCTATTCTGAAATATAGTTTTTACTAAGGGAAATAGCTGAAATGGGGTATTAGGGAAAAAAGGGCAGAGTCCCAGATCTTCAAGTCCAGTTTTAAGGTTTTAAATGAACTTCATAGCAATTGCAGGACATTTCTAGAAGCTATAACACAATTTTAAGGAAATAATAAACGTAAAATTAACTATTCCTATACAAAAGAAGTAAAACTACACCAGGATTAGAACTGCTTAGATTATATTATATGTATATGTCAAGCATTTCCAATCTCTGTTTTGTCTATTGAAAGCAGTTCATGCCATGGTAGGAATTACAAACAATTCCCCTGCATTCAGAGTTCTAAGGGATGTACTCCACATCTGAAGCCATTTTGGTCTGTCAGTCTGCACACTTTAGTAACATACAGGAAATGCAAGAAAGCTCATAAAACTCTTTTTTCCTTGGAAGTACTTTTTTTTTTTTTGGCAGAAAAGGATTCCACAAGTAGCAGTGTTAACTAGAATCCAGGTCTAGAGAGTACTGTATTTAAGTAATAAGACAAACATTCCAGCTATTGATGGATCAAGGAACACCAAGCCTAACAGCTAATTCTCCCTCAGTACAAAGACAAAAAAAAAATGTCAGAAGTTACTATTAAAAAAAAAAAACAAAAAAACCAACCATAAAATTGAATTAGTGCTCAGAATTTAAGAGATATGGATGTTATCTAAGTTATTATTCATCTAAAATTTCACCCTCTATCTGCAATGAGTGTTTTTTTAAAAATAATTTCTTCTGTCCACAGATCCATATTTGATCACTGTTAATTCATTACTAATAACAAACAGCTGTTTCCATTGTGCACTCCTTACATGCAATCATATCATGAGTAAAAGCTTTTCATGGGGCAGAGATCAAATAAACACCACACAGGTAAAACAGATTTTAGTTTCCTCCTTCAAATGCAGCGTTTCTTTAAAATCAGACATTTTCTTCTCTTATTAGGGCATCTAGCTCTGAATTTTTGTTCCAGTGAATACAACACAATGTCACTACACTGAGCCTTCCATACCTCTGCTGCTCCTCTCCATGATCTTACTGCATCTTCTAGCTCATTTGTGGGGCTTAAATTTGAGGCTCCAGCTCCACCAACATTCTTTCTTTCCTGGGCTACAGCTTCAGCAAAGCAAGAGTGTGCCACTGGCTGGACCTTCTGCAAAGCCTGCGACAGGAACTGAAAGTGGACCTGCATCACTGTCAAGAAACATCGTCCAAGCACCTGTAGGAAGAAGAAGAAAACAATTTTAAATCAGTAAGAGATTTTACAGGATTTTTTTTCCTTCTTTCCTGCCCAATGCTTGGGTTAAGTAACTAAGTTAAATTATGGTTTTTTAATTAAAGAAAAAGAAGTATTAATGCCTCAGACCAGAAGTAGCACTCAACATTTAGCCATTTACTTATGGTAAACACTGAGCAATAGCTTCTGCAAATTAAGAGGAGATAGACTGATACAGTCAATTCAAGCTTCTGTGTTGTCTTTAACTAACCTTACCTTCATCTCAGAAGTAAAGAATGAAAAGCTTTAAGTTACTCTGCAGTATCAGGCACATGAAACAATTAAAAAAAAAAAAAAAAAAGTAGCTTGTTATCACAAGTACAGTCAACAGCAAAAACCATCTGCACAGAGACCTGGCTGAATTCATGCTAAACGTATCTATATTTTAAGACACGATCCCAAATCAAAAGAGTTTAATTCAAAAGTTTATCTTTCCGAACCAACCAATAATTACTAACAAACGTGAAAAATGCTTTACCACATAGTTCAGATGCACCATAGTACCATTTTTAGAATATAACTGTGACTGCAGAATACATACACAGCATCACAGATCTGTCACCTGCGCTGTTTGACAGGAATGCTAACACTGGCACAAATCTTCTCGTCAGAAGACTTCACTGAAACGTGTCACCTAATACTACTCATTTGGGAAGCAGGACAAGAGTAGGGAAGAGCAAGCAAGAGGGCTGCTGGTCTGCTCCCACACCCGGAGGGATTAGCACTGACAGCACACCAGTTTCTAAACAGGGCAGCCACCCAAAGCAGTGGGCTCTGCACCCCATGCGTGTCCATCCCTGCTTATCTCTCCCTCATGCTAACACTGCTCCTGAGAATCATGACCACAGATAGGCCACAGTTACTACAAGCAAAACAAAGCAAAGATCCCCAAAACCAAGTGTTGAGGTGTAGGCACTATGTGTAAAATAGTTGCAGTACAGCCATTTGAAAAGGCAACTCTGAGGACAAAGCAGCATATACACAAGCGCTCTGCCTGCTTGCAAGGCCATGCTTTCTTAAGTGAACAAAAGCTTGCAACAAAGCACATCCAGGATGCAGGAGAGAAGCAAGTATTTCCCTAATTGCTGCAGAAAGAATTTAAGAGCTATTCAAAATGCTTTGTTTCTTTTATGAAGTTTGTCACGATGTGGTTTAAAATGTAAATTTGACACTGATTTATTAAAAAAGACTAGACTTGAATAATAGTAATAATTCATAAAATGCAAAGATAATGTACAAAGCCATTGTGCCTTAGAACAAATAAATCATCTGGCTTATTTTCAGCTACATTCTTCTGGAATAAAAATATTCAGACACAATGATCTTACTGGCAAGACGTTGCAGTCATATGAACAGTTATATGCATTAGCTATCTACTTTAAAAGGATCCGTGGTGGCAATTCTTTTTTTCCATTGCATCCGGTCTCCTTTTGACATTCCATTCTGGTTTCATCACTTCCCTTCTTTGTATGAGGCATAAAATTAAACATTTTTGGTACTTTGACTGACCCCTGAAAGTGCAGCTTGCCTTGTTAAAAAAGCACTCAGCAAATGATGATGAATAAAACTTCAACTTTCCTGACTACAGAGATGGAAAGACTTATAAGAACACTCCAGTAAACAAACAAACAAAACTTGCAATGTGAATATTTCTGTGTACAAAGAATGCAGTTCTTGGGGGAAGAAGAAACCAGGACTCATTAGGAATTTCAAGCCGATTAAGTTTCAAAGAATATTTAAGGTACGGAGGTTGAAGTTTCTCCTGCCTGGGAATAATGTTCAAAATAAACAAATGATTTAGTTTAAGTGGCACCACACAGCATTCCTAGCGTAATTTTTAATGTTAAGCAGTGAAAATAAATAGCAACATCTGCTTTGCCGAACTTCTGTTTTGTTTGAAAAATAATCCATTCCAGTCTTCCTCAAAAAATGGGCAAGAGTGGCTTTAACTGCTTAAATAGAGCCTAATTGGTGGAGGATTTCTGTACCATAGAATTAAATGCTTACTCTACACAGCAAACTCACTTTGCTTTAGAATTCAGTTCATGGAGATTTTCTTCCAAAAGAGCCATATCTCTGTCTTCATGGTGTGAAAGTGCAACCACTACCAGTTTATAAACAGCCAGGGTTGGCCAGCAGTACCAAAGCGTGTAAAGCGACACACTTCGTGTTGTGAGATCTGCAGAACTGCATCACTGTGCAGATGCGGTGTTTTCACAATTAGAAATACCACCATCTACTTTACTTTTCTCTACTTTGCCATGCAAAAACATTCTATTCCCCTACTTTAGACCATAATGAGAACAAGCTAAAACCTAGAAATTCTGTAATAACCAAAAAAGAACTGGAGCCATTGCAGGTGTCAACTTATAAGTTTCTGCTGGTGGTGGCATTTTCTTAAATTATTTCTTAAAATCATTTACACTGCAAATATGATGAGGTCTTCTGGCTTGCAAACTTTTTCCCAAGAAATACATCTCTGGCACCATGATTCTCCCAGTCCTTTACCAGGTAGTGCAGCAATCTCTCTCTGAATAACTCTACCTAAAAGGAATTTGTCATTGTGTTCAGGCAGCTGGAAGCAATGTTACTTCTGAGGAGATGTAGTTTCAGACTTCCTTGTCACTGAAGCAGGTGATGAGTTTAATTAAACCGATGTATAAACAGAAGCGTCAGACGAGGCTGTACTATTAGGTTACATTCTGCCCCATATTAACATCTTGATGGGTGCATGCAATCAATTTTAGAATATTTTGATACAGAAAACGCACGTGCAAAACTGCCAGACTCCAGTGCTGCCATGTGATGCCATGCAAATTTCCTGGGAAGCAAATGTTTAAAGAATCTGTTGCTTAAGATAACCATTAATAAAATTAACAAGTAACCAGTATCAGTCTTCCAGACCTGATACACACAATGATCTGCAGTTCCAAGTACCATTCTATATAATGTAGTATGACGGCTTTGGCTTTTTTCCCTAAACAAACAAAAGAAACAAAAAAACCCACAGACAAAAACATGACACCACAACAGGCTTACTCAGTGGTTTCCCACTATCCCCATTTTCCTTATTTATACCAGTTCAAGGTCTTGGTGATGTCAAGCCCTACCCACTGAACAGACCAGATTAAAATACCAATATTATGTTAACAAAGAGCCTTTAGTCAAACTGGTGCGCCAGATTATGAGACAGCCCTCTTTCTCATATACTACTGAAAGTGATCAGAATATTGCATTTTATTTTGTTTTTTTAAACTATGTAGCAATGCCCTCAGTTTGGAAGAGTGATCTCATATGACAAAAGCACCTCCAAAGGAAGACACAATGCTACTCACTAACAAGAGTTACTTGCAAGATAAACTAGATTCCACTTGTAGTTGCTCCTCTACGCTTAAGTATTAGGAGACGAGGGCAATCTAACATACCCACCCCAAAGAAAAGGCTCCTGAGGATATTTCTGAGCTGCCACTCAAGACATTGAAACATCTTATTTCCTTTTCAGGAAAAAAACAAAACAAAACAATTATGTTCTTCAGTCACCTACTACAGAAGATGGAAAAACAACTTTAGATATTTTCTAAACAACTGTATTTTCCCCTCAGTCCTATGAAAAAACTTATGCCACCTCTCACACTCTTTTCCCCAGTGTATCTTGGTGAAGCTGTGCAAGTGTGCAAATGTGCTTACATTTTTTCTGCTTCCATTCTGTGGATTTAAAGTGAGTTTGTAAACCTGCTTCTAGGTTTATGAAACATTAACATTTCACATAGATCAGGAGGAAGAAAAAATGTTGTAAATTAAAGTTTTAGCATAATAATAATAGTTCAGTATTCAAATCACAGAATAGCAGGCGAGGATTGGATCTCAAAAGGTCACTGTACTGTCCCAAGGAGTAATTTCAGAGTCAGTTCTGCTACATGCAAGTTTAGCACGCACGGTAATGTCTTTGTGATGGAGGCTCCCTACCTTTGTAGCAAACCACTTCAGTGATTCTTGGACATTACAAAGTGCTTCCACGATATCTGAAATGAGTCCTCCCTTCTGAAATTTATGATCATTACTTCTTACTCCATCTCACATGGACACAAAGGACAGAACAATGCCATGACTTCCAGTAGCCTCTTACATAGCTGACGACTACTGATTTTCCTTCTTAGTCTTCTCTTCTGTAAAAGTCAGTCTTTCTAGTTTGTCCTCAGAAGCCCTATTTTCTGGGTGTCTGATTACTACATGTCCCTCTAGTTGCTTGCTATTCCAAGTCATGTAGTCATGCATGGATGCAGCGTTGAATTTAAGGCCACGATACCCAAAGTGAAGAGATTTTAATGCTTATTTCATGGTTTATGTAGGTTACAGTCATGTTAAAATACATGACAACTGCCTCTGCACAGTTCTGCGCAAAAGATTTATTAGACTGTGTTCAATGTCTACAAAAGGTATCTTTAAATATATAGCCAATCTTACTTCATTGCATACTAAGCACAGAACATGGAAAAAACGTACTTCTCACTACTAACTTTTATAGTTTCTCAACTGATACACAGCTTTATGTGAATACTGATGGCAAAACGCCTCTCTCAAGAGTTCAGATTTCCCTTCAGAATGGATAATGCTAAGGAAAACGTGGTTTAATTTAGAGGATGGACTAATATCACTAGAAATTAACTAACATGGAACAAGAAGTCGTAGGATCATACAATATCCAGAGATGGAAGGGATCCACCAGGTTCCTTTAAGTCCAACTTCTGGCTCCACACAGGACTACATAAAAGATTTAAACTACTGTTTGATTTTTAATTACTTACACTTGTTAATTTGGGGCAGTGGGATGCTGTTTGTTTTGCTTTTATATTATCATTTATTTTTTAAACTGGACGTGAGATTCCCCAAATAAGAAAAAGGGAATTTTATTTCTAGTTATAAGTTTAAATCTTATAGAAAACTACCAATTAGAATTCTGTAAGTACTGCAATTTAATTATAATTTATCTTATTTCATGAAATCTTTAAATTTAGTGCAAGTCCCTGTACGAAAGTAACCACTAAATATCTCATCTAACACAGATGGCCACTGTAAACAATATTTTTGAGAACAAAGATAAAATGCTTCTCTTTTTATCAGAATTAGTCACAAAAACAAAAGCCAGGCAGACAGAACTTTCAGTGTAGTAGTGATTTTTAAGTACAAGTCCAACTAAGAAGGAATGATACAAATTAGCGTGCAAAACAAAACCCCCTAAAGTAACTTACCTCAATGTCTTGTAGGCTGAATTCTTTTTGATCTTTGAAATTTGCAGCGCCTGCACTCAGTTCCATCAGCATTTTTGCTATTTCTGGTTTTATTGCTGCTGTGAGTCGACTCGCTGCTTCCATGACATGTTCCTGCACGTCTTTCAGTTGCATAGCTGCCTTAGAATAGTGAGAGTTCCTAAATACACTGCTGAAAAGGTCTGTAAGGAAAGTGCTCGTACGGCAAAATACGTTGAGTGCATCCAGATATTTGGAGATTCCCTGCTGGATGTCTGCAATCGGAGTCGTATGGGATACAGGGTGATTGCAGCTGCCCGCAGCAGCTGAGGAGACCAGGGGAGATGCTGGGGTTGTAGATGCCAGTGGTGCGCTCAGGGTCCTGCCTAGCTCAGGCATTTGATACTGCTGGTGTTGCTGCACTTTTTGCTTGGACCCGCCAAGCAAAAAGCGCCGCTTATAGTCCATTTTGCTTTCTTGTGCACTGCAGCAATACATAAGTGAGTGTTTGTCCGAAGACCTCTTGAATTAACAATCACTTGTCAAATTCCTTCCCCAAATATATAGTTATGTACAGTAACAGTGGAGGACTGTGTACATAGGTTTCACAAAAGGCATTTCAAAAAGGCAAGCGTCTGTATAATCTGTATCAGCAGTGAGAAAGGCAGCAGATTTGCTGACTTAGTATTTTCAGTGTTCAGTGCAGCCCTGCTGCAGTTATAAGCTGTACTCAGAAAGCAAACCGAAGTATCTCAGTAATGCTCTGTCTGGTTCGGTATTCCACTCTGCACACAGAAAAGCAGAGAAGTTATCACCTATAGTTTCTTCATGAGCATACTATCATTACTTGCTGTTATGTCTACAAAAATTTTGTCAATGCAAATAATATTTTTAGAAGCAATACTTTAATATAATTTTCCAATTAGTAGTATCAGGAAAAGTGGAGCAAACCACCGATCAACAGCGATTATAAAAGCAGTGCAGAGGCGCCTTCCTTAAAAAAAGCAAATCCTTATGTCAGCAGATCAAGTATCTTCAAATGTCTTGACAGATCCAGTCTGCCAAATTAGTTACTTGTAGTGTCTCTTCTTAATACTGGAGGGAAAAAAAATCCGGACTTCGGTATAGAGAAGACTTTCCAAGCGTAAGCTACTGAAAATTAGAGCGCTTACTACTGCAAGACTTCTTCCCCTTTCCTTGTTTGTTGAGGTAGTTGTTTCTGTTGTAACATTAAGTGGTGGTGCTTCCAGACTGCACTTGCCCTCGATTGTAGACTCAGAACAAAAATGCACAAATGTATTTGTAAGGCCTCTAGGTCATTTCCTGTGAAGGAGAAAAAAAAAATGTTTCAAATGTCATGGAACAATGAGAAGCATTACGATTTTAACTCCTGCAGCATCCCAGTATGCTGCACAAGGCACGCACTGTTGACAATACATAAGTCCAGACGGAAGGGGGAGTTGCACTGACTGTTTGAGAGGCAGTTACAAGCTGGTATCATCATGGTACTAAACTCAACACTGCTGAATATTTTCTTACTAATTCTTCTGTCCTCCTAGATTGTCAAACTTGGGACTAATAGATAATCCCCACTGCAACAGCAGAGGTCTGCTAACTCAGTCCCCAGGGGAAGTTACCCCATTTTCTAAGCTTATCCTTTTCAAATAATTAGGAAAAAAAAAAAAAAAAAAAAAAAAGGTTTCCTTGACTTTTTGTGTGTAATGGAAATGCTGAGTCACAGCTTAAAGCAGTGATTGAGCACCTGGTGGGAAGGCGGGGCCAACCCAGGGCAGCTCAGTGCATGCAGTGCACCTGAGTGACCAGAAGGGGTGGAGCCAGGATGCACCCCTTCCCAGCCCTCATTTCAGGGTTGGCAGCAGAGGTGAGGGTTTCTTGCTGGAGATCCCTGCCTACCTGAGGCCTCCCAAAGGTAAGCAGCTCTTTTCCTTCATTTCTGTGGCTGCTGCATTTGGACACGTTTCATTTGCTGTAGCTGAAGACTTTGCCACCCCACTGCTATCACAGTACTTTCCATCCCGTTACAGCATTACAATGCATTTTGACATATGTATGAAACACAGCCTCACAGGCTAAAAAAAAAAAAAAAAAAAAAAAAAAAAGAAGCAGGAGAGACACAGCAGGGCAGGACATCATACAGGGATCCAGATCATCTCACACCCACTAAAACAGA
Source organism: Alectoris magna (assembly GCA_030625065.1). Classification (NCBI taxonomy): domain Eukaryota; kingdom Metazoa; phylum Chordata; class Aves; order Galliformes; family Phasianidae; genus Alectoris; species Alectoris magna. Next base: position 9,072,415 of record CM060571.1, on the reverse strand, counting down.
CACAGAAGTTTTTCAGGAAGTCACTGCTGCAGATAGTTCTGCTTCTGAGATTAAGAGCAGATTTTCTTCTACATTAGCACTTTTAAAAACATGATAAATAGATAAAACACAGCAGGCATTCCTATTTGCATTTGAACATCCCTTATTAAAGTACTTCAAGCTGATTACTTTATTTCCAAATAACTAACTTTACACTTCTCTCAGAATTCACACTGAACGCATCAAAGTGCAGTAAACTCATTAAAACAGAATTTTCTAGGTCTCAATATCATATGAAGAACTGAAAACATTTTCCTCCTTGCTTTACAAGCTTCAGTGCCTTACAGTGGAGAGCAAGATTAAATCGTTTGTCTTGAGTGCATAAAAATGTAGACAGAACAAGAGTTTGTTAATTTTTATGCACTGTGTAAGTAAATTGGTGATTATTTTCCCTAAGTAGACGTGAGTTTCACACTGCAGAAGAAGTTAAAAAAAAAAAAAAATCATGCAACATGTGTTAATTAGCACCAGAAGTAGAAAAAGCTAATAAGGAGGAGTTTGAGCTTTACAGCACTGGGTTATACAAGCACATTAGAGATGCACTATAATTTGGTTCTTCTGATTACACACTGAGCCTTTCAGGAAGCTAAGGCACTGAACTGATAACACAAACCTGCTACACCCAGAAAGAACACATGAAATGCAAAGCTGCAGGAAATACAAACACACCTTTTTTTTTTCTGTTAATGAACACTAGAGATCAATATGTCTTACAGACAATTTCATCGTCAAATCTGTAGTAACATACGCAATTCTTCAACATTTCACAGGCTTCAAAATTCACTTATAAACAATAAAACCAACACAAGTTTAAAGAGGACAGCTTACGTCTTCTGTATCTGTAAAGACAATTATTTGAAGAAAGATCTTGACACTTCTGAACACTAGGCATGTATTACACATTCTGTAATGAGACTCCAACATGCTATGTATAAAGTAAACACTCTTCCTTTTGTATCTTTCCCTGAAAAAGTGAAGAGAGGACCGTTCCCACGCTCCCCTCTCCCTCCTCAATACTTCTGATGCACCACTGCTCTTGGGGACTCTGTATTATAACAATTTGAACTTTGTGCCAGTCCCAATCTTGCTGTATTAGAAAAAAAATGCGAAGGATTTCATTCTGGTGATACAAGAACAACATGCTATCTGTCCAACATATAACTGCGAGGTCTGTATGAGTATTTCATTTTGTAGGAAACACAAGTATTCAGAAATCGAATACAGAAGACTGAAAACAGCATACCACAAATGAAGAAGTTGTGTTCTCTCCCTATGCAATCAAGGCCAAAACGTTGTTCGTATACTATTCGAAGTTAAAAACGGTACTAATATACGGCATAAAGCAAGCTCTACATTGAATGCCGTTTCACTGAAAGCTGCAGAGTGCTACTGAAAAAGCTCATCACCTTGTTTATGCTCTCACTGCAAGGGATTGTTACATATTTGAACTTCCACAGACAGCTGAGCAGACATCTGCATGAGTTGCTCTAACAACTGCCGCATATACACAGAGGAAAAACTGCAAATTGAATTAATTTTTTTTTTTAAACATGGAGTACCCAATTTCTTGTTTGCTTAGATGCTTCCCAAGAAATGCCAAGTATTTTCACCAGCTTCACTGATTGCAAGAGACACAAAATAATATGGAAGACTCTCATACAAACAGAATTTGGCACGTTCCAGTTTGTTTTACATGAGCAACATGAGGCCTAATCCCTAATCTGCTCCATATGCTATTACCCTGCTATAAGAGGAAGCAACATTTTCTCTGAATCAATAAAGGAAATTAAGTGGAGGAAGTAGTGATAAAATACACAAGTCTATTGCTAGTCAGGCCAGCTACACAGTTACTGCCAAAGTCCTTCCAGCCAACTTACTTATCACCTCCGTAAACGTTCTGTAGACCATACAGGTGCTGCAGTTTAACCCAGCAGCAGCTCAGCACCACACAGCCCTTTGCTCATTCCCTCCTTCCCAGTGAGATGGGGAAGAGAACAGGAAAAAAAAAACAACAACAAAAAGGCAGAATTGGTACATTGAGATATTTATCATGTTTTAAAATGGGTTCTGATCTCAATTTTAAGAACTGCTTGCAAAAGTGGCCTTCATGAAGTTTATTGTTATTTCAGTGAAAGGGCAGTATATACATAAATAACACACATACCAATGAGATGATCTGAAATACTGTCCAAAAAAAAGCTCAGGTTACAAGTAACGCTTAAGTATTGCGCCTCCTTTAACATGATGCACTCCCGCAAACTCAGGATGAGCTTATCTCCACAAGCACCATTCATGTAAAACAATCAAATACAAAAATAACTAAGTGCAATTAACATTCCCCAAAAAGGTTACTCCAAAAGAAACACCCCAGTGGCCAGATGACTTACCAGGAAAAGGGCTGAACAAACAAAGTCTACTGCAAGGCCAAAAGGTCAGCGAGCTGCCGAGTCACAGTCCTCCTGGGAGAGCACACCAAGTCCCTCTCAATTTCAGTTACACAGATTTGTGCAAATCCACAAGTTACTCCACTACTAAAGAAGTTATTCCACCTTTCAATTCTGCTGCCAGTAACGAGTGCAGTGAATCCTATTCCTGGCCAGCCTACCCAAAGTCCAGATGTGGTTACCATCAAAAATAATCTGAAATGATCTTAGACATCTGAATAGCAAAACAGAAGCAAAGTGGTAAGGAAAGCCCACGTGCTATTTCCCTAAGACCAGTCTTACAACATTCTCACCAACAGCAGGATCAGAACTGAAGACCTTACCTAAACAACGCAGATTTGTGTATCAGCATCTTGCACTCCCTGGTTACAGCCTATTATTTCAGTGGCCACCAGCAGGGAAGGATAGTTGGCCCAGCCCATGGCCATGAGACAGGCCCTGCCTTCCTCACCACTGCAAGGGTCCTGTGAGCAAGGACAAGACAAAGGCATGGAAGAGATGACAGCAAGGATAGAAGGGACAATAGCAGGGATTTAGCAGAAAGCAGCACAGAGAGGCCTAACTACACAAAGGCTTCAAGCCAGCAGTGTGCACTACAGCAGAAAGTTCAACAAGAGAAATGAGAAGTTATTCTCAAACGTGGACCTTGTAAATTAGACTGCACCAGTATACTGAAGGCACAAACTAATCATATCAAGTTCTCATCCAGGCACAAGAGCCATAGCTGTGTGCAGTGTGCAAGGTGGCTTTTTTTTGCTTCTCCTGTTAAGTAAACTACCAATGGCAGACGAGAGTAAGAGTGAACTAGGACAAAATATGCTAACTACTTCCTCTAAATAAACTTTTCAGGATCCTACCAAATTAACAGGCTAAGAAAAATACCCTACAAGTAATTTCCAACTGCCTTTTTTCTTCCCAATTTTAAGACACACATCAGCGAAGAAATTTCACAGATTTTAACTGGGAGTTGATTCATTTTTCACTATTCCAAACTAAAGATGGATTGCATCCACAGCAACAGAGTATGGTAAACATTTACAATGCATACTTATTTAAAAACACTAAAAACTAAAATCCATAGGCCAGAGATTAAGAATAAGGAATAAGAATTCATTAACAGATTTCATAACCTGAGAAATTCAATTCTGCCATCAAAGAGAACATCTCCACTCTCAATTAATATACCACTTCTACTAATATTTAAGTTGCCATATCAATAATAATGAGAACATAAAGGAGTTTCTCAACAGCTGTGTAATACTCCATCTGTAAAAAAGAAACACCATAGAATTAAGCTACATTACAGACATTGTAATGCAGTTAAAAACATAAGAGTTACAAAAAGAAAACAGTATCCATATTGCTGGAAAATTCTGAATCACGCATTTTGGAAGAAAGATTATATAAACATCAGAATAATAAACCTGCAGTGCAAAAATCATAGTATGAGCTCGTGGAACATGATTGACAGTGAGAAGTTACGATAACAAGAGATTACTTCTTATATATTACTTATGAAAGGTAACAAAAATGTTTCATATTATTAATATTTTAAACTTACTTTCCTGGTAGGAATTCAGTATTTTTTATAAGGTTGGTTACACTCAGAAGCAGTGTCTTTCCCACTGCTCCTTAGTCACATACTCAAGATTTCAAACAATTCACTTTCTTGGCTGAGGAAGCAGTTACGGTGGGAGAGGATGCCTGTGCCAATGGCTCAGCCTCCCAGATGGCACCACACATCACTTAAACTCAGCTGCCTTTGGTCAGGTGCCTGTACATATTCTACAGAGCCAGAAGGAAAAACCTGGGCTGAGTGCCTTTCTAACAGCGTGGGCTGCAACCACTGGAATATCCATGCACCTCTTACATTTGAAAATCTCCATCTGAGGAGGGCAAAGAGGGAAAGGTGAAGAGAGACAGAAATAGCCTATAATACCAGTACCATTTTAGTTCTTGCTAGATCAGGAATTGATTTGTAGGGATTCCTTGTTGGCTGTTTGCCCAGAACAGCTGGAGGGGGGAAAAACAAAACAAAACAAGGCGGCAAGCCAATCCTTAGCAAGCCCATGAAGCTCCTGCAGGAAGCAACCCCCTTCCAGCATCGACCCTTTCTAATATTGGTTTACCAGACACCGCAAGCCACTCTCCTAGCTATTCCAGGGCTAGATGGATGTCAACAGCCAGAGCACTAAATCTGTTCTACGCCTTCCCTTCTACCAGTTGGGGACCACAACTCACAGAACACAATCCACAGGGAGTGGATAGTTACCATAGTTTAACTCAACTCAAACTGAGTATTTTATTGAGTTGTATATAAGTCTAAACAGACCAATTTCTTAATAACAGAAACTGATTTTCTTATTTAGCGGTGAAACAATTACAAATAGAAGCATGGAGATTTATTAGATTTAAGTAGGAGGCTTCAGCAACTTAATTTATTACCTTGTCAAAGACAAATTTCACTGACGAAGTATCTAATATTTATAGACAGTCTCTGAAACTATTTATTATGTTTTGTCTAGGCCTTTTTTTCCCCCTCCAAAATGACCCTCCTTAAAATAACACTATTAACTTATTTGTGCCAACTTGTGTTTTTCAGACTTCACTGAAAAATACTCTAGAAGCACAGCTATGCTACATGTCCTGAATGAAAAGCAAACACAAAAACAACCCCACGTCTTGCGCCCAAAGAAACAAATCACTAAGGACTTTCTTTTGGAGTGGTTTTTATGACAGACAGAACTGAAGAACACTGAAAAACACCACATTTTCAGAACCAGGTAAGGACTGAAAATCTTGACTACTCAGCACCATACCACCACACTTGCAAGTGCTTAACCCTTCAGGAACGGATCTGTAGTCCTGAACTACCCAGCTGTACTCCCTATAAAATACATGTGCAAGGTAGGTCATCTTCTAAACCAAATTCAACACTGTCAATATACTGAATGCATTTTTTTCCAGGGCATTGCCCCAGAACTATGTCAGACAGCTTCTCACATTTTGTTTTAAGTAAGACCTGTAACACAGAATGGCACTACCTGAAATCTCAGCAGTAAGATATGGCAGCAAAAGGAAAAGCTAGTGAAAGGAATGTGTTATACCAAACCTTCTTTCAGCCTTGAGTACCTCCCTGAACGTCAAAAATAGACGCCTGTGTCAGATCAGGATCACTGTTTCAATCCTCCCCTGGCAGCAGGTGCTTATCTGGTTTAAGAACAGGACCAGTTCTCTTTTGAAAGAAAACTGTGAGTGAAGACAAGAAAGATAATGCCCATTCTTGATATGGTAGCTTAAAGCATTTGCAGAAAGCATGAGAAATTACTGTGCAATGCGATTCACAGCCAGAGACTCAAGACCTATCTTCAAATCCCAAAAGGGTGCACTAAACAGCCGTAAGCATTCACACTTTTGCTCTCTCAGAACTGTATAACATGCTAAGATGAACAAAGATTCATGGGACCACAGTGAGAGCAAGCATAAACATCATAAGCTTTCCATAAAAAAGACACAGCTCTGCCTCTCAGAATATAATGTCTACAACGTTCTTTAATTCTCATCACTACCTACAGGACTGCTTGGGAAGAGATGCCTGCTATCTCTGAACAAGCCACTTGCAGTCGAAGTATAGAAGGCCATGGCTTTAAGGAAGAGATAGAAAGCAGACAATTTGCTAGGGAAGTCTGAGAATAAGATAACATCTACTCCCACAAATGGGATTTTTTCAGCCACAGATTTCCTTTCTCACTGAAGGGAAGGCAAGAAAAGAACGAACTACAGAAAATATTAAATTAAAACATGTATGGAACAGCAATATTAGTCAGGCTTGTACACTGTGGCCCAGTTACAGCCATTTCAGGTAACGTACCCCTGCCCTTTGCAAAGGCCTTTCCTCCTAAATCCACACAGCACATCATACGGTCAGAGATGCACTTAAAAGACTTTTTAAACTGCAGAAGCTGCCTATGTGTTTCTTAGTTAAAAGGTAACAGCAAAAACAAGTACTAAGAAAACAATAATTGTTTCTTATTTCTCTATTAAGTACAAAACCAAGGCTTCCCGTGTTTCTGCAGAAGACCAGCTCTCACTGTAAGCACAACACAGAACAACAAAACACACAGACAATATTACAGTCTCATAGTAGACATTTCCAACCTGGAAGCAGTTTAATTTTTGAGCTCACTTCAGCAATGGACTACAGCATACGATTAACTCCAGTAAAGTTAGTAGTATCTCTCACATACTCAAGTACCTTGTTAAATCATGATTTTTTTTCTGGTTTTCTGGTATAAATCAATGCCAGATGTATTTTTCAGTATTATCAAATAATAAGATAAGAAGACTTTAGTATGCACTGTAAAATGAATGTTTTCTAAATTTTTTCCTTGTCTAAAACTCTTCAACAATTTGGTTTTTGCAAATTGCTTTGAGAAGCCTAGTTACTGTTGAGTCAGTGCAGATGAAGGATTCGAAGAGGGCTCAATGTTGAGCCTTCATTCCTGCTTGTTTAAAATGATTTGTTCATGGTCTCAAATACTTCATGAAAAGCTTCTACATCCATGGAAACAGGAATGATTCCTACCCTTTGGCAATGTGCTTACAGATATAATTGAAAGTCTCTTCTTTCAAAGTCAGGTTCTGAAGAAGTTTTCATTATCCCCTAACAAACCGTATCTTAAACAAGACCTGAAAAGACAAGTGGGAGTAACAGCCCAAGTCAAATACTACGGTGTTTAAGCATGACATACCACATACATTACTATATATATATAGTATATATATATATACACTATATATACACACAAAGGATAGCGCAACTTTACAGTACTGAGGGACTAAAATAAGAGATGAGATTCATTATGGATAAATTTATCAATGCAAATGTGGGAAAAACATTTGTAGCCTCACATAGGAAGTGATGGGCTCTGGCCTGATCTTGGTATTACAGCTACTTTTGTTAAAGTGTCAGCCTGATGCTGAATATAAGAGTTAATAAGTCTTACATCAGCAAAGGAGCCTGGGGGGGGGAGGGGAGGGGGGGGGAAATGAGGGAAGGAGGGGACACTGGGAAAACCAGAAAACATAGCTATGTCCCTATAAATTCACTTTTTACCCACATTTCAAATTTAACATGCCACGCTGGTCTCCATATCCTTTCCTCCACAGGGGTCCCTCTGGCTTTCTAGACACCAACTGCAGGCTCAGGGTGCCCTACATGCAACAAATCACTGAAGACAGTTTTAAACATCTGCAGCCCTCAAGTTTACCCTGTTCCCACCTTTCCCTAGGCACCCATTTAGAACCACTGTGGAGTTACATAAGGCTGAGTTAGATCCACCAAGAAGTCCGAATGTAGCCTTTTTTTTTTTTTTTTTACCTCCTTAATCACTACAACTTATGGATTATCAGAAGCAGCACATAGCAATGACATCCCATTTACAGCTGCTCTCTGAAACAGCTGATTGAGAAATCAGTGAATGAAAAAATACTTCTGCTAACTTCTAGACAAGGCTTCCAGCCAACAGAGAAACTACGCCTCACAAATGCACAGTACTTGCACTTATTAGCATATACATATTTGGAATTGGATCTTCTATACTGAAATAAATATTCCTAAACTACATTCCTTGGCAGTTCAAGCAACATAAGAAAGAAAATTAAAACTCAGAGTCACTTCAGTACCCAAAGATTTTAGTAGTGCTAGACAAAAGTAATGTTTCAAGGCAATGAAAATTGTAAATCATCTGTACATTTAAAGCTCTTCTGTGAACAAAATATTTTTGAGTACTAGAAGCATGAGACAGATTATGTACGAAAAATCCTGAGAAGCCTTTATAAGATTTTGTGCCTGTTTATAGCAAGGATGATGACACGTTTCACAACATTTGGAGTAATTCAACATCAACCATCTTTCCCAAATTATTAACACTGCTTCTAAATTCTCAGTGCTTGCCACAGAACACAACTGCAACATTCTCTTGATGCTAGACTACATAAAGAAAAAAAAAATTAAAGCCCTGCAAACATGTTCTCTAACTTACATTAAATATATTAATCTTTGTCTACTTATGCAAATGAAATGGCTACTATTTGCAAGTATTTCCACATGCAAACTATTCACTTTTTCATATTTAGTAACTATCTCGCCATTCTATTTCCTTGTGACTGATACTTAGGACTAATTCAATATTTACTTGTATTTATTCTCTTCAGCATATATTAAAGGCTTTATCTACTTGAATATTTTCCTTCCCCCTCACCCAACTCATTCATTGAAAGTCTCCTACTTGAGAAGCATTAAGCATTCTGAAATACGAATTTCATCTCCAGAAATAGAAAACACGAGTACATCATATCAGAAAAACTGACATCAGCACATGCACTTATTGTCTCCTGACAGTTGCAACCATGAGCTTTTTTGTCATCTAGCTAATGCAGAGATTCATGTCTCTGCACTACAGCTCCTGTGTTCTGACTTTCCAAATGGTTTATAGGCTCACTGTGTTTGAGCAGCAGCAGATTCATCAGCGTGCAGCTGGAGTTTTGCCCAGGATAACAAACTATTCTATACAGAAGAGAGGGACATGATAATTAAGCCTTTCATATCCCTCTCATGTTGAAAATTATGGAATTATCAGAAAACTGTAATCATGGAAAATGTTAAACTAAGGAGAATGTATTTTTATAGCAAATGAACATAATTATGTTTACCATATTTGGGCCCAAAGTTGGCTGGCAATTCAGTCTGTATATAGACAGCAATATCTGATTCACAGTCACAGGATATGAATAAACCAGGAGAATTCAGTGTGCACAGCAGTCTGTCCTATAACAAAACCAAACATCCATGTGTATATAATGCTACAAATGCATCTTACAACACTACTGCAAATCTCAATTTCCCAAGTTTTAGTAAGCCAACAGTTTTAACCTTGATTCCAAAATCCTTCTTGAACTAATCTTTCTGACAAGAGACTTTTTGAAACTGTCAAAATGCTTTGCTTCCAAAAAATCTACATTTTTATACACTAAATTATGTAGAAGTAATTTCTGTAGCTGATGAACGAACAGTAGTGACAAGTAATTTGAGTTCCTAAAGATTAAAAACTAGAAATGGCAGTATGCATACTTCATAACCTTTCTTCACTTTTCCCAATCAAAAGAGATGCTTATGTCTTCAGCACAGTTATTCCTCTCCTCATTAAGACCAGAATTTATAAGTCTTAATTAAATATAGATGAGATTTAAAATAGCACCAACTCATACTGCGCAGTCATGGGTCAAAACATGATCAGTTAGAAAAGATCAAATGTAGTAGTACCCTCCAGTTTTTACATTTCTAATAAATATCAAAAGGGAAAACATAGCAGCTCCTTGCCAGCTGTAATCTTTCGCCCCCCCAGGTACACCCAAAACTCGGTGCTTACCTAGTTCTGCCTAGATAAAAATGTTCAGTTGCTCAATTTTCTCTAAGTCCGATTAACAGCCAGTCCAAACAGAAGTTAAGCACCAGAGACAAAAGCATTCTCCTCCCGCCCTTCTCAGGCGAGCCTATGTGTCCCCGCAGGTACCACTCCATGTTTACTACAGTGGCAACAGCTTAAACCGGACTCCTGCATTTAGTGTCATCTATTAGCTGCTTCGCTAATCCTGCTCTCTATGTGAGTCCATGGAACAAGTCATTGCCTTTCATACACACGATATAAATGCCAAAATGGGCCACAGGTCAACTTAAAATTCAAAAAACTGCAGACTGAAAGCTAAGGGCTGTTAGAGCACCCGTCGGCCTGCAGCCACTCCTGACGCTGACACAGCTGGGAGAAAGTTCTGGTTTCTCAGACCTCAATGATTTAGTTTTACATTTATATGATCCCGGGAAGACTAGCCTGATTACAATTATCTTCTTGATATTAAAAAAGCAGAAGATGTCAATACGTTAGCAAGCTACTGTTCTGCTTCTTTTAAAAAGTTCACACTCTTAATAATGAAGTTTACCGGCTTCGTTCAATAAAAATAAATTTACGCATTTGGAAAATAAATCTCACGTTCTATAATCAGTGTAGATGCTACTAAGGAATAAAAATAACACAACAGCAGTTTGCTAACAAATGCATACATGGCATTCCACCGGCACGTCTCTGCATCACACACGGCTCTGCCAACTTCCAGCTTTAAGCTACTACATTAAGTACACAGCACGGAAAGACACACAGCAGTCAAGCTGCTGTTCAGATAAATACTGATGTGACTTGATGTCAAGGGATCTTCTCTTTTAAAACAAAAGTTGTTAGAAAATATTCCCCAAAGAACTCTCCACATATTTTCCAATAAAATTATCAATTGGGAAATAATTATCTGACCTAATTTACAACATAAAATGCACAGTCAGACCACCTCATGGTGTCCTGAAAGTAGAAGTACTGACGGCTTTATGTAAACAGCTCAGCTCTCATCCATCCGCATGATTTGTCACCAGGTTATTTATTATGTGCCAAAATTTCTGCACTGAGTTGTGCAAGAAATTTCTCTCCCAGCAGAGGACACAAAGAGATACTTATGCTGGTATAACACATCTTGGAGAAGACATTACATTTGTGCTTCAACCCATAAAAGAAATTAACATGATCTACTGACTAGAATCCAGAGAAACACATCCCTAAGCAAAACTGAACTCATAAATTTTGCCAGATCTTTCTGAAAGCTCAAGTGTCCTTCTGCCTCGGAAGCAACCAGTACCATCAGCCCAAGATACCCCACACAAATATACCACTGGAAGAACCTCGCTTCACACCTCATTAACTGAGCCTCTGTATTTCAATATTCATTAACAGAGCTGATTTCTATTCACAAATGAAGATTGGAAAGGCGCATTTAAAATATACCCGGTATGTACTGATGCGACACTTTAGAAAATAACTACCAAATGCAAAATGCAGGGCTTACATTTAGGTGGTTTAAGCCAAATGACACTCCTTCCCAACACCTCATGTTGGCAAAGGGCCTTCTGCTGCAGGAATTGTGACACAGTACTGCTCTGCCAGCAGTGACATGTGGCAAAGATGCCAAATACACTGAAGCAACGTTTCATTACGAGCTGATGCATCTACCAGTGATCCGGCCAGACCCCTTTCAAACACTTTTCCCAAGTGCTACATTTAGAAAAAGCGACCTTTTTGCCACTTGGTTGTGTTTGCGTAGACGGCGTGCCAGCAGCCCAGGCAGAGCCACCTCAGCACTCCCAAGAGCTGCCCACAACTAATGGGGCAGGGACAGGCGATGGCACACAAAAGGCTACCAGCCGTAACACCAGGTGCCCAGGAGACGCTTGGTAAATTTTACTTAATATATTACATCCCCCCAGGCACCATTTTTAGCCTCTGCTGGATTTCCTCCTTTCTCCCCACCCCCCAGCAGGCTCCAAACCTTGAAGTAACCTTGTTCTGTTCCCCCCCCAGAGACGGCTCCATGCCTGAAACATAACCTCTAATCTTATTTTCTATTTCTAGCATACAATTCACGACCCTTATCCCAATTTTTTTAAATTAAATATTCTGTGTGGCAGACACTGCTTCCTATAGTTACAATAGTGCTCAGACTACACCAGAATTTATAACCATATGCTTCTTGTTGAGGACAATTTTACATTACTTTTAAGAGCGTTAGAAACACACAGTATTTCGGTATTACAGATTTACAAGCCTCTGAAAAAGAAGTTTTCATTGCTGCTGCCAATATTCCACTGCAATGAAACAGCTTTATTTGTTGGGAGGCTTAGATAAAGGCCTTAAAATACAACAGCACTACATTTCAGGGCAGTCTGCAAAGCGAAGCATAAACTTTCAGCAATTATAGATACTTAGTGAGTATTTGCAGACATTAAGCTAATGTCTTAAAAACTACAGGGTTTCTATTACAAAGGAAGTCTTCTCACCTACCACTATTTGTATATTAGAATGAATTTGCTTAAACCTGGGAATTTTTTTTAACAATAACAAAATCTGCAGTTTACATTTCCGACACAAAATACATTAAAATAAAAATGGCCTACTGTACTGGATGCCCATCCTGGTCAAAATGTATACTTCTAATTCACAAGCACAATCCATAATCCCCTTTCATATCTTTTATCAATTTTTTTCCATCTGAACAGTTGCTAGAGCGAAATGTTCCACCGTGCACAAATTCTCCCAGAGAAGCTCTTTCATACAGAACAATTCCCTGAAGAATGAAAAAATATTTTTCCATTTCCAAAGTGCTGAAAAACAGTTTTTGGGATGCATCCCTGGCCAGGAGACTGCAGTCTGACACAGCCATGCCCTCTGCAGAGCAGCACACTTACAAGAACATGTCTGCATTTTCATCAACACCACGCTAACACTCTTCCACCTACCCTAAAATAACCTATTTCAGTTCTAGAAAACACATCACCTCAGAAGGCTGCAGCAATGTCTATCACTGTTCAGCTGGCCATGCTTATTCTGTAGTGAAGGACAGATCTGGTCACCCTGCATTAGTGAACACACAGTGAAAGTGGAGGAGAAAAGAAGAGGGAGTAAATTCCAACCTAACGCATACCAGAACGTTTGTATCAAGCTAGCAGTCTTTCAAAACAAGGCCAACTGCATAGGCACTGCTCTCCCTTCATTAATCAGAAAATTAGTCAACCTAGAATGATAAGAGCAAAGAAATTGCCCTTCATGGCTCAAAAATTATTCTCTGAATTACAGTCTAGACATAATCAGCTGAGGGGACAACTTGACTACACAAGTAAAATTAAGAAAAGAGGAATAATTTTGGGACTAAGATATGAAGTGCTACAACAGGCTTTGTTCAATTTATACATGCTATCAAAATGTTATACAATAAATACAGTTTACTTTCCATTAGTCTGCACAGGCAGTTCTAATAAGTATCATTAGTTTGTTCTACTTTCTCTCTCCCACTCCTTCAGCCTCTATCCTATTCTCAGCAGGGCATCCTTTGAATTTATTGGTAGCTCCACAGAAACTGAATACCACAAGTGGGAGTATAGCCTCTAGCAATTAAGAATAAAAGCAGATAAGTGAACGTAAATTAGACTAGAGAAAAACATGTGCAAGAACTTCTTAAGGCAGTAAAGCTAAATTTTGAAATGGATTGGAAAACAATAAATACAAAAATATTGAAGTCTTATCTCATCCATGTACTTAGCACATCTGTTTATACCACAGAGCAGAAGTTAGCCTGCAAACAGGAGCAGCGCAATCAGAAGCAGCCCAATTTGAAATTCCTCCTTAGGTGGCTACTGGGGGAATAAAAATATGAACTAAAAAGACGCTGTCAACATAAATGAAAACTTCAAGTCAAGACTGCCTTTCCCTCAGGAAAAAAAAAAAAAAAAAAAAAAAAAAGGGGGGTTACAAAAACACATTTTGGATGGTAATTTCATCAAGTCTTAAGGTTCAATGTTTGAAAGCTTTTTTTCCCACCATCCCAAAATGACAGCTAGAAGCTTCTCAAAAAACATCATTGTGATTCTCATGTCAATGAATGATAGCCACAAGCATTTATTATAGCACTAGGAAACTATTTACCAGCATGTTTTCAAAAAGGATGCTGTTATTCAAATGGAAAAAGAGTATCACACCACTACTGTTGGACAGTCTAAGTAACTATTTCAAAACAGTGCATTCATTAAGCATTTTATTACTGTGGTCTCCATAAAATACATAAGCAAAAAAACGAATACAACATTGCTTATCAGATGTAAATATCATATAAAAATGTTTCCCCACTATCTCTGCCTTTAGCATGAGAATTACGGAAACAATTCTGAAGTACCCAGTGAGGACAGCAATAAAAAGGTCTTCACTTTTTCAATATTGTTTCTACTCCCGCCTTAACAAACAATGCATGACTCTGTTAAGTTTAGGAAAAGTATTTCTCTCCCAATGTTCTCTTTTTCTTTACTTTGATACCTAAAAATTGATGAGTTCTTTAACGTTGCCCATTCTGTGAGAAACAGGATGGTATTTCCAACCGCATCCCATGGAATTCTGCCTACTTTATAGTTCCTAAATCTGTCCTTGTACATAGCCTGGCTTTTTTCCCCTACCCAAAAATTCATTTTTCTTTCAACACGTTTAAATACTTTACCTTCTTTTGCTTACGGAGGGAGATGTGCTTTCGGCAGAACAAAAAGGGCAGTCTGCTAGTGTAGTCACTTCTGCCCAAGTTCTTCCATTGCTAAAGGACCTCTCCTTCCTGTCTAACCTGCAATAGAGTTAAGAGATAAAAACAAAAATAATGACTCTTTCCACAGATATCCCAGGAGAAGATAAGTGGAATTATTACTTGAGCAAAAAGTTCACCTTATATTTGCTTTAAGATAAACAACGCAGTAATAGTCCCCGGTAGAACAATTAGCTGCTAGACCTAAGAAGTAAGCAAGGCTCATATTTTCCCTATTTCTCTTCTAACTATGTTCTTCATGGACAAGTAATATAATTCTTTTCACATTTATCCCTTTTTCACAAACTGACAGAAAACTGAGTGTCTGTACGCTGATCAACAGTTGCCGATGGTGGTAGGAAGTACAAATTGTTACTGCACAATCAAACAAAACTGCTAATGCACTTCATCGGGAAGGACTCCAAAGCGTATGGAGGAAAACCAAAGCAACACAACGCTGTGTGATTACTGCTACTCCTTCCTGCCAAGGCCCCCTGTAAGGATCTTGCTCTACATCAGAGTTACTCTGTTAGTCAATAATGATTTTAGATTCTGCATAAGCTTGCAACATATGACCATAGGAATCTCCCAAAGAATAGTGTAATGAACAAATAGAGATGTGCCAGATCTAAATTTTCCACCTTTTCCCAAAAAGCTCTGTTTCCTCTTATCTACTACGATATCGAGTCTGCAGTTATCTGCAAGCTTTGAACATGAAAAATATACCTTGCTTTCTGATCACAAGCCCATAGGATCGGTCCTATTCTCAATTTCTTTTTCCTACTTTCAGATTCACCCCAGCAAACTTAAAAAGCACAGTATTAGAGATGCATTCTTATAGCTCACCAAGGTACTTATGTTTGGTTTTAGTCACAACAAATATTTTCTTCTCAGACCCAACAATATCCGTTACATTCATATTTCGTTATTTTCTCAAAAATTCTATTTCAGAAATAATAAAAAGAACAACAAACCTTTCTGCAAAGGGTTTCGTAACATTACGTGGTTGGAGCAGACCATGCCACGTCCCGCATTTACCAACTACTTTATTAGGACTAATCTATACTACAGTCATAAATGAGACTAACTGCAATCAAAGCAGTATTTTACACACCAACTCACACTCATGCAGTAGGAGAGTTAAAGCAGTGCTTTAATTACGCAGATAGTAACACTCAACAGAGTGAACAACAGAGTTCAGAACAATGAACTTTACCTTCTTCAGCTAACAATCCATACCACATACATACAATCAAGAGCATTTTCAACTTGAAGTGTAAAACAGGAAAAAAATAATTTAAAAAAATGAAAAAAGCACAGGAGAATAAAGTAGAGTGACTAGATTCAGCAGCATAAGAAAATGAAATTAGTGTGGGGTTGGCAGTAGAATCAATAGTGTTTTCTTAACATCGTATGAATATGATGATCGAAATCAGATTAAACTATTTATGGTGTCTCAAATGCTATTAGTAAGGCAGTCTACAGCATTTTGAGTTCTTACACGCATACCAACAAATCATATTAAACAGTGCAGCCGCTTACAAAATGTATCTGCATATCCCCCTTACAGCTAACGTGTTGTTCTGTCTGGAACAAAAACTTCTTCTATCAACTGTTTTCCATATCTTTCAGATTACTCTGTTGGGATATCTTTGCCTCTGAAGTTGAGATGTAGACATTTCTTTGTCCCTATTTTGGGCAAGACAATGGGTTTTTATTGGTCAGAAGTAGTACTTCACAATTATTGTTTTAATGTTAAGCTCCTAGAAAACAACAACTCAAGAAAGAACACCAGTCAAAAAGCCTCAACAACATACCATTTTTATAACATACCATTTCAGTAAAAACTATAGCATCTTAAGCCTATTTACCAGAAGGCCGTGCTGCTATTCAGCAAAACCTGGACAGACTGGAGGGCTGGGCAGCAATATACCAGATGAGGTTTAACAAAAGCAAGTGTAGAGTCTTGCACCTGGGAGCAAATAACCACAGGTATCAGTACAGGCTGGGACATGACCTGCTGGAGAGGAGCTCTGCAGAGAAGGACCTGGAGGTCCTGGTGGACAACAGGTTGGCCATGAGCCAGCAGTGTGCCTTGGTGGCCAAGAAGGCCAATGGAATCCTGAGGTGCATTAAAAGCAACGCGGCCAACAGGTCTAGGGAGGTGATCCTCCCCCTCTACTCTGCCCTGGTCAGGCCTCACCTGGAGTACCGTATCCAATTCTGGGATCCCTGGTACAAAAAAGACAGGAATCTCCTGGAGAGTCCAGTGGAGGGCCACAGAGATAATAAAGGGCCTGGAGCACCTCTCTTAGGAGGAAAGACTGAGTGACCTGTGTCTGTTCAGCCCTGAGAAAAGAAGACTCAGAGGTGATCTTATTAACGTCTATAAATATCTTAAGTGTGGGAGTCAAAGGGACGTGGCCAACCTCTTTTCAGTGGTCGGTGGGGACAGGATGAAGGGAAATGACCATAAACTGAAGCATAGGAAGTTCCACACCATCGTCTTCACAGTAAGGGTGATGGAGCACTGGAACAGGCTGCACAGGGAGGTTGAATATCTCCAGAGAAGAAGAATCTACAAGACCCACCTGGACACCTACCTGTGCAGCCTGCTGTAGGGTGCCTGCTTTGCAGGGGAGTTGGGACTCGATCTCTTGAGGTCCCTTCCAAACCCTACAATTCTGTGATTCAGTGATTTATGTCATATTTAATCTTGTAATTCTTAAGTGAATGTAAAGTTTTTCTCATAATTATTTGATAATTCCAAAAGACTACACTAAGCACTGACTATGAGTAGTTACTTTTATATGCTTCTTATTGTAGCCTCCATATGAAGGCACTAAACAAGAAACCAAAACCTTTAAAAGGGAAAACAGAGTGAACAGAAGCAGCAGCAGGACAGGCATCCCAGTATAAACACGAGTAAACCACAAGGGCCTGCCACACAACCTACAGCTTACCACCAGGAGCTGAGGCAGTATCTTCCATACAGCAGAAAGTAAATATCAGTTTCAGGGAAGAAAAAAAAAAAAATTATCAAGTGAAAATAAAAAAAAAACAATTCCTCCTCTTTACATAAATTATAAAACAAACATTTCAGCTGTATTACTTCTTAAAATTCTGGGTCTTACCTGAAAGATAAAATAGAGTGCCCAATCAAAGCAGAAAGACAACAGTAAGTTGTAAAGGCAAAAGGACATCCTGTGCTTGAAGACACAACCATATATTTAAGTCAACCTGTACAGTATTTACCCTCTGAGGATTTCTACAGCTGCAATTACTATTTTCTGCTTTTTTTTTTCAGAATGTATTAGATGAATCCTCTGAGATCACCGGGTTTGGACTATTTCAGACGGATTACTGTCCCTCAAACACCGTCTGCTGGGGAAACACTATCTGCCTAGACAGGGTAAGGTAAACAAAGCTAATGAATTGTTTGTCTTTGGTTGATGGTGTGATGCAAAAGGAAAAAAAAGCAAAACAAAACAAACTACCACACCTTGACAACACAACCTTTAGAGACAGCTATGCAGAGGATAGGAAGTTTACTAAGTCAACAATGCTTTAAGGCACAATTGGGTTTTTACATATTACTGAGCGCAATAATCAGTATTAACTGTTTCCACTGCTGACGATTGTACCAGTTTAACATTGCTCATATTGGGATTCCTTTTAGAGAAATATATTTAGCACAGGTATAGCATGCAAGACACCCCACATTCATACAATTTATCCCTTATCACACCGAGCAACTGCATCATGGTGCAACACACCTTCCTATAGAGATGAGGAACTCACACACTGGACCAGAACATATCAAATAGCACATGCAAAGAAGAGGTAATATATTGCTTGGCTGAAACAACAAGAGATTTCTGAAAAGAAACTGCATCTTTACAGCTTGTTGGTTTTTTTTGGTCAGACTGTATCAGACAATTCTAATCAGACTTCATAAAAGCTAACTCTTCCAGAAATTAAATGGAAAAATAAAAGCTTTTCCCTGTTTTGTCTTCAAAGGAAGAAAATGCACTTTTCCCAAAAACATTTCACTTAATCTTGTGCATCAACTACGGATTTACTCTATCATACCAATCCACCACCACAAAAATTTAACATTCCTATATAAAAACAAAACATGTATTACTGGTGGTTTTCAAAAGACTTCGTGTCCAGCAACATCTGCAGAGCAACAGATTTCACTTAACCAGACCAGGATCTTTTCTAACCACAAAACCAAGCAACAGATGAATTTCAAAATAGCACAGGTCAGATGCATCACTTTTCCAACGTGGATAAAGCAAGACGTGCACTTGACCAAAGTCAGCCAAACTACATCATATCAGTCCCATGACCCACAGTACTATTTCAGTTTTATGAATAAATATTTGTAGGAGAAATAACATTTCAAGTAGTGCTGACAACATGGATCTGCAGGATACACTTGGAAATAACAAACTGTGGACAAGGCCATGTTAAATTCATGGTCAAATCCTTACAACATATATAAAGTTCACTTATCACCTAAGTTATTTTGTAACATTATAAAGTTGGAGAGGAGTTATTCACTCTCCCTTGGATATGAAATGAGGTCAAAGTGCTGAATCTGACGTCACAATCTGTTACCCTGGAAGTCATTGCAGCATTTAGACAAAGAAAAGGTTTATTAACCTAATCAGATTGCTTGTGAGAAAATGTTTCCATTCTCTTCCTGAAAGCAGCACAAGACATGCAGAAAAACTGGAAGCTCTCTCAGTGAGGATTCTTTCTACAGTTTAATATAGAACCAAGCATATTTCCAGTAAAGGCAAACACACTCTTTTTTTCAGTACTTTGTTCTAATAATTGGCACACCCTCCCTGCACCTCATGCAATTTTTATTAGCACAGAAGTCTCTTAAAAAAAATAACCGTCAGAATTAAAAGTCCACTTACACTTGCGTTATTTTTGGAAAGATTTTATTTAATATAGCCCTGCTCTTCTATACAAAAAACTTCAGCTTCTCTTCAAAAGTAACTGATACAGAAGCACAAGTTATAATACCATCAAAACTTCAACTATGTATAACCTGTGTATCTATGCTAGTTGCTGCCCAGTGCAGTCTATTTGTACTCCACTGAGCTGGCACAGTACGTCAGTTTGCTCTCCATAGGTAAAGGATGCACAAGCATCTACGTAAACCTCTGCTTTCCTGCCAACAACCGTGGCAACCTGGCAGCCTTGAAGTTTTCACTTGTACTGCTCAGAACCAAACTCTATAAGGTAAAATTCTTACCACTAACAAATAAACTAAACTACTTTTTTTCCCCCCTATTTCTTTAATAAAGGCCGAGAAGAAAGTTTTCAGCTTTTCTGAATGATATGTGCATATTTAGCTTCAGATCAGTTTTTTTCTGGTGACACATTAAAGCTCTCAGCTACATCATCTGCTTGTAAACAGTCGTCTCACACTGGAAAAAGCACAGAACTTACTATCTTGTATTGCAAATATTTGCAAACTGTGTCACTTATCCAAACGAACACAAATATCTAACTGTATCTTTGGAAAGAGACTAAATACAGCTCTTTCCAGGGCTACACACTGATGAAGTTGGATTCTATACAACATACTTACACAGTTTTAGTTAACCCTGTTCTATACTACAGGGCCTTCAATTCCTGCTCGGACAAAGAATTGCAGACACTCAACATCAGGCAATGTGACCATTCTTCTGTACAAACATACAAATAAAGAAAAAACTATTCCTGTCCTCAGGATCCTTAAATTAACAGAGGTGCCTTTAACAGAAGATGAAAACCTGCATTCATTTTCACATTTATTTCATATGCATGGCTTCATCTGAGCATTTGGGGATGTTAACTCCATTTCACACTTAGCAAGTTGCAAGCAAAAAAACTTAGTTAATAGATCTGGAATAATGAAATTTTTAACCATCCTCTTCCTCCCTCTGCATAATACTGCCTGGCGCATGACTTGCAAATAGCATTCTGAGAAAGATTTTGAAATGCTTAACAGAAAGATCATGTTCCTCAATTCTTTGGGACTCTGGCATAGAATTACACTCACCCATACTGATCTTTCCCCTGCAATCTTCAGCCTTTGCCACAAGCTTGATGGATAAAGAGAGAGGGAAAGTCTTTCAACAACAGCACGACTTGATTCTGTGTCTGTCCTTTCTGGTCACTACAGCTTTCATTTGTTTTCAACATTTCTAGTCTATAGCTGGGCCACATAAAAGGAATGTCTAACATCTTCAGGATGAGATTGCCAGATTCAAGTATTTTGAAGGAACTTTTAAAAATACTGGCTTGTACTCATATTCTTTGGAAGAAACACTTAAAAGGTCTCAAGATTTTTCTGGAATGTGAGTTGTAGACATTCAGGTGCTTTATCTTTCTCTGAGGAAGCTCTTATGCTTCTACTTGAATTGTTCTTCTATAGCATAATCAGCCAAGCTCCATAATCAGTACAGAAGAGCAAGACATTCAGTTTCATAAACAAGAAGAATGCCTAGAATACTCTCTGAATATCATGGTATCAGACAGAGCACGTAGACCGGCTTGAAAGAAAGATTTTATCCCAGCAAATCCAGAGGAATTCCTAACAGCACCAAGAAACTCGCCAACACACCAATTTATCACACTGAGGAAATCTACTTGTGAAACTAAAAACACTCTGTTCCTGAAAGAATTAAAGACAGATTTCTTTGCTAGGCTACCTCCCGCAGTAACAAAAGCTAGGGACATCTTCAGAAAGTAAGAGGAGAAAAGGTCCATAGCATTCCTGTCTTCCTGTTCTTCTCCCATGCTTTCCTCTACAACACATTCCATATACTGCTTTAAAAAGTTCCCAAAACATAGCATTAAAGAAGGTTTGTTCCATCCCCAGATTGCACCAGCACATGTTGTACAGAGCCTATGAGGAATTCTGTGTAATCAGAGCTCCATGTAAATGTCAACTTTGAGCATGCAACTAAACAAGAATCACACCTTCAGTGATGTTATTAAACAGCCACTTAACATGTTCCACTATGACTTCCTAACCAACACACAAGTCTGGAAAGAACACAATACGGTATCCAAGGCTGAGATGGGTGACTGATAAAGTGGCAGAGGAATTTTCCTGTCAGAATTTTCATAATAGTATTTTTGGCAATGCTGTTTTACAGAATGCATACCAATAAATGCTAGTTTCTGACAAGTATCCCACTGAAAGACAGCTAGATAGAACACCAAAAAGTGCCATATTTGCAAAAAAAAAAAACACAAAAAACCCCCCTAACCATGTGAAAAAAGAATACAGCCACACTGTAGAACAATGACAATCTTGCTAGCCTCAAATACAAAATACGCAGTCATCTCAAGGAGAAAAGTTTTACTAAAAACATAACTGCAAATCAGGTACGAAGAGTACTGTAAAGATGTTTCCTAAGTTCTTATTTTCTCTGATATGATCCTATGAATAAGAGCACGAGGTAAAATTTACTTATTTTTTTTTACATGGGGACTAGATACTTTTTGCAAAAATCTGTTCAAAGCTGTTGTGTCCTTTAGATAATAATACAATTTATATATGTATATATCTCCTAGAGCTATCCTCAGAAGGGACAGTATATATTTCCTTTGTGAAAAATACTTCTTCGAAGAAAAGGCCCAGAACATCCCAGTTCGTTGTTTCAATTAAAAGTTGTAATATGTGCTCGTGCCAATTGTATGTTATTGTTTAGCCTGAAGCCAATGCACTGCCAGTGGTATGCAACACCACAGCTGGAAAGTGCATGACTTGCTATAAAGACTCTTGAAAGCCATACGAAGCCCCAGTTACTCCCACCTCAGATCCATCCTTGCTGCCTTTCACTCAGACAGCTCAGGGTTCCCTGCAGAGCACTTCATCTTTCCCTTTTCATCCCTCTTCTATTCTTCGAAGCTCAGCCAGCATTTCTGGGATCTCTGTTCTGCTGTTTTGCCCTCACACCCATTTCTTCCATGTTCTCAGGCTGCTCTAATCCAGGGCCCTAGAAGTCGGTCTGCCCCATGCAAAGTTTATGATCATAACAGAACCACACAGGATAAATCTGGAGAGGTGACTCTAAGTAACCAATACACTTGCAATTGCAGCCGAGTAAGACCAGATCGGTATTTCAAGATAACAATGTTCTCAAAATAATTTTTCTTTTGAACCACATCTCATTAGCACCAATGCTATCTTCTTCAAAAGATAGCAATGGTGTTAACAGAAGACAAAATTTAAAACCTTTTTGACAAAATTCAAGGATTTGACCAAATGATATCACAGAATGCCAGAAGACTAGGCTCAAATCAGACAAATTCAACAGGTAACCCAGAAAGCTGTGTGAGTAAAGTGAATGCCTCGAATTCCTCCTCTCACACCTTAGTTTTTTCAGGGTCAGAAGGCACTAAATCCCTCCGACCATAAAACAATCTTTTAAGTACATCAACAACAGAAGAAAAGAATCCCACAAAAAGCTGAAGAGGCACAACAAAACACTACCACCAGCTTCATCTCAGTGAGTTTGGAACGCATCTTTAACAATTTCTACTTAGCTTTCAAAATATTCTTTCATCCTACCAGGCAGAACTTCACATTCTACAGCTACCAACAGCACCTTCTGAGGTTTAGATCTTCAGTCTCCAAATACGATTCCAGAGTTGCCTCTAGCTACAGGATGCACAAAATTTAAACACATCCCAGAATACAACTCTGCCTGGACAGCACAGTGTTGCCTGCTGCATGTTACTTAATGTTAACTGATGTTACCCAAAGGCCAACAAAGGTTAAGAAACGCTAACGAGACATAGTGCCAGGCTCTAGGAGGATTGGTGTGATTAGAACGTAGATTTTGTCGAGCCCAGCACAACCAGCCGCCCTACGCGCCAGCCCCAGCACACCAGCACACTGCTTTTGTGATGAGGTTACCCATGCTGCTGGAAATGTCATCTTTCATGTATGATATAAAACCCCTTCTATAGCTGCTAACAATACCCTGGCATTGTTTGCAACATGTAGGGTGTTGTTCTGGCCAACATCCAATTCCAGTAATAATATTCTATCTACCGACGGTAACCACAAGAAGATAGTCTTCCTTTTCAGCCCCAAGTGGTTTTGCAGAGCAGCAGCAAGCTCCTGAAGAGCTGCCACATTTCAATGTAAGTTCTGCATTTCACTGTTCATTTATCTCTCTGCAGAGATCACACGTTTCTCTCAAACTGTAGAAACATCTTGAGATTACTGGGTATAAAGGAGCTCTTTTTATACAGTACAATTAGTCATACCAACAGTGATAGCTATTTTGAGCAGCACCTATTAATCACTATCATTAGCAGGATCTCTGGTGTACCAGCATTCACTGTACCAAGAACAAGTCTTTTCCCATTACAGCACTACTATATAAACAAAAGCAGCAGCACAATTTCTCTTCACACAACCCCGTTCTGGGTAACAAGAGGAAGCAACGGCACTTAAAACTACATGCCATTCAAGACACAAAAGAAAGCTTACTTATGCCTTGCAGGACAACAAAAATATAATTGTTTTGCTGTAATGAGAAATTGGCTGTAATTTCTATGCTGAGGAAGAAAAGTTCATGAAAAATAATAGATTGTGAGAAGAAGTGTGGAGAAAAAAATCTGTCAGGATGGAGGCAGCAGAAAAAAAAAAAATACAGAAGGTGAACAAGTGGATGGTTAAGTGGGAGAAACCTAGACTTCTCCTTTAAAGACTTTTAGCAGATATTTCCATATTATTCAGTATGAAGGACAACTGTTGACCAAGTTCCAGAGTCTCAGAAGAGGCTTTCATCTGGAAAATATTCCCTGTATGCAGTATTTCTCGTTTCCTAACACCTCTGAGTAACTCCTGAATCAGAACAAAAAGTGCTAACAGAAGGATTTATGCCTTACGCTGACCTAAGGAGCAGCAGCACAAGACACACACAAAGGAACTGCTCACACCCAAGGTTACGTGAAGCCCAGAAACCTGTGTGTTGGCCTGAAACACAGCTTCATCACTGCTGCAGATACAATACTTAGAACGTCCATCCAGAAGCCCGAAAGAAAAAAACTGTGCAAGCCCCAAATTGGGAAAAATAAGGACTATTTACAGAAGAAGTGTCCATCTTACTTTGTGTCAAAGCGTTGCTTAGCAAAAGTCTCCAGCCAAGTGAAAAATTGCATTGGTACACAAATAGCACCTGCGTGCACACCGTGATCAGGTGGAGCTCACAATCCCGTGAGCAGCGTACCACAGCCTTCGTGTGTCCAGGAGCTCGGTGACACAAACCACGTGCCCTGGGGGCTATAGCCGCCCACCACCAACAGCCAGCAGCAGCAGTCAGGAGCACCCTGCACTTCGTGAGCCAGTGCTGGGCTGAGCACAGGCGCAACAATGCCCTCAAACCCTACGCTGACCTCTTCCCCAACCCTCTAGACTGGAGCTTGCCAGCAGCCACACTGGGGATACAAAGTGCAGAGCCATTTTGGGAACCAGATCTCCACTTTTGGCAGCTGTGTGCCCCCACAGCCACTGACTGACAGCCCAGCAGCTCCTCGCCGCCATGCGACAGACACAGATCTTTTCACCACAGCACCCAGACATCTGGTCCCTCTGTAATGGCTGATTTATACCTGGCACTGGGTTTATAATCTTAAGCAAAACAACATGAGATCTTTCAAAATCTTCCAGACTCCTGAAGTAACATCCAGTTGGCACATGTGTCAGCACCAACTCCTCCATCCCAGTGCAGGCCCCATTTCAAGCACCGAGAAGCTCAGGTCTGTGAGTAAAGTTGTAAGGCACAGCCCAAAACGAGAGCTCTCCTCTTCTGCCTGCAATGTGCACACAGCATGCTAAATATAATCCTAAATAGCAAGAAATAGCCCTTGATGCAAGCGTCAGGTGAAGGGCTGTGAGCCCCCACCGCCGTGACCGGCGGCACAGACAGTACCGCCCGCCTGCCCGGCAGGGGGCTGTCAGAAACCCACCTCCCCGGCCGGGTGTGAGCACAACGCTACTCCTCACCTCCGCCAGGGCTGCCCGCGAGCCCGGCCCGTGGGGCGAGGGGCCGCCTCAGTGCCTGGCAGGGCCCGGGCAGCGTCGCCCCGAGACGAGGCCCGGCGGCGGGGTCTCCGTGCCGGGCCGCAGCAGGCCGGAGCCCCGGGCGGCGGTCACTATTTCGCAGGAAGGTGCGCAGGAATTCCCGCAGGCGCAGTCCCCGCCGGGCTGCCCGCACTCGGGTCACGGCGGCGGGAAGGGGCCGGAGGGAAGGGGGTGGGGGGAGCCGACCGCAGCCTCGCCGCCGCCCCCCCGAGCTGTGCCGTGCAGCGCCCCAGCTGTCCCCGCCGCCACAGGGCCGGCCCCGCACTGCCGACGGTGCGCGGCGACAGAACCCCGGGCCGCGCCCCGGGACGCCGCCGCCGCCGCCACCGCCCTACCCCCGAGCCGGGCTCCCCCGGGGGCTCCTCGCCTTCCCGGCGCCCCCCCGCCACGGCTCGCGTGGCTGTCCGGAGCGCCGCCCGCCGCCCCCTTCGGCGCCCGTCCACGCCAGCTCGGTGCCTCGCACCGCCAGGGCCCCGCCGGCCGGGCTGAAGGGCTTGCACCCGGCCTGAGGGCAGCGCTGGGGATGGGCCCAGGCACGGGGCCGCGCGGGGGGAAGGCAGCGCGGGGGGAGCGGGGCACGGCCGCGGCGCTCGCTCACCTGTCCGCCACAACCCCCGCCGCACGGCCAGCCCCGCTCTGTGTACTCCGGAAACGGCGGCTCCTCCACCGGGCGCCGGAGGAGGGGCCGGCAGAGGGGGCGGGCGGAGCCGCAAGTGACAGCGGGAAGGGGACGGCGGGAGGGGGAGGGCGGCGCCGGCTGAGGGGCGAGGGCCGGGGGTCGTCGCGGGGCGGCTTGAGGTGAGGTGAGGGTGGGGTGGCGGAGCTGATCTGAAGCGGATCGTGCTCGGCCCCAGCACCGGAGGTCCCCCGACCGCCTCCCGCCTGGTTTGAGGGCTGGGCCTGACCACTGGGAGCTGCGAGGGACGGACAGGGCGTTAATTCGTGGTAGGGGATGCGGGCAGGATAATCTGACAGTATTGTGTGTTTACCACAACGAGGTTCTCACCCTGTTGTCTTGTGGTCGGATGCAGTGCGTTCTTCCACATCGGAATGGTCTGTGACAGAGATTGCCAGTGGCACCTGCAGAGTACTGTATGCCACTCCTATTTAAAACCATCAGCTAGAGAAAATACCAAGTTCTGCACCCTTGTTAAATGTTTATTTGGGAACTAGGTAAAATGCACGAAGGTTACCTGAAATTGGTCCCTTGGCCATAATTATCTCGGTGCTACTGGTGTTACCAATTGCTCGGGAGCAGGCCTATGTGTGATGACTTTGGTGTGAGTGTGAAGCAGGTTGCTACCACTCCTCAGGCCTAATTCAGATTTCATATGGGGACGTTTGCTGTGCAAACGTCAATGTGTTTTTGAATCCACTGTCCAAATAAACAGTCCCATTAATCCTGGCTTCTTCACAGAAAGTGGTTTTTTTTTTTAATTTCCAAGGTTTGGTTAGAACCTTACATTTGAAATGAAGCAGTTAATAACACGGAAATAGCCAGTAGACATTAGAAGATAAGATTGTTTAGTAATAGGAGAGTTATTAACAGTTCTTGGAGCAACAGTTCTACTTAAGCGAAAAACAAAAATTTCTAGGACTGAGTTAATCCGGCTGTGATTCTAAAACAGTATAAATAACAAGCCTCCCCCCAAAAAACCACCTCTTGAATACAATACCAATAAAGTGAAAATAACTAATTTCCACCCATTGGTGCTGCTAATCAGAAAACACCGTGGGAAGAAGTGAAATTGTCAATTCGTTGGACACCTTCTATCCACAAGCAAGAAGCAGTCCTCAGCAGTGTCTGTGGGGAGCTGCCTGGGAGCAATCTGTGGCTTTGTTTCCATCTCTGTAGCAGATGGTTGCTGGCAGACTGTGCTGCTCATCAGTGCACTGCCTCCGAACTTTTCTGATTTTTGCATGTCTACTAAGTGTGTCTCTTCCTAGTCAACTGAGTTATCAAATTAAGAGACACCTGGGAAATACTTGGAAAGCAAGCAAGGGAACAGAAGGCTGTCACATTATCCACTCCTTCAGCAGGGAGGGGTGCCAGAGTGTTGTTTTTACTCTTAAGACTGAAGTAAAATGCTGGAAAAGGTACCTTGGGGTGCGGGGGGGGGGGGGGGGGGGGGGGGGGATTGCCACTTTTAAATGGCAAACACTGATTTGAAAATAAAATAAAGGCTCAGATGGGGTTTGAACAAGTGTAGGTAGCTGAAAAGGAAAGAGAAAACAAACAAACAAAAAATACTGCAATGGATTTTTCTTCTTCTCAGGCCAGGATCAGAGGTTGCACCTTAATAGCAATGCAAATAAGGATCCAAAATACCTCCTGGTTTTGTTTTTGTTTTCAGGTATACAGTTTTCTGTCTTTGGTGGGCAGGGAGCCAGGCTGGAGCCTTCCAGCTGCAATCAGCTCTCCGGGAGCTGAAGCATTGTTCTGGTGCTGAGGTTGTGCCATGCAACCAGTGCAGAGCAGCCCTGCGAGCTGCTGAAGGAAAAGGCAAACCAGCAAGAGTTGTTGAAGCAAACATTACTCTCAAGTCTTCTTTTATGTCCAGCGAGAACTCTATAGTCCCTGTTGAGCTACCAACATTTCCCACCTACAAACTTTTCTGGGACTATTCTTTCCCCTCTCATCTCCAAGCTGCGTACCGGCAGTACTTGGTCATGCAAGTATTGTGATCTGGTGCTCGCAGGATCACAACAATCTCCTCCTCTGATGATTAACTGGCAAATGCTGGAATATAAAGTATTACAAATATTGGAGCAACAAAATACTTTACCAGGTGATGGCTGTCCGCCGTACTTTTTCTAAACAGTGCTGTGGATACGCTTCTGCCAGCAGATCCCCAAACTACATAAGCTACACTGATAAGAACATACTGTGTTCTACAGACCTAATCTTGCAGTTCAATACAACTCACAAATGTTCTTTTACACTAGCAGGTCTCCAAATCTGCACTGCATTTTGCTACCCTAGTGGCTTAATTGTATTGAGTGGCTCTGCACAGAATTTGGTTTTGTCAATAGTAACAATGTTATAAATTCTTTAAATAAGCACAGTTTTTATTTTAATTTGCAGGATTTACTTTTTTTTTTTTTTTACAGTGTTGTATAGCAATTTTTAACACAACATCTCAAAAGATACGACATTTGAGAATTATTGCAGGTGAAATGTATAGATTAAGAGCAAGAATGCACAGACGACTGGTAGGATTCCTAGCCTGAGCACTAATATCTTTTAACCAGGTGGTAGAAATTTAAGACAGACAGAAGTTCACACTCCTTAATGTGAATAGAGAATGAAACGCCCTGTTTAGTAGAAGTAAATAATAACCAATGAAAATAAAAGGGAAGCTCCTAAGGACTAGGAAATATGTGGTGTGACAGGTTGATTTATTGTGAATTTGTGTGTGTGTGTGAATTCTAAATGTTTTGAAAGGTTGTAGTATGATTAACTATTTAGTAAAGTTCAATGTAGATCTGCATACAATAGAAGCATTCAATTGTAGTTATAATTTTCCTCTCGATGTTACGTATATGTTAGATGTGCTTTCCACGACTTCCATTGAATAGGAAGGGAAGGAAACTGGTGAGCTGTATAAACAAAAAACGTAACAATGCTGTTTGGAGAGAGAGGAAACCAGCTTTGAAACGTATTATGAGTGCAGCCTGATCTCAGGGGCTGCAAGAGGAAGAAATCATTAGCTCAGAAAAAAAAGCAGCACTGGCACAATAGCCAAGTGCAAATGTTAATAAGGATATGCGTATCAGCAAGGTGTGGGATAAGATTAGGAGGATGAATGTTAGTCATAAAGTCCCTCAAGAGTGGGTTGTCTTGTGAGGGGAAAAAGCTAACTTACAGGGATTGCCTGTTTCTGTTAATCATACAGAGATATGTTTAGGAAAAGGAAATGCGAAGAAAAGCAGTGAAGGGTGATTTTGGAAAGCAGGCGTGATCTGTTGCATCAGCAGTGATTTTCTCTTTGTGGTTAGCGACTGCTATGAAAGTTGTGATCGTATGTTGAAGTACAGGAAGAACAGCAATACTAAGAAGTAATGAAAATGCAGTTTTAGATCTAGATATGTTATACAGTTTGTACAGTATGTGACAGTCCTCGTGGCTCAGAGCCTGACTTGCTCTTGCTGTCTGAATGTTTGACAATGCAGGCATACACATAGGCAAATAAGACTTCTAAAAATACATTTCACAAATCATCCATTCCAGCTGCCACAGTGAGAACAGTCCTTTTGTCCAGCAGCTCTGGACAACTGAAATCCCATTTCAGACAAATGAAATTCAGTTATTTGCTGCCTGACAGGAAAGCTGCTGACCTATGCTTTATACTCCTCAGTACATTGACCAACCATTGTGTCCAACCTGAGGCTTAAAATGAGAATTGGCCTCCTGCCCAGCAGCTTTGTAAACACTACCAAGTGGCAAAAGAACCCTATGGTTGGAGCTCCCGGCCTGCTGTCTAGAAAAACTCTTGCCCGTTACCTCCACAGGGCAAGTCTCACTTTGGAAAGAGTAAACATGGCTGACTGTGCGAGGCCACCTAAAAACAAAAATAGGAACAATCACCTTTTCTTGTTAAACAGATCAGAGATTCAGGTCACCTTAAAAAAGCTAGGTTGCAAGACAGTGATACTGGTTATAGAACATACATACATATATATGAATATATATATATAAAAGAATCTGTTATTTCTACAAGTACCAGTCAAACTCTGAAGTGAGTAGAGGCCACTGACTTCTATTGATGTTGGATATATCCCGTGACCTTCTAGTTTATATATTTAGACTCCCCATAGTAATCTTCTCTTCTACTGGTCTGATATCATCATCATTATTATAAGCAGAACTTGTCACTTGATTGACAGCAAATAACCTTTCCAAAAAATAGCCAACAAGTAAGAATGTTTTGTAAGAGTGACACATGATCACGACTGCCTGCAGTTCGTTTTTGTTTACAGGCAGTGGAAGAATTTCGGATATTTTTAAGGTCGTTGTCCCAAGTCCAGAGATGAAGGAGGAGATGTGCTTGTTTTCAAGTTGCTGTTCTGCTTTAAAAACTGTTTTCCAGTTGTCCTGAAATGGAGAACTACACTCTGAAATTCTTTGTCCATTGCAACAAGCTCGATGGGCACAGGAATGCAGTGCTCTCAACTACACGCACAAAATTGTCATTGACATTTCACATTTTTGCTTCAGGAAGCCAACTGCTCCAATGCATGTATAACTTTTTTTGAAGTCTGATGATTCAGATGTCTGGGATCTCATTTTGCTTGTTTTCTTGAAAACTTTCACAAAAAGGACTCAGCTTGTAAAACCACAAAAATGTTCTTCTCAACCAGCTGTGGTAAAATAGCTTGCATGGCCATCTAAATACTGGAGAATTTTTCGTATTTAAAACGAATTTATTCTGCTGAGCAGCAAACAATTGTGAATTCATTATTAGCTATTAGCAGTTGGCTTAGAACTGTGCAAAGTATGCAGAAAACACAGAGGTGCTGAGAGACTGTTTGTGAAGTACAAAGAACCGTTGTTGACAACTTTTCATAACTGTAAATCTTAGACTTATAAAACAGATAAGCTCTCAATATATGAATGAGAATTAGACTGATTTTTTTTTAACCTTGAAATTAATATGGCACTTAAGTATATTCCATTGTTAGATTGTGAGCAGGAGCAAAATGTAATTCTGTGTGATTGACACTATTTATTAATAGAGCGTTTAGAGTTGCTAACATAATTGAGTCTAAGCACAATCTAAGAAAGAGTAAAACAAAATTTAGAATGAATTTTGAAGCAACATTTATAAACAGATATAGAAAAAATAGGATCCCTTCCACTAAATGTTCGAAATTAGAGGCTAGCTGCCAAAATCTACTTTCCTTTTTCGACCTTGTGTAGCTGATTTCACTAAGGCATCATATATGTTTCAGGTAATGCAATTTGACATCTTTAGAAGGTGTCTGATATTGGACATGCAATTCTTATTTTTAAGTCTATGTGAAACACTCATGGATGAATGACGAATCTTACATGATTTATTTTAAAATATTTTTACATAAACAGACAAAATATTTATATGTTTATAAATATTTATAGATCTTTAAAGTGGTCTGGAAAGAAGCCTGAATGGTATTATTAAAGAATTTACATTGGGTAATTCCTGCGATAGAGGGGGCTGAAAACTATTGCATCATAATGTCTATAAGGGTACTGCTACAAAGGCAACTTAATTTCAGCTGCCTCAGTGGTACTGTTATTACCTTTTGCCTATACAGCTTATTTTGTGTTGTGGAAGGCTGCCAAATAAGAGAGTAATTTCATAATAGAGAACATGTAATTATGAAAGTAAGCTGAACAGAGGAATAACAGAAACTTGTAGGCCGGTATCTCATAGTTTAAACTTTGTTAAATTACTCGTTAGCACACAGAAAATTGTAGTAGATAAAAAGCTGTGTTCTGATGCAGTCATGCCAGTTGAATGAATTAGTCTTTTCTCTAGAGTTTCTTCATTAATTACAGAAATACCCAAAGGCCCTGTGTGGGATTGTGCTGCAGGTAATCCACGTACAAGGCAGCGTTTCTCAGGAACAATGAAACCTGAGACTATCAGAGCTTTCTTCTTAAACGGTTACTGCTAAACCCAAACAGAGCCTCCTTTAGGCATCGTGTCCAAACCAATCCAGGCGCCCTGGTGACATCAGGAAATGAGAGATGCCTGTTAGTTAGTCTCTGGCCAACTGTCTGTGTTGTGCTTGAGGTGACAGTCACAAAGTTGACAGAGAAGAGTGGGACTTATTTGCAAAACCTTGGCATCCCAGTCTGGTCTGTATTCCTTGGAGCCTGTGCAGCTAGCAACACGTGCTCAGCTGAGCACCATGTTCTTCTGGCTCCAACAGGAAAGCTGGTGTAACTGACCTCAGTGGCTGGTTTCAGGTTCTTGGTTTATTTTGTCAACTTCCAGTACTTCCATACTTTTTCTGTAACCACAGCTAAGAGCATATTTGGTTTGCATTCATTGTGGTCCCCCACCTGGGTCTGGATCTCCTCCATGAATTCAACACCAGGCTTGAGAAGCTCACTCTACTTATCACTAAGATGAAGCAGGTGGTTGTGCACCCAATAGTTTGTTTGTTTTTTAAACTTCTTTAGCCAAAAGATTAAACAGCTGGCTATGTTATTAGATGCAAACACCGTGCACAGCTGGACACATCAGGGACCAGGAGCAGGTCTTTCAGGGATCACTTTCTCTACTGCTGTCTATTTCACAGCCCAGAAATTCCTTGTTCAGCTATACATGTGCTTGATGTCTAAGGGCTACCAGAAGTGATTGCTTTAGCGTGCCACATAATCTTAGATCCTTCACCATATGCTAAATGCACCAGGGCCTCTAAGTCAGATAGATGCCCTGTATGTCTGAGCGGTCTTTCTAAAAGTGCTCTCTGCATCCCCATCTCAATTTCTACACCAAGAAGTATGTGCAAACCCCTCTCCTGTGGTTTGGCTCCAAAGGTCTCAATTCATCTGTCATTAGTTCTAATTGTGTGTAGCTTTGTTGGAACTGATAGCCACAGTTCCCAGCTCTTTTGCATGGCATCTAATCAATTTCAGTATTGTAAAAAGGAGATATAAAAAGCTACTGACTATTAGACTGTGGGATCACAGTTGTTGCTGGTCTAAGAGGCAAGAAACAAAATACCAGTCTCACAGGAATTGCACGTATGCACACAGGACAACTTAAACAAGAGTTGCCTATGTGTCAGTACTAAGAACCATAGCTATGTGGTAGCAACTGGCAGCTGAGGTTTGAGGGGAAGAAAGATTTCAGCTCTGTGAGTGCACTGCTAAATAACTCAAAAAAACCCCCACCAGATAAATGGTACCCACAGTCCCCTTTTCTGTGAATTTCACACTGATGAAGCAAGATACTATAACCCAAGTCAGGTCCTTTTAAGCGTATAATTTCAAATTATCAGTTATTAGCAGATAAGTAGTAGAACAATATGTAGGCCAAGCAAATCTATATATCAGTTGTTTTCTGTTATTGGATTTTGCATGTTAGTTTTCTTTTGGAATTTGAAGAGCGAGACTGGGGAAACTGACATTATGTAGATCTTTCAGAGTTAAACTTGGAGACTGGTATTCACTACATATGCATCTCAAGGACCTTTGTAATTCACAAAGTTGGAAGATGAGAGGACAACAATAGGATGCTGAGAATGCTGCCTTTTCCTTTTCAGTGGGGTAATATTTGAGAGACTTAACAGTTATTCAGCATAGCTTAAAAGGAGAAGAAAAGAGATTGCATTGCACAGTCATATAGAAATCAAAAGAATTAGTAGGGGAGCATATTGAGAATTGATTGTAACATAGTAGCTTCTGCGTAATCTCCCCACAGTAAATACATGCTGCCTGTGTGAAGTAAGGGTAACAGAATGATAAACCAATCTTTTTTTATACTCTACTAACATCAGCTGTAATTAGTTTTTATGAGCTCAAAGGCAACCTTAAAACGTAGCAAGAAATACATACATGCATTAATAGGCACATACAAAAATTTGTCTGTCTTTTATTTGTTACCATGGACACTGTAAGAAATAAATGAATTATATGTTTTTCTGTGAAGATTGATGTGATAAAGATACAAAGAGTTGTAATTTGTTTTCCACTGTGGTAATGGCTTCGAAGAGAAGGTGGTAAATAAACTGCAGTAACATTGGGGCTTAAGAATAGCACTGTGATTCGAGGAAACAATGCAGATCTAAATATTTTCTCTTCTCTGGAAACAATTCTGTTCTGTCATAGAGTCTGTATTAGATATTACTTTTAAAAGTAATGAATTTTTCTGTTATTGTGTTTGTAAATTAAAATGTGCAGCACACACATATACGTAGCAATGGAACAGATCGATACAATGGGAAAGGCATTACAGCTGAGGTGTGATAATGGAAAGACCATCATGACAGAAAGATGCTATAAGGAAAGGGAAAAAGATAGCTCACCCATATCAGAAGATTGCAGATTTGCAGGGGAAAGCTTCACCAGGGAAGCTTCCCTAGTGGCAGTCAGCCCTTAAATAGAGGCTGAGAGAGGCACTGCACCTCTTCCAGCCACACAACTGAATTGCCTTCACCTGTGCTCCCAGGGCTGACCCAGTCCTTTCCCCAGGTGCCGAGTCAGGGCCTGAATCAGTGGTTCAGGCCTTGACTCAACAGTTCCCATACACCCCCCAATCCATTGAACATTTCTTCTAGAGAACAAATAATCTGTATAGTTGTTAAGGTTAAATGATTTGCTATTTCCCAGAATAATTGCCCACAAACATGTGAACTTGACTGACTGCTGTACTAACATGCAAACTCTTGACTATGTACACAAGGTGACCCCAGTGATGGTTTCAGAAGTAGGATTTGCAGATCAGATGAATTCGTCCCTGAGGGGAGTTATGTTTTTCTCCTCTTATGGAGCAAATAACATACTGACAGACTTCAGAGTTGCTAATTTTGACCTTCTGATTGCAAGTTCCATGCAATTGATGTTTTTCTTAGTCTAGGAATGGTGGTTTCCTGAGAAGATCAAACTCATAGTAGTTTGAGACATTCTCTCATGGTTTTTGTACATGCAGAATCAGTAAACAGCACAGTACATAATAAGAACTTAATTCTATCTGTAGTGGTTTTATACCCTATGGTTTTTAGACTGTGTAATCATTTTTCTGAAAATACTAAACAGAAATCTTTGTAAAGCTAATTTCTCCAGCTGTGCTATGGGATACATATAATTTTGGGATTTCCAGGCATAAATATAGTTAGCAACAACAGAAGATGTCTAAGGCCTTTCTGTCATGTATTTAGTTAATGGCTTTTAAAGATCACGGTAGGTCTTGCTATGTGATACATTTATACACATTCTCATTAAAGGTCCAAGACTTGCAGTTAGTATGATTCCAGTTTAGTGCTGCTCCCATTTTGCGTAAAATAAATGTAGGCATTTGTTTCAAGGCCAAAATTTATGAATTAAGAATTACATTTGTAAATATCCTTAAAATTCAATTCAGTAGGAATTAGAAAACCTCAAAATGCAAAGGCCTGAGGAGTTTTCCTTACCCGGCACTGCACTGTAGCATGAAAGATGAAGTGGAAAGTTGTATCTGTAAATGAAGAGCCTGAAATTATTTGCATTATAGTTCCTGGTGCACTCCGTGTGACCGTAGCCTTTTACAGGCAAAAAATACAAACAAGTATTTCAAGCAGAATCTGCAGAAGGAGCAAAATCATCATGAAGACCAGTTTTTAAAAAGTCAGTCTACAGAACTGGGATTTTAAACAGGGATACTGGCAAGATAACTGGGCTCCCCTGACATGTACAGAAAAAAAATGCCTACTTGATGGGCAGGCATCTTCTAAAACAAAGTCTGCATTACCAGACAACTCCCTCAAACTGAAAGAAGTTGCAAGATGGGCTGATTTCTTAAAATATTAGTAACAGTCATTTTAAACAAATTTTTAATGAGATTCTCATTATGATTTTACTCATGATAATTCATTAAATTGCAATGATAATAAATCCTGAGAGATTAAGTTTATAAATGAATATCAAATGATTGTTTCTGGGTTTTTTTTAAGACCCTGCAATTTGTTTAGCATGTAGCTGAACAATCATTTATCTTTGCTGACAGTCTGGTTTACATTACTAGAATATTTGCTGCTGTACACCAAATGGCATCGTCCAATTGGGCTTTATTTTTAGGCTGCTTTGTAGCAGATGCAGACTGGCACATCGCTGCTTACTCCAGTGATGTGTGTTACATTCCCAACAGGAGCCCCACTGAGAGGAGAGGAAGGAAACCAGTCACAGAAATGATAGCAGTGCAAAGCACAAGTCTCTGAAGTCTGCGTTAGTGGGTCAGCTGCCAAGAAGTACTGCATGTGAACGGTCCTTTAAAGCTGTATTTGCTTCCCATTTGGGACTCTCCTGACAGTCTAAAAATCATACGTAGGGAATTTGCTAGAACTTTGATTTAATATGCATATAACCAAGATAATGAAACTTAAAGTCAGCTACTATTTGATACTGCATTAATCCTCAGACATGTATATCCAGTGCAGCAATGACGAACAATTAAGAGCACTAAGCATATTTTAAATAAATATTCCAGGAGCTTGTTTCTGCTGCTATTAAGATGAGCTAAACGTAACAGGACAAAGATCAAACCCTATGTCTGTAGAAAATACATTTTGCTAGCAACCTAAGGGACTTAAATAACCGCATTAAACCATTTATGTTGTGAAAACTATTTTCTACCTGGCAATACATAGCATTATCTCCAAGCAGTTCCTTACGACCTTTCCACTGTATGCTATATGTGCAAAATAAGTACAATATGTTATGTGCGTTTAATTATAATTACACATAATTGTAGTAATATGTTATTAATGCTAATAAAATGTATAGTACCTATAACAATTACCTGAAAAAGTAATAATAATGAAAGCTAGTATAATTGCTCTCACATAAAAATGAAATTTCCATTGTTTTCAGTGGAACCATATTTTACCTAACTGATTGGCCCACCTTACGGAAATGAGACAAAGAAGGCTAGATCACAGGCCCGCAAGCAGGCTTTCTCTATGATTTCCTCTGCGAACTTGGCTAGTGCTTTTACTGTGAATACAGACAAAAAAATAAAATATATATACAGAATTTATCATGTTATTTTAGGCATTAAATTTAATTCACTATCTTTCTACAATAAAAATAATCTGCTTGCTTGCTTGCTTTCTGGATTAGGAGAATCATAGAATGGCTTGGATTAAAAGGGACGGTAGAGCTCACCCAGCCCCAACCCCTGCCATGGGCAGAGCTTCCTCCCACCAGCTCAGGCTGCCCAGGGCCCCATCCAGCCTGGCCTTGAGCACCTCCAGGGATGGGGCATCTAGAGCTCTTGGCAGCCTGTGACATAGCTCCACCGCCCTCTGAGTACTTTTCCTACTGCCTAGTTTCAGTAGTGTGACAGCACTGATGCAGTTACGAAAGAGTAAGCTTCCCGGCCATTGCATCATTAGCAGAATTATTTCTTTCCATTTTCATGCAGTGAGGTCCTTGATGCTGTGTTGAGCCAGCGATGAGGCTTGGAAAACAATCTTCTGTTGTTGAAATGCATAATATCTTTTAGGGAGGTCTTGTATTTTGGAATAGATCTTTTGGAAAAGAGGAAGATTTCTGTATGGATACTAAACTAGTGTTCCTGTAAGAAGTCCAATGCTCTATAGTGTCATCTGCAGTTGAAAATACCACTGCATGAGGCCTGATGTTATTGCCATTGAAGTCATTGTTGCCTCAGCATTTTCAGTTGTGTTCCTGTCTTAATGTTTATGGCAGAACATTTACTGCCAATTGACTATGAAGTTTCCACCTTGATCATACACATACATCTGAAGTGATTTTATACTTTGCAAATTCTTGACCACCATGGAAAGCTCTGGATTCTATAGCACTGTACATAACTTAATAGTCCTTGTCTGTCACTTCTTTTGATCAAAAGAACACCCTTGCTTTCTCTACTACTTGATATAACATAATGGAAGATTATAAATTAATTTCCTGCCTTGTTAAAATCCATTGCTTGTAGACAAATTGTCTCAAAGATAAATGTATTCCTATGCTACCAAAACAAGTGTAAATTTGGTAGCCAACAATTATTTTATGTAAATAAAAAGTGAAATGTTGGCTTGAAAGCTTCAGCAAAACAATAGTTAACTGAAGAAGAGAATGCTTTTTGTGCTAATAGAAGTGTTGCAGTCTGTAAATCCAGGGAAGATATCTTCTAAAAATAACTCTTAAAACAACTATGCACCTCTCTGAAGTGTAGGACTCCATCTGGCCCAGTATCCATAATCATATATAGAGTAATGCTTCTGCTCCTCTCAAAAGAAATATGTAGTTGAGTAGTACGTGGATCTCAGTGGAGCTGAGATCCAAATGCGACAAAAATGAAATTGCTCTCATCTTACAGAGTTTGATTAAAGCTTTAGGCATAAGGCTTTTAAAATGACAAATGCTCAATGAAATAATATTATGTCTTTATACTCCAGAGCACTATTACTTTGAGGTTTCAGGACTTCAAGAAATGTTAATTAACTTGTTACCATTCATGTAAAGTGTTAGCATTACAGTCGTTTTGTGAGCTGGTAACTGAATCATGGAAAGAGTAAATTCTTCAGAAGAGTGAGATTGGCATTCTTTTCCATGTGCATTCCCTAGTAGGTGAACAGAGACATTTCCTACTTATGTAGCATTTGTCTCAGTGGATCTTCCATTGGGTTAGCCCACAAGGATCTGACCCAGAAGGGTGAGATGTTTCAAAAAACATTGATCATTACAGAACCCTATGTGAAATTATTGAATTTCTCATGATCTTTGATTGGTAAAGAGATAGGTCACACCGCTTCTATAGATCATCATCAAAACAGGTGACATTCATAATTTTCTTCAAAATGATTGTATTTTACAACCTTACTGAAAGAATTTAAAACAATATAGTAACCATTTTGGAATTACCTGGTAAGTCCATAGTACTGCATACATACACCGAATAACCAGTGCAGTATTGCCATCTGTTGGTAATAGAGTAGCAAAGCTGCATAACTACTAAAAAGCCATGAATGATTCCTGCCTCGTAGGCTTGCTGTAGATTATTACTGTTTTCTTCCTCTGTGTGGCTGTTTGCCTCCCAGGACATTTGTTCCATAGTGCTCCACTGCTGAGGAGCTGGCTGGGCATGATGGGGCTGCAGCTGGCCCAGGCTGTTTCACTCCTCTTCCACCTCTGGAGCTACACCCTGGGGCACAGGCAGTGAGACCAGGCAGGTCTGCAGCTGGAATGGCCAAGAATTCCACATGCACACCACAGCCCATCTGAGGGGGAAATAGAAGCGTGACACACCAGACAAATGAAAAGCATATTAAATGTGCAGTTCAACATTCTAGCCAGGAACTGTTTCCATATGATTAATCAATGGTAATATTTTTTAGTATTGAACTTACAGTGCAGGACCTGGAACTAGGAATGTGATTTCCAGTTCCAGTGACTAACCCTCAGAAAAGCACAGAGGTTCCGTTTTTGAGCACTGCCAAGCTGAGACGTTCTGCAGCAAGTTTCAGAAGTGCCAAGGATCCATACAGTGGGTTCAGAACCTGACAGCTCTGCACAAGAGCCATCAATATGCTTTCTAAACATGCATATTCCAAAATAATGTATTTTATCTGGTGAAGCAAAAGTCTTTACAAAGGCTATATGAGCAGCACAAATACTGCAACCAATTACTGCACACAGGAGTGAAGTCCTATGACCAAGTAATAAAACAGAAAGAGATGGCAGTGAGAGTTTTAAACAAAGCAATCACCACGTGTGGTCAAGAAAGACTTAAAAAATATTCTGAAAAAACAAGCCATGGAGCAAAGAAAAAAAGGCAGAGTGGAAAAAAAAACCAAACGTGGATATAATGGAGACACTGACCTTACAATACATGGAAGTTTTCCACACATGTACTACTCGTGGCACAAAGGAAATGTGCAACCGCTGCTTTGTGTTCTGTGTAGGAGCTGTATTACCTCTGCCCTTGCCAGTGTCCTCCTCTACCACAAATACTGGCACCCTTCTATCCCTCAGTGTTTAATTGATTAACCTAGCAAAGTCAGAACAATTGCTTCCTGACTATCCTTAGCATGAAATCTGCTTTTTCTGTGCCAAACCTGAAGAAGATTCTGTATCCGATTGTCATAGTAAAAAGATTACCTCAGCCTGACAGCCTTCCCATTCTTAAAGATTCAGGGCACTTTAAGCTAGTAGGAGTACTTAAAAATGTAGGTAGAGATGATCAGTTCAGTTGTTTTGGAATTAACACACTGATGCAGTCAGATCTGACCTGTGCCTTTTTCTGCTCCGATCTCACCTTGTGTTCCTTTGCTGATGTCAGTGAGCACTGTTCCACCTAATTCACAGTAGTGAGTATGGGATCAGGTTTATTCCACTACTACTGACAAAGCCTGATGGCTGTGGAGCGCACTGCAAGTCTGGCCCATTTTTCCTATTTGGAACCTGGGATTTGATTTCAAAATCCAGATTCAGTCCTCAGAAAAATCTACTTTATCTGCTACTGCTCAAATATTTTATTTCCTTATTAGAAAACAAAGGCAGGATTCAAGGCTGTAGTTTTGTTTGCATTCGTGTAATAAAGCGAGTTAGTACAATGGATTTAATTGGGAATGGAATTATATATGAAAAATTCCTAGCATGCCGGAAATTTTCAATTAGGGAAATTAGCCACTTGGTTCCTTCTGATAAATTAATCATAGAGATTATCTGTTAAACATGCCGCTTAACCTTTCTGGCATAACTGCTGGAGGCAGAAGTATTTGGGCTCTACACATTCATTTAGAAATATTAATTTCTATGCAGCTGTCTTCCAGAATGGAACTTTCGCTTGTCTTTCTTAATAAGTAGGTCATTGTGCAGCTGTTGTTAATGGAGGCTGGCATTTGTAAAATGGTAAATCCACCATTGTACCCTATCGGTCAGAAAATGGATTTCCATCAATTACGGAGTATCCTTTACTAAAATACCCTTTCTTAGCCCCAAAGGGTGTCATCCTTCGCTATGATAGCCTTTGGCCTTTCTGGAATGAGAACATGTTTCAGACAGATATTTTGCAAGAGCTGAAGCATCACTATGTTCACACCATCTTCCATTAGTCTAAGGTTCCGTCTTTGTTCTAAATGATGGCTTCCATCTAGTTGCCTTAGAATTAATGTTAAGGGAAATTGGTAGGACAGTTAGCAGCTGTCAAAGAAGCAGCTGTCTCAACTTCTGAACCCAGGTCCAAATCCTCCTCCTGCTGTCTACAATGAAATCAATTGATCTTTTCAGTGTAGACAAGGCCTCACTGTCCCTATAGTGGTCAGCTGTCACACAGCTTATGGAGTGACAAGCAACTCCTGCAACAGCTACAAACCCTATCCTGTGGTCTTTAGAGATTAAAATTAGGACCTTGACCTGGATATCTTTTTCATGTATCGTAAAATTTGCATAGTGTGCTGCAGGAATCATTTGAACTCTAGAACTTCCTGAGGAGTGTGCACCCTGTAGCCTAGAGATGGAAGGCAGGAAGTAAGGAAGTGCTGGCTGCAAAGAAGGACACGCATGATAAGAAAATACCAATGTTGAAAGTTTAGGTTAATTAGATGAGAGAAAACAGCATTCTGTACCTGCACTCACACATTCTTGCATATATAAAATTAAGTATGAGGAGAATGGTTGATTTGGGATGCAAAGCAACCATTGGGTTTGGGTCAGATAAACATGAAGATTTGGAAGATTTAAGATCTCAAGAATGTGGAAACAGTTCAAATGGTGTAAGGACCATGACAAAAAAAAAGTCAGAGAAGGATAAACAAAATTGAGTAGAGCTGTGCTGAAACATGGACAGAAATACAGTTGAGCAGTTGCACCGTGTAAGGACAAGGAATTCTATTTTCATTTGAATGGGAACAAGGACACAAACAATTACAAGATCATGACTGCTACATGTCAGAGCAGTAAGAAGCCACAGAGCTGCGCTGTGACTTGGTAGGTTGCAAAAGAATTGGAAAAATGAGGTGAGAAAAAGAGAACTTTAGTAATGAATGAAAATTTAAGAAAGGAACCGGGGAAGACGTTTTAGCAGTTTAGGCATCAAGGCAATCAAATTCTGATTCTTAAGAAGAATTTACAACTTCAGTATTCCCAATGTTTTACAGTGAAAGGTGGGATAGGGGAATCGATTCATTTGAAATAATAACAGAGGAAAAGTGGAAGCAAAATGGAGATTTTGTAACTGTTTATGAAAACAACAGGATTGCTGGGAGGAGCTGCGAGAGAAGTGAAGGTAAATTCATACAAACGGCAGAACTTCGGTTGGAGTCTGGCCAGTAAAAAGATGTGGAGGATGCTCTGAGAATGAAAGCAGGGTAACTACTGTTGGTAACAGAAGAGAAACTGTGGAAAATGTGTGTGAGGGATCCTTGGGTTTGGTAGGGATGTGGTGAGACTAGTGAAATTCCATTGGAGAAAAGTGGTACAGGTGAGTCAGGAGTATTTCATGGCTGACTATGAAACTCTAGCAGTAACATTTTTGAAAGGTTATTTATTTTTTTTCCCTATGACTAATGGGAGATATTTATTAGGCCAAAGAACTTCAGATCCTGGGTTATAGCCTGCCTATGTACAGGGGCCTGGTATTATTGTGTTTTTTATCCCAAACACTCTGAAAAGGAGGGAAAGTGTATAAAGTCGACATGGCAGCGCACCTGATGACCCAAGTGGCTTCTTAAAGACTTATTGGGCACTTGTATGCTCCTCTGTGGAATCAGAGACCATTTGTTACTTGTCTTTTTTGTACCTCACATGAAGGTACACAGGGGGGATCGCAGCCCCTGGTGGGTGCTTGGGCAGTGTGAAGGAACCAGGGCTGCCCTGGAGAAGTTCCCCTAGGCTACAACAGGAGGAATGAGCGTAGTCTTCTAAAATGCAAAAAAACCCCAAAACCAAACCAAACCACCGTGAGAACTTAAAATGTTCAAGGTTTATCGTGCTGAAGAAAAAGTCTTTGGGCTGTTAAACAGCTATTTTAAGTTTGAAAAAAAAAAACCCAAACCCTAGAAACAAGCAAACGTGCTCTGATTCAGGGAAGGACCAGTTTATTATCACAGTGACCAAAGTACACATTTGCTAATGTAAAGGATCAATTCAGAATATTTTTTGAGTGAGGAAAATTACATTGGTTCTATTGCTGCAGGCTTGGGCTGTGATTGTAGTGATCTGTGCCAAGTTCACGCTCAGCGACTCTGATTTAGGCTCAGATCCACAAAGGGGCTTAGGTACTTAAAATATGACTTCGCCGGCATTTATTCACCTAAGCCCCAAGAGCATAATCTCCAGAATTTGACATACGCCTTCGTACGGCCGCGCGCTGCACAGCCGCGCTGCTCACAGAACCGAGCAGCTGCCGCCCGCCCCGGCCTGCCC
The DNA here is from genome assembly GCA_030625065.1 of Alectoris magna. NCBI lineage: Eukaryota > Metazoa > Chordata > Aves > Galliformes > Phasianidae > Alectoris > Alectoris magna. The sequence goes on along the minus strand of CM060571.1, from coordinate 9,028,521 downwards.
TCAGGAGGGCGAGCCCTTATGTAACGGCCTGGGCGAGGCGCGGCTCCGACATGTCTGAAGCTGCGGCCCCGAGATGCTGCGCTCAGCTGCTCGGGGATTTCGACGCCTCGGTGCCAGCTGGGGGTTCGGAACGCTACGGCTGCCCTAAGGCCGGGCGCCGAGCCCTCACAGCGCCGCGCCGCGGCCCCGGCCAGCCTTCAGCGGGGCTGAGCCGCGCGGAACCGCGCAGACAGGTTGAAACCAGGCCGGCCTGGTTAAAAAAGAACCGCCAAGCTCAGCAGAGCCCCACGCGGCTGCTCCGGGCCGGCGCAGATTTATAACGGGGCGCACCTCCGCGTCGCCACGACCGCTGTCTGTACTGGGGGCCACTCACAGGCACCGCAGCGCTCCGTACAGTCCCAACCCCGGCTCCGACCCCAGCGCGGCAGGGAGGGAATCGCAGAGGGGAAGGAGCCGGGGCGGGGCCGGACTCGCTGCTATAAAGGCGGGGCTGCAGCGGCTGCTTCACTCTCCGCGCCAGCCGTAGCACGTCCGCTCAGTCTTCGTCTGGCCGCCGGCATGGCGCTGTCCGCAGACCCCCATTTCAAGAAGCTGCTCGAGTGGCACAAGGCGAACGCCTCCAAGCTCGTCCTGCGGCAGCTGTTTGAGAGCGACAAGGACCGCTTCCATAAGTTCAGGTGAGGCTAAGCAGCCCCTGCCCACCCAGCGGGGCGATCCGCTGCTGGTCTTTCCGCGTGGGAGATCCGGGGCCGCGTGGGGCTCCCGCCCTGCGGTGGGCGCTACGGGAGGGGCTGGCCGAAAGCGAAGGAGATGCGCCCTCCTGGGGCGGCCCGAGGCCCGGTGGGGCCGCGAGAAGCCGCGGCGCGCACGGAAGACCGGGCTGGAGGAAGGCGGCCGCCGCCGCCCGTCTCGCTGCCGCTCCCTGTAGCGCTCCGGGGGCAGCGTAGAGGCGGCTGCCGTCGGCCGAGCCGAGCGCTCGGAGGCCGCTCGCGAGCCGGGCACGCGCTCCTGGGCCTGCAGCGCCCCCCAGCTGGGCTGCGGCGGATGGCGCGGGGCGGGGGGGCTCTCCGGCGGCCCCGAGCGCGTTGGCCGCGCGTGCTCGTCCTTGACTCATCCTTGCGGCGGGGTACGTGCCGGGAAGCACAGCGCCGGCTGCGGCGCGCACGGCGGCATTGTGGGGCGGCCATCTCGCGGCCGCGTGCTTAGTCATGAAAAGCCCCGCGATAAGATGACTGCGGTGATGGCCGGAGCCGCCCCCGGCTGTCGGGGTTAGGGCAGAGCCGGCCCACGCCCCGAGGCGGCTCTGTTTGCCTCAACTCCTACAGCACGCGTTGTAGCCAGCACCTTGCAACGTGGGTTTTTTGTTTTTTTTTTTTTCCTAACGGAAGTAAGACGTGGAAGCAGTGTGAGAGCCTTCGGTTTCCCCAGTCCGTAAAATGGTACTACCGTTTTAAGTGCTCTGCAGGCTGACAAAAAGTCTGCTGGGCTGTACAGCAGTCAGGTGCGTCTGTGCGTGTGGAGACGCATCGCTCATGCTCGGCTCCACATAAGCCCAGGCAATGCGGATACAGCGAGCTTCTGTTCTTAAATGGAGAGGCAGGACTTCCTTGTTGCATGTGTCAATGCTTCCTTCAGCATCCCAGGTCAAGTGACTTCTTTCCTCTTCAGCTCATTATGTGCTACTTTAACTGTAATGAAGTGCCACATGTGAAGTTCCACACAGCCATTTTGCAGGGATGGAAAAGGTGTGCCAAGTTTTTGGACTGCTGACTGTCTGGCTCTTCTAACAGGATGTTGCTTAACTGTGAGAAGAACAGTTTTAATAATCTCTTAGTTAAAACTCCTTTTCAGTAGGAAATAACATTCTGCTTGTAAGCTTTCTGTATCTCTCATACATTCCAAGAGACTGAATTTCCTAATATTCATGGGATAATTCCTAATATCCCTAGGACAAAGGAGAGCTGAAGCAGACTGGCTGAGTAAATCCTAAGACATAACTGAGGTGCTGCTTACAACACTGAAGTTTAGTCTTATTTGCTGTCACCTCATTAAGCTACTTTAACCATAAAATCTGGTCTTGAATTCAGATGGTCTGTATTGAATTTCTTGTCAATATGTTGTAGACTTCAGATTTTACGCTGCGTTTGTGTGCCATTAAGTGAAAGGTATTTGACGGGTGATGCTTTAAGCGTGCACTCATGTGCAACTCTGCACTGGAAGCAGTCAGTGTGTCCCCCAGAGCGCAGTTATCTGATCTGTATTTTTTGGTGAAATGCCCCTTATGGAGGCCACCTGTCTCACATAGCTCTCCAACTTTGTGTTTGCTTAAGCAAACTGTAAGGAGAAGAAGTTCTAAGATTGTTTTATTTCACTTCATGATTTTAGTCCCATTTTGTGATAAATCTGTGCACTGCCAGGAGAACTTTATGGGGGCAAATAACCTGGCTGTCTGTTCAGCACTTTTAAGTTGGGCAGATCAGCTTGCACACTTGTCAGTGATCCCTGCTCTGCTGCCATCCTGCGGATCTGGCCCATGGCTAGCATCTGCTGATTGCTGGGCCCAGAGGGCTTCCCAAAGGCCCTCTGTAATTCGCACCTCTTCCCCCGTGAACTTCCTTATGAAGGCAGTCAGTTCTTCTGAGAATGAGTGTCAAGTAATTCTCTTCTGAGGAAAAAATAAAATTATACCTGTTTAAAAGTGCTTCTTGATACTTGTGTTGTAAGAACTTTAGAATAACACCAGTTTTCAGTTTGAGGACCTCACCTCAGGGACTCCATAGCTGTTAAGTGTTACTATAGGAACCTAACACCCACTGGCCGTGTCCTATGCTATATAGACCCTTTCTTCCTTCTGTCATGTCTCCACTTGTGAAAACTTGCACGTCCTCTTCCCTATGCAGTGTGATCAGACCTGTAGGGTACACCTTGGGCTTCCTGTGCTGCCCAGGTTTAAGGTGTGTAGGAATAGTGAGCCTTCCACTTTCCAGTGACAGGCATGTGCCTTACGTGACAAGTGGTGTTACACCTGGGTAGCGCTGCCATCGGATGCAGCATTGCGGAATGGATAGTGTAGCAGAATGCAGCTGAGCTGAAGGGTTTTGTGCTTCTGTTTAAAGAAAGGGTGGAACTCTTGGTTCAAGAGTTCAGGGTGAGATTAGGATGTGTGCCTCATGCGTGGGAAATGGGGAGTTAGATCACTTGTGTTCAGTGGTAGCCGTTGCTGCTGCTGCTTGCATAATGTCTTGGGATGCCATCTGGCTGCAGTTTCTTCCAGTATTTTTCTTTAAGTTGTTGACATCAGTGAGGTGTCCAGGCCTTGCTGATTGTTGTTATTACAAATTCCAGTCATCCCACTCTTTCTGTCCAGATCGTTGCCTGCTCCATCATATCTTTTTGGAATAGCAACTGTGCTGTGTTTCATCCTGTGAAGTTCCTAGCCCAGATAGCACTGAAATAACAGTGAATGTTATGGGGCCTCAGTGTTGGGAAAGAAAAAGCAGGGCCGAAATAACATCAGTTCAGGTATGTGCTATTTCCAGTGGTCAAGCGTGTGGAGCAGAAGTGAGAGCAACTTAGAAGTTACTTGCTGTGCTTTTGTCTGAAGCCTTCCGAATGACTTAGATGTGTGAGTTCAGAGTAAATGTGTTTATTCATTAGGTTGTTAATTAGTGCAAAGAAATTGGTAGAAAATAGTAAAGGACAATAAGGGAGCGGAATAAATTCTCATTTAGATACGAGGTTAGTAAATATGAAAGAGCTTAGTTAACTTCTAGCAGACTGCTATCTTAATGTTTTAGCTCGGATGTAAACCTCAGCTGTTTGTCTTCTGAAATGCTTGTGTATGGCTCTCAGATAAGGGTTGGTAAAATTGTATGGAGAATCCACTGAGGCTGTGAGCAAAGTGAGGCTGTGCATTGCACAAACAGGATATAATTCTGCATTGTGCTTGGTAGGTAACCTCTCTGGGAAGTTGTATAGACGTGTAAGTAATTCTTCTTACGTCACCATAGGAGAAGGTATGTCTGGACTTGTTGAAATGACCTGTTTGTAACTGAAAGCAGTTTAGGTTTCTTAGCAGCAGAAGGTTGTGATAAGCTTTTTTACCTATCATGTATTAGGAAAAAAAACTAATTGCTGGAGAAGGCTAGTGGCTAGGTGAAACAGAATGTGATTATGCAGCTGTGCATTGAATATACTTCATTGTGTTTGTGTTTTTACAGGCAGAAAATGGGCGCAATAACTTAACTTGTCTGAAACAGCAATCTCCAGTTAGAATGATGTACTGTCTAGTAAATCATCTTACAGAACTTACGGGGCCAGTTGGTCTCTCAGGTCCTCTTTACTAACTCAGACCAACTAGTATTCAAGTTACTGAACTTGTAGAGTTCTCATTGTCTTGTTGAAAGTTTTTCATAAATGTGCAGTTAACTGAAACGTTTGTTTTGATAGCCTGACTCTGAATACAGATCATGGGGATATCTTACTGGACTACTCGAAGAACCTGGTTACAGAAGAAGTGATGAAAATGTTGATTGAACTGGTAAGTAAACAAAACTATTTTGTTAATTCAGTGTTCTAGAAGAGTTAACTCTTACCTGTAACTGACCACTCTAGCATTGTTTATACGTATGTTTATACATATTTAGCTCTGAATTTGATTCCAAGTTCAAGATCATTAGTTAGTAAGTCTTAATAGGATTCTTGGAAGTCTTGCATTATCCTTTGGCCATATGGTGTTAGGCCGTTTTTCAATGCCCAGATCTCTCTTGAGCTCGCTGGAAAGACCTGTTCTCTGTAACAGGCCGGTTGGTGTCTCATACTGTTACTGAAGTCTGCAGTAAAATAAGGGATTAATATGAAGTTGTAAGAAAAGCTGACTACTCGTAGACTTGCAACTGAAATATTGTTTCATACATCATGTAGTTTTGATATTCCTTTGTAGTTGGAGGTGTTTTAAGAAGTTTTTGTCATTAACTTCAGCTTACTGTTCATAATTACAACCCTTTCTTAGCTATTGCTTCAGCCACACCAAGTGGGATATGATTCTAAAACAGCAAAACCACTTCTGCTGCTGTTTTAATTGTTCTTGAAAAAAATGCTTAAACTGTTACAAATGATTATAAATGGATCCTGTAGCAGTCTGACAAGATGAAACTGAGTCAGTCAGTCTACTCACTACATCTTTATCTCTTGTACATGTTGCTGTATATCCTCTTAAGGGAATAAATAGCGTGCATAAACATACTTGCTTTAAAATGAGAGAATCTGTTTTTTAAAGTAGCATATGGTGAGTCTTCATCTAACGGTTTCTCTTTGGCTGTCTTGTAAATGCTTACTCTCTGTTAGCTGGACCTTTGCAGTACATGTTGACTTCTTGCTATTTTTAAGAGGAATCTATTTTTATGTTACTCAGGCAAAGTCAAGGGGTGTGGAAAGTGCCAGAGAACGAATGTTCAGTGGAGAGAAGATCAACTTCACTGAGGTAAGGCTATTTTTGTCCATGGTTCTTTCTCCTCAGTTGTGCATGTGTAATTGTGGATGTTAGTGCCTCTTTGTAAGAGATGAGTCTTAGAAAATTTACTGTAATTGCTACTTTGAAATGCTGAAGGTGGTTCTAATGTTTGTTCATTACTTACATGAGAAATTTCAACAGCTCTGACAAAGACAGAAGAAAACATGAATAAGGTTGTGTAAGGCTTTCTGCTCTGGGTTACTGAAGCTGCTTAGTTTTGGTTGCTTCTACCAGTAGGGACTATGAAGTACCTTTAAAAATTAGCCACCTATTTCAAGAAGTCTGGTTATATTCCTGTCTGTAGATCTGAGAGTTATAATGATGTTTAGATCTTTACTAGAACATACAGAGGATAGAACTGCACCTTTTTTTCCTAAAACTAAAAGTAGGATGGAATCATAATCTAGAATTATTAGTTTGTCTGCTTTAAAGTGTGTTTGAGGCAAACTTGCAGAACTAAGTACTTCCTTTGGCTTGGTTGGCTGAATTTTAGGGTTAGAGTTATTCTTCACTGTTTACCAAAAGTAAACTTGGTGATTGAGGACTTGACAGAAGGATGTACTTTCCCCAGTAGCACTTGAATACATTACTACACTGTATGATGTGTTTGGTTTCAGCTGCCAGCTCCCTACTTCAGTACTGTCTGAATATGGTGACTTGATTTAACAGTAAACTACATGATGACTTTGGTCTTTCTGAGGCTACTTCCCATTTCTGGTCAGAATTTGATTTGGAATTAAATTTGGTGTAAATCACTTTCTATTCATGTAGAATAGCAAATCAGTTTGGTTATGGAGTATGAACATGTGGATGTCATGAGGTGTCGATGAGGCCTTAAACAGGTTGCTGTCAGATAGCATGATGGAGTAAACGTAGAGCAGCCAGACAGTAGGGTGCTACTGAGTGGCAAGAACTGACTTGTCCACTACTCTTATTCTGATTTAGGGCATTCTTTAGGTATTGTAAGTATTTAAGACATGTCTGTATTTGGTGCTGCAGGCATTGACTGCTTGGTTGGTCCTTATGTGGAAATTCTTTATAGCACACTCAAGCATGATATTGCCAGGTGTTTGTCCTGCTGAGTTAGAACTCGTAGCCTGATGCGCTGCAGAGGGGGTGCGTTACAAGGTAGCACATATCTGCCCACTCGTTATGAGGGCATTCTTTACTGCCTACCAAAATTGAGGAAGTATTTTTGTATAACAGCAGACAGTAGTTCAAATACCAGTACTTGTCTTGATGAAGAAAAATCTCTTAAGCTAGGTAATGACAGTATTCACAGAGTAATAGCATTCCATGGCTAAGAGTTTAAAAAAAAGAGGACCCACAGCAAACCTGTTTGCTCCAGATTTAAGCACATACCTTCATTATTAACAGTTGAAACCACAAACTCAGTGTTGTTTTTTTTTTTTTATGAGTATTTTGTGTTTAAATGATAACTTGGTAGAGTATATTATTGGTGTGGTCTTTGTCTCCTGCTTCATTGTTCCTCATTAAAATGAGAGGCACTGAGAGACAAGTTATTTAATTTATTCATTAGTATTGACTACAGCTCCTTTGCTCTAGATTAAAACCGTAAGCTCCTGAACAGGCAAGTCAGAGGTCAGATTTCGGTGTTTTGTCTTGTGGCAGCATATGCATTGCAATGCTCGTTCTCTGCTAATAGGAGCGCTTTTTTCCCCCATAGACACCAACTGCTGTGTATCTGGTGTGCAGGATATTTGAGGGACCTTTAATTGTGGCCAGTGGATAGAATAATGTGGTTACTGTATCTCTGCATTTGATGAAAAACAATACCTGTTTGTCTCTGTGTACGGAAAGGACTCCTGGATAAGTGAGAAAATACCAAAGAAACGAACTGTTCTATTTTATTAGAATCCTTATTAATAGAAAAACTTCTCCTTTGGAGGACTGAAAAAAGTGTGTTACTGAGGACTTGAATATTGCTGAATTCTGAGCCTCAAGTACTCAACGCTTTGTAAGGGATCTGGAGTGCTCTCCTTAAAGTAGTTAAAATAGCCTATTTGTTTACTTGGTGAGACTGTGAGCCCTCTGCACTGGTTCTGTGAAGTGAGGGTGATTAGGTGTGTGTATACATACTGTAATGCTATAATGGGATGGTAATAGCATGGTGGCAAAGTCTTTGGCTACTGCAAATGAAAACGTGCCCAAATGCAGCAGCCACAGAAATGAAGGAAAAGAGCTGCTTACCTTTGGGAGGCCTCAGGTAGGCAGGGATCTCCAGCAAGAAACCCTCACCTCCGCTGCTAACCCTGAAATGAGGGCTGGGAAGGGGTGCATCCTGGCTCCACCCCTTCTGGTCACTCAGGTGCGCTGCATGCACTGAGCTGCCCTGGGTTTGTCCTGCCTTCCCACCAGGTGCTCAATCACTGCTTCAAGCTGTGACTCGGCATTTCCATTACACATGCACATAAATGACTGCTACCAATTTCAGTTAATCTGAAGAGTTTTTGATGTTGTTTAAGATTGTACTACCTTCTGGATGGGATACTTTGGAGTTACTTCTGACTTGCACCTTCTTTTCACTCTTGTTTCAGAACCGAGCTGTGCTTCACATCGCACTGAGAAATCGTTCCAATACCCCAATACTTGTAGATGGGAAAGATGTTGTTCCAGAAGTAAACAAAGTGTTGGACAAAATGAAACACTTCTGCCAGGTATCAAGTACCACCATAACTTTTCATATACTGTAATCAGTCAAGTTCTCTTATATGCATGTTGTCAGGTGCTGGTTTCACAGTCTGTTCTCTGCTTCTTTGTGCAGGTTTCTAACATTACTGGTTCAAGTGTGGAATTACAGTTGTTCTAAGAATGACTTACTTTGCTGTTAATCATCAGTCGGAAATATCACTTCCAATGCAGATTTAAAATCTTATTAAGCAGCATATTTAGAAAGATAATGAAGATTAGTTGACTCACTGAAGCAGATGGAATTTAAAAACTGTGGCAACATCGTTTACTGGCTGTGTGATGGTGCTTACTAAAAATGGTTCTGCATTTGCAGGAAGTAAAACAAAGCTTTTGCTTAAAAACATCTGCAGAGAAGGAGATCAACTATCAGCATGATCAACAGCTTAAATTGCTGTAGAAACAATGCTTTAGATTGGGGGAGTTCACGTAGAAGCATACATGATACTGAAAAAAGTCATTTAGGGATTAGAGTGGGATTTAATGCATGGATGGTACTCAATGGACAGAAATCAGTGCAGCTTTTTGATACAGCTTAATGATTGTATTTTTTTTCTTGTTGGGACTCAATAACTGTTAAGAACCAGCAAGAATAGAGCAGAGAACTCCATATGCTTCAGAGCTAAACTCTAGAAATTTCAATGCAAAATATACATAAATATGCCGTAGAGAAGCTTTTCAAATGCTTAGTTTGCCTATAAGTGTTACCTCCAAGGCTTTACTAATATGATAAAGTTTTCCACTTCAATTAGAAGTAATTTTGCCAATTAAGGACACCTAAAAAACAAAAACCCTTGAGTTAAGAATCTCATGCAAATAATACCTAAGATTTTTTTTTTTAGTTTTTAGCTTGACTTATTTTGCTTTTCTACTCATTGTAAATGCTATAATTCACATTCAGTAAGGCAAGATTTAGTTTTGCAGTTTGTTGTAAATATGTGCGTTAAACTTCTAACTGCTAGCCAGATACTCAGTTAACGCTTGCTTCAAAGAAGGTAGTATAAAACTGAGTTGGCTTAGGAGATTCTCTACAATAGCACTTGAAAACACAGCCTGCTTGCAGTGTTAGAATTGTTAACTTCAGCATATAAATAGCATAAAATACTTACTGTGTTCTTTTTCCCCCCTCCCCATTAGAAAGTCCGTAGTGGTGAATGGAAAGGCTACACTGGGAAAGCTATCACTGATGTGGTCAATATTGGGATTGGTGGCTCTGACTTGGTAAGCTTCTGAGTTGTATATATATCTTTCATCTTTTTTGTGTGTGCATATATGCAATTAAGACAACCTAACTGCTGCTTCTCTCCAGGGGCCTCTGATGGTAACTGAAGCCTTGAAACCATATTCCAAGGGAGGCCCACGTGTTTGGTTTGTATCTAACATTGATGGTACTCATATAGCCAAAACCCTGGCTGAGCTCCACCCCGAAACCACGCTCTTCATCATTGCATCAAAGGTATGTCTAATAACATCACTAGTATGACTTTTTTCAAGTGATGAAGGATTCAGTCAAAACAGAAAGATCTAAATTAGGTATCTGTAGAGTGAACTATTTCTAAAAAGGCCTGTTCTGATTCTTCCTAAACTTGGAATTAAAGCTTGTATTGCTACTGAAATATTCAGGGGGTACAGTACTCAAGCACTGAAAGTGATTCAGTTAATTGGTCAGTAGTGTTGTGTTCTGTTTTTTCACTGATTTTTCACATTAATGTAGTTTGGGAATCTTCTTTCTGTTTTAGATCTTTTACTACTAATTTAAATGTAAATGCTGGCTTCCTTGGGCACTATAAATACTAAGCTTCTTGTTTTATGAACAGGGAAAGACAGGCTGATGGTAACTTTTAATGTCACTTCATTTTTGAGTACAGATGTAATAGCTGCCTTTTTAAGTCTTAGCTTGTTAGCAAGCTTATTCTTTAACTTTATGCTTAATTGCTAGCTGCCATCATTGTCTGAGAAATGCGGACTAGAGCATACTGCTTCCCTCTTATCAGAGGAAACTGAAGACACAATTCTTTATTACGTAACTTGGGTTGTTTCATTTCTGAAGCACAGTAGGCCCTTCTTACTGCTGAGGACAGAATCTGCACTAAATGAATGTGTGTAATGCTGGCTGTGCTCTACTCCGGTGCTCATTATCTTATTTTGGCAATACTGTGGCAGAGCAACTTATGGAATAATAAGAAAACTTCACGAAGTAATGCTAATGGTCAGTTTTGAATAATTGAGTTTGGGCATCATGGTTCAAAGCCTTAGACTGCCAGATTAAGGGTAACACTTCAGTTTCTATTTGCCAAGCTGTACTTGGATAATTAAATATCTTTGGAAGAGGATGAATGGCATTTTTTTTGTTTGCCATAACAGGCTTGTTTCATAATGAAATATGTCTAGAGATAGATGAGAGTAGGTTGAATGTAGTGTGCACTCTTAAGGAAAGATTTTGATGGTTGAATACATCAGAATGGTGCAGATCTGCATGACTGAACTTTACTCACTTCATGAAGCAGGAAAATGTTTAATCAGCAAAATACTTTCAGCAGAAATGAGTGCTGCTTCATGGAAGAGAAGGAATTAAAGATCAAGAGGACAGTCCAGGTGGATTGTTCTATTTTGAAGCTCAATTATTTTCTTTTTAATTGAGTGATAAAACATTATATTTAGTGAAATACTGAAGTAGAAAACTTTGGTTTTCAGGTTTGTGCACCACTTCTAGGAAGGGAAGGAAATGGGGAGTAATGATTCTAATTCCAGAAAAATGATAAATTGGTTTTGTAAGCTTGCTTTTTTTTTTATTTGTCTGGAGTGTGGTAACAGCTGTCTGTTAGGAGCCTCTCTTCCAGATAACCACAGCAGGTTAATTCTAAATGATATTTTAACAACCTGATCTTGTTTCAATTTTAAGTATGAAATATCTTCATTTTCTGATTTTTTTTCAGACCTTCACCACCCAAGAAACCATCACCAATGCAGTAACGGCCAAAGAGTGGTTCCTACACGCTGCTAAGGATGTAAGTCTAATGCTTGGGTTACATAACAGAATGCAACTGATTCCTGTTGTGCAGTTTCTTCGTAGTCATTTTAAGCAAGCTTTGGAGCAGGGCCAGTAACTGCCCAAATGTAAACTGCATAGCTTAGCAAACAGAATGTTGAAGTGCATCGTGGTTAGTGACAAGCTGTCTGACTGAAGCCATAAAGCAAGTTTTGTGTTGTCATCATGTTTTTTTCTCCCAAATCCTGCCTTTAAATAAAATGATAGTATCTGCCTTAGAGCTGGTTAATGGTTTGGTGGTACCAGTGGCATGGAAATAGAAGAATATGGTGTCTGCATGTCATTATCTTCCAATTCTTGATAAGTCATTCAAAACTAGAAATGAAACTGTGGTTGAAGTAGCATACAGAGATTCTGTAGCAGATGGCTGTGCTTTGAATAGGAACCTTGTATTTATCTTAATTCTTCCTGTTTCTAACATTTAAAAGCAGAAGCAAATACTGCTTGCTCACGTAGTTAATGAGATCTTTATAATGTTCTACTCAGAATAGTTGTGCTTAGGTTGAAAACTGGGCTTTTAAGTTTCTCATTATAGAAGTTTGCCAGAACAGTCACTGAAAGATCAAAGTCTAAATCTCTAGCTTGGGGTTTATCAGTTGCAGTTGTACTTGATCTTTCCTCCCTCACTGGGAGGGGTACAACAAAGTTGAAGTGTTCGGAAGTGGCATTAGTGATGCAGCAGGCTGATTATGTACTTGGGAGAAAATGGTATGCTATTCCAAATAGCCTCTACTTCCAGTGAGAGATCTTCACGAGAGCATTGTCAGAACGCACTTTCTTTGGATGGGCATGCTGCCAAGTCTTACAGTGAATGTGAATAAGATGATTTCAAGTTGATAAATGCAAAAGTAACTGATGATAGTAAACTGTTTTTTCTTACATGTAAAATAGTAGCAAATAGGTTTTATAAAAAGAAATGAAAATAATAAGCATTCCAGATCTAATGGTCTTCATTTTTTTATTAAGCCTTCAGCTGTGGCCAAGCACTTCGTTGCCTTGTCTACCAATGGTGTAAGTATAACAATCTTATTTAGACTTCTTCTGTGTACTTTTAAGGTAGTCTTCTTGTAAATCAAGTAAGGAAGCCTTTATTGGTATTCTTGTAATGGTGTTTTAGTTAGACTTCCTATTGTAATAATGCATTTATTCTACTGAAAATAATTAGATCTTCCAGAATACTGAACTGTAGCACCACTGTAGATGTACTTTTTCTTCTAGAGCTTTGTAAATCTGAAATGATAGATACTTCAAGCATAAGAGGTTTCTGTTATTAAGAGGGGTACCTGTTGCTTCTTAAGTATGCGTGTGTGCAATTTCTCTATAAACAGGCAGTACTCTTAAACTCTTCAGATATTTGCTGAAGTGATGCAGGTAGCTTGTGTCAGTGTTACATGCAATGAACATGATGTGTGCTGACATGGCATTTCATGGGGGGGAAGAAAAAAAAAGACTGAGTTGGAAAGAGATGCAGCGATTAGGCTCTACAGTAAGTGAGAGGTTGTTAAGGAATCTGGTGTGAAGTTCCTTTTTCCACTCTAGGCGCTTCCAGTATAGACAGTGTCAGTTTTAACTATATTGCTATTCTCATGTAAGGAGTGTATGTCTTAGTGTTCAGAATTGCTGAATGGTGATTGTGCTATTTGGAAATGTAAGTAGGTTTTATATTTCTGATGGAAGCAATCTATTTTTAAAATAGAAGGTGTAATTGGGCAGTTGTGTATTTAATAGGTACCAAACTTGTGTTTCATATTTGCTGGACGTGAACATTTAAAGACTTTTAATCTTCCATACCTTTTTTTTTATTCTAGCCTAAAGTTAAAGAGTTTGGAATTGACACTGAGAACATGTTTGAGTTCTGGGATGTAAGTAAAAGTCTTAATCTTGTGTCGTAGTTAGAATATCCACTATAGTTATTATAACTGCTAGAATAACTGAACGTATTTATTAAAATCTTGATGTAACTTTCAAAAAAATGAAACAAACAAAAAAAATCCCCCCAAAATAGTGCTTGTATTCTTAGCACTGAAACATGCGAAAAGTCGTGGCTGAGACAAATTAAGAGCATGCCTAACAAGTAGAACAGTCTTGTCTTTGACAACAGGATTTTAACAGAATGGTTTAGAGGTCTGAAGAGGAACCTTCTATGTTCTTGGCTGACTAATCATCTGCTGGGTAATAGGAGATAGAAGTATTACCTTATTCCTAGTTATTATAAGCTGTGACATTTGACTGTTGGGGTCTACTGTATATAATCTACGCCTGTAAAGGTCAAACATTAGGAACAGGAGTTTAACTTTGATATTTTATAGCACATGCATATTTTAAGTATAGCGCATCTAGCCTTGACCCTTCTGCTTCAACTCAGTTTGGTTTCTCATTGACTGTGCCTGACAAAACAGGTTTTATAGATGCAGTTTAGAACTTACCTGGAGTGTTACTTTTCCCTAAATAATGTCAAAACCTTGCTGAAGCAGATTGTACTTATAGAGCACAAGTAGTAGGAAAACAGTTAATACTAAATTTAAAGCTTGTATTTCAAAGTGAACTGCAGACATTCTGAAAGGAACTGCTTCAGCAGATGTCATGTAAATCATAGCCTGTAGACTAGGTAGGAGACTTTACATCCTCAAAGAAATGCATACTTAAATATTTGTTAAAGGGCTGCTATAAGGTCCCCTTGACTTTGCCATGTGATGTGTACTGGATTATCAACAAAAATAATATTTTGCTGAAAGTAGTCTAAGCGTGCTGCCATTTTGTAGTAGTTTGAATAAGTTAGAGTTTCGAAGCCTTGTGCTTCTCCTGTGTAAACCACTCTTTTGTTTTCAGTGGGTTGGTGGTCGCTATTCTCTGTGGTCAGCCATTGGTCTCTCCATTGCCCTTCATATTGGTAGGTATTTCTGTGATTAACTGATAGGAGTCTGTTTGGGGGATATATTTAGAGAATAACCGAACAGTACTGCATTGTGAATCAAATTTGGGACAGACTGTTTTACCCAACCTGTTCTGTAAGTAGGTCAATGTTTGTGCTGAAACAACTGAATGCAAAGGGAATGTCAGAAGTACTATTAAGTGTCATCTTGGAAATTGCTCATGTGTAGATAGGAATGGTCAGTTTATCTCTTAGTTGCTTGTGTAGCCAAAAGTTGCTTGGCTTTTGTAAAGCCACATCAGTCTTGAAAGCTAAATCTTGTAACTGATTTGCCTAAACTATTTAAGAATAGAGTATCAACTTTGTGACAGCACGTACACTTCGGTGCATCAAAAAAATTGTCTCAAATTCTGCATGAGAGCTGTGTGGAAACAATTCTTTCTCCCATCACATACTACTTGCTCCAATACTTTTTCTCTTAAAAACAGCATTCATAGACCACTAGACTCCATAGTCTGTCTGCAGTTGGTTGTGGAGCAAACATAGATGATCCTCTAAATTGATCCTCACTTATCTTAGTGCTCTATGGCACCATTGGTGTCTTTGATGCATATCTCAAACACAGGTGGCGAGTGCAGAGTGTGTGTGAAAGAGCTCTGGGAAGTGCTTTTTCTTGATTAATAGGCTGTTCTACATCCCTGTGTCTCTTCCTTCATCATTCCTTTCCAGTAATTATTCTGAGACCATAAAGTTATTATTGAAAGCTAGAATTTCCTTAGAATGACATCAAAAGAAAAATGCTGTTGTGGAATTCTTGGAATGATGTGAATGGGAGTTGTCACATGTGGGAAAAGCATACTTGAACAGCAAAATAAGCATCAGGCACTCACTGTTTTGTCTGCAATAAATTGTTCATCTGTGCTGTCAGGCAGATACGGTGCTGACTGCTGATGGGCCAGTCTGTCTCTGCTGCTTGATCTTACATCCTTCATCTGCCAGAGATGCCCGCTGACCATGGGTAGAGCTGCTGCTTTGATTGTCAAACATTTCACTGCAATCTCGTAGGTTTTTGTTCCCATGTGACAGTCAGGGTTTCTGGCTTCCTGTGAGAAAGAATATTAGTAAAATACTCATTAGTGAAAATATGTGATGGTTAAATCCCTGATTTATAGAGCAAGCAATCAAATGTTTGTTTTTTTTCTAAGAGAACAAGGAAGGAAGACCACCTTTCTCTTTAAAATATTTTTTAAAAGACCTCACTGTAGGTGTGCATCTGCAGACCCAATGCAGGAATTCCTGTTTCATTGGCCTACTTTGGACAAGCTTTTCCACTGTAGCAGTAAGTGGGGAAACTGGAAACAGTAGCCTTGACTAATACATGCCAATTGCCTTTGTTTTCCTTCCAGTTGCCCATTCTGCCTGAATGGAGTTTAGGTGAAGTTTGTAAAATATGCTTCCTGAAGTTGGGCTTGCACTGAGATCCATGCATTAATCATTAATAAGACTGGGGTGCAAAGTCAGAGTATAACCTTAAGCTCAGTTAGTGGTTGGGAGCCTTTCTGCGTACGAACAAATCTCAGGCTGTTGCGGGCTTGCCTCTGCCAGGAAGATGACATCTAAGCTGTAAGTTCAGACTGACTCTTTTTTCAATCATTAGGTTTTGACAACTTTGAGAGCCTGCTTGCCGGAGGCCACTGGATGGTGAGTGTGGACAGCCTGTTTCAAATGTGTTTCTTAGCACAGTAACTAGAAACTGCCTGCCTTCCAGAGTTCATCTCCCTGTGCTCTAGCAGTGTTTGTAAAATGATGCTGCTTTGGGAGCTCTCTGGATCAAAACAGCAGTTTAAGTGTTTTTTTTGTTTTGTTTTTTAAGATTATGACAGTTGCTGTAAGGAAAATGTGATTTGTTTGTTTGCTTAATAGGATAAACACTTCCATACTGCTCCACTGGAGAAGAATGTGCCTGTTCTCTTGGCCATGCTGGGAGTGTGGTATATAAACTGCTATGGATGTGAAACCCATGCACTCCTGCCCTATGACCAATATATGCACCGCTTTGCTGCCTACTTCCAGCAGGTAAGGTTCAATTGGAGCAGAAGGTTTCGAAAAGCAAGGGTAAAGAGTAAGGATATGTTTCTGATACGGTTCTAGAACCTGAATGTATGTTGCTAGGTTAAAATTGCAACTACATAAATTCATGTAGTCAGGGACATAAAGTCGTGTGAAGATGGCATCATCCAGTTTGTTCAAGTAATTTAGAGATTTGTTTCTTCCTTAAATGTCAGTTAGTTTGTGTCCATAAATTAAGCAGCTGTGTATATTGTAGTCGAAGTATGTATGGAAGCTTGTACTGGTAGCGTATGGTTCCGTGAGAATGATAATAGTACTCTTCCCCTTTAGGGTGACATGGAATCTAATGGCAAATACATTACCAAGAAAGGATCTCGTGTGGACTACAATACTGGCCCAATTGTGTGGGGAGAGCCTGGCACCAATGGGCAGCATGCATTTTACCAACTCATTCATCAAGGTAAAACAGACTATTCACTACTTTGTTTTGTAATTAATTCTGGCTACAAAGCTTTTAAGAGTCTATGCAACTGACACTAGTTTGGAAGCTAGGCTTAGGCTTCTGTCTAGGACTGTGTGACACTACTATTGTGCTTTTAATTAGTGGTTTAGAAGGCCATAAGATGTAGGTCTCTTTCCTAGAATGCAGAGAGTCAACTAAAACTGAAGCTATTGAGCTGTATTGACTTTCTAGGTCATATATTGGGGGAAATGACTTTGAAGTGGCTGAGTCTACCAATAACATGAAGTGAGAATTTAGTGTTTTAAATTTTCTTCTTATGTAAGGCTCTTAACATGGCTTTTCTTGTAGGAACACGCATGATTCCCTGTGACTTCATGATCCCAGTTCAGACTCAGCATCCTGTCAGAAATGGTTTGCATCACAAGGTAATTAAATCTTTATCAGAACACACATTGTCTTGTCCCTGAATGCACTGAAGCTTATCCAGTATTGCAGTGCACCTGATTTCTAAATGTCCCTTTGAAAACCATAGATGAGGCATTCTTGTTCTTTAAGAGCAGTAGGCTCAGTTATTGAGGCAGATCAACAGTGTGGCCTGTTGAGGCTGGGAGGAGCTGATAGACTAGGCTTGTGGATATAAGCTTCCTTGTAGGGATCTGAAGGAGTGTAACTCTTTGCAGAGAAGGAAGAAGCATATTATATTATCAGAACTGGTGAAAGTTTCCTTGGAGATGCTGTTGCAGTTCTTTCTACCAGCATGCTTAGGGTTGTAATGTCCTGTGTGGATGTTTAAAACCTGTTCTAGTTATCAAATTAAGGATTTTCAAGGAACAGTGTCAAGCTATGTGTTTTATATGTGGAAACAAGTATTTAGGTTTATCACTTGCTGCATAATTCAGAAAAAGAATATCTTGTCAGCTAAACTTCAGCATTGTGGTGATTTCAGGTTAAAAATGTTGTATGGGTTCTGTACCAGAAACTTTTTTCAGTTGTAATAGGAACTATGCTACTTACAAGATGGCTTTGTGAAAGAGAAAATGTTTTCTATTTCTTGTAGATAGAATAAATTTTTATTTTCACTGTAGCTGGTAGAAAAAAAAAAACACCTATCAACTTGCAATTGAACATTAGGCAAGGAGTAGTAACCTAAATTTCCGTCGTGTTGGTGTACTGTGGGAGTTATCCTTCATAGAGTAAAAACATAATAGTTGTCCAACTTTGCTTTTCCACAAAGGATAGTCATTGTGAAAGGGATATGCAAAATGCAACTTCCTTTGCTCACACTAGGATGTTTGCTGCCTATTCCAACAGGGACAGGATTTCTCAAAGCAAACCTGGATGTTTTTGAATGCATGCACTGTTGAAATAGTAATCAGTAGCACTGAGGTAAAAAGCAGTGGCAGGCATAATACACCAAATTAGCACGCTTTACTGTCATAGTGTTAAAGATATGACATGTCACTAGAGTGCATCTGAATTCAGGCACTGAGAATCACTTTTCTATCTAAGGAAATAATAGCTTGATTTCATGTATTTATCTCCACCTCCTAGATCCTTTTGGCCAACTTTCTTGCTCAGACTGAGGCCCTGATGAAAGGCAAGACTGCTGATGAAGCTCGTAAGGAACTGCAAGCAGCTGGACTGAGTGGAGATGCTCTGGAGAAGCTTCTTCCCCATAAGGTAAGCAGGCTCTGTCTTTTTTTTTGTTTGTTTGTTTCCTCCTGATTAGTAATACAGCTGTGGTGAGGGATTTGGTGTTAAGCTGCTTGATGGAGCTTGGTAATTGGGGGCCATGCCCTCAGGTAGCTATCAAGTGCTACTCTCTTGACAAAAGTGGTATTAAAGGTTGTCAAGTGTAGTGGAGCAGTCTGTAAATGGCACTACCATTAAACATAATGACTGGAAGCCTTTTGAGGTGTTTTGGGGAAAAATAAGAGCTGTCTCTTTGGTGCCCCTAGGTTTGTATTTTGCCACTTTCCAGAGCTGCAGTGGTAGTAGAATGCTTGGAGATCCATTTTGCCATTGCTTTTAATAAAGAATGGGGAAAAAGTACAGAGTATGAAATTACCACTTCAGTCACAAAGCTGTTAGCCCTTAAAGCTTTCAGGACTCCTGTATTTGCTGCTAATACAAATAATTTTTTGTGGGCTGTAGGGAAAATGTGGAACTGGCATCAGAAACTCATTGCAATGCACTGTACTGTAATGTACCTCTTGTTTTTGAAAGGTCTTTGAGGGTAATCGCCCAACCAATTCCATCATGTTTACAAAACTCAACCCATTCACCTTGGGAGCAATCATTGGTAAGTAAATGGATCTTAAGACTGTAGATGCTTATTAAGACTTCGTGATAAGGTTATTGATCAAAGTCTTTGTGTTTGTTTTTTTTTTTAATAGCCATGTATGAGCACAAGATATTTGTTCAGGGGGTTGTCTGGGATATTAACAGCTATGATCAGTGGGGGTAAGTTTTCTTGATCTGTTTCTTGTATACTTATTAACTGTTGTATTCCCTAATGTGTCATGCTTTAGAGAAGATGATGAAAGAGTGAATATTTAAATCAAGCAATTATAGGATAATTTTAAATGTAAAAAGCATTATTTTTTTCATTTAGGAATAGATCATGGTGTACCCTTGTCCAGCCATGAGGAGTGACTCTAAGTACAACTTAGTTTGAGGACCTTTGCTTTTTAGATTAAATAAGTAACCAACTATAAATGCAGAAAAGATACAGTAATAACAAGAAGATAGTCGAGCAGGCTGAATTCATACTCTGACAAGTAGAGGGAGAAGTAGTCCCCCCCTTTCAAATATGGGGGACAAGAATTTACCTCTCAAAACACTTAGTAGGCATCTTGAATGGCTTTTGCTAGTCAAAAGAGTGACCACCTTTTAATTTTTCCTATTTTGGAGTTAGATGAGGCCACCTACCAAGAATGTTCTTGCATTGGAGCCCTATACCTGCTTTGGGCTGCCCCTGTCTCAGAGGTTCATGTTAGAGCTCCATGAACAGCTACTTTATGAGGAGTTTTGCTACTTTGACTTCAGAAAGTAATTGGATGCTGTCTTTAATTTTAGTAATATTAACTGCACAATGTATTTTGTGGAAAACTTGCACAGGAAAAAGTGCTTGAGAAATGAATAGGATTTTTTAATTGAAACTTGTCTATGCTATGACAAGTTATTTGGATGAGCAAGTTTGCTCTGAAGGCCTAGAATAGCTTCTTCATAAAAACTGAAGGATATAAGTTACTCTTTATGTGTTTTAGAGCTGTGTTATCACAGCAGTTTTTTACCTTAAATAGTGTAGCAGAAACTGAAAACTGTCTAGTAAAAGCTTTAAGTGTCTGCTATAGAATCTGAAATTGGGAGTGAGGTATATAAGGAGCTTTTTCAACAGTATTAGAAAAATCTAGAATGGAATCTAAACTAAATAGAGAGTGTGGGGAGGGCAGACAAACTATGCTGTAGAACCAGTTTCTTTTCTTGGAGCAGTTAGAAGATTCTTGTTTCTTATCTCATTGGGATAGTCCTCTGTAGTGCTGAAGAAAGCTTTCAGTCCCAAAACTCAGCTATTTATTGTCTTAGTGCTACTAATCAGTGTTTTGAGTGGTGTGTTGAATACTGAACAGGAGCAAGGTGAATACCTTCTGCTTTGGGACTGGCTGCATAATACGAATGAGTACTGAAGGGGAAAACGGTACGGAGACTGCAAAACAAAGCTTTCTAAGTGTCTTGTAACTTGAGCTGTCTGTTCAGCTAGGCAGCTGTACTTGGGAGAACTTCAGCTGTTTGTGAATGGCACTTGGTTAAATCATTTGTTCACTAACTCATGAACACTGACTTTTTCACTGTCATGTTACTCTCTGCTGGCACATCATTTAACATGCTATATATTGTTAGCGCTAATTGTTTTTCCTCTCTGTTCTCCTGTTTTTATAAACACAGAGTTGAGCTTGGAAAACAGCTTGCCAAGAAAATTGAGCCCGAGTTGGAGTCAGATGCTCCAGTGACATCTCATGATAGCTCGACAAACGGGCTTATCGGTTTCATTAAAAAACACAGAGCCTGAAATGAAAGTTCCCGAGGACATCGACAATCTCTAACCACCGAATACTCAAGTCTGTTGTAGTTGTGCTTTTTAGCCACTTTTAACAAAAATAGCACTTTACTGATGTAGCTTCTTCACTTGTTGCGGTTGACCTCGTTGCGTTAAGTGTTATAAATGAAAACTAGTTTTGTGAAACCCAGAGATTCTATAGGTGCTTTCTATTTTTGTGGATGTTAATCTGTAAAGTGCAGTTGGTACGTTCCTCAATCCGTCAGCTTCCTTAAAGATGATCACAATGATACCAGAAAATAAAAGATGTGATGGATGAGTAGAAGTTCTTCATTCTGTATCTTTAAATACTAGGTGCAGACCTAGAAACGCTTGCCTTACTGTGTGTAAGGTTCTCTTAAAGCCATGTACACTAACTTCTGTCTGGCATGTCATTGCCCTGGTCTGGGTCTGCTGTATGCTAGAAGTATGTTCAAAGAATCAAGTAATCTACAGCTGTAAATGTTCAGTTTGTATGATATGCATTTGAGCAAGATGCAGATTATTTTCAGTGCTGCTGTGCAAGGTTTACAAATGGTTGGAAGTCTGTATTTGTTTCTTCAGAAGCTATGGAAGCTGTGCACAGATGGCTTCTTCCTTCAAAAGGGAGGAAAGCTTCTGGAGTGATAGTGATACTTTTATTTTCCAAACTGTTTTCAAGAGCTTATATGAAGCTGAAGTCTGGCATTGCTTGCAGCTGTGTATTTTGGTATCCTCCGCAGGCAGCTCCTCTCACTCATCTCAGTCTTATGTGGGCATCACTATTCTAACAGAATTGAATAGAGTGCAGTATCAGTATGTGTGAACAAGCTGCTTGTATCCTCTAATTCTCCACTGCTGTTGTTACCCTTCGTGTTAGCAGGTGAGCATGCTGTGCCTTTTTTCTCTATAACACCTTTATTAAAAAGGTAAGACGCAAGCATGGAAAAGTAAGATGGATTAACTGCGAGTCTCAGCAAGTTTCCATGACAGGTGCTTCTGTTTAGAAAGTCTGAGCCTGTTCCTCTTAATGTGCTTGTTTGCCACTTACACATTAATTGACAGCACTGCCAGTTAATCACTACTGCCACACCAGTAATCCCTTCATAGACCTTGGCAGCTATCTGCATGGTTATGAACTTCACTCTGTCTGTCTTTTGTGTGTGGGTGCTCTGGATTTGATATGAGCTTTATGAAGCGTTTTCTCCGTAAAGCACTGTTACCACTCACCCCTTGGTGGGGTTAAGATACTTTCCCGGGAAGCTGTGCGACTTCCATTCAGCTGTGAAAGGGCTCCCTTCGGTGGTAGGGGAGAGACTGTGCTTGCTGTGGTCCAAGGGCTGATGGGAAGGCTGTAGTTTTTGTCTGGATGCTGCTCTGCAAATTCCAAACTCCAGAAGCTTTTCTTGGAGAGGAAGGGGAACAAGACTTGTTCTCTAACTGTGAAGAACGCGGCTTGCTAAAGAGTACGTGTTGGTTTATTAATGTGTGGCAGCCTGATTGCTGTTGTGAAGCAAGCACTCTTGCTAAAGGGATGTCAGCAGCAGGTGCTGTTAGCTTGCAACCACGAAAACCACACAGTAGGACAGCAGTAAGATCACAATATTGGTTGTATGTAATAAAACAATATTCAAGCAATGGTGCTGTCAGACCGTGTTTAGATTTCAGACCCCACTACTTATGGTGGTGTTTCACAACTGCTGCAGAAAGAAGGGGGAAAGCAGTAGGACGCTGGTTGTTACCCAGCTGTACCCTGCAAGGCGATCGCCCCCCGCACGTGCCGAACGGCCGCCCCGCCCGCGCGCCTTCCCCCCCACCCGTCACGCGCCGGCCGTGCTGGCACCGGCGGGAACGGCCGCCTTTCCCGCGCAGCAGCTGGGCGCGTACCGCAGCCCCGTGGCGCCACCTGGCGGCTCGCGCTCCTGTGAGGGCTGGGGGGAGAGCGAGGGCTGGGAGCC
Organism: Alectoris magna; assembly: GCA_030625065.1. NCBI lineage: Eukaryota > Metazoa > Chordata > Aves > Galliformes > Phasianidae > Alectoris > Alectoris magna. The sequence continues at coordinate 9,005,810 of CM060571.1, read as the reverse complement.
CCGCGCGTGCGTTCCTGCGAATCCTGGCTCGTTCCGGAGTTCCCGAACTTGCGGGAGCTGTCGGGGCTGCCCCTTTGCTGTGCTGTTTGCTAACTGGCGGTGATGTTAGCGAATCACAAACCGCCGCTCAGGAGTTCTCACCTGTGGCTTGTCCGTGCATCAACCTGCGTGCCAGAATTACTGCCTGATGGTCAGGGCAGCAGCAGTGTGGAAATGACTGCTCCCTGATATCTGCATCCGACCACAGGGACAAAAAAGGGAACAAAGCCTTATGGGAAATTCTCCTGTAACAAGGCAGGCTGCAGGTAACATGCAGACAAACAGGCGGGCTGCACTGTGGAGATGGGGTGCTCATAAAGGCGACTGGCCGCCTGCTAAATGGGTGCACAAGTCCATTTTGCAGCATACTGTTAATTGGTTTTCATCTAAGTGTATGGATGGTCAGCTTGAAGCCCCTCGCAGGAGGAAGCTGCAGGCAGTGGAAGCACGGCCTGCCGAGGAGGTGGCGCAGAGCACCGCTGTGCTGTGTGCTGGCTGAGGGGCAGCCTGAAAACGGGGTGTGGTCTGCAGAAATGGAGGCATCTAGCCATGAACAAAACCCAGGGAGCTGTTCGTAAACGGTGCTCTAGTGATGAAAATGTCAAACTCGCCAAGTTTGACCAGGAAACACTACTGGTTGTGGCTGAGCTCCTTGATGAAACCCTGTTATCATCCTTTACACTGCAAGAGAGAATAAAGGCCACCAGATCCTGCTGGGATACGGAACGCAGAAGTAGCCTTTGTTCTGGAGAGCATAAAGTTCCAGTCAGATGTGAGGAAAGGGGAACATTTCATTGCATATGTTTTGTGATGGAAGCAACTAGAGAGGAAGTAACATGTCTAAAGTAAGCAGAAGCTCATCGGTCCCTTGAGCTGTACCAAGATCTGATCCTCAGCCCTGTGTGTGAGCTACAGCGCACGTGCTTTTCTTGCAGGCCTCTAAGGAGACACAGCATGGGATGCTTCATGGGGTTACGCAGGTAAGTCAACGATGTATGTGTACAAAATAGCACTGTAAGCGTAAAGATGGTAGATTGACTAAGTAATCATAACAGCTGTTCAAAGTCAAAACTGATCCACGGGTGTATTTGAAAAGTTCCTGAGAAGGAAATTACTCTGAGGGAAAACTTAAAAATTTGTAAGGAAATGATAAATTCAACGTGTATTCCCACAGGAAATGCACTTGTTACAGGCTGCGTGGGAACAAGATTAAAAGAGGAATATATTTACATTATAATTTCATCTAAAAAGACTGTGTCTGAGAGCTGCAATTACAGTGATGATACCCGCAGTTCCTTTTTTAAAGAGAAGTCCATTGTGATTGATAAGCAATCTGCTTTTGTCCAATTTGGAGGGATCAGATCTGATGGATTGTTGACCTGGATGAGGGGATTGAGTGTACCCTCAGTAAGTTTGCAGATAACACCGAGTTGGGAGGTGGTGTTGATCTGCCTCAGGGTAGCGAGGCCCTTCAGAGGGATCTGGATAGGCTGGATCGCTGGGCTGAGGTGAATGGGATGAGGTTCAATAAGGCCAAGTGCTGGGTCCTGCACTTTGGCCACAATAACCCCATGCAGCACTATAGGCTTGGGGCTGAGTGGCTGGAGGACTGTGGAGATGAAAGGGACCTGGGGGTGTTGGTTGATGCTTGGCTGAATATGAGCTGGCAGTATGCCCCGGTGGCCAAGAAGGCCAACAGCGTCCTGGCCTGTCTGAGAAATAGTGTGGCCAGCAGGAGCAGAGATAATCATCCCTCTGTACTCAGCTCTGGTGAGGCTGCACCTCGAGTACTGTGTTCAGTTTTGGGCTCCTCACTACAAGAAAGACATCGAAGCTCTGGAACGTGTCCAGAGAAGGGCAACGAAACTGGTGAGGGGTCTGGAGCACAGGCCTTATGAGGAACAGCTCAGGGAGCTGGGATTGTTTAGCCTGGAGGAGGCTCAGGGGAGCCTCACTGCACTCTACAGCTTCCTGAAGGGAGGTTGTGATGAGGAGGGGCTTGGCCTCTTCTCCCAGGCAGCAAAAAGGACTGGAGGAAATGGCTGCAAGTTGTATCAGATGAGGTTTAGACTAGACATGAGGGAACTTTTTCTCTCAGAGAGTGGTCAGGCACTGGAATGGCTGCCCAGGGAGGTGCTGGAGTCGCCATCCCTGGCAGTGTTCAGGAGGCGTCTGGATAAGGAGCTAGGTGATATGGTTTAGTGGTTTTCTGTAGGAACAGTAAAGGGAGGATGGTTGGACTTAGATGATCTTGTAGGTCCTTTCCAACCTTGTGATTCTATGGTTTTAAGTGGCTTGCAGGCTATGTTAAAAATAGTATTTTAGGGATGGTGCAGCATGAAGAATGAAAAGCTCTTTGGGTTTCAGACTTAAGTGTTAACTTGGATTATTAATAAAAATTTTGCTGAGGATGTCACTCTTTAGTTGCTGTATCAGTCAGCCTTGAATGTTAGTAACTATATTGCGCTTCTTTGAGAGAGGCATTTCAAGTTTTTGTTAGTTTTGTGGCACACTGAGGTTGTCAAAATAGATCAGATAAAAAACAGACCTAGGACTAATACATTTCTGGGAGGTTGGGCATGTCCCGATGATTTTATTGAGCCCTCAATTCTTCATTTATACGTTACTTCACATCTTGGGTTTTCTGACAGAAGAAAAATTGAAAATTCTGAGGTTCTTACAAAGGAAAAAAAAAAAAAAAGCATCTGATGTTATTTGATGGTAACACAGGTAAATGCAGTACTCAGCATTTCTCTCAGCAGTACGTGTCAAGATTTACATTGTGTTATGTTCAAGGAAATATTTGCCTAGCTTTGTCGACTTTCTCCCTGGGGAGAAAAGATGCCCACTGTGGCTGTCCCCTTGCTCCCTGATGAATGGGGCTGTCCAGGTTGTGAGAAATGAAAGGGTTGGGGGGGGGGGGGGGTCCTTTCAGGGTCTGGAAGTAGGCTGCACGGTGGATTCAACTTAAGTAAGTGCTAGTTGTCAAGAAGGCTGCTAAGAAGTTGACCTGGGACCATGCATCTGAAATATGTGGCAATTCCTGGAAAGGCTGAGCTCTGCCCTTCGTCTTTAACAACAGCCACAAGGGGCAATATCTGGAAGAAAGATCCCTCTCACTTAGATAGGATATGGGATAAAAGCATACCACTTAACAGATGGATTTTGAGTGCTAGTGAACTGTATATATGTGTGTGTGTGTATGTATATATATGTAAATACATACATACATAAACACATACATACATATATATATATATATGTATATATAGTCTTGGGTAATAATTCCAGTAGTTTTTTTGTTGAATATTCTTGTCTGGTTTGGGGCTAATGAAAAGCACTACTTTTGTCTTTACAAGTCAGTAAACTGAGTAACCAATGTCTAGGCAACAGATGAGTTTGGTGAAGTGTAAACCTGGAGTAGGACTTTTCTTAAAGTCTTCAGTTTACAATTGGTCTGATTTATTCTTAAATTTTGTGCAGTGACTCCTGGATTAACAATGGTGGCTTGCTGTGGCAGCAGAGCTTCTGACTTTAGGGCTGTCTCTCCAGTCTTCTCAAGAAATGCTTTTGTAATCATAATATTGTTTTAACTGTACAAACAAATCTCAATGTAGCTTTTCTTTTCTACTCTGATACATTATCTAATGGTTCTTTTTAACATTTGCTTTATTCTCACAAATCTGTGATGTACATTGGCACAGACAACTGAGGGGCTGTTGGCAAAGCTCTGCAGCTGGATAGTCTGTGATGTAGCAGCAGTGCTTCCTGAACCACTTAAGAAAGTGCTGATTATAAGTGACAGTAGAAGGCATCGTCTGGAGGCTCACTGGAGTTTTCCACAACATTCTGTAAATAACTGTATTGGTTTTGATCTTCAGTAGGCCTTCAGCATGAATTGTATCATTTGAAGTGTTGTGATGATGTATTTTCTAAACGATGTTCAATTCTTAGGATAAATGTCTGCTACTTAAAATGATATTACATCTCGAGATGACAAAGAGGTGAAAAAGAAAAGGTATGGAGTCTTCATCAGCTCTAATCTTTGAGTATGGAGCACGGTATGGTATACTGCTGGCCAAGATGTGTGTATAGCAGTCTGGGTCAGATGCTGTTTAGTTGTATTTGCACAGGATTGAGATTTTGCTGAGAAAACCCCTTGACTCACAATTGATAACTAGACTTTCATGTGCGTGTGAAAACGTCACATTGACTTCAGTAGACACTACTCTGGCCCTTGGGTTAACTGCAGTCTTGAGGCAATTCTGTTGACGTGGGTTGTTTTGCATGAGTTTTGGACTGTTTCAGCATGGCTACCGATCTGCTTCTCTATAGAGTGAGAGCTGAAAACAAGTCTCCACGCTGAGGGTGGTGCACGTGCAAGGAACTTAAAATGTGTAGAATCTAACATAATTTCATAGCCTTTTTCAGAGGTAAGCAGTATTCAGCAGTGAAAAATACCAATGTTGTTTGGATCCCTTGGGACTAAATTGAAGTTACAGGAGAGGGATGATTCTGGCTGTTCAGCTGTGGTAGGAGAGGTCGAAGAGCAGAGCTTTGCCTTGCTGGAACAAAAAAAGTATGATGATATTCTTAAATTTGGGAGTACCTTTAATAAGAAAGAGGAAAGTATATATCATTATATAAAATACATACATACGAGCGCGTGTGTATATACATATATGGTTATATTAAACTTTTTTCACCCTTTTTAAACCCTCATACGTCTTCCTCCTGGGAGATGCTGACATTCCCTTCATACTGGGTGGATTTACCACAAGGAAACCTAGAGGAAACTTGAAAGTGTCCGGTTTTATTTAAAACCTTGGTGGTCTTTAACGGCTGCCTCACAGTTCCAGCCTGGTACAAACTTAAACAGAGCTCTTTGTTGCTCTTGAATGTGACATAATCCTTTCATCTGGCATGCTGAATGAAGTATGCACATGGCTTTTTTGCTACCCCTGCTGGGCTGCCTTGTTACACCTTCAGAGCAAACCACCCCCCAGTAAAAAAAAAAAAAAAGCTTGGACTCTGTCATCCACCCTAATGCCAATAAACAACAGATAACTATGGCATCTTTTGGCTTTAAAATGCTGCCCCTCATTAAACTTGTGTGCTGAGGAAGGAAACAGTTCTCCACATCATTGTTTCACGCAGATACAGAGTACATTTTTTTGTTGTTTGCATGTTTGCTAATTTGAAGCTCTTTGAAGAATCCTACAGGGAGATCAAAGTCAGAAGATTAGAACGTTTTTAATAAAGTGAAGAAGGATCAGGTTAGATCAAAGGGACAAGCTGACAGGAAATAAGTAGGTGCCGTTGTTGGCTGACACTTGCATGCTGTAGGGTGATTTCTGTGTTAATGTGAGGTCAGGAGGAGGATTGCTTTACATCTTATTGTCTCCAGACTTTGCTGGCTGGGTGTGTCTTTGTACTTTGCTTTAATCTCAAGAATTAAAACCCATACAGTCACAGTTTGGCTCAGCCACATGATTTTTCTAGTTATTTAGCTTTGATTTTGAAATAAAAATAAAATTTGGAACGTATCAGCAGGGTGTGGAGGGTAATTAATGGGCCTCCAAGGGGAGGCTACAGGGATACTTGTTGTCAGAAGTACAGGGCCTTGGTCATCGCCAGTGTCTTTTCACTGACCTTAATGGAATCACATCTTACCCTGCTGTTTTAAGAGGAAATGTATGTTCTTTATATATGCTAAGAGCTTGTGTGCTCGCAAAGTTAGTCTGTCCCCTTTAGTTGGGTGCAGTTTTATTGATACAGAGTGGCTAATTGGGTAGAGTTTATATCCCTGAGAGGATAGAACGGCACCACTAACCAGGATGGGCACTGTGCTTACTGGCTTCCTTGTCATCTTCGCAGGTTGCGGTGGATGCACAGTAATCTTTGGCGTCCTGGCGTATGTGCATTGGAAGTAAGCAGCTTTACTAAATAACATCATCTACTAATGAGAAATCGCCCTTCTGTGTGATATAGCTAGAACCTAAATTGAGTGTTTGAAAACAGTCACAGGAAAACAAATTTTTTTTAATTGCATGGTATTTTATAGCTTCACAGAGCTTCATCTCCCCATGAAAACAAATATTTCAGAGGTTTATGTGTCTTTCTCCATTAGCAGGAAAGCTCCTTTGCCTGAAAGCACTTTTTAAGGCAAACGTGCAGGACTGGGCCCAAACAAAAAACACTTGTTTTGTTCTACAAACAGGACTAGTAGCGTGAGCTTTCTGCCCTACACGAGTACACGAACAGTTCCTCTTTGTGCACCAAGGGTTTCTGCTGTCCTAATACACGATTGCACTCCAGTGATTAGATATCTTATTTAATGTGGTTTATGCAATAAATGTATTATTCAGTCATGTTAAATCAAAATTGCAGTTTTTGGTACGGCCCTAACAGAACGAGCTGTGCTCAGCACCATGTTCATTACTACAATACAGGCAATAGTGACACTGTGAAAATGTAGAGAGAAATGTATTTTTACTGTATTTTGTTATTTTTGTCTTGCGGTCAGTTCTGTAAACGAGTCTACAAAACTAAAGGAAAGTATTCAGTAAAATAAATGTACCTAAACTTAGTGAGGCGAATAAAAACACGTGGGAAAAGAAGGTTATCTTGTATTTAGGAAAGTGTGGAAAGTTTGTGAGCCTCAGAGATGTTAGCACTGGGTGGAAGTGATGTTCACAAATGGGGGGAAAATGTTCCTTTTCACTGTCTGTGCTGCTGCTGAGCAGGGCTTCTCTCTCCTGGTGCACGTGGCTCTAAGCCAAAGTTTCACATACGGTACTGTCATTTGCTGCTTGTACACATGCATTTTCTAGGGTTCCTGATTAAAAGCAGCATGGCAGATTGCATGAAAGGCTGCTGTGTGGGAGCCAACTTCATGATACGGTCAGGATTCATTTTCAGTGGAGCTGACCTTGGGCATGCAGTGCTATTAAGTCAACAGCTGAGAATGGCATATGGGAAGAAAACACCCTGATTTGATTTGGAACATAGTCTTGTTCTCTTTATTTGATCACATTCCGTGGAGCCTCCTGGGTTGCCAATCTGCTGTTTTTTGTAATCAGTGGACTCTATTTAAAATTACTTCTAAATCAGAAATATGCAGCATTCAGAAGGAAAAAAGAGCAAATACACCTGAAATGCTCAAAGTGTTCCTGTGTGGTCACTATAATAGCATTTCTCTTAGAGGCGTCTACCTCTCTAGCCACTTAGCTTCTGTTGATTTCCCTGTTAGGCTTGGCTTTGGATGGGGAATATGTTCTTACACACTCCTCTACGCATTCAGATTTAGAAGTGGCAAGTAATTCTTTCTCAGATTTATTTGCCTAGTCAAAACACTGAGTTTGTGCCTAAACTTTCAATGTTTCATGGAGCTACTGTTCTACAATAAAGTATATCATCACTAGCAAAAGGTGCTTATTGGAAACATGACTACTGATTGGGTAGCCCAAAGATAGAGTGTTGGAGCATCTCAGTAGTGGACAGACATATATCTAAACTCTGCTGAAGTTTTGAGGATACTAGTGGGACCAGCTGAGCAGACATTCCTGAGATACAGAAGTCCATGAAAAAGTAGCCTATGTCCCACATAGGCAAATCTAGAGTTGTAAGTTGAGTTAAATTTGTGTGATCTTTTAATATAAAGGCTATAAACTTACTGGTATTGCAAAACTCTAAAGGGATTGGAATGCAGCAGAAATTCAAAGTACTTGAAGCAATCAAGCATTATGAAGGGAAATGGAAGAAAGAAGTCCTTTAATGGACTTTGCAGAATGAAGATTAACCCATTCAGGGAGAGGTGCAAAGTGGGGGAAATAGGATACTGATCAAGTGTTATGGTAACAGAAAAATTAGTGATGAAACACAGAATTCCCTGAGGGGATCATAAATCAGCTTTAGTCTACAAGGTATGTTGGTTCCTAAATCAGCAGGAGTCTGGTACCTAAATTGCTTTGCATTCTAGTCCCAGATGCTTTACATTGGACTTTCAGCTTCTCTTCAGGCTTCACATGGTTTTTAAATTTAATATGGTGCTCATTTCCTTTGAAGCAAAGTGTGTTAATAGTGTCTTTAATATGTTTATAAAATGAATGATCTTGAAGGACAGATCAGGATTTTTTAGAGTTCTGAAATGCTAAGTGTTTAAAGAAGAAAGCATTAAGAAGTTGAAAAATGATAAGGAATGTCACGACTTGCTGACTTTGCAAGGTTTGATTTGTCCAGACTAGTACTTAAAGCATTAATAGTGTTTTTGTGGTTAGCTGAATGTGAGCCTTCTTTGGTAGTGTATCAGAACAAACAATTATGTTCCAAATCCAGATACAGCAGCTTACTAGCTGATTAATTTATCTACAAAGGGAAACATTAGAATGTCATTAGAGGACTGGAGTGGGAATGCAGGAGGAGCGCTCTGTGTCCACTAGGTGGTAATGCTGAATCTTAAATCTTGTTCCAGTGGTGTCAGGCTCCCTCCTGCTAGATGAGACCCCATCTCATTCCCTTCTGCTGGAGGGAAATTTTGAATACGGATTATTGACAAACACCAGATCTGAGAATCTGTAATATTTTCATGGAAAGCAGGACTTAGTCAAGCTAAAGTTTTGGAATGTGGTTTGTGCTAGTGCCCTAAAGCCTTGTGTAGATGTAGGTGTGCCTTACTCAGCCATATGTAACGTTTCTACATAAGTTTTCAGTGGCTTCTGAAATTGTAATTCTGAAATTGAAATTGAAACTCTATGATCACCAGCTCTAGCAACTACTAGTTTAAAAGTCTAGACTTCTAGTTACTAGTCTTTTAAAAATCTTCATAATAGAAAATAATGATCTTTTTCCCGAGTGACATATGACATTGAAGGAATGACTGGTGCCTGATAAAGTGATAAACTTGCTCAGTTTAAAGGTGAATTTACCACCCAAGGTGGTTTGCAGAAAAAAGCTGAGGGGCATTAACAGCGTGCCATGTTGTCTAGCACTGAAACAGTGTTGGAATAGAAATTAATCCTAACTGCAAAGGGTATTTAGGAAAAAAAGAGTATGATTATTTGAACTAGAGTTTGGAGATGGCAGTATAAGAAAAAAAATACATTGAATCCTGACTGTAGAAATCAGCTATGCTTTTATGTCTTTTCTATACTGTTTCTACAGTCAAAATGTTTCACAGTACCAAGGTCAAACTTTGGGGCTTTCAGTACTCAAAGATGAACTTAGTACCATTACTCCCTCCTGTAAAATCTAGGGCTGTCCACTGGCTGCTCAAACACAGATCTGTTTTATCTTACATGTCCTCTGGGAATCTGTAGAATCATAGAATCATTTGAGATGGAAGGGACCCTTAAATGTCATCTAGTCCAACTCCCCTGCAGTGAATAGCGATGTCCACAGCTACATCAATTTCCTTAGAGCCTGATGCAGTCTGACCTTGAATGTCTCCAAGGATGGGGCATCCACCACCTCTTGGGGCAACCAGTTCCAGTGCCTCATCACTCTGATCGTAATTTTCTTTTTTATCTCAAATCCATAATGCCACTGGTATAAATAAAGGCTTTACAAGGATTATTATTAATTAGTTATTTCTATTTTAATGCTGGCAATGGAGATGACTCATATTCCTTGTTTCTAAGCAAATCTTGTATTTCTACAGAAGAAAACTGTTAAAAGCATGCATCTTCTCTCCTTCCCAATTTTACTTGTTGTTATCCTGTGGTATGTAACTTAATGCAATTTTTACTATGCCTGTAGTTGCAGCAAGAACACCAACATTATCAACACTAAAACTTTGCTTTGATGTTCTTGATCCTGCACTCTCACCCCAAAAAATGGGTTTGGGGGTTGGTGTGGAGCCCATTGAGTTTAAATGCATTTATTTGTGTGTAATGGTCTGACTGGGCAAATTAGTGGCACAACCAAGGACTGTATTTGCTAGTGTTCAACCAGAGTTGGTGGTACATCTGTCAGGACTTGTCAGATCTATAAAACATATACTTTGCCATGCATACCAGCCAACTGTCTGCAGTCTAGCAAAAACTCAGCTAATCTTTCTATGGGATATCTAATTATCTATTTTCTTTTGGTTTTGGATCACAATTATATAGGCTTTTCTTTCTTATCTGTGTTTATTTACCTCTCCTACTAGCTGTATTTGGTATAATTATCATCTGCAAATTGAAACGGATGCCTAAAGCCTTATGTTTGTATGACTAGAAAAATCCCAACTGTTAGCAAATCAGTTACATGTTTTGGCATTCCTACACTTCTCCCTCAGAAGTAGAACATGAACATTAGGTGAAATGTGGCATGCTACTTAATACGTTAAGAATGGAGATAGATGACTATTGACTTTATTAAAGTTTTTGAGCATGATTCAAGTATAAAGAAAACAAATTATCTTAAATTTTGGCAGATATTTCTGCCCTTTAAAAAAAAATATGTAAGTGCTTTTTCATTGGAATTTGAAATTTAGATGCAGTGGTCCCAGCTTTGTGTGGAGCTCTGACAAAACTGGTTTTCTCTCTTTAGGACAAGCTTGCTGAAACATTTTGACAGTGTTGTTGTTGTTGTTGTTGTTTTCCCCTAAGAAACGTTAAGTAAAACTCTGCTATCTGCAAAAAAAAAAAAAAAAAAAAAGAAAAGAAAAGAAAAAGCAAAAACAAAAGGGGAGTTAAATCATAGTTAAATATATAAATAATAATAGTTAAAAAAGAAAAGTGGTTGGGGGGACAGTGGGGCAAGGGAGGGAATTGTGCCCCTCTGCGCTGTTCCAGGGAGGCCCCATCTGGAGCACTGCATCCAGCTCTGGGGCCCACAGCACAACAGAGACGTAAAGCTTTTGGAGCTGGACCATAGGAAGGAGGGACAAAAATGTCATATGCACCAGAAAATGCACAGAATACAACAACGTCCCTAATGCAGCAAAGATGAAGTTATAGTAGAGAGTGCTTGCTCAGGGAGGCTGGGAATGTGGGAGTAAGCAGTGCATATCTTACCAATGAGTAGGACATTTCTCTTTGCTGTCCGTTACCACACCTGGTATTAGCATTAAATCCATTCTGATCAAAAAGTCTAGTACAAAGTCCTCTGAGAGGTGATGCAAGGGGAACAAGCATAATTAGCTCTGAATTTGGCTTCTGTGCTGTTTAGGAAAGCCTTCCTGTCCTGACACATGCCAGCATGTAAAAATTGTGCAGGGCATGCTGAGGACGTGGACACGATACGTGTCCTATAACCGCCATTCTAGCAGGCATTTAACACACTCTATTCTGCTTTTCCTGGCTTTTGGTTCTTACTCATTGAAGAGGCTGTAGTCTGACAAGCAGGAACTCTAAAACCACCAGAAACCTGTTGCTGGTGTAACCTGGAGGACTGGGAACAGTTCCAAAGGACAGCATTTTAACTAGCGGTTGCTTAAAAGCTTCACTTTGTTTCAGAGACGAGAAGGAGCTTGTTTACAACCTAGCTTAGAGGCTTAACTTTCTCTTCCTTATGCTCGTGGAAAACTCACAAATATTCTGTTTAGAGCTTTCCCTTGACTGCACAAAAGGAAACAATTTTTCAGAATGCACCAAAGAATTTTGAGTAATTCAAACAGGGCAATACAAGCCCACAGCTCTCCAGCTTCTACCAGTGCAATGATACTTGTGTGTGCCTTTGCCCACAGCCTGTGATTTCAGAGATCTGATTTTTGATGGCTGCCAATCTTCTCGGGCCTAACAGTATCTTACAGAAGATGCTCGTGTACTTTTTTCTAATGTTGCGCTGCCACCTTCTGCTTTGCTTTCAGGAATCAAGGCATGTGTGATGAACAGATGGTTTCAAAAGTACAGTTTCAAAAGTACTTAACAAATCATGCCTTTCAAAACTGGAAACCCAAAGTTAGACTCCCAAATCCATCTTCAGGTTACTGCTTATATTGGTTGTTATCCAAAACTATGTAGATGCCTTTGGCTTCAGTGGTGACTGCTGAATGGACACCACTACAAGAAGTCAAGAATCTCCTTTCAGACATGTGGGCACTTGTTTTGGACAGTTTTGGCAGAATGAGCATGCTAATGGTGTTTGCGTGTGAACTTAAAACAGGATAATTTTTTTTCTTAAAAATCAGTAAGTGATATGTAAATGTAGGTTATTTCCATAGCATTTTTAAGTGAAGCCTAAACTGCAGTTTTTGCATAACTGGAATTTGGTGTACATACTGAAATGTATGGAAAACAGTGTTTTTGTCACTCAACATGCTTTTCTCCGTACATGTTTTCCTGTGTCTGAAGGCTGCAGGTGTTACTATCTCTAGTTTCCAATGGAAAACTTGTTTTTCTGGCTGTAAAGTCCTGTATTTCACTCGTGTGTTTTGAAAGGATAAACTAATACCAACGTGTACATTTTTTACAAAGAAAGGTATAGCTGGTTCTGTGTGTACTGAAGAATGAATTATTTATTCTTTTGCTTTTCCTAATAAATTGTTAAATAAGGCACAGGTACTCATGTACCCTGCATTTCCTGCCTTTTTGTACAATATTGCATTTTGTATTTACACATAGTGTTTATTTAGTGTGCAGAGGGGCAGACGAGAGAGGAGACAACTGACTACAAAATTTTTTATATTCTAGACATTTGCTTTATACAGCCGCAACGGTGCAGAAGGAGATTGTTTTGACAAGTGCTGGCTTCGTTTTTTAACAAGTAGTAGGTGTTTCTTAAGAGGCAGTGGGCATATGATGTTAAATTGGAACCGGACTTAAGCAAACACAGGCTTTCTTCTTTGACAAGCTTACAGTCTCATTAGGGTAAATTACTGAGTATTGAGCTCCCTGTTTCTATGATTAGACAGTTATTGGGATCCAACCTAATTAGTTTAAAGCTGACTTCGTATCTCTACACAACACTGTCGTTATTCCTGTGCTGCTGTGGAGGCATAGTCTGAAGTCTTCATTTGAAATCCATTAAAGTCGAAGGAACTCTTTCTCTTGGTTGAATGAGCTTTGCATCAGGCTGCAAACACGTCAAGTGTACAGTACAGAAAACAGAGAGACCCTGGCCATGCAGTCCATGCCTGGCATTTCTATTGGGATAAAGTGCCGCAGGGAGGGGACCGGGAATGCAGGCTGTGGGGCCAAGGAGCAGGTGAGGGGAGCTTGTGCATAATGCACAAGTGCAACTAGGAGAGGGGGAGATACCAGAGCACCAGGGAGATGGCGGAAGATTTCTGAGGAGTTCTGATGGTGTTGGGAGAGACTTGGATTTTGCATAGAGCAGGGCAGAAGGTTAGTCTGGCACAGCCGACGCAGCACCCGGTGGGAGAATGCTGTGAGCCAGAATTTCTGGGAGAGGCAGGCAAGTGAAGGCAGGGCTGATGATGTGTGATAAATGACACTAGCAGAAAGCAGTCAAGGGGGGTAGAGGCTTGGTTGGGGAACAGACAGCACAACCAATCTGGTGGTGAATATAAAAGTCTCCCTTTTCCTAGTGCATGAGATGATTTGCTACTACTGACATGTTCCTTAAAGAAATCCAGCCTGGCAGGAATGGGGGAGCAGCAGGTGAGCCCCAGGGTGCTGAAACAGACAGTTGCTCTTTAGACTGGTGCAGACATGAACGTGCTAAGAGGTGATACATTTCCCCCCCCACACACACACACAAAAAATCTGAAAAAGCATAGCAAGCATATTTTAGGGCTGGATGGAATGTTTGCTCAATTAACTAGTCAAAACAGGATTTCTTTGTGTTTCTCACAGTGCTGCAAATGGAGCTCTCTTTATGAGATTCAAATTCTTCGCCTGTATCTTCTTACCCAATGTATACCATCTCCAGGAGCTTTACTAATATCTGCTGATCCAACTGTTGTGAAGTACATTAGCTCTGTTTTGTCTTGACCTGAATGGATGCAGAAACATAGGGTGGAAATCAGATAGTTTGCGCAAAATTTCTGGAAGATTTACTATACAAGTGGAATGATAAGATTAGGAATCACCCCCCCATTAAGCCTTGCCTTCTGCCACCACATTGTAGTTATGTCTGAAAGTCCAGAATGATCTTCATGACACCGCTCTACATACTTCTACAAAGCACAGGTTGCAAAACACACCTGTAACAAACTTAAAACTATTAATCTTATGCAGAAGATCAGAAGCTGCAAACTGCCGTGTCCTAGTGGAACAGATCCGGAGTGAATAAGAGCTTCGTCTGGAAAGCAAACTCACTGCTGCACTACAAAAGAAGATGAAACTATTACTTTCATATCCCCTAACAACCTGATTTGAATGAATAGCTTTCCTGGTTTTGCCTAACCTTGTGCATCAAAGATGTTTAATACCATAAGGAATGTGGATACTCTGGCTATACCTAATGTTTGTGACTTCAGGAAAAATTGTATTAATTTTCTCCCTTCCTAAAAGATAAAATTATGTATTAGAGGTAAAAATATATACTGTTTCCTAGCCTGTTTTGGACAGCAGGAATACAGCTCAAATGCAGTACAACAAGCACAATCAGTTGATAGGTACTAAATCTCCTTGAGATTAAAACGGTACATTCAAATCAGACATGAACAAACTGAATAGATCAGCCTCCCTCAGTCTGTGTGTCTTGCATTGAGCCTTGATGTCATCTTATAATTCTCCGAATCTTCATTCTTTTTTATTTCCTTCCTGAATTAAGAATATCAGAAGCAGAGTATATTTTTTCAGGGCTTACACCAACAGAATACATAGCAGGATTCTCCACCATTCATTTAGAGATCTAGAGATCTGGTAAGTCCTTTTGGTCGTAGTGCTTCATGTGATGCTCAAGCTGATTTCTGCTTCCCCTGCAGACTGCCCTTGCATGGACGTAGGTCCTGTAGTCTTCAGGCATAGATGCATAATTTTACATCTTACTACTTGCAGTGCACGCAGCCTAGTTTAAAGCAATCGCTGTGTCTCAGAGCCGTGCTTTATTCTGATTTACCATTCTCAAACAGCTATGTGACCTGCAGATTTATTACTCAAACAGTTCGTATTTTTTCCAGTTTGTAGATATAGTTGTTAAATGGCAGAGAACCAACCTTGTGTGATTCTATTAAAAATACAGGCAATTAATGATGCTTTTCCGTTTACAATTGTACTTGTGGACCCATCAGTGAAATGGCTAAAAGGACTCTGATCAGGTTAGTAGCAATTGCTGTTACTGCTGCAGCTGCACAGTTGCTCAGTCAGTTCATCTGTTTGCCTTTCACCCTTGTGAAAATCTTCCTGCATGTTACCAGCTGCATTACCAGAACTGTTGCCCCTGGCAGTAAAGGCTTAGATTCTATTCCTCATCCAAACATTAGAAATATCTCCTCTTTGCAAGGCTGACCCATTTCCAAGTTCTTGCAATTGGAGTAAAGCCAAGAAAGACAGTCTAGTACAAGTGCTGTGCCTGCTTCAAGACCCAACTGCTTCTGTTAGGTGCTTAGGATAGCTCAAGTCAGCTGTTACTGCTTTGCCGTAGTCAGTAATAAGCCATTCAGTCCTTCCATTCCTTGTTTTATCATTATTTTTCTGTGTGTTCTGGAGTTGAATGCAGAGAAAAGGGTGAGATGGTGCAATACTACTGTAAAGAATGCAATGTCTGAAAATGGATATATTGATTCCTCTCTTCAGTATCCTGCTAGATTTGAAGCTTTAGATTTGTTCCTGCTGTACTGCCATGAACAGGATGCCTATGAGACTGAACTAGATGCTGAGACCAAAGGGTGACATATACAGTTATTTCTGCAAACTCATAACCTGTAACCATTTTTAGGTACAGATATATTTTATAGGTTGTCCTGCTGCAGCTCTAAAACACTTCAGCTTTCACCTGCTAGAGCCAAGGCAATAGTCCAGATTGTTATCGCTGCTGTGAGGCTGAGTGGAGGCTGCTGATTGACAGAGTGATAGCCTTGTTGCTTTTGTGACTGCACATTAGAAACAGAAACTGGTGTCACTTCTGTCACTTCTGTCTCTTCTGTCTGCAGGAAGCCCAGATGGTACAGCATGGTTTGATGACTGTCTGGAATGGACAGAACCCCTTGATCATCTGATTTTCTGGTGTTGTTCTGTTGGTTTCTTTTTTGTCAACCGTTTAGGCAACTGTTGGCCTTATTAATGCTAGTAGATAGGGTAAATGCTTTCATTTCATAGCAAGCAGAAAATTGAAAAATCTTTTTTAGAGTCATGGCAGAAAGTTGTATGCAGGTGGAATGCAATTAGTTAAGCTGAAATCAAGCTAGGGGTTGTTGGAGAATTTACCTGGCAACAGTTGTAAGCATGCAGGGTTTGGGAACTGATGAACTGCAGCTGTGTGGATGAGTGCACTGCATGGGAAGAGAAGGTAGGACGTGAGTGAAGAGGAGAAGCAGGGAGACAAGATTTCTTGAGACACAGGCCTGGCCAGAAGGGTAGACTTGGGATTTGTAAGGTAAGCAGCTGTTTGTTGTTACTGATATAACTGACTTGTGGTCTTCTTATTTATTTTTTTTCTTTCTTTTTGGCTTCACTGGAATGTTCCAATTCTTATTTAAAAAAAAAAAAAAATCACTAAAGGGAGCAGTGTCTTCCAGTTGTGGCCAGTTGATGGTTGTGTGTGTTGCCCAATAAAAATTACGTTGTTTCTTTAATGTGATATAGAACCTTGGGGCCAACTTGAGTTGGGAGATTTTTTTTTACATGCTTTAAAATATTTTAGGTTTTTTCTACTTCACATTCCTTCTGAAACTGCCCTAATTACCTTTGTAAACATCTGAACAGTTACGGTTTCCAAATACAAAGAACAATAGCACCTCAAGCGCAGTGAAAATACCAAATATTGATTTGTGCCTTGAATACCAGAAAAGCTCAGCAGGAGGTATACAAAATATTTTGTACGATAACTTATCACCTTCAGACCTGGCGGTTGTTGTCCATTATGACAAAGACTAGCTGGGGGGCTCAGGTGACCTCCAGCCTTTAGCTATTTGTGTCTCTTCCAAGGCAAAGAGGAAAAAATCTCAACCCTCTCCACAGTGTTTGCATTCAACTAATTTCCTGCGTCTTTCTTTCACCTAAGTTTAGAGAGGTGCATTGAAACACACCACCCACAGCGATGCAGCAGCATCAAAATTGAAGTGCAGTAATGGTAACTGATGCACGAACTGCTTTCAGATGAAAGATTTAGCTGTCTTGTTCACACCCTTGCAAGCACGCATGACTCCATAATTTGATTTCATGGGGTGGGGCTTGGAGGTTTGGCTCTTGCTATGTAATGTATCTGGATTCCTCCTTATAACCAAGTTGCACCTGAATGCTTTTTTGCCCTGTGCACTCTGATGTGCTAATTATTTGCCTGTTAAAAACACTTTTGTATTACCCTGGGGATACCAGAAATGTTAAGGGTTTTTTTGTTTTTTTTTTTCAGTCAAATTTGGCTCCATGGCTCCAAGCCCTCCATAATGAGGGCTTCTCTTTGCACTCCCTGGCTTATAGTGTGGCACTGGTGAGGTACTGCTGTTGAGATGTGTGTGCACAGCTTTGCAGGGCAGCACAAGAAGTCAGGGGAGGTGGAAAAGTCACTGTAATTTCCAGTGCCATCATTCTTGGTGAAACAAACTGCTTCTGTTTTGGTCTTTGCTTTTTCACATGGATAGCTCACATCTGGTCCAGACCTGTTTGTGTAGTTCCTGAGGCTCTGCTCAAGTATTTCCCACAGCGAGTGTGAGTCTGGACTCGTGATCTCCAATCAAAGAATGAAAAAAAAACGGTGCTTGAATAAATAACCAAGGATCATTTGATCTTGTGGTGGAGGATAAAGAAAGTGATCTGTGTGTCGTGGAACTACTATATAGTGAAGTGTGTTTGAGAACATACGTACCAGGCAGCCATTTAAGGCTGTGCCTGTGGCACTTGAATTCAGTGTCCCTGAGCGTTATGGAGACGCGTGGTGTAGCACTCAGGTGCATGGCTGTTCAGTGGTGTTACATGGGTTTTCTGCCGTGCCTTCGGATGTGTTTTGTTGTGGGTGTGAAGTAATAGAGGGTAATAGTATCTCACAGGACCTCCTTCTGCCTTCTTATATCTAGATGAAAACTGTTACAACAGCTCCCTAACCTTATCTAAAATAGCTAACTTGATTTTTGTATTGATATGTGGTGGTGCTCAGTTTGTGTGCATGCCTGGTTGGGGAGTGGGGTAAGAGCAGTAGCCAGGCCTCAGCCAGCCTAGAATACTTTTGGATGAAAAAAAACCATTTCCTATCCCTTCCAACTGTAGATACGAATTAGTAACAGTTGTACAATGAAAGCGTGCCAGCCCTTTGTCCCACTTACAGGTAGGGTGGTGATGCTCTTGGTCTTCCTTTTTTTCTAAAGAGAAAACGGGCAAAAGAAAGTGTTTTGGGTGGGGTTAGGTGCAGCTCTGATTGCTGCACGAGCCTGCCTTGAGAGCTGGAGAAGCAAGAGCTGAGTGCGCTTGAACTGTGTTTCCTGACATGACTGGGAAACTTAAATATACTGACACAGAAAGTAGGTGTGAATGGCAAAATGATCCATCTCCATTTACTCCGTGAATGCACCTAAAATGATTTTTTTCTTCCAGAGTCAAAAATGTTACACATTAGTATATATATTACATAGTAAACTGCTTCCAGCCTAGGTTGTTTTCTTTTTTTATGCTCTACTGCTAGATATGCTCCGGCTGCTTTCACATCCAAAGTGATATCTATGTATCTTGCAGTTATTAAGGAATTCAGTATCTTGTGATTCTTTTCAAGTGTTACATCAGTTACTGCCCCAACACAGGTTTTGTCACACCATTCTGGTTTGTTATACTCCACTTTGATGCGTTTATTGATCATATTTGCAGCGTTCACAGGACTTTAACATTTCATTCAAAATATTGATTTGAATTAGAGATCTAGTTCAGACACGGGCTCATTCATCCTCACTGTGACCACACTGAAATTAATGGCATACCAAAGGTGAGCTTATCTCAGTATGATCAGTTTGCTGCTGAGAAAAGGCGATTAAAAGTTGTTGGTTTTCTGTTGGGTTGTTTTGTTTTGTTTGTTTGTTCTAACTGTGGAAAGAGGGTAATTTGAAGAGCTGCTGAAGTATTTCCCCTAACTTCCCTACTGCAATTTCTTAAAAAAAAACCTTAAGATTTTAAAAAAGTGAACCTCCAGAGCTTTGCATCTGTTCAAGTTTCCGTCCCTCTCTCCCACTCTCTCTCTCCACCTGTCTCCTACTCTCTCACTCCTCAGAAATTAAATAATTCACTTGTGGTTATTAACTCCTAAGATGATTTAATTTAACTTTTGCTTTCATGTTTTTGTATATATAATTGAGAAAGACAAGATATATTAAAACAATCATCCTTTTTGTCAATTGCTCTGAGAACTATTGTTTTTTTCTTAAATTTCACAATAGAGGGAGCTCTAAAGAAACTTATCTTTGCATAAACAGACTGCATCTGCAAGGTGCTTGAGAAAACAGCAACTTGCATACTCCTTATGGGTTATACCTGTGCACACTCATATTTCAAAGCAAAGACAAGCCTGCCTTGTTGTTACCACAAGTGAGTTTTCATTGATTGCTGTGAAGAACTCATCAGTACTTTTACCTTGCTCAATGGGAGTCACTCTGCAAAACTCACTCCGCGTTATTTCTCTTCTAAGGGTGCCTGGGGGCTCTGCTCCTGTTAATGCTGTACTGGGAGAGCTAGGGAGTATTTACTAAAGGAAATTTACAGCAGAGCACGCATATCGAGACAAGTGTTTTTATGCGACTGAGTGCTTCAAGAGAGTGGTTGATTCATGCTGACTGGTTAGAAATCATGTCCTAAGAGGCTGGTAGTGACAGATGAGCCAGTTGTAATACTCTGTGGCCACAGTGATTCTGAGGTGTTCATATGTGAGAAAGTGGGCTGGTGGTGCCAGCCAGAATGTTGGATTGCTTCCCCTGTGGTTCTGAACAACTTATTTAGCTATTTTTGTTCAACAAGTGTTATCTTTAAGGATAAAAATGTATTAGGAGACAGCCTGGTCCTGAGTGTGTAGGTGCTCTGTGTAGAGACTGCATCTTGCTTTATCAAAACCACCTGTCGACAAGATATACTCAATATTTGGTGGGGATCTATGGATTTTTTTGATTATTAATATTTTTAACTGTATTTGTATATGTAGTGCCTGGAAGCACAAGACCAAGTTCTTCCAAAAAATTATTTGACTTTACTCTTTTGGAAGGAAAAAAAAAGCATTCTATTGGGTTCTTAACATCCTTGTTTCCAGGGGTCTTCTTTCCCCAAATACACAGGGATTTAAAAAAAAATGACAAAGGACATCCATATGCCAAACTAGTATCTGTCATGGACATCCAGCTTTGCTACAAAACTGATTTAGAAGAAGCAGGGTGTTGTTTATGAATGCTGTATGCCTTTGTTTTCGTAAAATTATCTTTGCTTTATTTCTTGAACCAAGGTTTTTTATTAGAAATTATGTATTTCTTATTTTCCATATGTTTTAATAAAATTAAATACTTCTTTTTAAAACAAACAAAAATGCTCCTTCCTTCTTCTGTTTACAAATGCTCTTTGAAGTGTAATGTGATACACTAATGTACATTGCTGCCTTGTTCATATTAGAAATCTTTCTCGAGTGAAATAGCAGAGTTGATAGTAAATTTTTGTTCTTGTATGTCTTCACCTTAGGGTTATGGTGAAGCTTAGATTCTTTTTTATTTTTTTTTCCTTCTGTCTGATGGCTCTTGAAACACCAGCTGCTTATGGTAAATGCTTGTCAGCTGAAAGGTAACCACACATCAACATAAAGCTTTTCAGATGTGACCAATTTAGCTTTCCATTTTTGGCCTCTACAATTCTGTAGCATTTTAAAATATGGTCTGCATTTTGTATTGAATTGTATGATTAAAGAATACAAACTTATAATATACAACAATTTCTGTTCTCCCTCCCTCAGTGGTGATTGTCGAAAACTTTTGTTGTTCTCTTTGAGGAAGCGTCTGTGCAAGCAAAATCCAGCCTGCAGACATAGCTTCAGTATTAAAAACACTTGCTGGTATGGACTGTTTTGTTTTTAAACCAGTATAGGATTGATTTTAAAACAAACAGCATTTCTTTTAATCAGGTTAAGCTGCATGTATTCTAAGATGTTTTGTCCATTGTGTCTGTGTATGCAAACTGCTGGGAATGGGTCTTGTTTTGGTAGGAGGTATGCTTACAGTGCAGCTGTGAGGCATGGTGATGAGAAAATTTAAGGCTCCCCACTTAATCCTGAGGAAATGTTTAGTGAGGAGAGTTTTTTGACTGCTGGTTAATAAGCTGAATGTGACACAACCTCTACTACGTACTTTAAATTCACTACTATATTGTGACCAGCTGACTTTCAGCTGTAACAGAATTAAAGGAGAAGATAATTTAAAATAGGCCTACAGGCACGTGTCTGAATATGCCAAACTAGTATCTGTCATGGAGCAGCGTAAGGTTTATGCAGTTATTTGTATTATTTATATTAGTTTTTCAGTTCCCATAGGCATGAGTCTTTCACCATGCTTTCAGGCAATAAATATTTAAAACAAAAATATAACAACAACAAAAACCCACCAAATAATGAATCCCTGTTGGTGAGGAATTTCTCAACCTTTTAAATTATTTCTTTTAAAGACTGCAACAGTATACAGCTTTGCAGAAACATCAGGTTTGAACAAAATCTGTGTTCTTTAAACAAAAATCTCCTTCAATCTTAGAAAAATAAGAGTAAGCAGAAATCTCTTCTAAGTAGCGTGTTTGCTGCCAAGGGCAAATGAGGCACCATGCTGGCACCTGTGCCTTCCTTTTGGCTGTTTTGCATCACCTGGGCATTGCTTTCACTCATTCACAGTTGTGTACAGCTCGTGCCTGTTAGGTGAGGAAAGACCTTCCTTTGCTAAGTTAGCCTAATGCAGTAAAAACCTGGCTTGTTCTTCTGATTCTGGGTTTTCTTCTAATAGATGTCTGAAATCATTGTTGTTTTTGTTGTTTTTATTTTGTTTTCAGAAAACAAGTGTGTAACCATAGACTTCCTCAAATACTGCAATGTGCTTGTGGAGCATAGGCCCTTGCACGTTTTGCAAATGTAAACCTGTGTGTTATGTCTGTGGGTTTCTTTTTTTATATCATATTTTTCTTAACTATATGCCTTCCGTCTTTACACTTTAATGTTGTCTTTATTTTTATAAATGCAAGTAGATAATCCCACTTAGATTTGCCCACAATGCTTAGGATCCTTGATTGGTCTAATTTTTGCTTTGACAAGTCTGCCATTAATGTAAATACATGTTTAACTCAAAGTATATGGATAAGAGTCCTGCAGTGTAATCCTTTCAGTATAATTGATAAACTCAGATTTATATTTGTTGCACCAGTCACTGTGCTTTCAAAGAATCAGCCAATAGATATGCAAAACAAATAGAATAGCTATTCTGCCTAGCAATTGTTCATATTGAAAGTCTGTGCAAAACAGAAGTTATTTGAAGAGTACAGTGGTAGAGATGGTGGGAGACTGCACAGCTATGAGGTTGCTGCTCTGCTCCAGGAGGTGAACATCAGGTGCTGAGCAGAGCAAAAGGGTCTGTAAGATCTTCCCCACCCACCTGACTATGATCAAGACTAATACTGATGAAGGGCAGCTGTGTTGTAACCTCCAGTCGGGTTGTTATGAAGAAAAGCTGTGTGAAGCTGCCCTGGGGATATTCTACCTTTGTTCAGATGTGGTATTTAAGCTCAAATCCTGGTCTTAGCTACGCTGCACATGTACCAGTGTCTGGCTGTGTGCCTTGGTGCCCCTGACCTTGCCTTGGCTTCCCTGCTTGACCTCAGACCTACCTCATTGTGGAAAACTTGTCTGGTGAGTGTGGGGCTGTGGCTGACCCCAGTTCATGCCACTGGACCTGCTCTGCTTGCTCAGGGACTGAGGGACTGTGTTACTTGTTGCTGAGGTCCCTGCCTGTGTTGCTTTGCTCTTGTACCCCCGTTTGTCTCCCAGGACAGTGCTCTTGCTGTAACAGCCAATGGCATCCCCCACGTGCCATCTTCTCTTGAGAATAATTTGCTGTTGGCATGGGTGCCCATGAGAGTAGACAGTACTCTTGGGAGGATGGACTTTGTTGTGGAAATATGTGAAGAGGTGTGATTATGATAGGATGTTAAATCAGTCATTTAAAAAAAAAAAAAGTAGTAGTATTGTTCTATGTTCATGGATGGTGCTTTATGTCAGAGATGTAACCCCTGTGTGCATTGTGGTGACATTAGAAAATAAAAACAGGGTATGTAAGTGATGACTATGTTATAAATTCTTCAGGCAAGGGGCTCGATCTACCTTTGCTTAGATAGGAGGTATACATTGTGTATTGTTGTTCCTGTTGACTTAGGGGCTTGAAAGTTCAGACCTGAAAAAGAGAAAATAGGCACTACTAAATGTTTCTAGTGCAAGTTTCCTAATTAAGTAGTAGATTGCTTTCCTACATGCCTGGAGCACAACATCCTTGGGTAGATGTGCACGCCCATGAGCTCATAGTGCTTATGCCCAGAGCCCTCTCTGGTACTGGTCTGTGCTGTCTTGCCTGTTAAGTTTTACACCATGACCTTATCAAGGCTCATAGTGCTAAGAATCTGATTTTAAACAACATGATAAATTCTCCTTACCATCTTAAGATTTTAGTGTAAGCTCAAAATGTTACAGCATGAAGAAAAGCTTAATGCTGACTGTCTCCTAAATACTGCTCATGATTTGATAGCAGGCGCCCAATTCTTTTTTAAGAGACCATTCTGAAATAAAAGGGTACATTGAAGGCAAATAAATACACACTCTGCCATGACTGTAGGTTGTTGCTCACACTAGAGGTTCGTTGTTGTTGTTTTTGTTTGTTTGTTTGTTTGTTTGTTTTTGCTGACTAGGCAAGAGGAAGTAAGAATTCCGTGTAGTGTGCCAGACTGAAGTCTGGTAGAACAGAGCTACCCTGCACTCTTTGCTGTAGCATCTGTGCTCAGCCTGAGCTTTCCATCCTGGTGCTGGACTGACTGCCCACTGGCTGGAGCAGTGGCAATTCTGGGAAAACTGTTGCTCTGCTCATCGACAGGGCACAGTGTTCACATCAGTGCCTGAAATAGGGGATCTGAGCTCAACTGCACTTCTGTACGTGGGCATCAGACCAGCCTGGGGCCAGGCTTGTGTGCAGAAACGTGGAGGGCCTTGAGGCTGCCAGGAGCTGCAGCCAAGGTGTTACTGGACCGCGGGGTCTGCAAGCAGCTCTAGCTGTGACTTGCTCCAGATGAAACCATGGGGCAAGCTCAGAATGCTCTGGAGTAAAGTCCCTCTTATTTTGCGGACGTAATTGAGCTAACGTGATGAAGACACTCACAGAAACTTGGGAAATTACTGTAGCATGGATAATTAACAATAGTAGACTGACTGTATTTCTCTTAATTTTCAGCTTTGACAGGTCATTATTAAAGAACCAGACATATTTTAGAAAGGCTGAGTGTAAACATTACTTCATCCCTTTGCTATGAGTGCTCAGTGGAGCTATGCTCCCCCTTCTTTTTATTTTTTTCTTTTTCCTTCAGAAAAGAGGAATGTTTTCTCTTTGTGAATAGGTGTAAAGTACTAGCTTGTGCCAAGATGCCTGGTATTTGGCCTCCTCACATGCTTGTGGGACATGGGTTGCATTTAAAGCAGAAGTGTAGAGAGTTGGGACAATGGATATTGGGGAGTAATTGAAAGATTAAAAAGAAATCTCAGACATTACAGAAAGACAAAGACTATAACAAAAATAAAGGCAAGGACAGTATAAGGGCAAAACTTTGTAGGGGGAAAGAAGCAATCTTTTTTTCCAGAGACAAGCAGAGTTGTGCAGTTTTTCTTTGTTCATGGCAAGTACGCATTTTAGTATAACAAGAGCGTTGAAAAAAAAAAAAAAAGACTCGCAGTGATATACTGTACCTTGACTCTTCCTTTCCTCTTTATTCCCTCTGTCCACCTTGTTTAATTCTTGCAACCAAGGGGAGAAGAGCTAATGGCACCTAGATGGTTTTCAGTTTTGTCCGAATCTCCTCTTCAGAATTATTTGAAATCTAGGGGATTGTTGACTTTTGGAAGTTCAGACTTGCAGCCAATTTGAAACTTCACATTAAGCAAGCAAAAAAATCTTTTACATCTGAATTCAATAAATGGATGTTCCATCTGCCTGTTGCCCTGTGATGTACTGTGTCCCTTGGTTAGGGTGAACAACTACTTCCTCACAAGTTTTCAGGTTAGCTGGAGCTCTTTCACTGTACCCTCCTGGGACAGAAATGGAAGGCAGGAATTAGGTCAGTGCCCTTGCTGTGGATCAGAGTGGCCCCAGCCTTGCTCTGGAATAACTTGAATTCACCCTGAATGGGCTTATAGATAAAAAAAAGAGTCTGGTTCCTTAAGGAGTCCTTTGATGCTAGCCCAACTGGTTCTTCATTTGCCTCAGAAAGTGGTGTGTTCTCAACTGCATTATGCGCAGGGCCACAGGCTAAGGCTAGACCTTTGTCTCCCGAGTAGAACGATGTATCTGTTCTGTGTTAAATGGTGGTTAAAAAAGATGAAAGTACTGATCTGACATGGTCTCTTAACAATACAGTGGGGAAGGTTAACTCCACTGCTTTAAGAACTTTTAAAAATGATTAGAATTTAGGTGGATGTCTCATCTGTACGCGAATGGAGTATTCTCACTGATCCTAAGGGACCTTCATCCATCTCCAACAGTACAGATTTACTTTGCACATGGCGTTTATCTGCCTTGCCTATTCCTAACTAGAAAACGGATTTATACATTTTGATGTACATTACTCTGCTAATTTCTGCATAGAGTTTTTTCTTCAGTAATAGGCTTATACATTAGCAAAACCTTCTAGGAAAATAAATAGTCCTTTTCTTCAGAAGAACGTAACTTCAGAAACGGTAATTATCGTTCAGAACACCATTTTTGAAGTAAACTTCCTTCCTATACCACTTCTTAGGAAGAATGCTTGGTGATGTCATGTCAGATTCCACCCTATTGCAACGGGCTTCATAATTATTTAAAATAAAAATTAATGGAAATATAACCAAATCAAAATTTTTCTGAAGTCTATCTGAACAAGAGTTAGTATTTACTTTACTCACATAGAAATCATCAAAATTCCAACGCCTCAGGAGCATCTAAGGAAAAAAAAACAAAACAGCCTCTAACCTCAGTACCTTTAAAAGCAAACAAAAGCACATTTAAAATAAAATACTGTAAAATAATGTCGTACTGTATTCCAGTGTTGAAATCCCAAAATTTCACCCACAGCTTCACGCTTATAGTGGAATGTTAAGTCTTTTTGTTTATTTTGTACTGAAAACAGACATCAAGATTTTATTTAAAAAATAAAAAAATCACATTTTCTGCAGCTTCCATAATGATCATAATAAAGATGCTTTCAAAGGAAGCATCTGCCTTGTAAGAATTCTTTTTTGGGGAAACTTGGATTCATTTTGGTTTTATCTCTCATAGGTGAATGTTTGCTTGACTAAGGAATTGAGCTTTAGAGGTAGAAAATGAGGACTGGCTGGTATCCAAGTGTCACTTAGATATGTTAGTTTTATTTATTTTTTTAAATAAGCAGTCTCTAATGGGATACAGACCAGGACACACATTCAGGCTCATGGAGATTTATTAGGTTGCTGCTGTTCCCCTCTCATTTCATTAACCCTGCTTGGCGCCGGGCACACACTCCAACTTGAGGCGGGGGCTGAGCCCTTCCTCCCTCTCAGTGTATGGACAATACCCAGCAAATTCCTGCCTAAGAGCAAGAAGGTGCATGGCAAGGGGAGCAGAGCAAACCTGGGAAATGTTATGCCAGGGTGTCATAGAAGTTTCGTAGAAGCTCCTTGTGTCCTCGTGTGTGCTGGCACAACACCTTTGCTCTGACTGTCTGGGAAAGCTCCCATACGCACCAGTTCCAGAGACTGATATCCGTTAATTGGAAAGACCTAGAAATCATCATCTTTTTTTGGAGATCAAATGGAAGACTACACAGAAAAGCTCAGCTTGATTACAGCGGGCTGACACGGCGTCAGGAAATGGAGGTCACAGCTCACTACCTTGATGGAATTCTTTGAAGATATTGCTGCTCAAGGAGATATGGGGGACGAGCTGTAAAGTCAGCACCTAGTGCTTGCTACAGTGGGTCTCAAAATGATGATGTGCTTAATCTGTATTCTAAGCTTGCATTTCAAGCTGTTTTGTAAAGCTGTACGTGCTACTCTGCAGTCATAAAGCCAGACCATTGATAAAGTCTTATAAAAATGACTTAAATGATATGCTGTGAGTGAATTTGATATCAGGTTGGTACTGACAGATATTGGCAGAAAATTAGGACTGATCACTGGAATATGCAGAAGCAATGGGACAGTCACAGAAAAGCTTCCTGCAGTGGAACTTATTCTGATTTCTGTTCATGCTGGTATTGAAAATGAGGAAATTCAGGGACAAGAAATGGGCAGTCAAATGCTACTTGGCAGAATGGATAGTCCAGATTTGTATGACTGAGAAAACTAATGGGCTTCAGATTATTATTATTATTTTTTAAAAAGCCTGGAACTGGAGAAGCTGTAACCTCTGTAATATCATCCCATTCTCTTGCCCTTCAGCAGCTGCTCTGTGGGGCTTCCTGCTCTGCAAATGGAAAAGGGGTCAGATAAGGGCAACATCTGTGTGCCAAACTGATCTTCAGCCATGTATGCTGTCCTTATTAGGGTCATGCAGACATGAGTAATGTTACCTAGTAGGTTGAGGTGAATCTTTTTCATTTCGTGTTCTGCCATTAATACTGCTGAATGCTGAAGGGACAACATTTTGAGTCCAGGTGGAGGATATAATACCTCTCATCTACTTTCCAGGAGACTTATTTCTAATCAGTCATCTCCACATGTCTAGAGACCAAGTTTCTCTATCCAGTGAAATGTCCTTAGTCATTTACCAAAGAGGAGATGTGACTGTAAGCAGTGGTGCGTGCTATTTCTGGCATTTTTGTGAACCAGGTATTTACTGTAAATGGTGCAATTTTGGTCAGATGGCAAATCTGGGGAATATTAGCCTCTAGAGTAACTCAAGGTCTTAAGAATTCATCACATATGTGTTGGTATGAGATATGAGAAACCACCTGAGGGCCTTCAGGACTCTAAAGGTGACATTTGGTGTATGTTTGGCAGCTGGACTGACCAAAGTGATTGTTTTCCCCAGAGGAAATGCAGAAGGGTCTTGACTAAGGTGATGAAGAGGAAAAAAACCACCAAAACGCTGAATTCATAAAACTGCTTTATCAGCACATCTCAGGAGAGAGAAAGAAGTGATAGATCAAATGAAGACAGGAATCTATCTTTCAGGCTTCCATCTGCCAGCTGGAACTGAAGGTAGACTGACACACAGTAGGGCTCTTAGGTCAGATGTGAAATGTGATCAGATGTGAAATATGGGGCCGTACTGAAGTTGTGAGGTTGTACGTGGTATTCATTTAAGTTGCTGGCATGCTGGATGAGTGTGGGCAAATGTAAACATTTGCATTTAGAAGGTAATATAAAAGCTGTGTCAATGCTGAGAACTGAAACCATGGATAGGAAGCGTGGAATTAAGTTTGGACCAGCTCCTTGTGCTTATGCGTTCTTCTTGGGATGTAACCTGCCAATTCATGATGTGCAAACTAGACATGTGTTTACAACTGTAGGTTCAATAAGGTATAGCAAGTATTTTCAAATTTCAGCATCACTACTCTTTCTAAAGAAGTCGTGTCAGAAGCAGGGTTTATGCCGTTGTTTTGTGAGTCCCCTTATATAACCTCCAAATTTTTGGACTTCTAACTGAATTTGAGTGAAGCAGAGATATCAAAGGTCCTGTGTTCTTAGGGTGATCTGAAAGTAGCTGGGGAGAAACTGTAAAGGGAGTCGGAGTTTTCCTAAGGGTAAAGCTGTGTGTTCATTAGAGAATCCTCCAAGGACCTCAATCTTGGGGTGTAAACTCTATGAGAAATAATACTTGATTTTGCTGCTCAGAGAATGATTTGTTTTAATGTCTAAAAGATCTTCTAAAAGTGAAAGAGAATAATCTCCATAATTTTGAAGCTGTCAGTCCCCAGTGCTACAAATCTTTATGTGCAAGACTAGTCTTGGCGATTCGTTAGGCTCATTATTTTCCTCACAGCTATTCTCCTTTAAACCTGTGCATAAATACTTCTAAGATCAGGCCTTTGCTGAAGGTATGTAAATGCTAGAAAGAGCTTGTCACTGTGGCTGAAATAAAATGTCTCCAGCGATGGTTAACCATGTCTTCCACTATTATGATCATCATTATTTAATAATTAATGAAAAAAGGGAAAAAAAATGCAATATCCCATTTGCTTATGATACCAACAGCTTAGTGGATATTTTTCCTGAGTTACTGGCCCTCAGCTAGGGAAAAACAAACTGTCAGCAAATTAGATGAAATACTGTATGTGTTATGGTAGTTAGAAAATGCCTGTAAAGTGCATTTCTGATTACATGGCTTTAAAAAAAAAAAATCATAAATGTTCTAAGGCCATTTACACAAGAGAACAGGAGCTGAATCAACTGTTGTTGTTTGTTTTTTAGGAAAAGCAACCCAGTTGCTCTTGATTATATAAAAAATATGAAAAATATTCCACTCTGATGTCAAACTGGCAGTGCTTTTTAAGATATAAAATTAGCATTGAACAATCTGTTCTGGGAGCCCATGGTTTTGGTACAACATTTTTTTCCACTGCAGTCAACACTGGGTTCGCTAGCATTGCTCTCCTTGCTTCAAGTGCTGTACCTGTTCAGTGAGGAATGTAAAACTAAAATGAACAACAGTGAGGAGGAATTATTAGGATTGTTTACAAACTTAAATTTGCATGAGGGAGCGGAGATGTTGACAGTTATACTTTAAGCTACTGCAGCTGGATAAACATTTATTGGATATCTCAAGCCCTCTTTCTTTTCCCCACCTCCACGAGTGAGAATGAACCAAATGCAAGTCCAAGCTAATCTGAAAAATAATAGAACAGCTTTCAACAAAACCTATTTATCTATGAGGTCAAAAAGCCTCGGCCTAGTTACGCTCCTTGCTAGGCTATTCTAGACAACATCGTCATACTATCTAGGAGGCCAGGAGTTGTAGTGTTACAGACCACCCGGAGTTATTGCTCCCACAAGGCAATGATAGTGGTGATATGATTTCATTACCTACAGACTTGAACTAACCTTTTAATAACTTGAGCAGCAATGGGAAATGTACTGCATTGCTGTGTTTTATGGATCGCTTTTCCTTTTAGCCACTGGTGAAAACAATACTGGTAGATGGGAAAAATAAAGAAGATTATTCTGTTAGAAAATAAGTAAACTCCTATCAATGTGCAGAGATTAAACAAAGCTAGCTGTAATTAATAAGTAGGGCTTCTGTATATTTGACACACCAGAATTCTGTCAACCTACTTATAAAATAGAATATCTGATGTTTGTTTTGGTGGAAGGAAAACAGACTGTCCTCTGGAATAAAAATATGACCGCATCCCAAAGACAGAGGACTGTTTTCTGAATCTGTAGGCAAAATTTCTAGTGCCTTTGGATGTATCAGCAATGTAAATCTGAGTGCAGTCTAGAGGAAATAACCACTTGTGAAGGCTTTACTGAACGTGTGTTGAAGAAAGATTGTAGAAGTGAATTCCCATAAATCTGTTTCAATTGTTGAATGATTTTCAAACTGCTGGACAATCCAATATGATGGTCTGATTTAAAGCAAACAACCTTGAGAATTATAATAATTATTTATTTTTTTTGTTTTGCAGAGGTCAGATTCCCAGTCTTTCTTCCCCTTGAGTCAAAAGAAATTGTGCCATGGGTTTGAATGGAATCAGGTCTGGCTTGAGAAATTAACGTTCATGGGGAAATGTTTATACATGTAGTTATCTGTTTGTGTAAGTGCTGTTCTACATCTGTGTACCACTTTGCATAAGGAAGCATATTTGGGCCCAGCTGATCACAAATATTGCAAGGTGCATGTGAATCTAATTTTCTTCATTATTGTTAGAAATAGTCTGCTGCTTACTGACTGAATCCTAAAAATAACATCATCTCTTTTGTCTGTATATTCTCACTCTTAGATTTGTTGAGAGGGCACAAGATAGTTATGAATCATGGAGACTATCATATTATTCTGCTGATAAATCTTTGATATCTACATATCTGCGGATATGTTTTTCTATTTCATTCATAGAGCTGGATGCATCCCACGTGGTAAATGCTTTAATCATCTTGCTTTCTCTTTGGTTTATGTATGAAGTGCATTTGGATGAAGTGACTAGTACTTACATGCTTGTGGTGGGTTTTGAACAAGCATTTGTGTCATTTGAGGCACTTTCAGTTCTTAGTTCTGAAGTCACATCTAGTACTAAATGCACATGATGCTGTCATTGGCTTCCTAAGAAGCTCCCAGACTTCTGACTGCAAATGTTACTCCTTGAGCTGCAGTTTAGCATGAGCACAACTAGCAGGAAAAATATCAGATTAAACTGAATTTTTGAACTTCTAACAAGTCCTCTGTGACCATGTGACTATACCTGGTATCATGAGCTCTATTGTATGAATAGCTGCCTTAAAATCTGCTTTCTGCTAGTAATTACTCTTGGTATCTGGAAAAGCACTCATGGAGGATGAGGAGGTGGTGAGTGCTCTGATGTTTCTCTCATAGCTCCCTTCCAGTGACTGATCCCCAAAACTATTAGAATTCAAAATCCTTCATCACCTTCAGTTGTTACAAAGGTGAGTATCGGGTATCATCCATTTCTCTGTTTGAACTAGCCTCCTGGAGACAGAGATAAACGTTAGCTATGGATTATCAAGAATGCTTCTATATGGCTAGAAACAGCTTTTATTTATAATGCAGTGCTGTGAACAAAAGCTGCCTTTCCATAGTCAGCATGATCCATTTTGAACTCAACCACTCTGTTTACCATCTTGCTGTAGATAAACCTTGTACTGGAAACAGATTTTTGTGTGATTTATTTTTTTTTCCCCCGCCATATTGCATTAGTCATAAATTTCTTTGTGTTTTGTTTCTTTTCTCAGTTTGTTTTGTAAACAGCTGAGAAATATTCCACTCCTTTTGTTGCTGTTGTTGTTAATTCCATGTGCAGCATGCCAGGAGAATGAGGTGTTGCAGAAACATCTCTTCCCATCTGAGTAGGTACGTTTCACAGCCAGAAGAGCGCAGGGTGTGGTGTGCTGCTTTCAGCACTCTGACTCATGTGGCCCAGGAGCAGGCTTCTCCACCTGCATTGACATGGCAGCATGTGGCCCTTGTAGTATCCTGGGGAGAAAGACCTATAAGAGGAGGATTAAACTTGTGCTTCTCCATTGATGGATGGTTTGGACTGTGATGTGCTTTTTTTTTTGTTGTTGTTTTCTGTATGAAAAGGATCTTTAGTTGAAGAAAGGTTCTGTCACTTGGTCTAGTTTGAAAACTGGTCCAAGTGCTGTCCTTTGCGATAGGGCAGGCTTCAGTGTAGTGCCACGTACACACAGTCATTGGATCTCCCAGTATGAGACTTAGATCTCCAACATTCGTCTCTTTTTCATGTTCCTCATCTTATCCAAGATCAGGGCAAAGCATCCCACTCTGTACACATCAGCATGGCCTCTGGCAGGGGGCACCTGAAACTTCGCCTATGGATCTTATTTCCTATGTTTTAGGCGTAACCTAACCTCACCACCCTTCCCAATCCAGCTGAACCTCCCTGTGCAGTTTGGTAGTATCCTGTACAGATGAATCTTTCCTGTATGTGTGTTACCTGTTGTTGATGTGTCACTTAAAAATCCTTAAGAAATATACACGGTTTTCATCTACTAGTGCCATTGTTCCTGATAAATTGTCTTCCGAGAGGGAAGCTTCAGCTTCCTGTTCCTCAAAACAAGAAGTCCCTGTCCAAAGTGTCCTTGTTATTTGAGTGCGTCTCTGGCCTGGAGAGTTCAGTGGTCTTTGCCTGTCCTGCAAGCTGAACCAAAAACTTTAAAAACCTGTGCTAGGAAGGCTAGTAAATGTGCCCTAAGATGTGAAAGGAATCAAATAATTACTGGGAAATTTGTCTCCCTTTTTGTGTCCTTTGGACTAGCTTAGTTTCCATCACTTTTCTTTCTGATTTTAAAGGGGTGTAATTAGTAGCAAATACAGTAGATCAAAAGGAGATTTCAGTTTTGCATTTGTGAGATGATTATTTGTGACCCTAGGGAAGTTTTGATAAACTCAGTCAACTTTGTGTGAAAGATGGGTGTATTCTTATTGCACTGAGCAAGAAGTACATCTCACGGAGCCTGTAATGCTTTGCTGAAAGCTGAGTGTGTCCTTTACTTAGGACTGACTTGGGTGGATTTTTGTGGTTAGAGCCACCCACACGACAGGGTGAAGATCCTGTGTTGTGCCCTGGATGTCAGCAAGGAAGTAGCTTCTTTTTTCACCCTTGACCATGAGCATTCCCGGTCCTGGAAGAGCAGCTTATTTCTCTTATGCCTTGAGGTAATACAAACACGATGTGTTTACGTGTTTGTTGATGGTTTTTTTGTTTTTGTCTTTTTTGTAGTGGGGATTAGGTAGAGCCCTTCCTTGCAATTACTCGCTCCCGCTGTTGATTTCTAACCCATCAAAGCAGTCTGTGTTCAGTAGCTTGCTCTTACCTTGGAAATGAATTATATTGTGAAGGTTTGTGGCAGGAGTCAATGAACTTCTAAGGGACAGAGTACCTTTCTCTGTGGAATCATTCCAAATAATGCAATGCTGGGCAGGAAACATGCTGGCGTATGAAAGTACATTATGGTGCAGTATAACCATGCTGCATTCTCTTCTTTTTGTGACACGTCAGCATGTATCCAAGGGGAAGAATGTGCGGCACTGCATTTGTTTGAGGACAGTTAAGTCCTACCTGTAGATTAATGGAAATTAACTTCGGCTGTGAGCATTGTGGGTTTTCCTGCTGGATGCTATAACGTGAGGAGTGGGTTTTCTGATGTTTTAGAAACTAATTTTCTATTTAAATGTGATCTTGGATATTAAATTAAACCACTGTGTGACTGTTGCAATATTTTGTTTCTGTAAAAGGAAAAAAAAAAAACTACGCATTCCCTCTTGTGAACTATTGTAGCCCTTTTCCTCTCTGAAAACCTTGTCTTGTTCTGGAACGGAGAACTACTTTTATCTTCTGAAATCTGCTGCTTCTCTTCTGACCATAAGAGATACAAGCATCAGTTGAATTTAACGTCAGTTGGAAGTGTGTGAAAAATTCGCGAGGAAATGTTCAGTTAGGAAACAGCTTTCAAAATTTCATCTAATGTTGGAAAGCAATGTGCTGCTGAACCTTTCCCTATATGCTTAAGAGGATTTTAACTTAAAAAGTCAATTTCATACTTAAAAGTGAAACAGCTGCATTTTGATTGCAAGGCGTTTTCATGTTTTGTTGTTTTGGAAACACTCATTATGTTTCTGTTCAACAAATGCAACGCTACTTCCATTCCTACTGTCTGAATTGTGGCGATTTCAGTGTTTCAGCTCAGGCATATCAATACCTGAGAGAGGCTTACGTAAATGGGAAAGTTGCATAAAATACTTTTAAAGGTTTGCCTAGTTTTTACTAAAGTTTTATAAGGTAATAATTTACCCTTAAGAACTGCATTTTAGGAGAATACAGTTGGGGGTATGTTTGCCTTAGAAAACAACAACAAAAACAACATGATATACTTATTTGCATGAAAAGTCTATCAACGGCGTTAGTGGCATGGTGAGTCTACGTCAGGCAGAATCCCTTTGTGTAGGGAATACACCCCATGCACTGATTCAAACATTTGTTCATGGCAAGATCTATCATTGAAGTCTCAGTGTTAAACTAAGATTTTTGCACCAGTTTTTCTTGTGTATTTTATCTAGTTATTCCCCATGTCCAGCAACACGTTAATTTGCTCGTCTCTTAGGTGTTGTAAATATTCTGCTTTGTACTTTTTGTAACCAAGACAGTGAGTTTTCACACAGGATGATTCGAAGTGATGTAACCACAGGGAATAAGAAGAGCAGATAAATGCTAAGATCAGAAGATTACTTGCACTTGGGTTATGAGAAAGCAAGTACCTGCTGTGTCTGAGCCAAAGCAGAGGTTTTCGCTCTAGGTCACTGCAGTCTGGCAAGGTGAAGTTTGAACATTGGGATCTCACATCTCAGTGAAGTCCCCAGCCCTTTTGTGTGTTTTGATAGCCTTTCCTGTTTGTTGAGAGGAATTGTGCCAAAATATCAATACTTTGTAGGACATGTGTTGCTTGTGATTTATGACACTAGGGTGTCATAACAATAAGAGTGCAAGATAAAGACATTTATAGTTTCCACGGAAGAGGCTTGTTGTCCTTGATCTGTTCTGGTTAGGACAGTCAAACTGACCATTAGATCTGAAGCTGGCATTGAGAGCTTTACGGGAGAGCTCAGTAGGAGTTAGTGGTGCTCTTGGTCATCCCTCTCTATGCGTGCAAGTGCATTTCTTTACTGCACAGCCTGGTAGTCCTTCCAGTCACCACCACTGGAAATGTCGAGGAAGAAATTCTATTCCTCTTCACTGTCATTTTTGGGAAATGAGTGAGATGGGGATTATGGAGCTGACTGGTTTCCAAAACCCTGAATATAAAGCTATGAAAGGGGCAGGAATTAATGTAAGACAGATGGTAAGGAGAATTAGATGTTAAATAATAGCAACAACATTTTTACTGAAGAAATATTTATGGTTTGTCTCAACTCTGTCTTGAAAAGACTGTGTCAGCTCTTTGTAATTGAAGAAAAACGTGGTGTGGAGTGATAACAAAAATGTACCAATGACTAATTGTAACTAAGAACTGTCCCAGATAAGCACCTCAGAAGTGCTTGCCCCAGGCACTCTTTCACTGTTTGCTTATTTCTTGGTTCACTGAGATGAATCACTTTTAAGGCTCTTAAGTTGTACCTCACCTGGAAGTTAGAGTAAACATGCATATTACTCAGCAAGTTTTCAAGTCTTGATTAAGCTTGTAAGTAGGATAAAATTATTTTTGCTGGTGTTGGAGAGACAGGTTGCACATTATTGTGGTATCATTTGACTTCAGTGATACACTGCTCTCTGAGTTCCAGTATTTAGGAATGGAGCAGCAGAAGTGTGCAGGTGGCAAAGGCCACCATCCCTGTGGAAATGCAGATCAAAGCTTTGCTGTGTACAGAAGCTTTATGTGACTCTCATTTCAAACGTTTCCTAATAATATTCAAATTTTAATGACATAACAGAGAATCCCTCCTCCTCAACTGTCAGCTGTGCAATTCCCACCCACGGTGTGTGAGGGTCTTGGCTAATTGGGAAGGCTTATTGAAATTCAGTTCTTATGTCACCTTGATCAGCCTTTTTCTTTTAAGCTCTTTATTTTTAAGAAAAGATATCCAGGGCAGAATATCCTCTTGGCTGTCTCACAAGTGTTGATTTGATACTGTCCTGGAAAATATAGTCCCTGTATTTGAATTCTGTAAAGAAAAAACACATTGTGTTGTAGTTCAGTTTGTTCAGAAACCATTCTTTATTTATATTTATTAACTAGAAGATCTCTGTTATACAGAGTTGTATTTATGTAAGTACTACATTTAAAATGTTTACACATTCATACGGTTGTTTTGTTTTTTTTCAATCCACAGAAATCTATTTCTAAATCTTTTTCTGGTGTCTGTTACCCCAGTCAAAACAATTTGCAGGCATCAACAAACTGTTTCTTGAGATACCACTGGGATATAGGCACTGCTATTTCAGCTCGGTGGAGGGTTACTTAGAATTAAGCAGACTGCTCTGAGAAAGAGAGAAGAGGGCAGGAGCAGAAGTGTTAAGTATTGCACATTGTATGTCCTCACTTTGGGCAGAGCTGCGCAAATGGGCAATCTGTTCAGCTGTCAGGAGCTCAGACTTCTGTAGGACACTGTCTCCCTTTAGAACTTTGAAGTATGTCAGAAGGTTAGATATCTGTGGTATCCACAAGATGGTTTGGAAACAAACGTGTCTGCACTGTGAGCTGTACTCATTTTGGGAACTTGTTTTGCGCAATTAGAGAGAGGCTCAAGTTTCTTGTCGATCTGTTGACTCTTCAGCTCTGAGGTTTGGTATCTGCTTTTATGTAGCCATAATAAAATTGCAGTATGTGTGCATACCTTGGCAAAATGTCATGTGGGATTATGAGAGGTATTTCCCTAAGAGAGTGAGTTTGTATTGCTCTTGGTATAATACTCAGCCTGATTGCTGGGAATTGCTATTGTTTTTCCTATTGAATTTCTTTCAGAATATCTGCACTAATTTTTCTAGAGTGAGACTCAAGGTTCCAGGAACACTGAGAGCAGTATGTAATGTCTGCAGTTTGGAATTACTGATCGCACTAATTGACTTTGTCTCCGTGCTTTTCCACTCAGTCATGGAGTATCAAATTATCTCGTGATAGGGGTGCCGTGCACCAACTCTACTAATTACTGTGCAGCAAACCACAGAATGCACATGCATCCCCTACCTGTGCTGGTACCCCTAGGGACAGCAAGGCAAGAGATGAAAATTATTTTTCCAGGAATATTTTCCAGGAAAAGCTTTGCTTTTCTGAATTATCAGAAATATCCCATCTCCAGAAAGTCTTTGTGTAGTACCAGCTTTTTCTGTTTCATCAGTAGTATCCTATCACTGTCCTACATGCAAAGAAAGCAAATGGCAAACAGTTCAGGTCACTGAAGGTTTGTGTGTGGCTGCAGAGGCTCTCCTGGATGGAGACGGTTTGTCGTTACTGACTTTATGGTGAGACCACTGGTGGCGCTCACTGGCTAGCTGCGGGAGGAATGACATGTGAGTAACTGAAGGAAAAGCAAAGGATTATAAGGGGATCTCTGTAAATGAACAGACAATGATAATCGTTTATTGAGAACTTCAGGAATAGTTAGGTGTGCTGGCACCCATGTGGCAAGTTATTGTCATGGACACAGCTGTAGGGCTTTGCTCCTCAGATGTGGTCAGATATGATAGGAGAGGCACCAGCACGGTATCTTAATGTCAGACATCTTCTGTAGGTTGTCTTGGTCCATCTCAGAAATATGCATCTATGGCTAGCACAAAGCTGCTTGCTTTGGCTTGAGTGTGTGTGACAAAGTGCTTGACAAAATATCTAGGAAAAAAGTAGGCATGCACCTGAGCGTAAACCCTTGGGACTCTTACAGCCTCACCTAGCGTCCAACTTCGCACATGAAATCCTCTTGTGTGCAGCTGTCGTTTTAAACATGCAGCCAGTATTCTCAGGGGTTGCATTTTCATGTATTTATGCTGTAGCTGTATAGATCTTTATGTATACACTTGAATTCCTTTTCCCTCCATTGTATCATTCCAGAGCTTCAGGGTACAGCAAAAAACGAATGTGGAGTGGGAGGGTGTTTCTTGGACTTCATTTTTTAAAATTTATTTTTACTCCTCAGGAGCCGCATGAATCATTCATAACCATGAAAGGACTTTGTAAATAGTGTGGAAAAACAGACTTTCTGACCTATTTTAGTACTTAAAGATATAAAAAAAAAAATTCTGCAAAACTGCTAAAGTACTCTGGAGGTAGGAGGTTTACTATTTCCCCCTTGCATGCCACTGCTGCTGCTCTGGAGACTTTTAAAAGCATTGAGTGGCATGAAAGCTAGATGTGACATTGTGCAGGGAGTTGTGGATGCTAGGCTCTTGCGGGCCTATGAAAGTAAACTTTCTGGGGGCAGCTGTTCTGTGTCACTGCTGTCATGTTGTTTAACTGGAGGCAGCAGTTAAGAGGAGGGAGACTGCTACAGGGCTGCTTGCTGCCACTCATACAGGGAGCTTCACCCTCCATCAGCAAATAAGGAGAGCGCGACAACACAAAGGAAATCACCAAATATCAGTGCATTAATTCAGGACTGTGCTTGTTTCTCATCATTGTGCCATGCTGTGGGGCTGTCTTTTAGATATAACAGTTTATAAATAGCAAACTTCAAGGCAGAGTGATGGCCAGTTTGCCACCATTGCTTTGTGGGTGAGTACATGCTTGAAAATCTCCCAATTGCCGTTTCTGAACCCCATCACCCTTCCAGCATCTCTGCTGCTCAGAAGACAAGTGTATGTTCTCAGAACGGGTGGTTGCTCAGGATGTTCAAGACATGATTCGTATTCCTATGACCAGAACAATACCTGATATTCTTTCTTTGAGAAAGAAGGATTTTTGGGGAAGCCCAATATACTGTCCTGCTTTATGGATTGTTCTTTCAGCAAGAAGGTGCCATTTAAGACATCTCTGATAACACGCTTCTTTGTTTCATGGGTTTTATATACACGCAAAGAATGTGTAATACAAGAAAACATATATTCTTTTTTATTAAAATTGTCTGAAGTTTAACAGATATGTTGAATGCTTCTTACCTTTAGAGATAATAAATGGGATTGAGTCCACATCACCCAGGTGGATTTCGGGGAGAACCAAGTGTCAAAACACTGGCAGCCAGTATTTAACAGGGGTGGCACGCTCTCATTTATGACTGCAGGGCTTTTCCAGAAGTGTACTTCATGAGAATTAACCTTCTAAAAGCTGTTTTTAAAATGCTGCTCCTGTTCAAGGCAGAGGTGCGTGGTTGGTGGTTACACTTTGTCATTTATCCTTCTCTAGGAAATGGAATTTTAGATTTTTTTTTTTCTCCTTCTGAAGTATTTGCTAAAATACATGAAGAAAATGCTGCAGTTCCTCTGGGAGAAAACTTGAGGGTGCTTCTCTTTGACCACCAGTGAGCAAGCACTGGCACTGATGCTTTTGCTTAAACACTGTGAAGCTTAATGGGTCACCAAAATGCTTCTGATTCTTTATTTTGAGAGGGATTGTGTGAAGTGAAACTGTTACTGTAAACAGAGAAAACATTCAGCCGTGTTCCAGAGTGCATGTTTTTGGCAGCAGTAAGCTTTCTCCAGATACTGCCTGGGAATTTACAAATCGGTCACATCTGAGTCCATTTTGTGAACCTTCCTTGAATCTGCACCTGCCTCCCCAGGGCAGAGAAGGGGAGAGGCTGCTGATACGTGATCCATTTGCTGCTGTGTCATTGAAGCCAAAAAGAGACAGCCATGCTTTAACAGTCTGATTGTAACATCTTGGGTGGCAAAACATCATGTTATTTGTTGGAAGTGAGCACTCAGTGAGTCAGAGCTTTTTGATTTTTCTTTTTCCCTCTGGATTACTGGGACTGTTTCTGAATGAAGCATAACTTTCTCCAGGTTATTTTAGTTGAGAAGAGAGGACAAATACTCAAATAACAAGCTGAATCACCGAGTGGGAAGAGGATTCCTGATGCTTTGTTTTTATCAGGCACTGGAACTGATACTGGAGTAAAGAGGACAGCACAGAGTTGCGATCATAGCGGAATGTATGGGTTGTTGTGCGCAGGTAACATAGCAGAGGCCTCTTTTGGAAAACTGAGTGTAGAGCTGCACAAAATTATCTATATATATATATTTTGTAGTATTTGGCAGGCTGCCTTGTTAGATTCAGATACAGAAATTGGACGTAATGCTTACTTGCAGATTTTCAACATGAAATAATTATCATTCTAGCTCAGCAGCTCTGGAAACACACCAAAAAGCCATATGCTTTTTGATCGATGTGTGGTCTTTTGTTACTACAGGACAATTTTATCACAAACCATAGCATTCTGAACTTGCCATTTTATTTGATTGTTATGGGAATATCACAAGGTGTTTTGGTCTTGATGCTTTCCTAGTGCCAGGTATAACTTGTTTGATGTAAGTAGCTGCTTGCCGTTGGAAATGAATAATGTTGTGTAGCAACCAGAAAGGCTTGAAGGACTTGGTGTTTGTTAGTGGCAGCTCTTTGGTCAGCCAGAAAAACAAAACCAGGCTGGTTAACTCTGGGTTTAAACCTTTGATTGCAGATTCTTTTATAGCCCCGCTGGCTGTAGTCAGAGCAACTACACAGGTATAAATCTGTGAGGAACTGTGAATTCACATTGTTCTCATTTCCAGTGTTGGGAAGGAATCTCTCGACCAGCTATGTCCTTGTGGGTATTATTAAAAAGTACATCTCCTTATGTATTTAGGCACACACTCTTAAAAACACAAATGATTTCTAGTTCTTTATGAAGGCATCCTTTCAAGGCTGACAGTGTCATGAAGGTGGA
The DNA here is from genome assembly GCA_030625065.1 of Alectoris magna. Classification (NCBI taxonomy): domain Eukaryota; kingdom Metazoa; phylum Chordata; class Aves; order Galliformes; family Phasianidae; genus Alectoris; species Alectoris magna. The sequence goes on along the minus strand of CM060571.1, from coordinate 8,964,496 downwards.
CCATCTGCTCTTTTTTACTCATTCCAATATCAGCTTCTTAATACTACTTCTGTTGAGAATATGCCACTAGAAAACTTTTCTGAGTTACGAACGCTTCCAAATGTAATGTGGGATGGAGTCTCAGCGAGGCAAATATTCCTTTGTATATGCGGAAGACACCCGTGCACGTGTGCAATATTTCTTTAATAACAAATAATTAGTTATTTATTTGCAAATAAATAGTTGGATTGTCTCAGCTGCTCTCTTTTCTATGGCGTGAGTACTTGGCTGAAAAAAGATTGTTGCAGCCTGATGTTCTATAACAGATCATGGCGATGCCGTACAGTGTGGTCCAGCTGCATGGCAGCTCACACCTTTTGTTCCTTCCCTTGCTCGTTCCTGTTTAAGTCTGCTGATAAGGCCTAGTTTTATCTGAGAAGGTACGAATGGTATCTCTTTCACACCTCAACTAGATAGTTGTTCACATGGCAGCTTTGAAAGCTTCCGGATTTATCAGTGGAAAAAAACGGTTGGAAAGTTTGGAAAGAAGTTATTCAGTACTCAAGTCAGTTCTATCGGCACTTTTTTTTTTGGCTGGGACTTGTTCTCACAGAACTTCAAGCTGGATTATTTGTATTAAACTTCCTGACTGAATTCCAAACAAGTCATCTTTCCCCACAACACTGACCTTTAGTATGAGGCCAGAATAATTTTTATTTGTTTCAAGTTTCCTTTATAAACCACAGAACAAGAAACAAAATCTCTCAAAGGCCCAGCTAGCTAGTTCTGTGGCAACATCCTCTCAAATTCTAAGCGGAGGGGCGGGGAAATGATAAGTTGGATATTCCAGTCTGACATCCAAACTGCATGCTTCCGGAGCATGCATATCTGCAGTCTCACAGGCAACGAATCTGAACTCTGCAGAGAAATAATGGCTTTAAAGAGAGGCGTTAACTAACCTGTTTTTAACTAGAGCGGTGCCCTGGTGGAAGAACTGCAGGGCTTGTTCTAGATTCTCCTGTTGGGTGTTTCTGCCCAGAGCAGAAGTGATGTCTCAGGCTGTCATTTGCTGAATATATCAGGCCACCAGCTCACCCTATGTTACTCCTGGTTTCCTCCTCACACAAGCATCAGTGCATCACCTTTGGGGTAAACAGGATCAGGTAGCTGGGTGCCATCCATTTTTATTCTTTTTTTCTTAATTTATTTTTTATGTTTTATTTTCCTTGCTGGAGTAGTTCTAATACAGATCAGTTGTTTGATTGATTCCCTGACCTGCTCCACTGCATGGCTTCTTGATTGCCTGTGCCAGCACATGGGAGGAGGCAGTGTGAGCAAAGGAGCAAGTGACTTGGAGGGGGCACAGCATGCTGATTCTTTCATAGCCATGATCGGATATGAGGACAGGAAGTCTTGGCCCTGTGATGGCAAGGAATTGCTGAGAAGTAAGAAGCAAATCCAAGAGGTTCCCTGTTAGGAAGAGAATAAAAAACTAGCTGGAGAGGGTGAGCTGGGAGGGCATGTAGGGCAAGGGGAGCAGCTCAGGTACCCTTACAAATAATCAGATTTACTCACTGCTCAGCTTAGGCCGGCAGCATAGAGAAGTCCCACAGATGATAACTACTTGAGAATCCCTGGTCACTCGCCATGTCTTTTGCAGGATGTCCTTCTTACCCTTGGTTTATTAGGATAAAAATGTATTTCCTGTATGCACAGTTCATCGGCTATTCTGTTCTCAGAGTTGCTGCTGCACATAACTGGAAGTGCAGGGCCTTGACTTCTGCAAAGAGTTGGCTTTTGTTCCTCCTTGCCAGACACTTAGTCCCAAATATTTATGGGACTGCAGAAGACAAGTCCCAGGAGTTGGCAAGTGAGTTTTTCCAGCACTAGGTGGCTCTATGGAGTTCTGCAGCATCCTGTACAGAAACATTTAAAAAGTTAAGGTATGGACAAAAAGAAAAACTTCTGCCTTTTCCCTCCCTTATTAAATGTATATTTTTTGTTTTAATGCTAGAAAGTCAAAGAATGAGGGCCTTTTCTTTTTATAAGCTAATCACTGGCTTCCAGGTGCTCGTGCTGCTTGGAGGCCTTTTTTGTTCCCTGCTGCCTTTGCACCAACTAATTCTGCTAGGTCTCTGACTTCTGGTGACTTTGAAGAGCTGCTGTAAGCTTTGCTGAAGGACTTGCTGATGGACCAAGTTTTGAGAGGGCATAGTCGTCATACCAGATCTCTGTTGTGCTGGGTACTGTAGGTGAGTAGCATAGGGTTAGTTTAGGCCCCAGATGTTTTTTCATAACTCTGCTTAAATGCTTAAACTGTGTTGCTTTACAGCCTTGTTTCTTGCTTGCTTTTGTTGAAAGCTCTTGAATGAGGATCCCCAGGACGTAAGGGTAATGTGCAGGAGTACTTGAACTTGAGTTTTGGACACTTGATCAGACATGAAAAGGAGATGTTGCAGTGATTCACCTGACCTTGTATACCCAAAGCTGGGAGAGCCAGTGGTGATCTCTTGCTAAAGCTCCTATCACAAGAATGCAAAGCATTTCAGAGGCTTTTAACAGTACTTCCAGAAAGTGGCCAGCAGTTTTCTCGCCCGTATTATTCTGTTCAACAGGGGGAGCAACAAACTGGTTGGGTACATTATTGTGAACTGCTTGTGAAATTCTTTACACTGAGCAGTGTAAATCTGCTGTGGGTACACTACCAGTAAGGATAGCGGTGATAGATTTTTGCTAGGATGGCTTTCAGTGTCAGACATCAGTAGACAAATACTTCCTATAGCAGAACTGCCTTTGCATCAGACCAAGGAGATTTTGGCAGTGCTCAGAGATTTGGTGGCTTTTACTCATAAACAAGTAGTTTAAGGTTGCAGGAATGTCTTCCTTGTAATAATAATAGAAATAAATAGCTTTTTGCCTTCAGAGGTTGACTGTCCTAATTTAAGATGGAAGGTACAGGATGGTAGCCCATAGATCATTAGTAAGTCTAATTGGCAAAGCTTGTTTAGACATTAGAGCAGGTGAGGGTGTTAGGGTGGGATTTATAGGAGGATAATGAGGTAGATCATATTGCACTTTCTTCTAAATGTCAATTCTTTATAATGTGAGAAGGCCTTGTAAGGCAAAGCATGTGAAAGCAAGCAGGCGGTAGCAGAGGGCATCTTGGTAGCTGATAATGTGGGTTGAGCTGTATCATAACTGCTTCAAGCGACTGCTGGGAGCTGCGTTGGCCAGGACTACAGCAAAGTGTTCTGACAGCTGGAGGGGAGTGTGGAAAGAACATGGACACTGCATTAACAGAATCCAAGCCACTCGTATACATTAAAATTTCTGTCCTGGAATATGTTTAGTGGAAAAGTATTTGGGCGAGAGTTTGGTTTTGGGGTGGAAAAAAGTCAGTTTTAGTGTCTAATTTTATTCTGAAAGCAAACTTTCTTGTTTGCCCTCTGAAGTCAGCAGCAGCGTGATGGGTCTCTGGGGGCACAGCAGTGCTGGCCGGAAGCGGCCTGCCAGGGCTGCTCTGGGATTTGTTTTCTTTTGATTATGGGAAAAATAACCCGAGATATTTCTGTGCATGCAGAACATTCTTAACGACTGAAAAATCTGTTGTCAAGTAGGGACAGGGCAGGAAGTGCCATCTTGAGAGGCAACCAAAATGTGTTTGTATTAAGCTCTAAAATGCCAAACAAATTTATTTTTCTACTTACAATTAAAAAAAAAAAGTCGCACAACTAAACCTGAGTTCAGTCACTGCAGTGGAGTTTATTGGAGTTCGCTGTGCTGTACGACAGCAGTGCACAGCTCAGGAGGAGGATGGCTTCCTCTGAGATATGAATTACTGATCTCCTTCAGAATTCATGAGGTGAGAAATGCAGCAGAGGTGCTGCCCCACTCAGTGTGGGGGATCTGATAAGGCTTTGTGCCATCCTGCAGCTCTAAATGGCCATGTTAGAACAGGAGGAGAGGGGCTAGAGATGCTGCTCTCCTGTTTTCCGTGGTGGCTGCGTAGCTGGCCGTGCTGCTTGCAGAGGGAGGCCCTGAGTGCGTTCCTTAGGGGTGTCTTTGTCTGAAATAACTTCGATATTTCCAAGGGACAAACACCCTCCGGTGCCATTCCCATGTCCTTCAAAGTTGGTGCACTTGGCAACTTGCTAACACTGAGCCACTGGCCAGGTCACCTCTGGCTTGCTGGATGTTTCTTGCTGTGCTCTTGAGGCTGATTTGTTGTAGCAGGCTGCGTGGTGGTGTCTCTGAAAATGCTGTCACCAAAAGCAGCCCAGGACGTTGGTCCCCATGTTTTGCTGTAGCCTGGCTGCAGCCGGTGTTCTGCTCGTGTGTTCTGCTCCTGCCTCCTCTGCTGCCTGTCCTTAGCGTGTATCTGCAGTTTGCACCGGGAGCATTTTTGCAGTGGTAAAATGGGATATTCAGTACATTTCAGCTGGAAAGGGAGTAAGAAAAACGTATGCTGCCAGACAGCAAAGCACAAGGAAATGTGTTATGTACCTGTATGTCAGAGTTATCACCTGTCTCCAAAGAGTGATTTTGGGACACGTTTAAAATACTCTGTAACACTCTTTGGAAGAAGCAGCTGCTTCTTGCTGGGGAAACAAACAGTAATGACTCATTTTACTGTTCCATTGTAAATAGGGTTGGCAGCTGGCAAGCTACGTACAGTCCTGCTCACCTGTTCTTCGCTCCTGTTTAAGATGTCAGCATTGCTGAGTCCCTGCAGTATCCTCCCTACAGATCTGCTTTGCTTTTGGGCTGCGTGTTCATATGCAATGTTGCAACTGAAGATTGAGCTCAGAAAACTGCAATCTTTGGTACCTCCTGCTTCGTGCTCCCCAGTTACACCTGCTCAGCCTGCAAGTTCAGCTGTTGGAGATCCTTAGGCCTGGGGTGCAAACAGAGCCATAAGATTTTTGGGAAAGATATATAAAAGTTACTCACTGCAATGCAGCAGGTGCCTGGATTCGTATTCTTTTTTGGTTTTTCAGCAAAAGAGATTTCAGCTTTTAAGATGTTACGATTAATGCAAAAGAAAAGATAAATCAAACTTTAGGCTAAATTATATCATGAAATCCAGCATGCCTTATCAAAGCGTTGTCTGGCAACTGCCAGAGCCATTGATTGAGCAGATTTTCTGCTCTATATTACAGAATTAAAGTGAGACATTTAAAGGAAACTTTGTTTTCCTTGAGCTTCCTTCTTGATTCAGTTTGGAGGACGCAGTGCTGCACTGTTTAGCAACAACTGCTCTGTTTCAGTGCTATTCAGGAGCTTTTTCATGTGGACCTTTTTGTTATTTTATCCTCATTCTGATGGTGCTTCTGGAATATAACTGGCCAGTTGCCTGGCAGGAAGCTTATTCATTTTTTAAAATAGGTTTTTTTTTTCTCTCACTTTTTTTGAAATATGTTTTTGATCCGGAGCTTGGAAGATGTGCTGTGGGTAACAGAGAAGCTACCAGATGGTTGCTGGGAAAGTGTGGTAAAAACGAAAAGGTTACAAACGTTTTTTCTTTTAAATAGAGAATAAAATTATATTAATAATCAACTACAGCTGAACATCTCTCGCTTTTACCATTAACTTTTTTTTTTACCATTAACTTCTTTACGGTGAGGGTGACGGAGCACTGGAACAGGCTGCCCAGGGGGGTTGTGGAGTCTCCTTCTCTGGAGATATTCAAGACCCGCCTGGACGCCTACCTGTGCGACCTGCTGTAGGGAACCTGCTTTGGCAGGGGGGTTGGACTCGATGATTTCTGGAGGTCCCTTCCAACCCCTACGATTCTGTGATTAAGTGTGGTATAGTGGGGCGAAAGAAGAACAAAGGGCCAAATGAAGTGTAGGTATAGCCTTTATAGTTTGTGAATCTAGACAGCAAGGGATCTATTCTAAATAATAAGACATTGCCAGGAACAACAGGATCTGTCTAAAGTTACCATAATGTTTGTTGAATGGAGGCTAGTCGTTTTGATAAAAAGAATTAATGTGTTACAGACTGGCTGCTGGCAAGCATCCTGTGCCAAGGTGCAACAGCCCAGTGCCCGGCTGGGGGAAGGGCTGCTTCTCCCTTGCCAGCCAATATCCCAGTAAGGAATGGAGATGAACGGAGATAGAAATGGTGTAGAAAGCTTAATTTATTTATTTCTGCCCCCCCATTCTTTTGCTGACGTAGGAAGAAGTGGAGAAAAAAATGGAACAACTCTCAGGTGAACTCCCTGGCATATCGAGGTGTGGAGGAGTGCTGCCACTGCTATCATCTTGGAAGATGGTGTGCACTTCTTGCTGCAGGGCACCAAGCGCCCCTTTTGACCTCATTCTATTAAGGAAGCTCTGTGGAAATCTTTTTCCAGGATCTGTGTTGTCTATTAGAGGTAAGTTGAGTTACACACATGGTTTGCAGGTATCGCAGGCAATTCTTGTAGCTCTCTGCCTGTTGCTGTACCCTGCCATGCACGCTGTTTTTGTTTTCTAATCCTTTCCTGCATCCATCCTTATATGCAGTGTGAGAACTTTACTGACAAGGGAGTAAGTTGAGATCACAGCCATGAAATAACCACCCTTCAAAGAGCAAAGTTTATTTCAACTGTACTTTAATGAAGTTTCAGCTGCAGGATTTAGATGGTAAAGGACACAGACGAATACAGTCATTTTCTTTCCTATCCTTAATGCCTTGTCTTGCATAGGATGAGAGATGCTCATTCAGCATGAATGAGCACAGCTTCCTTGGTTTTATCAGAACAACATTTATTTTCATTAGCTGGGAACACTTCATGCCACGGCGTTTCCTTGCTGTGCTTGAAAGCACCAAGGGCTGCCTCTGGCTTTCACTTGCCTTGCCAGAGCAGCCAGTGATTATCAGTTAAACTATCAGTTGGCTTTAACATTCATTTTTTAAGGAAAGGCTGCTTTTTTTAGGTAGTCCATTTATTTGAATCACTGTAACTAACCAGTGCAGTACTCATTCTTTGACTTGCCCTGACATGTATGTACAGATATGGGCTTTTGTGGATTTTTTTTTAATCTGTGACAGAAATCTTTGAGAATTTAATCTTAATTGTGTTGCCGGATAGATACCTGCTTTAATGCTTCTGACAAGCCAGCTCTCTGTGTGGTTTCTTAGCTTTTGCACAGTTTCCAGCATGTACTTCTACAGTGTGTGTGAGTAGGGTGATTTATGCTAGCTAATGTTGAGTATTTTCTTCCAACGGGACAAAAACTGACAGCACAAGAAAAATGCAGATACAGCAAACATGCCAGTTTGTACGTGCTCTTAATACTTCTATGGCAATTTAAAGTTTATTTTTACTATCTTGGTGTTAAGTGAAGGTGAGTACTATGCACTGACCACTATGGTAGAATCTTAGATGAATCATAGAATCACTAAGTTTGAAAAAGACCTACAAGATCATCCAGTCCAACCGTTCACCTATCACCAATAGCTCCCACCAAACCATGTCCCTCAACGCAACATCCAATGGTTGGATGAAATGATGGTTAATAGGAGGGGAAAAAAAAATTGTACTTTTCTGGACTGTTGCAAAAAAATTGCGGTTAACTTCATAGCTTTATAAATGTGTAATTCAGTTCTGTGGCAATGATGATCCCAGAGGTGGTCACTGAAGGAGAGCCTGCAAATTCTTCTGGAAAGCAAGAGGTCACTTGCTTGGGTGATGCCTCCACGTCTAGCTTAGACACACAGAAAAAACTAATGATGAAGTGTCCTGCTCAACATCCAGCAGCTCTTGCTGACTTGTTCCAGATTCTTGCTTAATATTATTTCCTCCTTTAAAGTTTCTTATCTCTATGTGATTCCAGGCAGGAGTTGGTAGCACCAAGCAGGATCACAGTCTGGCAAACTGAGCCAAATTCTGTACTTTGGAAAGCTGCAAGTTGGGCAACAGGCAGGAAGAAGTCTGCAGATTGCTCCTCTGTTCAGAGTGATGAGGTCCAAACTTTCAGACGGGAGAGAGGCTGTAATTGCAGAATCCTGTCTTTTGCTTTTAAATGAATTTCACAAGCAGAGGTGTCTATTGCCATGTTCCAAAGTTTAATGTAAATAAATCAGTGATTGAAATTGGAATGTTTTAGGAAAAAAAAACAGAAACAAAAACTCACCACCCTCAGGGATGTTGCCTTTGAAAGAAGCCAGAGTAGTCTGAAACGTGTGCAAACTGAAGTGCTTCTTAGACCCAAAGTTGGTTTTTATCACTTTCAGCAGGGCCCCGATTGATTGTCATTCTTCATTTACTAACTTCTGCCATCTTTTTGCTCCTCCTAGCTGGTGTGAAGTTAAAAGTATGGGCAGCAGTGATCCAGCCAGCTGGTGTTTTGGAAAGAAACCTATAACACCAAATGTGAATGCTGAGCAGCTGACTGTCCGTGCCTGTCAGACTGGGCACATCAGAAGATGTAGTAGAGGTAGGAATGAGCCTGCAAATCCAGCTTCCTCAATGACACACCCAAGGGAATATTTAAGGTATTACACACATATAAGGTTAGTCTTGCTTTTGGGCCTTCTGGGAGGGGAGCAAGTGTCACATCAGATGACTTCCTGAAGTCTTGTCCAACCTCACTTATTCCGAGTCCTCACTTATTCCTCAGTCTACGAATTAGGATGACTAAAAGTTGAGTAACAGTGACGTGAGCTGAAGGCAGACACAGCGGTGTAGTTCACACAGTCCTCGTGGTTGCTGTCAGCAGCCAGTGTCTTTGGTTCAGTCTTGGGAGACTTGGCAAATCTTTGTTTACCGCTACAGCTGCAAATTAAAGGTTGCAGACCCAGGAATGGCTGGTAAGGTGAAAAGCAGGGCTAGCGAAGCACTCTTGAATATTCTGCATGGCAGCAGATTAACAGCCACGCATCATGGAGCAGTTTCCAGTGGTACACTGCCCTGTGGCTTAGATGCCAGGGAAACGCACGCCACTGCCGAGTTCTGTGGTGCTCCCCTCTGGGAACTGGGTCCTGACTCATGCTCTCTGCAGTGAATGTATGTTCATTTTCCAGCATGTGTTTCCTGCAAGGAGGCCCACAAGGGGCAATAAGTATTTTTTACATGTTCTGTTCTTTTCAACCAGGCTGGTTAGGGATTGGCATAAATACTTGCTGTGTTATGAATATGTCCTAGATTTTATTGACTACATTTGTGTCACTCGTGGTGATGTGCTATTAAGATGCTTTATGAGTTAGATGGTCTATATTTTTTATTTCTTCAAAGAGGGCGTGAACTGCTCACTTTGAATGTTTTTTTTTAGAATTGTGAGAAAATAGCATATATTTTCTAAGTCCTTATAGACGTGTGGTACGTCTGTTTCAAAGCACAGAAATGTAGACTGTGTCCCTAAAACAATTGTTTGTAACTCTTTCTGTTCTATGTAGAAGAAAAAATTACCACAGTAGCTGTTGTATGAAACACACCAGTAAGTTTCATTTCTGAGTATGAAGTCATTTGTACTTCGCAAAATCCAATGTGGCTGTGCTGCAGCGGGCCTCCCTGGTGGAAAGAGTGGCATCACGCTTGAAGCAGCCACTTGGGAACACTTGACAAAAATCACTGGGGGAAAGAGCGTCCGCACGGATGGGACGATGACGAGGTAAATTTAAAAGAAACTCAGTGAATGTAAGTGCACAGAAACTAGGGAAAAAACGGTATTCTTCAATTCTTCCCCATGCATCCACTCTTGGCCACAGCTGACGAGGAGATACCAGTGCTGACAGATCTTTTGCCTGATAGATGTAGCTACAATTGAAGGACTGCTGTGTGTGTGGTAAACATGCCCATCTGTGCTGTGAAGCTGGAGGCAGAGCTTCAGAAAGGTAAAATGCATATATATATAAACACGCAAAAAAAGCGCATCTTTCTGATCCTGCCAGAGCTTTGGCCATGGATTCTTTGTTACTGTGACTTTGCAAAAAATTTGAGAAACTTCCCAAAACCAGTGTCTTAGCACTTAAGACCTATGCAGGTTCATAGCCCGGGATTATACTGCTCTTCTGGAATGCTCTGAGATCCCATCAAAGTCTTGAAAAGGAACTGTTCCTCCATACTGACTGGCCTGCATGTGAGCTATCCAGACTGGTTAAAGCTTAATTAAAAATTGCCAGAGTGGCTACATTCTTTTCTAAGTGCAGCTGCAAAATATTAGCTGTGGGCATGTTCTAGACCTTAATTAGTAACACTTGCACTGGAGGACCAAAATCCTTCATGCATGCAGCTGCTATAAATTAATATCAGTTAGGCATTTCTTTAGGCGGTACAAAGGTCTCCCAAAAATAGCGTTAGAGCACACCTAGATTAAGAAACATATATTACTTATGCAATGAACTGCAAAATCAAAGATAACTAGAAAACGTCTTTATTGAAAAAAGCAGATTATAGCATCTAAGGTTAAATGAAACGTCTGACTTTAATATTAAATAACTTAGGGTGATAGCAAGTAGCTTCTTCTTTAGATAAATAAATCTACATTTCCCAATTATTTTTCTTTAACAATCAAGGGAATCAAACACTGAAACACAAAACCACAAGTAATTCTAAAGACTAAAAGACAGAAGCACGTTTGAAAGTTTTACAAGGATATATACAAAAATAGTTAAACTAATGTATATTTTCAGCATGTAAACTAGTTACATGATATACAAACAGGGAATTTATATATTTCCTACAAAATAAAAATCAATGTTGGTCCAAGTTCTTGGAAGAAAACTATATTCTTTTAAAGAAAATGAAAATATTTCTCAAATGAAAACTTAATTTAAGTCAAATTATACACTCTAGTTACGGCATTAGTTACAGGATGAATGACAAACTTTTAAACTTTCCTTGAAACACAAGAAAGCAGCTTTTGTCTCCTTTAGAGCTTTGGTTTACTTAACTACTCTGGAATTTCTCGTCTTAAAGAGCTCCTCTAACCGTGTTTTCCTTTTGAAGCTCCACCTTACAAAATATACATACACACACACGTGCACACAAGTGAAAAGAAACAGAAAGAAACCCAAACAAACTCCTTCTGAAAGCTCAATTATCTGAGTGCATTCTTTTGTTTTGTTTTTCAGTTACTATTTTGGTCCTTTCTTTGGAACGCTTCCTCCAGCGCACGAGGGACTCTGAATCTCCTCGAACAGCTCTGTGCTGCAGGACCTGGTAAGACTACCTTACCAAAGCAGTAAGGTGCATTCCTGATGCAAATGAGAACAAGTTGGTATTGTTTTAACTTTATGGAAATATTCTGACAGTACAGAACGTAAAAAGGCCTCTTATGAACAACCACGTCATAAAATGAGCTCCAGAAAGTTTACATCTGTGTCGAACTGATTTAATTTAAGCATACGCTCCTTAAGAAAATAGGTTTTCTCACTTACATAATTCCCCAGACAGGAGGTAACGTGTGCAGAAGCTGTCGCTAGCACTGCAGCGTGCAGACATCGTTATTTCAGATTAGCTTTTATTTTTTTTCCTCTGTTCTTTGATCGAAAACTGGCAAATTTCAGTCGACCACCAGATTTTATATTAAATGCTGGAAAAGTAAACTTTATTATCCAAAACCGAAGTGCACCTGTCTGTAGGAAATGCTGGAACAATTGCTGCTTTCTGGTTTTAAACAAATTTCTTACTCTATACTGAAACTGTAACTTTTGATATAGCACTGTGAGGATTGGAACTTAACACATTGGAACTGAGTAGAACTACAAGCAAGACAAATTAACATGTGAAATTAAATATTATTCTGTTCTAAAGTATGATCATTTTCCAAAAAAAAAAAAAAAAGGGAAGAAGAAGCATGGCATGTACATGTTAGATGTTAGATAATATGCTGACCCTTGAGAAGTAACGTCAAGCAGGAAACTTGGCCTTGCTGCTAAAAGTGCTGAGGAAGGTACTGGCAGAAGGCCAGGCTAAATGCCAGTCACCTCCACCTCTGGCCGCAGTGGTTTTTAAGGTTTTGCATCGGTGTACAGCACGTACTGCTATGGGATGACTTGCTCGGAGGAACAGACCCAAACATTCTCTATGTATTTTAATGATTGTTTTCTTAATTTGAATTCTTTAATACATAATTGTAAAGACAGGCAATTAGAAATACCTCAAAGATAGATGTGGGCCAAAGCAGCTTCCTTAAATGGAAAAGTATTACATTGCAGCTCAGGCTAAAAGTTCATCCTGAAGCTCTACTTTCTACTTCCTATTGTTTGTAGTAACCTTAATGGAATTCACCTGGTTGTTTAACCCAACTGAACACAATTTGTTCTTTTTCTAGAATTTGCTGTTTGGGCAACAGGCACCAGTACTTCTGCTTCTCTCTGAGGCTGGTTTGGTGACTGGGCACAGAGGTAATGCTTGTAAAAAGGCATATGTGCATGCAGCCAATATCTACCTGTCTGCGAAGGGGGCTTCCTAGCTCCCACTGCAGAAACAGGGCACGAGTTACACAGTAATTCCTACAAAACATGGCTCTCACACTAACTTGTATATTAATTAGAAAATAACTTTTTAAAGGAGTATCTGACTTGCTAAAGAGCATTCGATAGAACAGGTTCATCCGGGCCAGAGGAAGTTTGGCAGAAGTTCAGAAAACAAAGCTTTTGTACTTACTAACAGAAAAAAAAATACTTCACAAGAATTTTTCCTGCCTCCTTGCTCTCCCCCACTTCCCCAAGGAAATTCCAGACTGTCAAAAAATTCTGTTAAGGGAGTTAATTATTCCACTTTAGGAATTAGTGTCCATTGGATGCCCTTTGTGCTTTTTTCAAGAGCTCCACAAATGGCTTTCAAAAAATCAATGGAGCATAAGAAACTGAACTGCAGCGGTGTTACCAAATAAGTCATTTCATCAGTCTGCATGCTGAATTTAACGTGATCATTTCTGAGTGGACCGGTCAGATTCTGGACACGCTGAGAACTCGCACTGAAGTGTCCCAATTTACACATGCCGAGAATCTGGGCCGGTATTTCCGCTTCCTCTGCAGCAGAAGAGCTTTATTTTATTGTAATTTTGGATACAAAGACAGCAATGATGGATTTATTTAAAATACAAATTCAGGAAGGCTGGATAAATTCTCATGAGAATGCAAGGAATTTTTTAAACATACAGATGTGTGATTTGCATGTAAATCATCAACACATGGTAGAAAAACCATAAAAAAAGATTCATCCAACTTCCTATATGGAAGACATATATTTCCCCAGAGCTCTGAGGTTACTGTAACAGCTTATGCAAAACATGAAAGTGTGTACATTCTATGTACATCTAATACTTGTTATAAAATATCAATGTTTCAATTGTCTGACTCTAAATTATTATTTCTGCTAAACTGTATTTTGTTTTTCCAATGAAGACAGCCACCACAATCTGTTGAAAAGTACATCTAGAAAAGAACGCAAAGCTGAAAAGATAATACGAAAACCACAGCCCCTCCTTCTTAATGTCTCAACGTATAATCTTAAAGGAGTTGGTAACAAATGAACAAACGGTAACCTGCATAAAACAAGTAGTATAAAGACAAGTTTGCCTTTGCATAGAAAGGGGCTGCTAACTCTATTAAAAAACAAAGCAAAACAGATTTAAAGATGAATTGTTTACTAAGTGCCAAATCACCAATTTCATAATGAATGTATTTTGAAGCTACGGCGACACTCGTACACAACAAGCGATTACAGAGCTCAGTACCTTCCTTCAATGGTTACAACCCCGCGCGTACTGCTCTTTGGGACATACTCTTCTGTAATGTGGTTTTTTATGAGACCCTTGACATTTTTTCTTTCACCAAGGTAGTCTTTAGGTCACTATGGAACCATGTGGGTTGAACAGTTGTCCTGATGTGTCTTCACAAGAGTGCCACTTTCTAACCCATGCTGAAAACTGTCACTGCTAAAAACACTCATTTGCTTCCTATTCACTAATTCTGGGAATGTAAATCTTTTAAAATGTGAGACTTGTATTCTCTAAGACCAGATTTCAAGGAAACCAGCAAAAATGCTGGCATTTATCTTACCGTGCCTGCTGCAATGTGATAAAGGTGCTAAATTTTGGAAATTTATTCCGCACTCCTTACTTGGGCAAAACCTCCAGCGAATAAAATAAACAAGGAGTGCAGAACAGCCCTTTGTACCACTGTTTTTAAAGATGCTGCCACTTACAGTTATGACTTCATGGCGCATTATTTGTTCAAGTAGACAGTGTCTCAGTGAAAATGTCTAAATAAAAGAACACGTATATACAAGATTAGAAAGAACCCCTTACCTCTGATTTAAAAAATAAATAGCTGGTTTAGATGGTTATTACTGGAATATCATCTTTAAAGGAACAGGAAAGTCACTTGTAAAGTTGTGGCAATGGAACTGTCTTTCAGAGTTCTGTGACGTGCATTGGATAGCTCGGTGGTGGATGCGATGGCAATTTAATATTAAGGCGCCTGATATGACAGCCGTGACAGAGCAAGTGGCCCTCTAATGGGTAACAACGATGGCCTTCCTCGTCATTGAGCTGCAAGCCACAATCCTAGAAGAAAAATATACATCCCAGTTTCATGAGTGATTCAGGTAGGTCATCTTATATCAACACTGATTAACCCTGAAGCTCTCTCTCATGTCACAAAAGACAGCAAGGTCGAGAGTTTAAAGCAGGACAGTCATACACCATAAACAAAATGACATCACTAAAATATACTAGGACTATGTATACTAATACTAGCTCAATTCTAACATAATTCATAACTCCTCTTCATCTTATCAGTATTGAAGCAAATGGGACAAAAACCTCTCTAAAACTGTATTCCTTTTTCTGCAATAAGAAAGTCCAGTTCTTCAGTAGATTTCAGCTTTAGAATGAGAATCTACTGAGGTTTCACTGCAGCTGTTAAGCTGTCACACCAGGAAGAGATGGCACGAAAAGTAGATAAGTTTCCAAGCTTGACTACTGACTTCACATGATGAACAGATGGTGGATGGCAACTTAAATGACGTTTCATAGAAACTGGACATTTGCAAAGTGTCTGTGTGAATACCTCAGAATACTGGTACTGACTGAACTAGCGTATCTGGATGCAGCAGTGACCCGATGTGTACAGTTTGAGAGCCTAATTTGAGGCTATTAGGCAGTAACCTACCCCTGCTAACACATGGCTAACACCCTGATTACTGTACATAAATGTACTCTGCCATTCTCGGCAGATGTGGAAGCAGCTTAATTTGCCTCAAACTGGAAAGAGAATGGGGAAATGAATAATGAAACAGAACAGAAAATAAACCCCCATTGGGACATTCTAATATAATGTCAATAGGCTGAGAAAGAAGGGGAGGGAGCTGTCATCTTAAGTGAAGCCTGCACAAAGCAATAGTTCAGAGAAGAAGGGAGGGCAATACAGCTCTCCACATGCTGAAATGTCCTATGCCAATTTATCTTGAGTATCAGCTACCTCTGTTGGAAGGAGCTGGCTAAGCGCATAGGCTACTCAGATGTAGGTTCGCATACGTTTCAGGATACCCAGAATTTTGCTATCCTTCTCCCTCAATTAACCTCTCCCTCTGTAAAACCATTTTTGAGCTAGATTGCATGAAAGGTTGATCTCAAATTAACGAGTTTGTCTCCTTCCTCATACTCCTGGGATGCACAGAGAATGCTCAACTGAGCTCTCCTCCCTGTGAAGCAGGAGCACTACTCCCAAAACTTGATCTGCTCCAATAAATGTTTAAATGTTCTGCACAAAAACAATGTCACTGACGCCCTCCTCTCTTATGTAGTAAACAAGTGTTCATCCAGCATGGAAATACACAGATCCTCCGGAAGAGCTTTCAAGCACAGGGTGAAGGTCTTTCCCTACATAAGCAAATATATTCAAACCTCCTAAGATCACAGCCACACAAACTGTATCCAAAAAGATCAGGAAAAAGAGAATCAGAATTTCCTCTATGTTCTCTCCCCATCTACGGAGAAAATTCCACCAAAATGAAACTCAGCCTGTTAAATTAATATACCCCCCCCAAAAAAAGGAACCTTATTTGGTACTACTGGAAATAGCAGCGCCACTTGCAGCCCAGCTAGCACTCATTCCTCCAACTCCCTTCAGGAGCCACGGTGCACAGCCCTACCTGCCCAGGCATGCAGGAGTAGCAAATGCACCTACTGAGAGGAAAGATGTTTGGTATAAGCAAAGCCTTGTCCAGCGTCTCTGCACAGCTCCTCCACAGCACTCACCTCACAGTGATAGCACTCCACATGGTAGTCTTTGTCCATTGACACTACTCTGATGGTTTCTTCAGATCCCTGTTGGAGAAGCACAGAAAAGGTAAGAGTGGGCCTTTAAGTGGTGTTTCCTCAGTCTTCTTTCAGTGCCCAACCTATGGCTTTGGAAAGGTGCTTCTGCGTGGGAAATCTCTTCTCCTTTTGTAGAACAGAGCTCTGTAACTGCTGAGGGTCTTGCCCCTCCATGCACTGCACTGCAGTACCAGTTTTCCTGTTTAGCAGCCCTGTGGGTGTCTGAAATAGGTCATAAAGGTAATTTGGGAAGTGTAGCTGAAATTTCATGCTCAAAAGACATTTTTCTCTCGAAATAAAATCATTTTCCAGGGCACCCAGAATTTGAACAAATTATAAGCCAAACACTATGACATAATGACTAGGTCACTACTCCTAGTAGATGTCCTGGCCTCTCTTTTACGCAATTCATTCCTCTCAAACTAGCTGCTGCACAGCTGTTCTGTACATGCACATGGCGGTGTGTGTACCCTATGGTTATTTGCATACCTATCCAGCAGGTAATTATGCACACAGGGCAAAGCCTCAGTGTGACGGTGAATGCAGTGGAGTTGTGTAATACCTGGCAGAGTGCCCTGCCAAGCTGCCCATACCCTTCCTGTAACTTCACAGCCTTTCCCTGAGCCACTTCCATGCCTCTGAAGACAGAGCTCATGAAATTTGCTGACCCGCATTGTTTCCAGTTCCAGGTGCGGTTAGAGCATCAGATATGACGTAGACTATGTCTGAGAGAAGCCACGGGCAGGTTAGCACCTGCACTGCTAGACTTGAACTAACCTATGAAACCTCTGTGGGAAAGAACATGGAGTCTATCCTGCTAACCATCAGATGAGTCAGCAGTAGGACCGCATTTTTACCTTCTTTTAATTATTATTAATTTTTTTAATCATGTTTTAAGACATGAAACTAGAACAGCTCTATGGAAACTTTACTTCGTATAGCACCATCATCAGGGCATGAGGTTCTGGTTCAGCTTTCATAAGGTTTTTAATGTTGTGAGACCTGGCCATTTAGCAAAAATAATAATGACAAATGTAGGATAATGTGGAATGGTGAAGGCGGGCACGCTGAGGCTCCAGCCACAGGCTTTACTAGGGCACAACAGCTTACAGGAGGCACACTCTGGCTTATATGCACCTGATGAGAGGACGAACAAGGTGCTGAAGGCCTTCCTTGTGAGCAGGCTGGCCAGCGACACAAGCAGTGGGAACTCAGAGGGTCCTGTAGCTGATGGAGTTTAAAGGGACATCACTATGGGCAGGCAGAAAGGGATCATCTTTTCCAGAGTCTTACTGTGCTAACTAT
The DNA here is from genome assembly GCA_030625065.1 of Alectoris magna. NCBI lineage: Eukaryota > Metazoa > Chordata > Aves > Galliformes > Phasianidae > Alectoris > Alectoris magna. The sequence continues at coordinate 8,946,953 of CM060571.1, read as the reverse complement.
ACCATCACAATGGTCTGAGGTTGCAAGCAGCAGTCATTCATTTGGCTTTCCTTTAAGGCAACTTTTCTACCTCCTTTTCCACCCTTTAACCACTTTATTACGGTGACCTTCCAGGACAACAGGCTGTGTGGCCTTTTGAGGGTCAGGGTAACCCCTCAGCTGTCTTTTCAAGCTTGCGCATCATAACAGATGCACATCAAAAATGCAAACATAGCGGACAAGGAAAATTGCTACTTGAGCTAACGGGAAATTCTGAAAATAAACAGGGCTTTACTTCTTGGATTGTTCTTGCAGCCCCAGTTAAAGCTTTCAATTAAACGAGATTTATAACAGCATAATTAAGACCTGGAAAGCACCCTAATGATACAAAGTAATATGCTACGTAAGCACTATGACTATTACAACCTCTGGGAATGTTTGGGAGTGACATTACTGCTGAACTGTATTTAATTTAATATCTGACATACATTCTGGAAGGAGGAAAAGTTCTTGGAAAGTGTTCTTATGCCAACAGCTGTTTTCTGTAAAGAGTCTGTGCACATTAACATGTACCTGTGCTGGTAGAATCGGCTGGTTACAGGAAGCGCATTTTGGTGCAAAAACCCTAGGGTGTAAGAAGAAATTGTTCAAATCACATTTAAAGTTTCTTAATAAAGTATAACCAGGAGAACTATTCTAACCGTGCCTTCTTCTAGCAAAATGTAAACCTGGGTTTGAAGGCATCTCTACGTTTTTTTACAATATTCAGGGAAAAGGAGACTTAGAAAGGCATATCTACCCCAGCTTTATTGCTTAGGTCTTCTTGACCTCTAAGTATTATCAACCCAGCCCTCTTCCTATACGTGCCCTTTCTTTCACCTTTCTTTATTCATAAGGCCATTCAAATTCTGCAAAGTAGCTCCTGACCTGGGGCCTGTCACCAGCTCACATGCTAAATGGGAGAGTGACTGATCTCAGCTAGGATCTATGTAACCCAAACTGGTTTTACCCATAGCTGCATTTTATGGCAGTCACTGGGCCAACATCACTCCATCCTCACAATACAGTCAGACCAGTACAACTGAATTTCAAGGGATTTCCTCTTGCTCCATGAGCTGAGTTACTGGTTGGCTGCAGCAAAGAGAGCATTTACATTGCCTTTGAGCGGGAGTAGAAAAGAGTCCAAAAGCAATCACTTCTTAAACAATAAAACTTCATCAGGTGAAGGTAAGATCATTCTAACACCGGCTGCTAATTCTATGTCTACTGTCCCATCTAACTTGATGTAACTTATATTCCCAAGTATCATGCACCACTAGCATCTGGACACTAGCAGAACCTACCACTGCTTGCAGAAACAGCCATGTCTAATTAGTGATGGAAGTCCTGAAAGAAGTAGAGAAGCAGCCAACAGAGAAATACATCCTCTGACACAACCTCATTTTCAACCTCACTTCGCCCTTGAATTCCCCACAGGACCCACCAAGTGAGTTTTAGGATAACTTTAAAACACTTTACAAATGCAATGCGTGAGAAGAGCGCTAAGGGACAGCTGAACAAATAGGAATAACTCTTCATCTACTGCAAGGCTCAAAGCTATACCAGTAACTTAACCAGTATAAATCTTCCAAGCATGCAGTGGATTTGATTACTTACGTATGGTAGTCTTTGACACAGTAAATATTGTTCTCCACATCTACAGTGAAGGGGACTCCATCCAAACACTCGTTACATACCACGCAGCGGAAGCAGCCAGGGTGGTATGACTTTCCAAGGGCCTGTAAGATCTTAAGAGGCAAAGAGTAAAGTAAATGGTTGCACAATTACATGAAATCCTTCCTCGTATACTGCCGTGTCCAACTTTTAAAATGACAGTGAGAAGCACATGCTTTGGGATGAAATTACCAATCTGGAGCTCTGTCAGCAAGGGGCCTATTAAAACAATCAAGTTCCTGATTTCTGTGGATTTCTATCAGGCTCCCAATAATGACAGAGATCTGTGAAAATCAGATTAAGTAAGTCCCATCAGTATTAGCTCTGCACAGCCAATACCGCTCAACAGAAATTAAGCTCAGCTTTGGAGACCTACAAAGTAAAATAGTAAAACGGACAAATAAACAGGTGTCCCTTTGCTAACACTCCTGTTCCACCACACCTACTGACCAGTTATCACTCAGTTATAGGGGCCCATCAGTTTTGGTTAAAATCTGTATCGATGGGTAATCAAAACTGCCCAGGCTTCTGCTATGCTGACCTTCCCTACTGCCTATCTATCTCCTATGGAGATATTCAAGACCTGTCCAGACATCTACCTTTGAGGCCCATTGCAGGATACCTGTTTTAGGAGGGGCGTTGGGCTCAATGATCTCTTGAGGCCCCTTCTAACCCCTGTGATTCTGTGATTTTAAAGGCTTCACAGAAAGCCTTTATTATGCAGTCTTCTCAATACTGTTATAGAATCCCTTCCACTTGGTGGAGGTGGCATGGCACAGGGCCATCAAACTTAGCACACCAAGTTCAAGGACTAGGTTCTGGGAAGGGTTAGACAAGTCTCCATCTTCAGGCAACTCTCAAGAGGTTACAGCACCAATTGTGCATGTTTCAGCTGTAACCACCACCTTTGGGAGGTAATTTCACAAAAGTTTCCGCTAGCAGCAGCACTCAGCTACTTATAAGACTGTACAGGGAGAATCTCCACTGGCAAAGCTCATGTGGCCCTGCAGCTGTTTCTACAGGTAAAGCTCAACAGGAACTACGACATGGAGCATAGCTCTCTGTTCAGTGACTGGTATCAGACATTTTGTTGCTACCCAGATGCAACTTATCTTTAGGCATGCATTGCTATCCAAACAGCTACATAACAAGCACTATTAGCCCGGTGTGGTTGTGTAGCCACCCTTTGTGCAGAACGGTACTTTCAGCCCTTGAACAGCTTCAGGCTGCACTCAAGCCTGTGAGGCTGCAGCACTGTTCCTCAGTTGCACACCAGTAATGTGACTGTGCAGACATGTGTGCTGTCTGTGCACTCCTAAAGAGGAACGCAAAGCAATTAGCCAAATAAGACTGCTTAATTCCTGGAGCTCCCAAAGCAGGTTCCTTTTTTTGGAGTATACTTGCTGATGGGAGAAAGGCAGACCTGCCAAGCTTCCAGCTACTGAGCTCCACCAACGAGATACTATAGACTCTTGCCTGGCATCCTGCAATTAAAGGCCAGTTCAAAGGATGCAAGTTGTGATACCCCTCCCCCTCCCAGCATGACACAACTCTAGAATTTGCTCTTGGGCTAAAACGAACAATATCCTTGTCCAACCAGTGGTGCCAGGATATGTGCCAGAATTCTCATTAGTGAAGTCTCTGTTCCAGCTCCTACTGCACCTCTGTGTTTGCAGTGTAATTGCTGCTTCTATTATGTGCACAAATAAATGTTCGTATTCATTTTTAAAGCAAGAGGAAAACACTGCCATGCATGTGATCTGCACTTCTTCAGTGCGCAAACCATTTTACTTGGGAATTTCTGCTTAGAAAGAACAGATGAAATTTATCCTGCTTTCACCCAGAGGAGGATGCCAGCAGTATCTGGCTGAAACCATAGCTCTTCATTTTCTTATAAAAGTAACTGACCACCGTCTCCCTGCAAATCACAGTAGCAAATAACGGATTTTAACAGACATAGAGCAAGTGGCAGAAGGTAAACAAAGCAAGAAGCAAGTCACAGAGCTGGCAACAAACCTCAAGACGACTGCTAGCATTCCTCTCTTTTCTAGCCCCGACCTCAACCCCACTGAAAAAGCTCTCATCTTACAGAGCACGACTTGTTTTCCTTTACCATGCTCATACCAAGCTGTGGCTTATATTCTCCCTTTAGTATCAAAATTCAATTTATTTTTTTTCAATTGGCATGTGGAGGAAAAATAGTATCCCATGATCTCAAGTATAAGAGAAGCCCAACTTCATGTACTTTAGAGCAATTAAGCATGAATATACGTTAGGTTACAGTTCTGCCTCAATTTGAAAAATTACCTTTGCAATAGTGGAGACACAATGATGTTCTGACTAGAGAATAAGCACCATGTCTAACAGACCACTATCCAAAATACATCAAAAAAGATATCCCACAGTTAGTTAGTTCTGGTCTCTTACCATTTCCATTATGAGGTGTCCACAAACAAAGCACTTATCTGCTGTTTGCTGGAAACCTGAGTACTGTTGAAATAACAGAAAGAACAGGGTTATTAGTCACCACTCTTTTAGCTGCACAGATACATAAACATCAAACTGTTTTTCATCCCGTGCTGTACATGACAACGAACTATACAACAGATCTACTGCCATATGTTTTCCTTTTCACTGGTGTGAGGGGATTACACGTTATTTCAGATCAAGAAGTTGGAGGTGAAATTATTACTGTTATGCAACAAAGTGATTATGAAGAAAAGGGTCTTGGCAGACACTTTGGTGGGCCTGAAAAGTCAGCTGTGGCAGCTGCCACGGCTCCACACTAAAGAATATAGCTTATATAATCTTAAACTTTGAAACTTGTGCAAAAGAGACCGGAGTGTTGAGGAGCACATACAGAGGTGGCTATTTCCGCAAGATACTGTTCTGAATTGCGCAGTCAAACTGGTGTGCAAGTCTGGACAAAACAGATGAGTTCACCTCCCTGCTTTCAAGTAGCAGCTCTTGTATCAAAATGCTTGCTTTTGTCTTCTTCTAACTGAGGTAGAAAAAGGGCCTTGCTGCTCGGGATGCTTCTTGGCTGCACTGTATCTCAGTAACCATCTGGCTAGACTATTTCATAAGGTTGCAAACTCAAGGGTTACTGGAAACAGGTGGATAGGTCCTGGCAGCACAGACAGCAGAGGATTAACAATAACTCAAACCCAGCTAATTCTAAAATCCTGCTGGAATGAATTTACTGGTACCATCTGGCTGTCGTTTGATAAGGAATGCAAAGGAGCATTTACCCAGCTATTGATTAAGAAAGAACCTTATTTCCCAAGAAGAGAATGGCTTAGTGGTCACATTAATGTCATTTAGTGCTAACTAGATTGTCATAAATTACACCGTTTATCAGAAAGAATGGTTTTACAGACACAAAATCACTCTTTATACGACTTACCCTATTATATTAAAACCCTGATTTGTTTTTAACAAGAGAATTGTTATTTGTCACATTCAGAACTACACTACTCTATTAAGAGGACTTTGCAAAATGGTAATAAGTCTAATAGCAGTGATAAAACATTTCACAGGCTTGGGACACTGTCCCTTTACCACTACACCATTCTTTCTGATCACAGCATTGGTTTCAGACAAATCGGAAACCTGGTTTACTGACAGCTGGTAGATTAGGCTTTGCTTATGCTTTACCTCTCTTTGGACTGGAAAACGATAATAGGCAGGGAAACCAGCAGCACCATTTTCCCATATGATGGCAGTGCTGTTTAGAGGTAAACAATATACCATCATCTCTTTCTTTGTATCCTACCCGTCAGTCAACTTCAACTCTGCAGTGTTTGTTCTTAACTTTGAGAATTCAGACATGGCTGTTGTGTTAAGTTTACGATTTTAGAAGCAGAGCTTACAAAATCCTAAAATACTAATTAAAATTATCAGCCTGTGTCTTTGAAACAGTTGATTACTATTAAGCTTCACAAGCCTTGTGTGTACAAGACAGAAATTGTGACTTGCTCCAGACAGCAGACAAGGGAGAATGGCTTCATTATTATCTGTCAGCACACTGAGGAGCCTCAGAGCTTGTAAACAATTTAAGTCCATGAGAAGAGGGGTTTGATGATACAGACTTGAAGTCTTTTTCATTACTGACATAGCTGGAGGTGGGAAAAGAAATTTTGGGCATACCAGCCCTTCCTCATAATCTAGAGACATGAAAAGCAGATTGAGGCGAGACAGTGAAATAATTAATGGGTTGATAGGCAAGATCCTAGCCGAGAAAGCCATATCCTAGCTATCTTTCTTGCACACAAAGCAGTCTGTACATACAGTTTCATTCTAGATGAAGACAGAACGAGGCTTACTTTATAAAGTTTTCAAATTTTTTTTTTTTCTGAAGATGACAAACAGACCAGCCCCAAACTAGACAAATACGTTCAAAAGACTACCGGCAATATGAACCCCGGACAAATATGTGTATTTTTGAACTTTCCCAAGCATTCATTACAGATGATCATTAAGAATATACAAAAATATTCAAAGAGTTTGTTATAAAATAATTGCTCTGAAATTCAGAGCTCAGAATGAAGCCTTATCCTTTACTGTCACATCCATGGATTAGAAGTAAAGATGCTAGTTACCAAAATGCAAAGAAAACAAATGCTGAAGAGCTAGTAGAATATTCTTCCTGATTACTTGGTTTGGTCCCAGATGTCTTCTCCCATATTTACCTTGCCCTTGATTTCTCTCTCATAGTAACGATCTCAGTTTATGTGCAAGAATCAAGACCTACATAATCCAACTCCCAATTATATTTATACTAGAATAAGACTCTAGAAAACCTTGAGACATGATTAACGTATGCCAGAACAGAAGGGTGAAAATAAAGTAGAAGATTTAGCAGGCTCAACTTTTCTTTTGTTCGCTGTCCACTAAACTTTGATTATCAAACAGGCAAAAAATGCCTAATCATTCTAAGTGTCTTTGTGTCAACGAAGAGAAGAACAAATCCCCTTCTGTCTCAAGTACTTAGGACCGATAGTGTCCTTCTGTGAAAATTTTAGGGTTTACGAACGACTCTGTCTGATGTGCAAGAATTTAACAATGAATTTTGAGCATATAATGGACAATTATGCATGGAGGTTAATCCCACCAAGTACTGTAGGAAAACATTTCTCCTGTCTGCGCTGAATCCTTCAACCAATGTTGGTTGTGTAGCCAGGGCCTTTAAAGTTCAATATTCTCATCAGGATTTTCAGAAGCAAAAACAAACAAAACAAAACCAAGCATGCCCGACAGAGGCTTCAAGACCCTACGTTTCTACCTTAGGCAACATCAGATCTTTGAAAGGACGTGTCGCTGCTTCTCCTTCACATGCCTAACGGTGCCCAAGGAGAGACCGATGCACGTCCCTGCTGTTACATACTCAGTAAAACAAAACCTTCCTCCTGGAAACAGACCCTGGAATCTCATTCAGACCCATTTTCTTCTTTGATGGGGATGTTCAAAACCTGCTAAAGGTTTGTGCAAACAGATTGAGTGGGTTACATTTCAGTAGGTGCAGCAGTTACCGCCAATGTTATGAAGCTGTAAAAACTGTTACAGCACTGAGAAGTCACTGAATGTGACTGTTAAGCCTAGAAGTGAGATTCTTACCCTTTTATGCCTCAAGGGCTTTTGAGAGGGATGATCAGGAGCTTTTGCCAAAATGCTGTAGGCATTTAATTCTGAAAACTAATTTCTGAATTGGGTGCTATGCTAATAATGTATTCCAACCCCAGGCTGCCTGTAATCCCTCACAGACTCTCTTCTCCTTGGTTTCCCATTAGCAGAGCATCTGTCTTCTCACTGCTCTATTGTTTGCGCTCTGCATGGGACCCTTAGTACATGGGACACAACAATGCAAGAAATTCATGGGGTCACATTAAAAGAGGGAGAGAATATCAAATTTGGTTTCATGCAGATGGTTGGGGTTTTTTTGTTTGGTTTTTTGGCTTTTTTTTGCACACACATTTAAATGCAGCGATTAAACTGAACTGAACAAAATGGAGCCTCCACAGACTCAAAGATACTGGAGCCTCAGAGCAGGTGGCAGAGATTAAACTAAAGCAAAATAGTCCAGAACTTTACCCTTCATCTTGCCGGGAAACCTTTCATATGCCCTATTGCTGCGCCCTGTCTTGCTGCCAGTAAGGAAAGACTACCACAGCACCGTATCTTCATGCTTCTGCATTTCCACTTAGTTGCAGCTGAAGGACATGGATTGGGCAAGGAGGGACTTTACGTTCAGCACAGAATTTGTTGGACTGTGAGAAACACTGCCAAAACCCAGGAATTCAGCTGGTAACTAACTCTGCCTTTCAACGCACGTGACTTGGATTTGTCCACTTCAGATGAATGGTATCAGTGTTACGGAACTTGGAAGTCTCTCCTATTCCAACCTACAGCAGTCAGCATCTTGAAAATACTCACAGACTTCCTCAAACTTACATCTACCAGAAATACTGTACAGCAAATCCCTTTCCAAGCCTTCATTCCATTACTCTGTTAAACATATCAATAAACAGTGTTTGTCTGTTTTCTGACTGGAGAATGCATTTTAATCGCAAATCTCCTAAATGCAACATCCTAGCAATTATCTAGAACTACATTTGCTCTGTGACTTCCATTAGATATCAAATGGACACAAGCTACGACTTAAATCATTTACCTTTCAACTGGATTCTGTTTTTCCTGAGAGAGTCTCCCTCAGCAGCAATGGGCTCTCAGACTAATGCACTAGTCCCAGTGCTCACCTCCCAAACATTTATACTCTTTGACTCCGGCTGACACCAGCTTCCATTACACTAAATAAAAGCTATCTTCCTAGGGATGCAGCAAGTGGGACAGGCCATTTCCCACTCTGCCGGGCTTGGAAAACAGCATGTATGCAAATTGAAAAGAACAGCCTCATTATCATTAATATTTGCATTTCAGCCATGTATGTTAGAGGGCCAAATTAGGATCAGTGTCTCATTTCACTTGGTGCTACAGGAGATGAAGGTGCAAATCACTCGGTTAGCCCTCCATTAATATCGTACTCCTTGCTCCTATGATCTTTGTCTCCTCCTGGCCAGTCTTGCACACACCGCCCCTTTCATACCTTCAAAATCATTGAGAGTTTTACAATTGTGGATGTAAGATGAGGCCCAGTATGTTCTCTGTAACCAACTTCTGTGTTGCAGCAGCCAGTTACAGAGCAGAGGCTATGGCTGTGGCAAGGAAGGGGGTGTTAGGAAGAGGTACCAGTTGCTGGTGGGAAGGAATGATTAGAAGCCCTGGAGAACTGGAATGTGGGGGAGATGTGAGAGGCAGCCAGCACTGTTTCAAGGCACAGCTCTGTCAGCACTGCAGTTGCTACCCTCTGTCTGCTACAACCTCAGCCCTTGCTCCTCTGGAGTAGGAGGGAATGCAACCAGGGCAGGAAGCACACCATCATGGCGGGGCTGGCCATACTCGGGGACACAAAGGGCGGAAAGAGGACGCCCTAAGGCCTCCCACCATTGTATGTCTCTCTGTATGGTTGGCATCTGCAAAACGACATTTTTAGAGCTTTCCCCTTTGAGGATTTATAGGCAAGGTGATAGATCTTCCTCCAGTCTTATTCACTGAAATGGATGAACAAATTTAGATGAAACCTTCAACAAAAACTGACAGCAAAGTTAGCCGGAGGCAAAATCCCAGCACAGAGAAGTTCAGCCTAAAAGATTAAACTTGGCAAAGTTGTAAGACAGGGAAAAAAATCATCTTAAAAGGGGAAGTTTTGTATGACCTTAATGCTATGCAGTGCAGCTTGTAGTGTCAGTAATAGGTTATTTCCATAGCATCTGAGTCTCTTCCAGCAGTGCATTAAACAACGTAACAAACAGCTGTCACAAGGTTCATTTTCCCTCTGATCTCCTCCCTAGAGGGAAATTCTCTCATTTCTTAACCTCTGCTGGACCCCCAACTCAGTAGTGTTCATTACCTCAAGAAAAAAAGGAAAAGTCCATTAAAAGTTTAAAAAAATGTGGTAACAGATCTAAGATTCAGGCTGCTTTGTGACATTTTAAAAGTCTTTTTCTCCAAGAGTAACAGTAATTTATTTTAAATTTCTTTACATGATATTTAAGCATTGAACAGGAAAGACAAAATTATTGAGCTGTTTTTCCTTCACCCATGATTAGGCAGCAATTTATCAACAAAATGGCAGAAGCACATCTGACTGGGATTATTTACTACACAGTAAGGAATTTATTTTTTGTTCACTTCACCAGGAACACTGTCCCTGTTATGGCTAGTTAGCCATCTGTGTCCTAAGAGCTTTCAGGGAAGGATTAAACTGTCATTTGTTTTATTTCCTTTCATGAAATAAGTATCCTAAGAGGGCTGAGGCAAGAGCTGGAAATTGCTGGACTTGCTACCTTAAGGTGGCATGAAGAATAAATGTATCTTCCCTGGAGCTATAGCAAACCAGTGAAAAGTTAGGGCTTTCTGGTTTTGTTCTTTTTACTGCTTCTATTCATTAACACAGTACTACTACCACTACCAGAAACTGTAGATTAAGAAATCTCTACAACATGCCTAGATAGGATCAGGATTATCTGTCACTGTGATTTTTTTCCTAAATCTGATTCATTCACTGCATTTAGCCAGTGTGGCTTGGATCTACGCACTGGCAGAATTTGCAGCGGATCAGGACCGGGACCAGGAGGCTGACAACAAATAAAGAAGAGAGTATTGCCACGTCTCCTCCTGTAGTAGCGGTTCACCAGCCCTAACACACTGATTCAGAATCCCTCACACATCAAGGTTAGCACTATTGTCCAAGGATGATCCCCGCAGTGCCATGTGGCATCTTCCCTCCGTCTACAATTCTACAAGCATGTCTAAAAACTTATAGCATCTCTTCCCTGGAAAGAATGAGCAAAATAACCTGCCTGATTTGGAGAAAGATAATCTGTGCCCTCAATAAGAGCAAACATGTGGGAAAACTATCTGTCAGAAGAATGTACCTTGCGGATACTGCCAGTGGTTTTTGATGGGTGTATCTGTGCTTTGGATAGTTTTATGGCTGCACAGTGGAAATTGCTCATAATGCAATTTTAAAGCGCAGACAACATCTGCACTTCTTTAACACCTCTGTCCAAAAATTAAAAGCACCTTCCAAAGAGAGGGTCAGATTTATATAATAAATATCCAGGTCAACAGCTGCAAGGTTGTAACTTTGACAACACTCCTATATATATAAGACCATGTAACTCATCCTCATCAGTTTTCAGGGAAACAAAAGCCAAGGAGGCAAGGACACCAACAGGAGACAGCATTTTCTTAGCAGGAATACAATCACAATGTAGGTCAATTGCTACTGTTTTCCTCTCCAATTTTTTTTTTCATGTTCCATGCCTAAGAATGAGACCAGAATCTGACCCAGCCTGCATCTGACTGCATTTAATACTCAGAAAGAAGTTGCAATGAGACAATCCACCTCCCCACCATTTTGACTAACATCCTACGATGGCACTATCAGCAGCTGATCTGTATATAAATCTGTAGTAACGTTTGGAGTTTTAAATTTTCAGTTATATTGAAAAAAAAATTGGCTCTATTTTGGACAGAGAACACCTCTTTTTAGACAACACTAGGCTTCTGCACTGCTTGGGAGCAAGATCTGGAGGCAAGAAGTAGTTAAAGTGATTTCCTTTTTGAATGCTACTATGCAGCCTCTTCCTCTGACTGCTGTGTTCTGAGCTTGCTCAGTCCACAGGACTCCAAAATAGACAAAGTTGTTTTAATTAGAGAAATAAGGCAATTTCTGGTATTCTTGCTATGAGGTTTGCTCAAGGGAAAATGAAAGAGAGCAAAATCACTTTTTGAGAAGCAGCTAGGTTAATGCTGGCAGGGATAACTTCAGAATTTAATTTCGTTTACTGCAATTTGCTGCAGTCCTTCAGTCTGTTTCTCTCTCATCTCCCCATGCAAGGAGAAATCTGTTATGATGCGCCTGCAGGAGGATTAGGCTTAAAAATCTATACCTTAAGTGTCCAAACAGCTCCCATAGTTGCAAAAAATGTATTCCTATCAGGTCCTTAACCTGTTTTGTTGGGAACATCACTGCAAGCGTCTCCCTACAGAAGCCTACTTCAGAACATGTCAATTCCTTACTCAAATCTGGGATGTTCTCCAAAAAGATGTAGATTTTCAGATTCAAAATTGCCTTGCTTAGGCTGAGATTACAAGCTGATAGCAACAACCATGTCCACTGAGTCTGAATGAAAGGTTTTGGTCATGGAAAAAGTACATTCTGACACAGTACAAAATAAAAATCCCAAAGGGTCAAAAGCCCCTCCACCTCACACTCTACTTTTTCTCTGTCTTTCTACACTTCTACAGAAACAGGGACAAGAAAGAGTTGAAAAAAGCATGGAAGAAAATAACATTTTCGCTCCAAAACACAGGCAAAACAGTAACGTATTTCAGTTACAACAGGTAACCTTTCTGCACAATATATAACCAGCTCTTCTCAAGAGTTTCCAGCTGCGGTAGGCTGAGAGAACAGGTATTACACATGAAGGCAAACATGGCTTACATTCTAAGAATTTCCATGATTTTCATGAATTGCATTGATGAGCAAAGCATTTGTGTAGTCTGAACTGCCAGTAATACTTTTGTTGTGGGATACACTCTGAGTAATTCCCTTGCAAAAAGGATGGATATATTTTCATTAGAAATGGAAAGCTGTTCTGGAAGACCCATGCTTCTAAATGAATGGTATTTCAATAAACAGCAAAGGTGCTGCAAATTCAACGTACTGGTTTCTCCAATTCATCATCCTATAAGCTAAAGCGTTCAACGTAGCAGTTCAATTCCCAGCCACACTGTTCACTCATTCTTAATTATAAAGGTGTGCCACTTATGAAATCTCTGTGTACTGCACAGTCCGCACCTTTAATTGTGCAAATATGTTATTTTTGGAACAACACAACCCAGCAATAAGCTTCCTTTTTCTTTTCACGACTCAGTTTCTATTAACATACAGCATTTATAAAAACTCTGGGCACACGGAGAGAAAATTAGTTGCTCCTCTGTGGCTAAGGGGTTTTAGCTAATCACAGTAACGCTCCACATCACTCCTAGCAGAGCTGTGACACTAGAACTGCACCTGTGACAAAGCAACATTGCACACAGCGGGGATGTGCTCCAGACAGAAATGTCTTCCCTCTTGTTGTGACTGGCATTCCCCAGATGTTTAACCTTGAGTTCGGCAGGCTTTGTGGATGCAATTAAGCCCCATGCTTAAGCAGCTCCATTGTTTATTCTTGTAATTTTACCTTGTAATGGCTCTTAACCGTTACACACTTGGTTTCATACCCACCTCTTCAAACTATGGGCCCAATCCTGTTACGGAACTAGTAGTAAAATGTTTCCCAATTCTAGCACCGGCAGAAGGATACTCCAGAAGACAAAACCAACTCTCAAAGCAAACAGCCCAACATAAAAAAACAATTTGGTCTAAAAACAATGAGAAAAATGCCTGAAGTCTTACTTACTAGGAAGTCTTCTTCACAGTACACCTTGCCATTGACATTGTAGAACGCTTTTCCTCGTAGTCTTCTCCCTGTTAAAATATTGTACTGTCAGAGTTTTGTACTTTCTTCCCAAACGCAGTTGTTCAGGATACCAAATACAAAGCATGCCCTGCTGCGCGTGTTAGCGTGGCCAGCTCCTGGCATCTTTCCTCTTGGCAGCATCTATCCAAGTACACGGGTGAGGATTAGCCTGCAGTCTCCATTCTGCATTAACAAACTCCTTATCAACCAAACATTAGTTTTGAGTGATAGAACTCAGCTGATACCAGTTCCCGGAAAATTTGACATCTAAAACCAAAGAGGATTATTCTGAGGGGAAAGGCTCATTTGTAAATTGATACAATTTCCTTAGCAAGTGAAACCACACCACTGGAATCCACTGGATCACATCCACTAGAAAACATCAGCAACACATTTGTCTCTGAAGGACCACATACACAGAATACAGTATATGGCTGTTCCTGTCACTAAAGCATCAATCAATGTCAAAACAACTATGCACTGAACTACCTGTGATACTAAGGCAGCACTGGTCACATGTGAAGGTGGATACAGAAAATCACACTGAAAACAAGGGATTTCATTAAATCTTACAGAACTCTACTGACAAAGCCTGTGATCATCACGAACTGGCAGCACCCCTTACAGTTCAGAAATACACAACAGACTACAGCGAGCCCCAACAAAAAGGATATAAAAAAAGGAACTCAGAAATAACCGAGCCCAGCCAGATTTTAGATACCACACATGAGATCTCTGCTGTACACCAGAACTGCTACATCAAAGGGGAAGAGATTTTATCACTGTAAAATCAGCTAGTGGATGGAAACCAAACCAGTGCTAACTCACCTCATTTCCGCTCCCTGTCAGGTTCCCAGTGGCCAAAGCTCCCAAATATTTTGATGCTCTCACAAGCCACTTGCAGCCTAGGCAGGAAGATGGCACAGTGCATACTGTGGGCTGCATACCAGCTGCAGATGAGAGCGCACAGCAGCAATACTGTCAGTGACACTAGAGTAATGAAGAGGGCAAAAGACTCTGTACTACAGGTCAACAGAAAATCTCTCCCAGGTCACTACTGAAGCTTTTTATTCCACAGAACAAGCTTGGACTCCTCCAAGACAGAGCAGCTGCCCCATAAACACTGCCTATCTGCGGTGGGTTCAACTCTCAGGGCCAGAGAGCTGAGCCAGTTGGCCAAGCACAGAGGGGCAGAAGCACCCCGCCATGGTTTCCATAAACAGCGTTGAGGAAAATATGATTAATTTTCATTGCTTAAAAGTGCCTTTTACACGTTGCCCCTGTGATCCAATCCTGGGAAACAGTGTGTGGCACAAAAAACTTAGGATCTGGACTGATGCTCTTGGGAAATCACATGCTGCATGTGGTTGTCTGGCGGTTTTACTGTCGTGGCAGAGGGAAATGCTTCTTTTGTGTGCACATTCTTGGGCTGTCGATCTCACAGGCTGCTGTCTCCATACTGCTGGTAGGTGGAGTCAGCACTTGTTTGTCTTTCCAGCTGCCTGGTAGCTCTGGTGGGGACCAGAAGCCCGGCGGCGTAGACAATGCACTGAGACCATCAATCTTCTCTGAGACTCTTAGGTAAAACGGCTCTGCGTCATATATCACAGAAACAAGACACGGGGCCAGGACAGCTCTCAAGGGGGTCATGGAGCCTCTCTAGGCTGGATCAGGAGCAACCACCTCTCAATCTCTGCTGCTTTGCCACTGTTCTTAAACCTCTCCACCAAAAGATTTGTCACTGCCCTTCCCAGCCTGCTCTTGATCTTAACCACAACGCTGTTGTCATCTCTCAGAACACCTCTGAGTACAGAGCTTGTGTAAGCTTGCTGACGAGTACCACCCTCTGCTGGGGTGTAGGGCCGAGCAGGCACAAGATTGGGCAAGGGGACATCTGGCCAGGGAAGAGATCTGCTCCAGAAAAGGAACCAAGAACTGCTGTCCTTTGCCCTGATGTACTTCCCTAAATGAAAATAAAGGAGCTAGTAAGAAAATTACGAGAAAGGAAAAGAAGAAGGAAAAGGACAGAGGTCAGGGTAGCTTTTTGAAGGACATCTTGGCCTTTGTATGGTGGAAATGAAGGGGCCACACACTTGTCTTTTATGTGCTGATGTGCTTCCAACTTACACACACTGCCTTCAGCAGTGCAGAAAGAGGGCATAGGCTTCATGTGGTAAAGCTCTGGCCATCACCCTCACTGCACACCCATTGTGATCGGAAGCAGCAGAAATAATTAGGGGCAAATCCTGAACTATGCCACTGGAAGCATCTCTACAAGAAAGCAGTGCCCTCAGTGAGGGCAGGCACCAGCATCTCCTGAGGCACTACAGAAGGTACATGAGGGCCCGTACATCCTCCTCCTTGTTGCACTGTGCAGACCCTGGCAGCTCTCAGGTTGACAGAAGGGCCTCAAATTCGAATCCTGTGATTTCCTCAGCACAATACCTTGGCAGAAGTCGGTCAGGCCTGATTCTGCCCTGAACGAGAAGGGTGCAAAGCAGACATGACAAAAAGGATGTTTTAGACTGACTCTCACCGATGCTTACAGTATCAAAGGTGTTTGGCAGCTGACTGCCCTGAGACATGAAACAACCTTACCTCATCCCAGCACAGCAAAGCTGCAAGCCCCTATGCCAGTCACAGCTTGTGAGCTGTTGCTCGATTCCACATGGCTCTGTACCAGCTGCCAAACACAGATAACTGGACCTCCCTCCCTGTCCAGCTGAAGCAGTCTGTTTCAAACAGTTTTAGTTTGAGACAGTTGCTTTTCTTCATCGTGTCTGGTACCATGTTTTGTTTTGGTTTTAGGAGAAAAACAATGTTGATAACAGTCTGATGCTTCCAGTTGTTGCTGAGCAGTGCTGTACAACGCCAAGGACGCTTCATTTTTCCCAGTTTTTCTGCTGTCCTACCAACAAGAGTAGCAAAAGGAGCAGGGAGGCACAAGAGCCTTATGGCCTCAAGTTGCACCAGGGAAGGTTCAGGTTGGATGTTAGGAAATATTTCTTCTCTGCGAGAGTGGTCAGGTGCAGGAACAGGCTGCCCAGTGAGGAGGTGGAGTCACCAACCCTGGAAGCGTTCAAGAAGCATTTAGACGTTGTACTGAGGGACACAGTTTAGTGGGAAATATTGGTGATAGGTAGAAGGTTGGACTGGATGATCTTAGAGGTCTTTTCTAACCTTGGTGATTCTGTGATTCTGAGGAGCCCAAGGAGCTGTGAAGAGACAGAATCAGGACAGCTGACTTAAACTGGCCAAAGAGATATTCCACACCATATGACATCACGTGGGAGGAAAGTTTAGAAAGGGATGAGAGTTCATCTCGCTCTCTCTTCTGGATGCTGGGGGGCTCGCTTGGGTATCGGTCAGTGGGTGGTAAGCAACCGCTTGTGCATCACTTGATATATACATTCATATACATACATACAGCCCTAACTACTATCCTTTGCCTTTTCTCTATAAGTATTTTGTATTTTTTTTTCTGATTCTTTCTCTCATCCCACTGGGAAAGAGGGAGGGAGCGAATGACTGTGTGGTGCTGAGCCACCTGCTAAGTTAAACCACAACACATGCAACACTGACATTGCTGCAAAACTGAGGAAAACTGCTATTTTCCCCATTTCATATCTGAAAAAAAACACAAAAAACCTAGCCATCTATTAAGGAACTGACTTGCCTAAACTCATAAAACAAGCAAGTAGCTTACTCACATGTTAATTACTATTACTAGCAATAATTAATGTGATTGATAGGTCTTCTACCTTAGTGGACATTCATTCAGGGATAGTATCTCATAAACAAGCAGCAGCAAGTTATCACACAAGTAGCTCAGGCTGCACTGCATTGGTGTCTACATATTGCGTTTTAGAAACAAAGGCAAAAATCTACTTTCTGCTTGCCCACTAGGAGGACTTAGTAAATGTCTGCATTGAGCACAGTCACACACCCAGCTCTGAGAGTGCCTGGCATCAAGTCACAGAATCACAGAATTATCAAGGTTGGAAAAGACCTAGAAGATCATCTAGTCCAACCATTACCAATACTTCCCAGCTAAATCATACGCCTCAACGCAACATCCAAACGTTTCTTGAACACTCCCATGGTCGGTGACTCCACCACCTCCCTGGGCAGTGCATTCCAATGCCTGACTACCCTTTCTGAGAAGTAATACTTCCTGATGTCCAGCCTGAACCTCCCCTGGCGCAGTCAGCACCATCATCAACCCAAATGCGCCAGCAATTGCCACCAGGAACACAAAGCCAAAAGAGCCACAGCACGGGGCACCCACTGGCCTCAAGCAGCGCTGTGCTGACTGGCCAGCCAGCCGAGGAAGCCCTGCACCAGGGTGCAAGGCTTCACAGGCCTGGACAGCCGCCTGAGCTGCTGTCAGGGCAGCTTCTTCTCCTGAGGTACTCTGTAGCCCACAGAGTCTGTCCCATGCAACTGTAACCCAGTACTGTCAAGTAAAGTTTAAGAAAAGCTTTAGCTGGATTTGTTTTAGCCAGCTGAGTCAAGCGTCTGGTCAAATAAGCAGGTACATCTCCTGTCCACTGATAGAGTAGGCCTGCTGCTCAGTTTTCCTTTAAGCGTCTGAGTACAGCCAAGTCTGGGTTACTATTCACTTTCATAATACTGAAGCAAAAATCAGAGTTTCTAACAAAACTTGAAGCAACTTGCAGATAGCTCATTATAATAATAATGAGCACTTATAATGAGCAGCATAGCAGAGTTCACAAGTACAAGGTCTCACAAACACTGTGCTTCTTTCCTCTTTTCGCTGGATACCCACCTTGGCACATCCACCCCGTCGGACCAGTTTTCAACAGCAGCAGGGAAGAAGCTCAGTTTCGTATCTGACCCAAATAGCAGCAGGTCGGCCAAGACCGCGTGAGGGGACCATGCAGGTCCAAAGACAAGGCAGAACACCATCCAGCCTGTAACCCAGGTGCAGATACAGCATCAGCTGTTACAAGAAGCTCTTTTGAGTGCTCTTTAGCCTTTACTACAGAAAATAAAGCCTATGCACTTAAAGTGACAATATATGCCCACCTACTAAGTTTTAAACTGACACCCACATCTTGATAAAGTAGAGATGCTCCTGGATAAAAAAGGTACTGCTATGTTAGGCAGAAGACAGACAGCTTGTAAATGTTCCAATTAAGAATGAGGCATTATTAAATGCTAAGACATCTATGTGAAAAAGTAAGCTAGAAATGAAGCTGTCCCAAGGAATGATCACAATTGGTATTTGCAACCAAGACAACGAACACCCAAAAGAAAGGAGGCCCCTTGGAACTTTCTTTTAATACATAAAGTCAGAATCAGCTCTAGATTTTTAACATCAATTTTCTATTTAACCAATTTGTGTGTTTCTACTGTTTAAATGTATCTAATAAATTACTTCCTGCACCATTTTTATGTTCTGTGTGTTGCCAACTAAAAGGAAGGCATAAAAGAACGGTTGCTTTAGCAAAGGACAGAACTTGCAAAAGGAAAATGACCCACCACTGACACATGCTGTCCACAACTATTCTCTCCAGTCTCCACAACACTTTGCCTGGTGGTGAAAACACCAGTCAGGAAGCCAAGATGGGGTACAACTTTTTCCAACAGTTTCAAAAGCTGCTCCAGGCCCTTATGGAACAAAATGCGAATCAGATCAGGTTTTACAGTCTCAAGGAGGAGCTCCAAGCGCTGCAAATGTCCTGCCCTCTTCCCCAGCAGCACTGAAAACATCTTCAAAGCCCTTCTG
The DNA here is from genome assembly GCA_030625065.1 of Alectoris magna. NCBI lineage: Eukaryota > Metazoa > Chordata > Aves > Galliformes > Phasianidae > Alectoris > Alectoris magna. The sequence continues at coordinate 8,927,921 of CM060571.1, read as the reverse complement.
GATGCTGTTAGCAGGGGGATGTTTGTCTACGGAGAGGTGAGTTTACCAAGCCATAGCCTTCAGTGGTAGATCTGCAGCCCCACACAGGATGATGCAACCAAGTCAGGGGCTGACCCCCCTCCTCCCCTTTGTAAAACAAGATAGCAATGTCTCACTGTCACAGCATGGTTATTAGACCTAATTACTGCTTGCAGCGCGCTTTGAAGTTGAAAAGTGCCAAGCATTATTATAATATTTTAAGGACTTTGATGATTAAAAGCATGCAACCGTTGGGTAATAATAATGATTTACTACTATTGTAGAGTAAGCAAGTTCATGTGAGAAGTCTGTGTTGTCTCAGGGGCTACCGCTACTTAAAAACAAACAGTTCCCCTCTGACATAATGGGAATGGCTGCAGCCTCAGCCTTTAAGATAATGCCCTGCACAGCCCTGAGACTACTCGTGTGCTGCAAAATACACTGGCATAGTTCCTCATCTTCATTATCTCTGTCAGGATATTTTTGATGCATGGGCCTCTTCTCATAACTTCACGCTGGAAGGTTTCAGTGGGAACAACATGCAAGATGACTAGTAATATCCTTTTTATTTCTCATGTTACAGCTGTACGGATCAAGAAGCCCATATTTTAGTCAGAAAATATAATTAAAACCTCCCAGCGTGGACTGCAATTGGAGAGTTTGGTTGCACTGCTGCTAAAGATAAGGATGCTTCCTTCGTTAAAGCAGAGCTAATTAAAAGCCTGCACAGCCAAAGCTATTGCCACAGAATACTATTTGAGTACCTGCCATTCCTGTTTGCTAGAAACATGCCTGGGTAGGTCTGACCACACACGAGCACAGACCTCAGCTCTGCCACTGCATCTCCCATGGAGGTGCAGCTCCTCCAGGGCTCTGCTCAGGCAGAAAGGGGTGGCTGTGTGAGAGCAGGTGGGATGGCTGCTGCTGCCCCACTGCAGCACCTCCCCTCCAGCTACAGGCAGAGAGATGTACTTGAGCCACCACCACAGCCCAGTGCTGCTCCAGGGGCACTTGGTGTGCGTTTCCACACTCACCAAGTTTTGGTCCAGAATTCATGCAGCTTTCTGAGCACGTCAGCTCCTGGCTGTTCATGCCTGACTGACCAACAAATTGTGCATATCTGTTTTATTTAGCAATGTTAAACATGGACCTAATTGCTTGCTAACAGCTTCAGATGCCAACTCCGCAGCAACTGATGCAGCAGCAGCATCATTACCAGTCTCATGCTAGCATCTTAAGCAAGTCTCTCAAAGAGTTGGACTAAAAGTGGCATGTAAATATACAGGAAGGATTAATACACAACAACATTTGCTCAAGTGTTTCACAGCTGTCATAAGAGACAAGGAAAATGCCTGCATGTTGCCCAAGAACACCATTCAAGCGAAACCAGACTAGTCACAGGGTAGCCTAGGCTGAGCAGAAGTTGTACTTGCTCGCCTGCTGTCCTGCAGCTGGAGCCAACGCTGCTTCGGGAAATTTAAAGTTCAGCAGGGTAGACTTGGTAACTTAGTTTTACAAAAGCTCCTGGCTGAGGACTGCTGTTTTAGAGCCATTCTGCAAAGGCCATCCACAAGCTGCCCTTGTTCCCTGCACAGACAGAACCCCACATGCACCATTACATCCCACGTGCCATCCATGGCCGTGCCCCAGGGGCCCATCACTGAGTCTGTGCCAGGGTGACTGGTGCCCAAAGAATCTGTGGCAGGGGCTGCAGATACCACACAAAAGCACAGGGCACCACAGTGGAGATCACCATCCTTAGTATTAGATTCTCCAGCACAGATGCTGCAATTTGGTTTTTCTTGCCATGCAAGATGCCAGCTGTGTTTGCCTTCTGATAGCATGAGACGGATCCGGATTTCAAAAAACATGAGGTTAAAAATTTAGATATACATTTTAACAGTTGAGAAGCAGGGACTAAGATAACTCAAGCACTGACAAGTGAATGCAATATTTGGAATACTATCTGCCAAATCCGAGGCCAGGACATCAGTATGTCCGAGAAGCAGAAGCTAAAAGTTAGAGGTTGATACTTTAAGAGAAATACCAAGTTTACAAACTCAGAAGAAATCACTGAAAATATTAAATAACAGCCTGTTTCTGTTACCTCCTCTACCCACTTAGCACAGGACAAAACGGACGCTGAATTTCATCCAGATCTATTTTCTTTCACTACAGAGGGGGCACTCGCCTGCCCTGGCATTACAGATGTGCCAAAAGAAAACAAAAGCTTCCAATGCTTTTTATTTATTTGTTATCATTTCTCCTCGACTGACACGTGAGTTAAGAGCCTTCAGTTCTCCACCCCTCACTCTGGCTTCTGACTGCGTATCTGCAGAGAGGTTTCCTTTACTTGGGGCTTCTGTTAGTTGAAAACAAGGAGTACCAAGGCTGCTTAGCCCCTCAGTAACCATTGATTACATTTCTCTTCTCCATCTCCTCCACAGGAGCGTAACCACCCCGAGTAAGGCAGGACGGTCCATGTGGCACCCGCAGCCGCGGCAGCAGGGTGCAGCCGTGCAGCGTCTCTTTGTACAGGGCAAGGAGCCACCGACAGACCTGCGGCACAACCCCACGGCCCGCAACCGGGCTGGGTGACATTTCCATCCCCCACCACCACCGCCCGGTCCCCATCTCACAATGCTCAGCGCTGCGGCTTTGTGAGAGGAGGGGTGAATTTCTAGGGCTTTCAGGGTTTTGAAGATAGAGAAAAAAATCAATGCCAAATTCCTCTGAATAGCAGATACTGCATGTTGGCAGAAGCCACTTTTCACAGACTACAGCCGTTTGAAATCTGAAACACTAAAAAGTGGCTACTGTGGATGTGCTATATTCTTCTTTTTAAAGCAATCTGGCACACAATTTTGGTTCCCCGTTTCAGGACCCAATCCCGCATTCCTTTCACGCTCAGACTCCCATTGACTTTAAGGAATGCAGGATTGGATCCTAAATGTGTGCTTTACTCACACAATAGCTCCTCATGGTTACGATCTATTGAGAAAGGCACACTTTTAAAAACCATTTGGAATTGCAGGCTCATCCACCGGGCCAGAATGCTTGTAAAGATCTTCCATTATTTCAGGAAAAATGCTGGGTGTGTGAATTACACACACGGACACTCACACATTTTTCTGGTTTCAAGCTGCGGGCACAGCTTAGCTTGAGATGCATCAAAATATTTTGAGCAGTGGCCCGAAAGCTCATAAAGAAACCACGCTAAATTTAGTTTTTGAAAACAAGCAGAACTCCAGAGAAAAACAAACCGCTACGGCAAATATATAAGCAGCTGAATCTTTAGGATGGTTTTTCAGAGAACTCTTGTGAAAGGCTTTAAAAGACCGGCACCAGCTAAGACAAAACAGAGTCCAGCACTGCTATTTTTGAGGATGCCGTATATTGAGTTACGAGGCTATTACAATGCAAATCTCAAATGTACAAGCTTTTTACTTGGCCGTAAACACAAAACAGTATACATTGTCCTTTCAGAAGAAAAGGTTTGCTGCTAAAATAGCAGAAGCCCTACGTAAATAACCAACATTCTTTCTGACTGAGGTCACTGACTTGGCCTATTCAATTCCGGGCTAGTCTGGGATTTGACAATCTAAGCAGGGGAGAGGCCCTTTCCTTTTTTTCAAAAGAATGCTGGGATTTTATTTGAAATTTAAACTCTTGCAAACAAAAGGTGGCATCGTATGCTAGAGGCCTATGAAGGTGGAGTACAGGATGTGTATTGTTTTCTCCCTTTACATAGATTCTTTCAGGAAAGACTATTCAGACTGTGAACAAATTCTAATCAAATATTATCGTCAGGTAGGTAGAAATGGTACGACACGAAGAAGTGGTTTTAAGGATTAGCAAATTTACTTTAAAACATTTTTGATCCACTCTATCAAAACGTTTGCGTGGTAATTTAAAGCGTCTTTTAAAAAACCTTTAACTGAACATTCCTCCACAGTATAAGTTCCTTTACTGACTCTCATTTGTATGTTAAAAAATAACCTCTGAGCACAAATTAGCTGTAGCTGCAAAGCAGCATTCACTTTCAATCTCTATCTCAAGTTCATCTGTCCCAAAGAGGCAGATGGCAGCTTGCTGTTTTCCCTCCCAATTCCTGTTGCCCAGCTCTTTAGCAGGGCACTCACAGCCCCACCCTCTTGTATAAAATAGTGGCCAATTCTGTGTCTGCACTGCTAACCAGGCTCTATGCTGCCACACCAAAGTACTGTACACACATCTCCCATCACATCCAACTATACTAAGCTGAATTTGCAGCTGGTAGAAAGTGTCCTGCCCCAACATACTGCGCCTTTGTTGTGCAGCAGCTAAACGGTAAAATCCAGATGAAAACAAGGCACTTCATTACTCTGACACATTTGTAGCTCAAGGTAAACTCGACTCTCCTCTGCAGTTTGCCTTAACCTGCCATGATGTCAAAATGAAAAACTCTTTACCTTCTCTTGGATTTTGCCTCGCATCAACTAGTACACTGAAGAGATCACCTTTATATCCAGAAAGCGTGCCCTCGCTGCCAAGAAGCCTCACATTTGTGCGCTTAGGTTGCACTTAGGTATGTCTTGCTCTGACCTACTGCAGCTTTCATCTTCACTAAATCAGCACCTGGGTCTGAGAGGAGAGAATGTGGAGGGTGTGCTTCTGGCCCAATCTAGCTGTGTGACCAAGCTGTCAGTCTCCAGTAGGATTACATAGATAAATAGCTAATATCTTTTGTTACCTTGCTGGAAAACCCCACCTTTCTTGGCAGGGTATCCACAGTCTCCATGCCATGTTTACTCTACTGTGGAATTCTCTTCCTTTCTCTCTCCTCCTACTCTTCTGTCAGGTTATTTAACCAAAAGGCTACTTAGTGCTGCAGGGACTAGAAGATCTCTGACTTCTGGTACTTGGGCAAAGCATTCCTTTACAGACCATATCATAAACTCTGCAGATACTTTCAAGCTTCCATACAAATTGCAAAAAGTCACAATTCAGCAGATGTTTCCGTTCTTTCCCCACTTATGTATTTATCCTATCCCATCACCCATCAATTCCAGGATTAAGGCATAAATTATTTCCATGGAGCTCTGACAGACAAACTTGCATTTAAAAGGAGTTTGTAAAATTGTATGCTAAGCATGTATTTAAAAACAGAAACACAAGAGCCTGCACTGATCTAACAGCTGTTTTTGGCCTACGTATATTAAGATTCCTCTTAAAATATAGTCTTTATGAGCTAGCAAACAGACGTGCTAACAGGGAAATGTAAAATAAAGCTCCAAATGTATTTGAATTAGGATTCTTTTTTTTCAGAACTAGGTTTACAGCTGCAAAAAATTATAAAAAAACAAAGGCAGAATAACACAGATCATTGAGTAAAAGCTGTAAGAGGCCTTCCCACCATTCAACAAGCTGGAAGGGAAGGAGGCATACCTCTCTTACCCCAAGGTAGCTTCTGCTATGGGAGGCTTTCATGGCTCCATCAGAGACCCAGCTTGTTATCAACAAGGAATTCAGCTTTCCCAGCTGCTGCCTGTGAGCTGGGACTTAAAAGAGTACTTGTCTTATCATACTCTCCCAGGGATCCTAGTGTCAGCCCATTCCATGAGAGAATACATCCATCACCAAACTGCAGTCAGTTCCAGCCCAAGTCTTCCTGGCTCCACAGGACACAACCTTCCCAAGCAGCCTTGCTAGCTGTTGCCCATGGAACATGGTGGGTGGTTTTTATTCAAGCTCCATTAAGAACTACTGCAATGGCAGCACACCATCTAGCACAGTATCCTGTCTCCAGCTCTGGCCAAGAGTTGAAATTGAACGGGAAAGTGCATTAGAAACAGGGCTTGCACAGGCTGATGTGTTCCCAAGAACAACCTCTCTGCTTCCAGCAAGCAGCACTTCAGGCCTTCCTGCACCGCAGGTTGCATCAGAACTATTATGTTTTATAGCCTCGCTGGACCAATCCTTCTTTAATTTGTGTAATTCCTCTATGAGCTCATTTATACTTCTGGCGTCCGCACTGTCCCTATGGCAGCGAGTTCCACAGTCTCATTACGCATTGTATGAAGTGTTCCCCTTTTGTTTGTTTTAAACCTCTGCTAATCTTAGCTTCTGTTGCTTCCTACAGAAGAAGGCAGCCTTGCCAGCCATCACCAGAAGAGAGTGTTGTAAATCAAAGCCTATACTTCATTCTTGAGCTGCACATGGCAATGAAAAAGATGGAGGTCACAGACACGGTTGGTATTTGTAGCAAGTAGCTTTTTGACACTCTGCTCGGGTCCTTGCTGTGTAACACAGAAGCGGACACCTAGAAACAACTCAGAAACTCCTTGCTCATCCTGTGGGAACCATGACAAAGCCACCAAGTTCTGCACTGCCCTCACTTAACAAGCAGCCTTCGTGAGAAGTAAAGTGTTATACTTCACACAGGACGTAATTCCTAGGAGAATACATTCAAAAGAATCAGTCACCGTGTTCCAGTAAAATTGAAGGTGTGGGATTTTTGTTTAGGACGGTCATTTAGTCCTGACTGCTATCTGGACATTGAGGACAGGAATCCACCAGAAATTCCATCTGACAAACTTAACTTGCAACAGTTAGCTAGATGCTTTGGGCACTGAAAGTTGGCTGAGGGCACTGCACACCCCTGACCATTGCCACCAGTTCTTTCCTGCAAGTTGTTGTTCTCCTTTCAAGTTCAGACTCAACTCAAAATCACAACTTAGTCTGAATGGAAACTTGATCAAAAGCTGGCACACAGAAACAAGTCAGACTGCCAGATGTCACCTTTGCATAGAATTAGCGGCAGCATCATCACCTTCTTTCCTAATACTTTTATACATAAAGTACGTCGAACGCAAGGAGTGGACACAGCCCAAACCTGCGGCAACATGCAGGAGTGCCTCAAGGGTGATGAGCAATTTCCCTAAACCATCTCCTGAGTTATCTCAGAGAAACAAGAACGGATTTGCACAGGAACAGCTTATGTTCTTCCTCCTAGTAGCACTGTATGCGTCAGCACCTCACTGTGAGTAGCATCAAAGGATGCTGCTGCTGAACTTAAACATGCTGGTAGTGCTTGAACTGAGTCACATCCAGAAAGTGTTGAGCAGCCAACACCAATGCACCCATATATTTGTGAAATCAAGCTCACAGTGCTCAGATTCTCTATCTGAGATAAACCTTTGCATTAACATGAGATTATTGAGAATGACAGTGCTTAGAAAGCAACAGCTTAAACTCTGAATTTGATAATGCAAGTTCACCATCTGGAAAAGGGAGTCTAAATACGTTCTCTTTCAGCACCAACAGTGCTAAGAAAGCTTAGACAGGTTAGTAGCATATTGTGTGAAAAATCTCAGGACGGCAAAGCATTACAATGTTCTGCCAGTTTTGAAGCAGAGTCTTTGGGTTTAGATCAGTTAGCAGGAAATTCAAAAGAACTGAGACAACTTCTCTTGTTTGTGCTAGCGAATGATTACAGTGATGTTAATAATGTTAGTCCAGGTTTATTCCACACAGCTCCAAATAAACCTTGCTAGGGTCTTAGATGTGTTTTAGATAAGATAATCTGATTTACTTTGCTGTTAATGAAATACAACTCAAAATTACAATTGTACCAAATTACTGAAAAGACCTGAGGCTTGCTGAACCAATTCAAAATACAGTCAGAAAACAGCCCTGCCCAACAGCCTGTCCTTGGTATTTTGTGGCAGACTGACCACCACCTCCTGCACCAGGCCCCTTTAAAACTAAAAGCACAAGCAGTTTCCAAGACACGGAGCTGAATAGGTAGGGCTTCTGATAGTCCACTCACTCCTCTTGGCACTCAGGTACAATAAGGATATTGTTCCTTTAATGCTCAGCTTTCCTTTTAAGAAGTATGTGAAACTTCAGCCAATTCTCAACGATTAGTTCAGGATGAATGTACTTAACTCAGGATTCAGCTGGAAAGAGCCCAAGTAGATGCAATCAATTTTCCACTAAGTCCACTTCCTTCTCCTCTTCCCTGACCAGCATAAGACATCAGGTTGCCACTACAACCACTGGTGACTAAAACAATGAAAACCATTGCCTTCAGCCATGCTTATATCAAACCCAGTTATTCCTTCTTTTGGATTATTTCCCTAATGCTTCCCCCGATCCCATTCACAAAACTTTGGGCTAGAAAAACCGTCACGGAAAAGCAGCTGTACAGCAAACCACAAACACCAAATGCATTGATTGCTATAAACTCCAAGGTTAACCATTCAAAACTGTACAGAATCAGTTGCAGAATCTCTCTGATAAATTATAATTTCCCCTTCACATATTTCAGCGGAACCTCCCTAAGATTCTAACGTGCTGGTTCCACATGCCTGCACCTGCTAGCATCTGAGCTGTACCATCTCTGTGTCCAGCACCAAATTATCTTCACCATCATCATCTAAACACCGCAGTACTTCTGAGATACCAGCCACAGGTTGCTTTACTTGAGCAAACCCCACGCACTATCGCCTGAAAATCAACTTTTCTAACAGCAGGGATGATTTACTTCTCAAATTTAGCTGGGGAAATAAAAAAAAAACACATTTTTCCTTTTTCAAAAACAAGGCTTAGAAAATGTGGTCTCTGACTCTCACCTGTGTGCCTTCTTAACAGTTTAAGTACACAGTTTCCAACCTAATTTCCCCAAAAGCATGAATAGAATTTTTTTGTTTCTAAGTTACATACACATGCACTACTGAAATTTTGAAGGTTTCTTCCTGCAGCCAGTCATCGCGGGCATCCCCTGGGATACACACACCCTACTTTGGAGTTCACTGCTCTAGAAACCACTGGGTTGTTAATAGCCATCCAGTGCATTGCTTTCGCAGGTCTGAATTTACACTGCTGAGTTTCCTGTCAGAAATCCACTGACTCTAAGCTACCAGCATTATTTCCAGGAAAAGCTTTGCAGGGACTGCAGCTGAAAGAGCAACAGGGTAGAGTACTCAGGCAGCCAGCAAGGTAACTGAAGTCCAATAACTCTATTAAATTTAATGTTAAGAAAATGCCATACTTATGATTTAAAATACATTGATAGAGAACCATTCAGACACAGCAGCCAATAGTAAAAACTGATTGCTAAATACATGCCTACTTTTATAGAGGTAATTAATCAGATCCCTCCAGCTCCACACAGGTACAACTGAAGAGCTGGTAGACCTTGGTAGAAGCCATATTCTGCATGCATGCACACAAGCAATGTGAGTCATGAGCACCACCACAGCCAGCTTTTGCTGTCAGAAGCCAGCAGTACCTACTAGCTTCACTTCTTCCTACATTTCTCTCTTCAGCTTCTTTGCCTATTACGAGCTAGGCAGCTCGTCATTCGTTTTTACTATTATTCTGAGTGCTGTGGAAGTTTACAAGAGTGTGTCAAACTGAGTTGAGGTTTGATAGCTTCAGGCAAGAAAAATCAGTTTGAGGGCTGATGTGGGAGGGAAGGGAGAAAGCAGCAGGCCTCAGGAGGGAGCAGGGAACCAGAGCAAAGGGCAGTGCTGAAAACCAGGCTGCCTGCCCTACAAGAGAGACAGAGAGCAAGCAGAGAAGGGCAGTGCTAGGGACCAATCAGCCGATCGCAGGGGAAGCAGCAGTGAGAGCAGATGGGGAAGTGAGTATGAAGTTATTGTGGTCCCGAACATGAGAAGAAAGAATACAGCTGCTTTTGTGTATCAATAAAGGGAGCTTGTGAAGATTAAACAGGGTAGTGCACAAAGCAGGAAAGGAACCCCTTGCAATGTGTCCAACTCAGCTGCCTCCATGCTACCCTTGCTGCGTGTAGTGAGCAGGCAGAGGAAAGACAGGACATCTGTGAGACTTGCAACCTGTTTTTGTGAGCCCTCTGCTAACAGCATGAGGCAGTGAGCACTCTCAAAGGATTACAGGAATGATTTCACAAGGCCTCCGTAACCTCACTGACACTGAAGTTTATTACCAGGGGTTTGAACGCATCTCAGAGGCTATGCCTGTCAGCAGCCTCTCCTACACCCTTCTCTCCCAATGCACTCCTGGCACGAGACAACAGCAGTGCTTGCAAAATGACTTGGCAGAAAACGCTCTGCAAGAATAACAGTGCTTACTGTCTCTGGTAGGATTCCACATCTCTGCCCCCATCATACAAATTGAAGTTTAAATGCAAAAATACAGAGCTATATCTTCACTTGTTATTTCACTTTGTAGAACAAAGTACAGAGAAGTGGGAACAGTCTTTGCCATTTCAGGTTGCACAGCTGTCCTTTCATCACCCAGAAACAGCAGTACTGTGTGGGAAATGTTGAAGCACTTGTCCCCAGAGCAGTGGTAGCAAATTGTTCTGGCCACAGACCTGTTCCTTGACTACTAAGCATCTGGAGGAAGAGGAGGACTAAGCATCCTGCAAGTACGCAGTGATGTTACCTACGTAACCCATCCTCACTCTTTGCATGCCCAAAGCCAGGCAAGAAACACAGACTACACCTCAAACTACTGCATTTCCACTTCCTCCACTGCTTTAAGAAAATAATTCTCATTGATTTATTTGAATTTTGAGCCAGGAGTGGTGGTGAGTTCTCATGAGAGAGAGTATCGCTAAGGGATGACTGTCTGAAGGGACAGCACAGAGCAGTTTAGGAGTGGGTAGTGGCCACAACCAAAATGCTTTCATTCTCAGCAGCCCAGTTCCACTTTCTAGACTCACACAGATACTACAGTGTATCACGTTATCTCTGCTGGCTGCCAAAGTGCACTGGCTGTGCTCAATCAGATACCGGTCCTGAAAACTGCCAAATGGAGTCAATAATCCTATAAATGGAGGAATACTGAATACAGACTGGATGTTGGCCATGAGGGAGGCCACAGCGGGGTTCTGCTTCACGTCTGTTTTTAGAAAGTATTTACCACACCTAATTCAACACCATGGGACGGAGTTCACAAGTGTGAAGATTTCTTATTTTTATTTGTGTCAGTTCAATGCAGGGCATTTCTGGTCAATGGAAGAATTTCCAGGAAATGAGATATTTATTGGAAGGGGGGAAATGTTTACTGTCTAAGATCTAATTTACTGATTTTATTCCTCCTGTTTTGAGAAAAATAGGGGTAGAAAAGAATTCCTACCTGCTTATAACCAAGCTAAAATTTCCTGAGAAGTCTAAGAATGGAAGACAGCATCTACCCACCAGCAAGCAAGTCTGGAAAGTGACCTGCAGAAGTCAATTTATCAGAACAAAGTTGCTCATTCTGTAACAGGAAATTTATAAGGAAGCAAAACATTCAGCTCATGTCAAATACCAGGGGTCACCAAAGCACTTTCCTTGGTCCCAAGGACAGCCCACCGCAGCTATAATCGGCTGATCCTCCCGAGTCCCATCATTTAAACAAGGAAAAAAAAAAAAAAAGAAAGAAAAAAGTATGGTTGTTTATGTGGGCTTTGCGCCAAGCCCATTTCTCTGATATGCTTCTCTGGTGTATTTGTGCCTCACATCCGATTTAGAGAGTCCTCTGGATACTGGAGACAGCATTCCTTGGATACTTAAAATAAATTAAAAACACAACATTGGGCTTGGACAGAGGAATGGGAACATTATTCACATGGCCCATGCACTGAGGCTCTAGGGAATGGTGCTGGGAAAGTAGTCGTTTAAAAACCTTACATTAGTCCATGTATTTAACGACATACAATCCTCAGAATGGTCCTTCATAAACTGTAAATATACATTATTTGAGCAAGTAATTATTTTCAGTAGCATGCTGTAACAGCTGCATGGCTTGGCTGCCAGATACTGCAAATGTTTATTCCAGCAAATGCATCTATTAGTGATATAACAATTATTTAACAATTTACAAAACTTGTCACTCCTCTGATACTTTCATCTCAGGATCTCTAATGCTTTTCAAAATATTAATAAAATCAGCACAGAATCCCTTGTGTGAGGTAGGTGAGAATTAGCTGCACGGGAAAAGTCAGACTGGTTCAGTGATCTGCCCACAGTGACAAGTCCATAGCAGTGCAGAGTAAAACCCCATACTCTGGTTCACAGGGCTGAGTTACCGCTTCAGGACCACCAGCTTAATAATTAATTCAGCTGAAAATGACTGTCTTTTGTTAATATTCTCCGCCAAAAGGAAGCTGGAAAGACAATGTCAAACTCCTCCTGTCATTGTATGTCCAGGGACAATACTACCAGGTCCGCTGCTGCTATTGTTTAATCAATTTCATAAACGTGAAGACAAACAAAAGATCATCTATTTTGTTTCATATGTAGCAAAAGTCTTCTGACAAACAGCCTTCTTAAACCCATTTTTACGGTGAGAAGTGATAGTGGAAGCCTTTGATCTGTAAAATTATTCTGAAAGGTAAAACACAGGCTGTTTTCTGGTGTGAAACATCAATGAGTTTTCAGGCCATACAGATGCCTCTCCCTAGAATTAAATACTGAACAATAATTACTAGTGAGGATTAGTCAGTAATCTTGCTCGGATAGGAGATATGGATGAAATGCAAAGACAGACAGTCCTTTGTTAGAGAGCACGTGAAGATGAAGATAACAGAAGCAGTAAAAACACGTTTCTGCTTCACACCATCTCTATCAACAGAAGCTTCATAAAACATTTCTCTGGCAGATTCTGTCCAACTTACGCAGGACTTGCAGGGAAGAAGAGGGAGGTGGGAGTGGGGCTAGGGACAAGAGGTCCTGGCTCTGCAGTGCAGAGCATCACAGGGGGTGGACAGCAAGAAGTCCACAACTGGAAATGAGAAACAGGTAAACAGGCAAGAAGAATATGAACAGAACATGACTCAGCTGAAAAAGTACATGGAAGCCTGGAAGAGAAGCTTTGTTTGTAAGGAGGAACATACTGAAGCTTCCATAACTGTGAAGTGATATAATCTTCACTTTTTGGTTAGGAATATGATGGGCTGCCAACAGTCTCAAGTCATATTCTTGGGGAATATATGGACCCAGGAAAAGCATAAATGCACAATGTTAGTCAAAACACGGAACGATCAGAGTACAATGAAATTTCAAGCACTGCCAAGGACAAGTTGGCAATTTTCCGGAGACAGTAACTGTCAAGCAGTGAAGGTCTCTACTAAAGAAATGCATTGTGCTTGTTTGAAATGGAGAACAAAAGTTGCTCAAACAGAAATAGTGAAGTCTGAATTCTTCTGTTGCACAGCAGACACATGTCAAAGCAAACATATTCAGAGAGAAGGAAGAGAATACTCAGAGAATCAGGGAAAAGTGAAAGTTGGCTTTCCCTTTGCAAAATCTGCATCCAAGAAAAACTGCAGTCTGCTTCTTCACATACACTGGGGAAAGAATCAGGTAATGGTGGCTGCAGAGCACACCTCTGGGCGAGGGCAGAACAGGGGTGGTGAGATCCACACATCTGAAGGGCAGGACAGAGGAATGAGAGATGCGGTTAAGCAATAGGAGAATATCCAGGAGACATGCTTTTAGAGGAAGGCCAATCACACGGATGTGGGTATGTGTATGTACATGGACAGGTTTGTAACTGAAGCCCAAATTCACTAGAATAAGCACAGGAAACTGTCAGTTGTACCGAGTGCTGAAGTGATCAAAGACAAAAATCGATTAACCAATATGCATGAAGGCAGGCCTCACTTACTGCGGAGTGACAATACATTGAGTTAGAAATGGTTTAAGAGAACTCCATGGCCTTTTGGGGCTTGGTTTTCAGATAGATTGATACTCTGAATACTAAAGTAACGAAAAGGTATTCTGCAAAACACCTAAGAACAACATACAGCAAAACTTAGACCAATAACTTTACATTCAGCAACTACCTCCCCCTCCCCCCTCATCTCCTTTTATCTACTTTCTTTTACACTTTTTTCCCCTGTCTTTTCCTTTGTTTTTAGTTAATACTCAAAAATTACAGAACCTGGAAAAAGGAAGCAGAGACAGCTGTCGATAATGTCAGTGATTTGTGCTCTGATCTGAATTATCTGGATTTCTTCTCCTTTGATAGATGAACTCAGTAGTAGCAAAAGGGAATCTTTTCTCTTGGAAAAGCGGGCATGTCTCTCCAGAAAACATTTTAAATGGACAGAGGAAGACAAAAAAAGAAGAGGAAGAGCAAAATAGAAAGATGGAAAAAACTGCAGCAGAGAGATGGGTTTCTAAGACAATCAAGAGTAGGATGTAATAGATATTGAGAAGGAAACTGGGAAATTTTTGCAAATCTTGTTACAATAAACAAGACAAACAGAATTACACAAGTGATTAGGCTTTCTCTAGTATTTACCACAGCTCTTAAAAATAAAAAACTGAGGCTGGAACCTCTGAGAGTACAGTTTTTGCATTCTAGATTTCCAGTCCCTGAAAAGATCACAGGTGCTGCTTATGACAGTTTCCATATTATTAACACAAAAATGTATTTAAAGAACAACATCTATGGTCAGTCAGTCAATGCAGAAAAAGGTTCCCATCATTAGCTGCCAAGTAACCTCCACCAATTAAAATAACCATCCAATGCATTTAATGCTAGAGTAATTAATGGGAAAATGCAATTAATACTTTCCAAGAAAACAGAGATGGAGACAAACCACTGGCCAACTACTAATCACATATCCTCCATGAATCAGAGGATGGTGGAGACATTTTTCATTTCTCTGTAGGACAGTTGCCCAGAGAAGAGTGATACTCTGCGTTAAGATAATTAATAACCACATGTTTTTCTTTGAGCATCTGAGGTAACTCCCTGAAAGCAAGGGCCCAGGATTGAGATAATCAGACATGCTGCCCCTAAAAAGCAGGTCCTGCCACACCTCTGAACCAACTTGATTTAAAGCAGTCACAGAATCTTTTGTGACATAACATCTAGCAGAACTGCCTGCAGAGGGACAGCCATCTATTTACCTGAAACCAGCGTCAGACCACAGCATGGCTGAGACAGCAATGCAGAAAGCACTGCAAAATACATCCTGAAAATCACAACCAAAAGACAAACAAAAGAACACACTATCAGCAACAAAAGAAAACAACTCGTAGCTGAATACATTCTGCATGAAGGAGTTTCCTATGTCAATTCCAACTTAAACACTTCTGCCTACCCTTTCCCCATCCATTCTCATTTTTATGAAGTTAAGAATACTATTGGATTCCAAATGGATTGAGATAAAGAAAATATTTTCCTACCAATTGGTACCTGAATGTACTCGGGCTCTTACAGGGGCTGCTATCCAAGTTTGACTTTTAAGTATCAGGAGACAAGATTACATTCCTTTGTTAAGACACATTCATGGTTCAGAGTGCAAGGTAAACCCAAACATCTCAAGCCAGCTGTTATCTCTACAATCTGCCTGTCTCTTTTTAAAGCAAGTACCTCCCTTTTGGTGAGTTTCATATTCATAGATACTCCCAGGACTGCAGCGACAGACATACCTTACATAACTTGTAATTGTCCATCTTGATAGGTGTTAAAACTGAAGGCACAGAGCAAAGTGCAAGCCGTAGCTTTTCCCAAAGTCACAGAATGACCGAGGCAAAATTCTGCACTCCTGGAGCAATGCTGCAAGTTAACTCTTAAACCACAGTCTTAGCTACCTATGCAGATGCAGAGAGACTACTTCACAAATCCTTCAGTACTTTTTCTTAACTGAACTTACACCTCTCTAAAGTGCTTAAGTTTTTCCATGAATCATTCCTCAAAATAACTGCCTAGCACATAGAAGCATCAGGAGCTACTGCCAGCTCCATTTATGGCTTGGAAACCACCAAACATTCAGGTGGCCATGAATTCAATCTGAACACGGGGTCTGAGTTGAGGATGAGTAACAATCGCAGTTATGCAAGTTCAGGGCTTCCAGCTCTCACGCTCCAGGCCGCAGGGGTCGGCAAGGAATGTTCCCACATGCACAGTACTGAATCATCCGCCAGCTTGTCTTCCCCTAAGAACCAGGTATTAACCAATGGCTCTGACAGGATTACAGACCAAAAATCCCAAAATTCCAGTCTGCACTGGTCTGACAGTATGTGGTTAAAAAACTGCAGAGGAAAGCATGCAATGACGTGAACTACCCAGCAGCCTTTCACTGCTCAGCTTTGTACCCCTCAAAGCAGTATTCATTAGCTTCTCTGCCTTCAGTGTTCTCGCTGCGTTCCTCCATGCTCAGAATAGTTGCACAAAATGGCAGTAGTCAGATGAACAGATACTGAGTCACCTAAAATCTAGCCACGAAGCACTAAGGAGTTAAAAGTCATCAACATGCACACACAAATTTGTACCACCATGATTACCAATCCCACAGTAAGAGGACAAAGTATAGACCTCAGACTTGACACTGAATTTTATTTTATGTGGACATGACTTTCACAGAGAATCTAACTGAAGACTCTGAAGCAAACACTGTCCACGTGCAATTTGGATGCAGTGACTTGTGCTAGACTTAAAAATACGTGGGGACAGAACAAATATGAACTGGAAACAAACCTTCCAGCGGGATTTTTATTTTATTCTATTAAAAACACAGCACAGCATCTAACCACCAAAACTCATCAACTGCTAATAAATATATGCTGAGGGGAAACATCCCAAAAGGGAAACACCCCTTAGGATGCTCTGTGCCTTACTACCACCAAGAGCAAACAAAAGTTCAACTGGAGGCAGCAAACACGGAAGAGAACTTTTCTAGTGTCACAAGGAACTTGTACAAGTAGGGACACAACCAGCTTCCTATTAATAGACATTTACATAAGACAGCACTCGGTGGCCTCAATAAGAAGGCAGCTGTTGCTTCTAAGATGTAATACAAGTCCACAGTCAAGTTGCAAATACAGCTATGAACAAATTCCCCTTTTACACCAGTTGGAGGGCAGAGGCTAATTCAGAACACCACATCATACCCTCAGGGCAACAATACCTACTGCTACAGTTGTCCCTCTTGGGCCTTTTAGAACGAATGTGCTGACAGCTTTCACTGTGATCTCTAAGAGATGCTTGTACCAAAGAGTTTTGTACAGTCTGGACAAAGGCTAGCACTGAGGCAGCAGCAGCACTGCCAGTAAGCAGCTGAACTGTGATACCTTTATGTTCCATCCCTTGAATTGAAACGGCTGTGCAAAACCCCCAAGTACTCCAGACTAATCAATACCTACTAGGAAAAAAATGAGCTGCATACTTTCGGGATTATACAGTTTGCTTTAGGCTTCTGATTGATCTTGCAGTGATTTCCTGTGCCTTAACACCAGTGGCAAAAGCGCAAATTAAAGACGAATGGCATGCTCAAACATTTCCCTTCATCATGAACAGAATATGTCCCTGTTTTCTATGGCAAAATACATCTCAGCTTTTAGAGTCTAGAGACTTCAAACCCCCCAGACTCTGCAAAGCTCACTCCCTACCACCTTCTACCACTCTGAAAGAAACAATTACCAAATTGATGTTTCTTCAGAGTAGAGATTTATTTTACTGGAATGCCTACAGTCGGTGGCACTGGAATAAAATATTCAGCCTGAAAAGATGCTGTGGATGCAACTGGAACTTGGACACTGCTGCGCCTCCTGAAGCCTGGAGGTGACAGGTAAGTTATTTTTTCCAAGAAGTATCAAACAGAGCCCATTAATTCCTCCAACCAATAGCCTGCACTTACAGCCCACAAGATCTGGCATTACTGCAATTATCCTCCAAGACATCCTGTCATGCTCTGAGATACTATTAGACAATGAGGTTTTCAGGCATACATTTTTCAGCAAAATTTGCAACCGAACTCTTGCCAAGATGAAAATCTTACACTTAACAGAAGGGACAGTATATGCTGTTGCCTAAATTAATCTCGTTGTTATCTAAGATTCGGCAAAGCACGCTTACATATGAGTAACTGACATGTGCTTATATATAAGCATTTTAATAAATCAAGGCCTAAAAGAGATTTCAATGGCATTACAGCTAATGGGGAATTTGAATCTACTGCTAAAAAGCATCCTAACAAACTTCAGTTGTTTTCTGTAAGAGACTGTGATGAAGATACATGTTAACTATTTGATCCCAGTGAAACCAGGCACCTTTAGCTTTTACGTTACCTGAAAAGAATTATCTGACCTTTGAATACTGCCTATCTGAGGAGCACTGCATGTCGCAAAAGGCAATAGGTATTAACAAAGAGAATTAAAAACATAACTGAAAAAGCAAAGTTCTGAGATGCTGATGTTGTTCAGGTGCATACATAAGACTCAAATATCCAAAACTAACTGACGCATTTCTGCCTCTTTAATGTGTTCGTTTTATAACAGAATGTCTCTGCCTGCTGGATCACTGACTTCTCTGCTCCATTCCTCCTCTCATCTCTACTCACCAGCAACATTCCAAACAATTCTGAATCAATATTATCAAGTCCTGCCCCAAAGTTCCCAGAAACAAGGAAGACAATGAAGAGACTTACCATGTAAGCATATTAACAATAACATCTACAGGAGACAAATCACCACTTCTTTCCTGTCTATCTACTACATTTCTGAAGTATTTCCTAACCTTTCTGCGTTCATGATCACAAGAGATAAGCATGAGGGCTTCAGAAGAGTCCCAAGAGTCTCTATCTGCATAACTGCTCACACTTCTGCTCCCCTGTCAAGGGCACAGACCGTACTGGCCAGGAGAGGCATTAATTCATGATATATGACCTCTTGCCTAAAAAAGGTCCTTAATTATTACCCAGGTATGTATGTATTAAAGCTTAACTTAAGACACTTTCCAAAGGGACATTTGGTTTTAATCTGCAAACAGAAGAACAGAGAATCTGCCGCTTCTCTGCTGTTCTGTTCCAGTGATTAATGACTTTCATCGTATAAAGACTGTCTTTGATTCCCTATTTGAATTGTCTTGAGATCTGTCTTGTCTGGTATGTATGAAACCACTTTTTAATGCTGTTTCCTGGAAAAAGTTGATTACAAGCTCCAGGCAAGTCACACACCCCTGCCCCCATTATTTCTGATAATCAAACTGGGCTCTAGCGATCATCTTTTCTCTAGTCTTCCATCACCCACATAATTCCTTCCAGATCCTTTCCAGTTTCTCTTCACCTTTTTGAAGGTATGCATCAAAACTAGAGCACAGAAGTTTCAACTGAGTCTCACCAACGATATGGTAAAATGAACTTCCTGTTCATAACCTCCAGCACTGTGAGCAGTTTGACCTGCATGCCTCATTCCTAAGGTCTGGATCTAGTGCATGTGATGCTGCAAATCAAGTGAGCATCTGAAAAACTAATACAACATCCTCTCTCCAGCTGTGTTCACTTTGGTACTACTTAGGGGCTGAGTTGAGAGGAAAAGTTCTGCTTTTGTCACATGTTTGCAGGCAACTGAACATAAATTTTGATCAAGTATTTCACCTGCACTTAGACCTGCTGCTGCATTAAGTGTACAGACACTTTTTCAGTGCCTAACACCACAAAGGCCCAGACTGCTCCCGTTTTCAATAGGTTGTATCAGCGGCTGCAGGCATAATCAAATCCAAACACTTCTTGCTCACAAAGTATCCTAGCAGATGACATCTGGGCTCTCCAGCCCACGAACAGTACAGCAAGAAGCTCAGATGGCAACTGTTTCCTCACACATATGGGCATGACTGACTTACGGAAAGTTGTAGGAATCGTGAAATTCTACAGCACAGTAGGGTGAAGCAAAACCACACTCTGAAAGGACGTGTCTCAAATCGCCCTCTGTTAGGTGTACACCAGCCACACACACCTCACCAGAATGGTCACAAAAGCTTGTTGTGCTTTTGGATAATTAAGCTGGGAGTGTATTTTGCTGTTAATATGCTCCTCAGCCCTTACATATATTCTTCTGAGGAACAAAGTTACTTGTGTGCAAACACCTGTGGTGACAAACATGCATCTAAACTATTTAAAAAAAAAAAAAAAAGTCTGCCCCACAGAGGAAGCCGGAATTCACCCATGCAGTTAGGTTAGATTAATGCTGGCGATGAGTGAACAGATATTATCCACTATCATATTTTGTAATCCTCTGCTCAGTGGGATGCCAGAGCACTTCATTCACTCTGGAAGCCAACAAGATAGCTACTTATTCACTGTCAGATTTGAACGAAGTCATGAGCAACCCATGAAGCTTTGAGACAAGTTTGTTCTAGAGCCTGGTAACGGTCCAGAGTGATTTGTAAAGGTCACTGAATTCTACATTCAGGTTGTAGGTTTCTTTAAACAAATATTTATTTATCTGTACAAACCTCAGGAAAAAAGTCAACACTTCTCCTTTCAGAAGTAAACTTCACAATGGAATGGTTCTTTTCATTATAAACTATCTTGGTTCTACACCAATAATCCTTTACTCTCTTTCTCTAATCCTTGAAGATTATTTTAATAAACAATTTACACTCAGCGTATTCTATTCGATCTTTTGCTGTATACATGTGTCACAACAAGATATTAATCTGGATATCGAATATGAGGAACATAAAAGAAAAGCATGGATATATCAAGGAAAACTACCTGACTCCAGAAAATAAGCTCTCATCCTTCCCTTGAACTTGTTGGGAATTTGTGAACACACAGCAGTTTCAAACAAGACGCTGAGGAAGCTTCCGTCGAAAGCACGTCACTCAGAGGGCAGTGAGGCACTGGCACAGGATGCCCAGAGAAGCTGTGGATGCCCTATTATCCCTGAAGGCTTCCAAGGCCAGGCTGGGATAAGACCATGGGCAGCCCAACCTAATGGGTGGCAAGCCTGCCCATGGCAGGGCATTGGCACCAGATGAGCTGATGAGCTTTAACATCCCTTCCAACCCGAGCCATTCTATGATTCCACAATGCCTTGTTTCAAACAAACACAGGTGAAAGTGCTGTCCTGAATTTTCCAAAGCCTGTTATCCTTGGCAAAGCTATGACTACCCCAGATGAAATACTAAGTGCATCGCTTTTACATGCATTCAGATTTAAAGAGAAACCTAAAGAAGTTCTAAGAGTAGTAAGCAGATGGTGATTTACCTACAGTACTCCCTTACAAAAGAGAAATATTGTGTAAGGTGTATCAACTTGAGATTTCTATTTGTTTTTAATCACATTCAAACAAAACAAAAAATTGAGCTCTACAAAAGCACAGAAACAATTAATATATCTATATATGCTTGACTGGAGTTGCATTTACAAATAATGAGGCAAAATGGCTTTGGCTACACAAATTTTATCTTTTTTTTTCCTGTTAAAATGCCAAATATACATTACAGTTTCATGAACAAGTGATTTAAAGCTCATAGTGCTTATAAATGCCAAGCCAAAGCCATTTTGTAAACGTAACCTTTAAAACAACCAAATACTGCTTTTTGGGGCTGTTGCTTAAGAATAACACTTACATATTGCAAATTAAAAAAAAAACAAAAAACTTCTGAAGCTAGAGTCTCACATAGGAATTTTGCCTCAGGAAACGAGCAAGATGAGGTCTCACTTTGCACACTGGTTGCTACAGGAACATATATTACAAGAGGAAGCCACTTAGTAAGGCTGCAGTAGGTCTGACTTACCACAAGAGCAACATGTGAAGCAGTTGGTATGATAGAGGTTACCCATTGCTTGGCAAGCCTGGCTCGCTCCATACACACCTTTTCCACATTTTATACAAATACCTACAAAGAAGAAATAGAACGAATGTTAGAATTCTTTTCAGATCCTAAAAAGTTAGCTCTGGGCCATTGAATCATAGCACTCACAGTACCCCCAAATGAATGAGCTCCTCCACATTATTAGACTCAAGCAGGCAAGTCAGCAACAGTTAGTTTGCATGAAATAAATACATTGTAATTAACCCAAAATAAGAGGGTTGGAGAAGACCTCTGCTGGCAATTCAACACATGGAGACTGAGGTTAGCTAAAGACAGAAATTTTACTCAAGAAACAATCTAGTAAGACCTCGACTATTTTACACTGAATGACAACAATCTGGTCCAAAATGAAGAATTTTCTCTTGTCCTCTCTCCAGGAGCACAAACAATACACCAGCAATGCTGGTCCAGGTGGAAGCCAGCACAGGGAAACAGGCCTTGTTAGTTGCATTTAATAATTGTTTAACTGTCCACAATTAGTAATTCGCAACCTAAAACATAACCTGGGAGCTTACAAAACAGAAGAGCAAAGCTTCTGCCTTTCTTATGGTCTAAGGGCAAAAACTCTGGCTAGCAGTTTTACAGTGGGGGCAGAAATTCACCTTCAGAGCCTAAAGCCTGCTCTTGGTGAAGCTGGGGATGTTTCTCATATATAGTCTGTATAAGATGAAAGTGCAAAAAAGCACAGAGCTGGCAAACTCAGCGGTCAGTCTCACACAGGGCAGGCTCACTACGAAGCAGAAATGAAACGCTCACAAAATCTGAATCCTCCTTCCGCGTACTCCAAAGAGCTGATTAAGTTCATCTGAGATGACCACTGGTCTCTGACTGAAGCTGTACAGTGCATCTCAAAACTCTGAATTTGGAAATACTACAGTAGAAAATAGAAATTGAGTTTTCTACCTCACACAACTTTATAATGAAGTTGTGATCTACGGGCTGATTGAGGCCCTATTTCTACAAAGACATGCACAAGCTCAGCATTACTAGCATCAACAAAACCGCTAACGTACTTGAAAGTCTAGGAACTCAAGACTACAAAACCGAGCCTTAATCACCCAGAATTTTTCCCTGTTATGCTATGAGCTTTTTATTTTATACACATACACAAACAAAAAAATATAAATGCAAGCTGCTCAGAGAAAATTAGCATATTATGAATTAGTAGAAACTTACAGAGCAGGAAAAAAAAGGCTAACAAATCATTTGGTGTCTCAGTTCCCCTTCCACTTCCAGCATATGAACTGGAGAGGAAAAAAAAAAAATGCCATCTGTCTCTGGCAGATAGCAGTAAGGAGATGAGCAATGCTGGCAGAAGAGCAGGACCCATCCATGCAGCTGAGATTTAACCAGATCTCTCAGCAAAGAAACAGCCAAACAATGCAACAGCCCAGAAATATCTCTGTCCCTTAAGCTACTCAAGACTTACTTTAAACACCACTTCGGAAACTGAACTGTGCATCTATATGGACTGTGTAGTATGAACTGTTTAAAAAGAGATATTTGAAAAAAAAAAACAAAAAAAACCACTTCCTATGCTACCAATCCAAGTACTAAAATGGGAAGACCTTCCATAAGTTATGGGTTTTTCTTGGTGTTTCTACATTTA
The DNA here is from genome assembly GCA_030625065.1 of Alectoris magna. Classification (NCBI taxonomy): domain Eukaryota; kingdom Metazoa; phylum Chordata; class Aves; order Galliformes; family Phasianidae; genus Alectoris; species Alectoris magna. The sequence goes on along the minus strand of CM060571.1, from coordinate 8,904,724 downwards.
ACTACCTCTTTCCAAATCATGAAAAGAGATCAGCTTTTCATTCATCCTGTTCAACAATGTTGTAATTTTGCACCATGAGAATATCTGTCAATTAAGTGAAATTATAATCTTAAAGAAATCAGCAAATCTATTAACAGTAGTTTAAAAAAAATCCTGAACTTGAGTTCTGTGTTTCAGTGAAGCAGGAACCATAGCTTTAATAATATTAGATACCAGTGTCCTAAGCTAAACCTGTAACACCAAGCCAGCTGCCAGCTATATCCATCAGTTCACTATACCGCTGGTCTTCCCTTAGACAAGCTCAGTTCAAATACAGAAAACGGAAACTTCAGCATATCTGTTGCCTTATCCCAGGCTGTTACATCTATTTATTTATGCACAGACAAAGGTTATGAAAAAGGCCTGCTATTAGCCACAGGTTAATGGTTAATTGCTGATAAAAGACCACTACTGATTACTGCAGACACTGATCAGAAAAAGGGTCTGTCAGCCAGCAGCTGCAGGAGGAACTAGCAGCAACAGCACTGCAACCAACAGCAGCCAGAGCAAGTCCCAAACCTGCTCATCTCACCACAGGCTACAGGTCCTGAAATAACTACTGTCCCTCCTGGCCTTTGGGACAGAGGGGCTGCACACACAGCAAAGAAAGCAACTGTTTCAGAAATCTTTTAACTTCAGCATAAGGTTGTTGTACCATATTTCAGTTTAATTCCAGGTAAAGGAGCCAGAAGAGAGAACTATGAGAGCTTCCCAGCTGCACTCTTCTTTCCCATCTCTTCATGCCAGCTGTGTACCTGAGATGGATGGCTTAACACTAGCCTGGCTATGAGGTCACACAGAGATTCACCTTTTCCTATTTATGCTTTCCTGTTTATCCAAAGAATAACAGAAATCTAGCCTGTAGTTCTGAACTGTCAATGAGCTCTCATTCTCTACTACAGCCATCAACTGCTCTGATAAATGAAGGTATTGCCTAATTTATTTGCCATTGCTCCAGTGAACCATTAGAAGCAAAAGAAGGATTTATTGTGGCTGTTAATATTCGCCTCTGCAGCAAGTGATTCATTAAGAGCAGCTGTCACTTTGTTAACTTATATTCTCTGAAAGAGCAGTCATTAGCTCCAGGAATAAATGACCACAGAGACCATCAGCATGCTAAAAAGGCATATGTATAATTCCAATAGTGTATTTTGGAAAGTATATATGCAGCTGTGGTGTGAGCATAGTGTGAGATCATAACTGCCTTGGTAAAGCACTGATCACATGGTTGTTCAGGTCTGGTTTTCCACCAGTCACAGCCCAGACTGCACACTGCAAACTTGTGTTAGCCTTGACATAACAGCTACATCACTTTTTCTTTTTCCAGATTTAATTCCAAAACTTGTTAAACTGCCAATGAAGAATGCTCTGTTACAAAGCAAGCACATCTCATTTCTGATTCCTCACTTTATGTGACTTCAGGTCAACTGTTTCAGCTCTCATTCAATTCCTCATCCCTCCCAACACCTCTACATTAAGCTTCCAAGTGTACCTCCAGCTTCAACACATTAATGACTGCATTTTCACCCAGGTCCAAAGCCCTCCTACAGGGCTGGTCTCTCTCTTCAGCTAGGAAAAGATGTTACCAGATGTTGCATATAAGCTGAAAGTCTGCATAAAGTCTCCATCAGCAGTAGCAAGACACTGTATCCTTCCTTAGCTGAGGTAAAACAATGTCTGCATCTTTACACAGCATTTAATAGAACTGAGGGGAGAAACCACTGAACAAATGTGCTCTGTGGATCTCAGCTGAAGTCCATCATTAAAAGCAATGCTGGAAAGAATAAACTCCCAAGAGGCTGCCGGAGTTAGCTGCAGCATGCTGCCAGCACTCCCCACACTTTAACCAGCCTACTTCATTGAGCCTGACGGCATTAGTCAGAATGGCATCTCCAGGTGCAGCCACGGCAAGCTCCAGCACTACACAGCAACAGAGCTATCAGAAAAGCAACGCTCCCTGGCTAACACGTGCATTAGTAAAATCCTGGTACAAGCATCACAAGAAAATAGAAAAACAGTTATCAGCCTAGATATTTATTTTCTATCATAGCCTGTTTTTGGTTTAGACCCAAGAAATCAAAACACACAGTGTAACAGGTACCAGCAGCTACCTAGACAAGACCTTAAAGTTATGCAGTGAAACTTGCTGCAACACACATGTAAGAGTTTTCTGCAGTAGTCTACATGTTGGAGTAAGGTCAGTTTAGGTCCTGTACATCCAGTTCTGGGATGATCTCTCTCCTAACAAGCCTGTGTCTTTTTGACCACGCAAGTGCAGGCGGCAGGCTGGTACTTCTTCCAGATTTCACCAGTTACCCAGAATTAGGAAAAAGGCGATAGTCAAAGATTAAATGCAGTATGTGTAACAGCAGATGTATGACCTTTTGGCCAGGCCTTGTCCTCAGGCACATGTGGAAATCAGCCTGCACCTAATTCTATCCTCACTTATCCTGAAGTCTATGGTTTAGCACAAATACAAGAAAAATGGTACCATATGGCCTCAACTCAGCAAGAAGCAGCTGTATGAGTCAGAACGAGAATCTGTCTATTGCACTCCTTGACAGCACGCCACAACGCAGGGATGAGCTGCAGCTTTACTGTCTTACAGTCACACTGTATCTCCTGGATAACTGCTACATGCTGCCTACAGTAGGAGACAACCATGCCCTGTCGTCACGAGTTATGGTAAAGCTAAAATTAACAACTAACACATGGCACAGATGAATCCCTCCCTGCCTCAGCAATTCTGTTCACACTGCAGTGCTGGGAAGAGAGGGTGAGTGAATTTTACCCTCAGGCTACTGCAAAATCTCATTTTCTCTTCTCTGGCAGAGAAAGACCATCTCCAGAAACCTCAATAACAAGCTTTCCACACCCCTTTGGCATATTCAAGGTGCAGGGAATGAACACCTACAGGCATGAAGCAAGAATTATAAAGGAGGAAGAAACCTTAGCTCAGAGAAAGCAAAGTGCAGTGCAAGGGGCTAACTGTGAAAGCACGAGGACTGCAGACGGGGCTATTCTAGACCTCCACAGACAGCCCATACCACTGGAGGCATTCCTTCAGTGAAAGGCCCTCACAGCTAAGCAAGCTTTAAACAGGGTGGTGTTACCACCTTTAAAAAATATTCCACTAGGAAGCTGGGTAAATAGGGAAGCAGCAAAGCTGCTTCAGGCACAGCCAACCAGGCTGTGCTGCAGCTGTACCTGTCTGAACTGACAGCAGCTACTGTACTGACATCCTGTTCTGCAGCAGCTCCGGATGCTGTGACTTCAGGAGAGAAAAATGCTCCCCTCCTTCCAACAAACACAGGAGAAGCGATGTTCTGATGTACACGTCATCCCCCAGCAAGAGACTGCTAGAAAAAAGCAAGGCTCCTACGAAGGACAAAGGGGCAGAGCCTCTTCCCAGCAGCCAGGGAGGAGTGAGGGAACCCCTCCCAGGCACTGCCACCACTGGCAGTTCACACTGAATTTGTCACCTGACAGATGCCTGGCAATTTTTCCAAGAGTTTGGTACGAAACATAAATGAAATCTGATATGTGCAAGTTATAAGTAAGAAAAATATACTCTAGATGCTCTGAGCAGCAACATAACAATTGCAGTAAGAGTTGGCTGTAGCACTTTTGCGATAGGTATAATGAGGGGATCAGCTGGGTATGCTGCCTACACTGCTCCCTCTCCCACTGGGAAGATGAAAAGACACCATAACTTTAAGATGAAAAATGACAGACTAAGAGAAGCGGACATACTCCAGTAAACGCTTTAAACTCCCTCCCAAGCCACAACCCATCCACACAGTCATGATTCCTCATGGCTGAGGGGGACTTGGCCACATCCAGTGAGACTGCTCTGGTTCACATGTACCCCACACAAAGTAGGAATAAGGTTAAACTGTGGGAAAGATAGGCACATCACCTAACAGAAATGTCTTAAGCAAAACAAGACCAGAAGACATTTCACCGTTAATATTAAATTTTTCTGACACACCAGCCTGGCTTTCCTCCTCCTGAGAAGACTAAAAATGCCATCAATACACTACTTGGGCTCTTGAGACACTCATCTGTCAACATGAAAAGATCTCCATTGTTCCAGTGCCTGCATACTGGAGGAGGCATTATTACTCCATTAACTTATAGGTTTGGAGCAGGAGGCATGCATGCTTAGAACTTACTCAGAGAACAGAAATTAAGCATGTATTTATGCAGTGAAGCTCATGTTCACTGAAAGTTTAGTAGAAGCAAGCTCTATGCTCATGCATTAACCCCTCCCAAAAAAGAAAAAAAACACAAAAAAAAAAAACCAACAACCAACTACCTCCACTCTGTCTATTGCTAAACAAGGTCATGGCTTGCATTGGACAAAGCTGCTGAAAGATGATAAAGTCAGGAAAGGAGTCACTGGGACCAGTTCCAGGCATGGCACTGCTGATCAGGACACTGGAGCTGAGCTTTATCGGCCTGAAGGAATCTGTGCTGCCAACGAACAGGTCAGCAGGGTTTGGCATCTCCCTATTCTGACTTGCTTAGTTAATACATGGGTTGCTTTGTTGGAAGCTTTCCAAAGTTTCAAATGTAGTGTGAGACAACGGGTGAGAGTCTGAATAGACAGAAGGCTGTAGAAATGACTCTCTGATACCACTTTCTCCTACTGTATTTTAGCAGCTATCAACTCAGCAAACATCTGTGCTGGTGAATTAAACCCTGGCAGCTCCAGGTCAGCATCACAGAGTGGGTGAAGTAATGGGAGCCAGTATCAGCTCTGATTAGCAGCTGCTGGAAACTGGAAGGCTTTTGTTACTCTTAAAGTAGATCCACCCAATCACACATTGAAAGCCTGAAGCTAAAACAGAAAATGCTTATTGCTTCATACAGTATGTGAAATTACTGCTCTGAACCATGAAATTACTGACACTATCTGCACAGAGTTCATCCTGCCTTGGCTACAGCCAGCGTGCCTCTGCATAACTTTCTTTTGTGTGGATATCTAACTGCCACAGAACCTCACAACAGCACAAGGCTTATCACAGGGCTATTGTTCTTCACAATATTTTAGTTACACTGACACTTGGTTTACAAATATTCATTTATTTCTCTGCTTCTTGATTTAGTGCACGGCAGTTCCAGGATGATTTATACTTCTCACTTGGCATTTATAGAAAGATCTTTTGCTGCTGAGGCAATGAACTGGAAGACCGAATAGTTCTTGTGGGCTGCTCTATCGTCTTTGCTGCTTCGGGTCGCTTTGTTTGCAGCTCAGAGCTCAGCTGACTGCTCAAGCTTCATGACTAAGTTGACAATCACAGCTAGAAGTGCAAGAGGACTTACAAATAACTTCAGCAACTGACTTGTTGGCAAAATAAAAAAAGTAAGATCCTAAAAGCAACTCATTATTACTGAAATTATCAAAGGAAGGAAACGTACAACTGTTAGCAAAGCAGAGCACCAGTGAGAATGAGTGACTTCTGGAGGGAAAAACAAGTCAATAAAAATCCATCCACATCCTACCCACTCTCCACTGCTGAACATCAGAAAAATCTCGCTGTGGGCATGCACCCTCGCAGCTGCATTTACAATAATTATGTAGACACCACATTACACCCATCTCCAGCTGTTTGCCCCCACCCTTTGACCAGGGACTAGGATCCCTTTAGCTCTGCCAGCAAAGCTGGCTGCATGCTCTATTTCAGCCCAACAGACCCAGGTTAACAAGGCCTTTCTGCTCAAAATCCTTAACTTGGTTCTTTTTGCCTGGAATCTTAAGTGTGATCACGTACAACTCAGACAATTGAGAAGCAGCAATTTCTAGCACAGTGGCAGCAGCAATCAGATGAAAACAGGCTGATGCCACCAAGCCCCGAGTCTGTACAACTGCTGGCTGCAGAGGATGCACCACTGTACCCAGAGGCTGCCTCTGGCCAAGTAAACTCAACAGAGAGGCACAGAAGTCATGCTTACAAGCAGAAATAACTAAGGCTCCTGAAAGTCCTGGACTCAGTCCATAAAGATCTAATACCAACATTCAAAGCTCCCCTGGGTGAATTTCCTGTTGGGAAGGTGGTATATGAGCCTTCTGAGATAACACGGAAAAGACGACCAATTTTAACACTTCAGCTTTGAAGAACCCATACAGCCAGGTAACAACAGTGACACTAAAGCACCAGCAGTGCAGTGCAAATATCCTGAACTACACAGCACATCAGATCTGGAAACATCAGCTGCACTCAGGTCAAGTTGGAAAGATTTTTCATTACAGTCTTCTGACATTGCTTGTTTGAGTCATCACTAACATATGGCAGAAAAACGTCATATTACAGCTGCCTCCCTTAACATACTTAAAATGGGTTCATGATTAAATAGGGACACTTGTCAGAAAGTTTCCAGGTACATTCTTCTATTTTCTTAGATAACGGTCTATTTCCAGAATGAACATGCCCTTCTGGAAAAGGCATGACTTTACATAACCACAGAGGGTTATATACTCAACCACTCCTTCCTTGAACAGTGCCCAAGTGTTTGAAGCTGATGTCAGTGCATAACTCCTACTACCTACCCTGCAATGGAGCCCCAGTCATTAGCATGCGCTGTGGAGGTTCTTTATCATTTCCAGAAGTATAAACAGGTTTGCTTAAATAAAAAGCAAGCACATAGGCACTATACAACACTTAGAAAAGACATAACTAAATTAAAGCTGGAAATTACCTAAAAACCTCTGTGACCTCAAACCTCTGAGGTTTTTTTTTTTGTTGTTTTTTTAGTCACTGCAAGTAAAGCACGTCAATGATGCTTTGGAAACGCAGCGGGGAGTGGAATATACCTTCATGTAAAGGGATCCTACAGGGACAGCAATTTCAGAAAGTTATTTGCTGTAGGCTTCTCACACCTCCAGTTCATGAAACATTTTAATCCTAAAATAACTATCCTGGCAAGACCCACCTCCCCTGCCTTAGCTTCACTGAAAAACCCAGTCTTCTCCAAGCAATTAGGCACAGGGAGGAGCTCCATGCTAGTGCAAACAGTTAACCTCTTCTTCCAATAGGACAGGAAGGCTCTCAGACCATAAGAAAAGCCTGTCCTAATCTAGCAGTACAAAAACTCTCGGGATGGGTGGTGAAATATAACACTAGCATCATGTAAACAGGATATTCTAATTTTGCTTTCTTCACCTCCCTGCCCCCCTGGGAAATAGCAATACTAAATGCTGTATAAGCAGGCTCATTTCCTTCTTATGGATCCAACTGGAAAAAAATAAAATTAGAGAATCAAGACACTGCCGACTTCCAAACCAAGATGAGGCTTCTACAAACCTAGCCAGTCACATGTTCAGCTGCTTTCTGATACAGGCCAAAGGCAGACATCAGTGGTTGTTTCTGACAGTTTTCTGTTCACAGTGGTTTGCACTAGAAGACAACCTTATGCTCTGCATAACCATGATGGGACTTAGGCTCTATTTCCATCTTCAGTGGCTTGCTCTCCAAGGCAGCCATGGCCAGACAGCACTGCTGAGACTTAGTGGTGAGCAGATCTCAGTTCACTCAATAGTGACACTTCCACTGAGATTGGCAGTGATAGAGCAGAAGAATTAAACTTGCTTCACAACTCTAACTACTATATAAAAAGATACCATGCAGTGTAAAGTACTGATGGTTAACTTCGTATTGGCATGCTTTCTGCTATGTCAGGTATCAACTGTCTGCGCTGCTTTCACTTTTTGTTGGATCAGGTATTGTCTGTTCTGGATCAGGTAACAGACTGCTCTCCAGCAACTGGCACGAACTCTGGGGTATGTGGCCCGTCTGGCTGGTTCAACAGAAACGTCAACAGACACATGACACACCTCTAGTTTAGTTTCTATAGAAACATCCCTCTTCCCCCTCTTTGCCCCTGAATGCCTCACTCAATTCAAAATTAGAGGAAAGTGAATAAAAAAGGACAGAAGATGAAAATGATCACTGTGCATTGCACTGGCAACCTGGTGCATAACAAGCATCACCTTCACAGAACAGAAGCTGCCAACCAGCCTTCAGCACCACAGTACCCAACCACAACCCGTGTCTGTTCCCAAAACTAGCACACTCACCCTGCTAGCATGAAAACTGTAAGGTATCCTCATTTTAAGCTGTAATTAGGAACCTGAACTCTGTTTCTTGTGGAATGGGGTGCCAGAATCAAGTCAAAAGTGATGAAAAAGAGGCAAGACGCTCTTCTCCCCCAGTCCCAGCACACACTACAGCAGCCCACTGCCCAGACAGCACTTATTTAGGGAGGAGAGAATCAAGCTTCTGCCATAGTAGCCAGATAAGAAAAGAGCTGTGGCTCAACCACACTTAAGAAAACTACTACTAAAGCAGAGTAAACAACAATTATTTATTAAAAACATATATGAAGTAAAAAAGAAAAAGCAAAATCTGCAAAAGCAGGGAAAGAGCAAACTGACAGAAAGACTGGAGGGTTAAGAAAAACAATTTTCCACTTCAGTAGTTACAGTAAACATCACCAAATAAATGTGATCTTATGTAATTTATCAGGCAAGCTTCCCCTCCCTATTTTGAAAGGTTACACAAAGTGGTGAAATGTTAGCAAATTTATGTCTTAGAGGACCAGCTAAAAAATAACAGAAATGTGTTATCCTCTCATAATTATAAACTCAACACTCAACTGATATGAGAAGCCTCTATTCACTGCAGCTAAAAGGAACATTCATTCGTCCTTACGTCATCCCTTCAATGTTATGTCTTGATGCAATTTTCAAGAGCAGGTGAAATCACTAAAAATTGGAAACTGTGAAAAAATTTCCTCTACCTGGTTTTAATTAAAATACTCAGCAAAATGCAGAGGAGCCATAAAGAGAGGTAACCCCTTCCACCTCAATTGAGCTGCCTGTTCATCATGACAGAGCATGGTGGAAACGCCACATGCAACATCAGCACTAAGTATTTCCCTACTACTGAAGCAGTAGTTCAGATTAGGATTGTGACAAGAGCAACAAGAGATAATTCACAACTGATTATCATCAGCATAGTATGTATCTGTAGCGCTTTAAATTTTTAAAAGTTCCACCTAAAAATTGGGTACCACAGCCACGGTCGAAAAGATGGGATGAGACTGCACTGCCCCAGCATGCACACATCCCAGCTGCCAGACCTTCCACCTGACACTGGATGTGAGCTGCTGCCCCTCCCAGTCAAGACCAGTTTGTACCATGAATGGACGTTAACTTGCTCCCAACCTGCTGTAGCACCAAGCTGCAGCCAGAGCAGACACCCATGACTGAGAATACCAAGTGAGTTTGGGATCTTCCATTTAGACACAGCTCTTGTGAGAATTGCCTAGGCGCTAGGGACATGCACTGTGTAGACAGAGTATGGGAGCACCTGGCTCCCTGGGTGGATGTGCAGGGCATGCACCCAGCTTCAGTATTCCCGTGATCCAACATGGCAGGAACTGAACACCAGCTCAGGATGCTGTTGGCCATCTTTGCCACCAGGGATCATGCTTGCTCATGTGTCACTTATTGTCCAGTAGAACGCCAGATGGCCTTTCTACAAAGCTGCTTTCCAGCCAGTGGGCCCCCAGCCAGTACCAATGTACAGGGTTGTTGCTCTTCACACAGGACTTCACATTTCTCCGTACTGAACTTTATGGAATTCCTCAGTTGGCCTCTTTTTTTTCAGTCTGTAAAGGTCCCACTGAATGGCAATACATCCACCCAGTCTATCAGCCACTCCTGGTTTTGTACAACCTGCAAACTTGACAGGGACCCATCATCCAGGGCACTAAAGAAAGGAAACAGTATTACCACAGTATCAATTGCTGCAGTGCACCACTAATGGCTGGCCTCCAGCTTAACCTCATGGTGCTGGTCATAGCCCTTTGAGTCCAGGAGCTGAACCAGTTTCAGCCCATTTCACAGTCTACTTACCTAGTCTGTACTTTATCGGTTTATCCATAAGGTGTCATAGATGACAGTATGAAACACTCTGAAGTCTACATCAACACATCCACTGCTCTCCTCTTATTCACCTAGTCCTTTCATCACAGATAGCCATCCCAGCATAAAATCAGTGGACCCACATTTTCCCTACACTTTCTTTTGGTTCACAGAATCATTAAAGTTGGATAAGACCATTAAGATCATCTAGTGCAACCATTAACTCATCATCACCACATCCTAAACCACATCCCTCAATGCCACATCTACTGCTTTCTTGAACACCTCCACGAACGGTGACTCCACCACTTGCCCAATCAGTCTGTTCTAATAGCTCAGCACCCTGAGAAGATATATTTCCTAATATCCAACCTGCACCTCCCCCGGTGCAACTTAAGGCCATTGTACTTCTCATTATATCACTGGTTACTTGGGAAAAGAGGCTGACCCCTCACCTCACAACCTCCTTTCAGGTATTTGTAGAGAGAAATAAGATCACTCCTGAACCATCCCTTCTGCAGACTAAACAATCCCAGTTTCCTCAGCTGCTCCTCATAAGACAAGAAGTTCAAGAACCTTCACTGTCTTTGTTGCCCCAACCTTTGTTGCCTTTACCCACCTGCAGAAGCCCTTCTTGCTGAGCATCACATCTTTCACCAGATTCAATACCAGATGGGCTTTGAACTCTTCTAGCCTGAACCCTGCATGCCAAGATAGTTTTTTTGTTTTTGTTTTTTTACATTCCTTCCAGGTCACCTATCCCTGCTTCCCACTCTTATATATTTCCTTCTCATTTCTTAGTTAGGAGCTCCTCCTGCCACTCTTTCTTCAAGAGTTTTCCTGCATGACAGAATGGACCACTCTTGAGCTTGGAGAAGGCCAGTCCTTGAAAAATCAACTAGTTTTCCTGGACACCCTTTTCTCTTCTTCCTACCTACTTTTAAACTCCTTTCAGTGATATGCTAAGTCATGACAGCCTACAGAAGCGCATTCCTCTGCTGTACATACTACAAGAGGCAGGACATTAATTTTCTACTAAAGCTTCTCCTAATGCTAAATTCACAACAACAAAATGAAATGGGCAATATAAGAGCTACAAGGATATTTCTATATCCAGCTTCCACTTACAGATCTCATCCCTGGTGGTTTCTCTTTAGGCTTCCAAATAAGCATAAATGCATTTCTGAGTCTGACCTTTAATCAAAGCATCCATGATCAGTGTGTAAATCACACAGTTGGGATTTTAATTCTTACTTGCTGAATCACCGCAGTACAAATGAGTGCAACTATTCCCCTAGTCTCAGGGAAGCCCTTCTGGTGTCTTTCCTTTTACTGTACCCACTAAGACAGACATTTGCAAATGTTCCCTTAAAAAAAAAAAAATCCACAAAACTTATTCTGAAGACTAGCGAAAATAATTAGTGCATTTGGGTTTTATTTATTATTTTATTAATTAATTAATAGAGCCTTTGTTTCCATATGAATTCAGCCTCTTCTGTAATTACATCCATAGAAATAAGGGTAGCTTTTACTTAATGAAGAATCTCCCTGCTGTGCTCTTTTTGTAAGAGCAGAGCACAGCAACTACACATCCTCTGCTTCTCCAACTGGTACTTTTCCAAGATGAAGGATTTTATCCTTTTGAGAGACAAACTATTTGTCCAGTTTATAGAAGGAATGTTGTTTAGCCTCCATTGAGTGGATTCTGCTCAATCTAGTACCAGCCACAGAACACCTCCTCTAGTTGTCTCCCCCGGCAGCCCACAAGAGACAGACATCACCTCAAGCAAAACAAGAAAAATGAAGCAAACATCACAGACAATTACTCCCAACAGGTTTTCATCCGATGGCAGCCCCAGCTCCCGTCTTGCAGTGGTGTCAATGACTCATGCTAAGGCAATGACTTGTACAAGTCTCTGGCAGAACACATAACTTTTCCCCTCTGTTTCCTTGCACCAACTGACAAGTTGCAAAGGCGTGTGATGCCATGAGTGTTAGGATAAGCAACTTACATCTTATTCAGAAAAAAAAAGAGAAAGCTATGTTCCTCTACGATACTAGGTTTAAATCCTGGCAGATATCTCAATCCTCTACCCTCTGAAGCAGATCAAGCATCTATTAACAGGCAAGGAACTTTTATCTCAAACCTGAAATACTGTGTGTACCCCAGCCAATGATTTCTTCTGCACCTTTTCCTGTAAATACCACCCAGAGAACTATTTACTATTATTTCTTAGATGACCCAACCAAGGGGCCCTTGAAGGAAACAACAAATTACAACAACTACCATCACTATTTAGGATCATCATGTGGACTGCTCTCTGTTCAAATCTATACTCCAACCTGCAGAGAAAATAACAACCTTATCCCACCTTTTTTTTTTTTCTTCTTCCCCTGGGCTGAAGAGTCAGTGCCTGGGCCCTGAGCTGCAGGATGAAAACAAACATGGAACTATTTGTTATGAAACAGTTACACTTGACTATGGAGCCAGTCTTAACTCTAATTTAGACACCCAAGACAGCCCTTATTCTGTTAAATCAACTTCAAGTTTGGAATAAACATCAAGCATATTCCAAAAATTTGATTAACAAATCGCTCGCAGGCTTACTGGAGATTTTGCCTGGTTACAACCTTGCTCAGAACAGCAGTGCTAATGGAAGAAGTGATATGAGGAGAACTAACTCTGCAAAAGTAGCATTTCCTAGTCCTAGCTGCTGCTTATGCTTCTGAACAGGAATACTAACTGTTGACAAGCATTTCTTAAAAATGCCTCCCTCGTATTGGGAATCTAGTTCTTTGAGAAAGAACGGAGTGCAAAGGAATCAGCTTCAACCCCAGTATTAACAGCAAACAAAAAAAAAAGGAAAAAAAAAAATCAGGATTACGAGTCACAGAGCCACATGAGATAGAGTTTGATCTAAGCCTCCCCAAAAGAAAGATTCTTGCTGATTTCACTGCAGCTTGGCTCCACACAGTCCTAATCCAGTTTAAGATGACTATAGCAAAATACAGCTTATGGTCTAACATGTCCCTCCATAATTAGGCTCTAAACTCAGACTGAAAATGGTTCAAAATGAGCACAAAGTGGCTAAAGCCACTTTCAGCTAAGCCACACTTGCTAGCAGCTCTGGATGAGCAAACAATGCTTTGCTATGGCAAAAGCCTAGAAAATGGAGGATGGGGCAAATGCACAGGTATAAGCTTCATAAATAAAGGTGAAACAACAACTTTCTCAAAACTTTAAGCTATCATTGCTGCATACTTGCTAAAGTTCTCAGCAGCTTACCCTCCTTCTTTGAATTGACGCCTTCCCTTGCATTCTAAATATTGTTTAAGTCTCCATATGCACATGCTGGTGAGTTGCCCTGGTACAGTGGGCACTCCCAGAGTGAGTCACCCTCTAAAAAGCCATTCCCTCTACCTTACTGCTGCCTGCCTATTCCTACTTGGCTTTAAATAACACAGCAAAAGTAATGGCAACCTCGAGTGACCGGAGCAGCTACCTCCTTGCAGAAGCCATACTCTTTTGCCCATATAAGCCTTTTATTCGCAAGTTAAGGGAATGAAAGTATCATCAACACCCATCTAAAAGATCAGAAGAGAGCAGAAAGGAACTGTGACTACCAGGACCAGCTGATGCATACCACCCTTGCCCAAGTGCATGGGCTAGAAGAGTCAGAGAAAGAAACACCTCCAGGGAAGAAGGAAAAACCCCTAACTTGTATCAGTTGCCACCCTGACACATGGCTTCAGACACAACCTTCAGTGCAGTTGGGTGCCTCAGCAGCAGCCCAGAGCCTCTCTTTACCGCTGGCACTGATAGAAGAGGGATTCAGCCCCATGCTGAGAGTCCCTAGGCATGACACAGTACTCAGGTGAATGGGGCAACTGGGTCTGCAATTTCCCTGTTCTGCCTTGACTCAGCAGAGCGGCCTTCAGCAGCTCTTCAGCTCATCTTCCCACTTGCAGAGCAGGGTTAGAAATTCCCTTCACGGCACACTGTGTGGGGACTGACCTACTTGGAAATGAAAAAGCTCTAAACCAAAATACTCATTATTCATGGGGTACTTTGTCAGAAAACCAAAAGAAACTCCACTTCCCCCCCAGACCTTGTGACTCACCCCTTCTCTGACCCTGCAACAATGTACCACTGGACTTCCCAATTCTGCCAGCCCTTACCCGAGCAAAATGCCCAGTATTTTCAAAGGAAGCTCTGCCTGCAGAGTCCAAGTCTTGGCCTCAGTCTCAGGAGTCGGGATGTTTTCTTTCTCTTTCACAAGCCTTGGAAATAAATTAGGTGGGCACAAGCAAGGCAGGGGTGGCCAGCCAGAGCTGGTCAGCACTACGGCCAGACGGGTCCAAACTGCTCCCTCCCCCCTCACAAAAAAAGTCAGGCAAAGCCCTCTGCAAGGTGGGAGCAGCCGCGGCAACAGCAGAGAGCTTCACACACTTGGCACGCCAGGAAGCTGACTTTCAAGTCTGTGCTTGGAGTATCTTCAAAGTCTTTTCTTTGTGAACAAATGCAAATTAGCCTCTGGGGATCACCTCTTTCTGAGCCAGTTCTTCACCGGCCTGAACTCCTCCCAGGTGTGCAACACTGGCTGAGGAAGGATTTTTCCCAAAAGAGTAATGTTAGTTTGCTCTTATACACTATGTAAGGCTGTTTCAGCCACAACTCTTTTCTCCCGTGCCTAGTAGGCCTGGAGGGTGTTGTGCATTGCGAGTTGTTTTTTTTTTTTAATTATCTTTTTTTTTTCCAACAGCATGGTCTGGCACTCCTGTGTCTTTCCAGCACAAAAAGAGAGTACAATGGTTCTCGGACTATGTAGGACTTAGTGAGTGAATTGCCATGCCTCCACCCTGACAGAAACTACAGCAAGCAGCAAACCTTGCTTTGTACCCTCCCTGTGCAGGGATCACACAGAACTCCAAGCCCTGACAAGCACCAAACTTGCAGTGGATTTGATTTTTCCCCTCTCAGTTGGGCAGTGACCCATGTCAAAAGTATTGCTCATCAGCGCCAGGAAGCATTATGCCACTCTCACAGGCCTTGCACAGGAATAATCTTCCCCTGAACTCTAGTACAAAAACAATACTAAGAGATTCTCCTTCCAGACCATGCAAAATGAGGAGCTTTTCTCCACTTGTTTGTGAAATAGCATCTAAATCCACCCCTAATAGCCTCCAAAATTTCAGGAAAAACAAGTTATCAGTGGGTAGGACTGTTTTGCTGCCAAAACTGCAACCAAAGGAAGAAACGTCAACAGAACATGGAGCTCCAGCACTTCATTCACAGCTCACACAGCATCAGGTGGCTTTATACAATCACCTACAAACCAGAGCCTGATGACTGTCACGTACATCACCCATATTCATACCTATTCCTCTGCTCTATACATCCTCTCCAGTTTTAAGTCTTTATACCATTAAGCAAGGTGTTCTGTGCAAAAGAAAACAACAGAGAGGAAAAGCCAAGTACATAGCACACTTTGCTGGAAAGAGGAAAAAACATCACATGAAAGCACTGGGTGGAAATAGAAGCCTTGGCAAAATCTTGATTTGGCAAGAAACCAAATTTCTCCTCCACAGAGGCACAGCCAAGTCAGCCCTGCGTGAGCACCATCCATCCACTGGAGCTCTGCTAAAAGAATCCTTGTTTTTCGGTAAGATACAGGGGGCAAACTTCAGCCACGGAAGCATGGAGAGGGTGCGGAGCAATGGGGATCACAGGTGGACAGAGGAGAAGGATTAATCAACTTTCCAACTGGCCACACACCAACACCTGGAGGAGTTGCCATCACTCAGTTTCAGGATACAGCTTTCTTAGGATTCACATCCTTCTTCAATAAATCCATCTCCTTAAAGTGCACAGAGCATTTGGGGATCCTGAGCCCATAGCCAATTTTGTAGAAGCTGAAAGAGGTCAGCAGGACTTAAGAGAGCATTATAGTCCTCTTTCATACCATTAACTCTGGCTGATCATCTTTATTTACATCATAACTTCCAGAATCTTGTTGTCCATTGGACAAGATACTAACTTTTTCAGGAAAAATTGCATATAGCTTTTATAATGAAAGCACAAAGCAGTCATATACTTTGCCCCTCTACTCTGCTCTTGTGAGAGCATCTACATCTCTTGTGAGACCCCACCTGGAGTACCGCATCCAGTTCTGGGGCCCCCAGCACAAGAAGGACATCAAGCTGTTGGAGCAGTCCAGAGGACAGCTATGAAGTTGATCAGAGAGCTGGAGCACCTCCCCTACATGAACAGGCTGAGAGAGTCAGGGCTGTTCAGCTTGGAGAAGAGAAAGCTCCAGAGGGACCTTACAGTGACCTTCCAGTACCTGAAGATAACTACAGGAAAGCTGGGGAGGAACTTTTTGTAAGGACATGTAGTGACAAGATGAGGGGAGATGGCTTTAAACCAGAAGAGAGTAGATTTAGACTAGATATTAGGAAGAAATTATTTACTGTTAGGGTGGTGAGACACTGGAACAGGTTGCCCAGAGAGGCTGTGGATGCCCCCTCCCTGGAGGCATTCAAGGCCAAGTTGGATGGGGCTGAGAGCAACCTTGTCTAGGAGGCGTCCCTGCCTATAGCAGGGGAGTTGGAATTAGGTGATCCAACCCAAACCATTCCATGATTCTGCTCCACAGATATGTCCCAAGAGACACAGAAAAAGTTGGGCAGAGCAGGCAGGGAAACACAGGAAAAGTAAAACAGATAAGGATTTACTTATTCTGTGGACCTCCATGGTGTAACTAAGAACAGCCAGAGATAACTCCAAGCTGTCAGATACAGGTCAGACACAGCCCAGCCCTCTGGCATTAACAGATAAGCACTACATTTTTTAAATAAGAACTTGGTAACTTGTAAAACTGTTGATTTTGAGAGCAGAGTATGCTCTGTTAAGTGAAATTCCATGTAGATTCCCTGTCAAGCGCAACTAATGTGACATCTATTTTTCCATTAAACATTCAATTGTTAATTTTTCACCTTTTCATACTGTTCAAGTGTCATTGTAAACTTCTCATTTAGTATTACTTCCATGTAGTTTCAAATGTTCACAGTAAAACTACAACCCCCTCAAGTGCCACTGAAAATCTTCTAACACTTCATAGACCATCTGCCAAAATACAGAGCTGGTGCAAGGATTCAAATTAACATTGGGGATGACTAGGTGCAATAAAAATGTATACATAAGAAAATGAAAGGTGTGATGTTCTGCTAGAAACTCCCATCCACCCCAGCAGCTGACGCAGAACAACTGGACTGAAGTGCACAAGGATGCTTAAAGTCCCTTCCCTGTTCTTATCACCTGTCAGGACTTGTTCTCTGCATCATTTCACATGCAGACAGGCAGCACCATCCTACAATGTCCACAGGAGTTTGTCCTACATTACACAGTAGCACTAAGGAAAATCAGATGTATTAAGGTACCACTTTTTTTTCCCCCAAAGTTAAACCACTGATCTCTGCACTGATCCACAGCAGTTTTCAACTGCAGCAAGCACCATCACTTGATGTGAACCGCCGCTGCTTTACAGTGCTGCAGCACAGAGGCCCAGGCCTGCTCCAGCCCGGAACAGGTACAACAAGCCAACATGCTTTCTAAGAACACCAGCTACTGACCTACACTTGAGAAAATTACTTGCTTATTTTTCAAACCAGATCAAAATCTGGACTCCAATACACTTGATTGTTGTACAGCTCTGTTTTCCATTGAGAGTTTTGATCTGAGAAACGTGGCTTTGATTAAAAATGGGCAACAAACCAATTACAGAGAAATTTCACATAACTGTTTGGGGAAGAAAAAAAAAAGCTACAGCAGTATTAGACATTAATTAAAACTTTTCCTTTGACTCTGAGGATTTTCTAGATTCCCCCCAACTACAGCTGAGTGTTAGGTCAGCACATGATTACACTTAAATAAGTAAATACTTAAAAAAAAAAATCATACTTATCCCCACCAAAATCCCTTTCTACTCTTGTTGTACAAGAGTACAACAAGAAGGCCACACGAAGGTAAACGTGAAGGCCACACACGGGATCTGCACTCAAAAATGCACCTCAGATGACCTGCAATTTGATTTGGGCTTTATGCAAACAGTTTCCCAGCCCTATGTTTCAAGTCCAACAACACGGCATGATGACCCTGCCAGCAACTTAGATTCAGTACTGGCCTTACTCAGTGTTCCTTGCAACTCCGTAAATTGGGACCACTGATATGGAGGTAACATTCAGGGAGATGGAGAAAGCACAGCAGCACCAGTGACCTTCCACGTCAGGAGCTTTACTCATGGGAACTCAGTTCTCTGCAAAGCACGCGCTCTGGGACAAGGCTGCAGCACAGGAGAAAGGTTTAGGCAATGACCGCCAGAATGAAATGTATTTCCCATGCCTGGGAGAGGCCACAAGGTCTCTGTGTCTCCATGGACCACAAGAAATATGATCCAAGTGAGCTGGAGTAATGCAAAAGCATCTAAATCTGCACAACTGTCAAACTGCATTTAGGAATGGCTTTTCTTTTCTCTTTATTTTAACTTAGAAAAGACTTTCTTTTTTTCCAAGTGGCCACATTAAAAGGGAGAAAACATCTTGTTTTCACTTTCCAGAAGTTCTGTGGCATTGCAAGTCAAACTGTTCACCAACTAACCAAATGTTTGGATGGCCAGAAAAATATCTGAGAATCCCCAGCAGTTCTTCCACAATAGCTGTCTACTTGTCACAAAGACTAAATATGTTTTGAACTGAAACATATCTTATTAGGCCAAACTCATAGAAGAGCGATGGTATCTACTCAGGCATGACCTTTAGTAACCTATTAAATGCCTCATCATTGTTCACATAAACCCCTCCTTGGCTATTCTGTGACAATACGCGTTATTATTATTCTTTACATTTAAACACTTCTTTCCCCACACTTCCCATGGTATTTGTGAACGTACATTTTTACCCTCACAATAAACTAGATCCATAGGAGTGTTGCTGTCTGCAATTAACTACATTAGAATTAATCATCTTCCTCCAAATACAGACTTAAGTATTTGTGTTTTTTCCGACCACATCATACCCCGTTCAAAGATATCTGACTTCCTTCCCTAGAATTTGCTTATCTTCACTACCACCTCCTCAAAAGTCAGTGCTAGAAGCCACATTCAGGCCAACTATAGCTTTCTTATGAATCCAAGCTCTGGGTGACCAACCCAGGCTGTCCTGACCTGGAGGCACCTTTAGGTAACTCAACTCCTAAAAATTCATCACAAGGAAAACTCTGAACACACCTGCAGCACACATCCTGCATGCTACCAAGCAGACCCTGCACCAGACCAACTTCTGCAGCATGGATCACAGCAGGGCAAGCAGCCACGCTCAGTACATAGAGCTCTTCATGTTTGGGACTGGAGGCGCTACCTCTGCTTTGCCATGTGTGAGGGAACAATCTTCTAAGGGGAGTTCATCACTGCTGGATGTAGGGCACGTACATCACACACAGAGGAGTTCTCAAAGCCATGTGCTTAAATAACCAAGCCAGAACTGCCATACAGCACCTCAGCCCACGCTCCCAGGATTTCACACAGGAGCCAAAGCCTTTCTACAACAACCACGTCAGTTCCATGAGACCTATTCTCTCAAGTCACACAGTAGTTGCCATTGTTGCCCCCATCTCGGTGGTGAAGAGAGTCAGGGCTCATGGCCATGCTGGCCAATACAGCTAAGCTGAATTTGTCAAGAGTATGCACACCACCATAACCTGAGCAACACAGAGTTTTAAACCCAACTGCCTACGAGCCTTTGTGCAAAACCTGCTCAGAGGAACTTTTCCAGGATCACAAATTTGGAAACAGGTGTCATTAGCAATAAATCCTCACTCCCTTTTCAGTCACCCAGTGTAAGTCTCTACATATTTTATAGGCACAGTAGTTCTCAGTTGAATATTAAATGAGTGTCTGGGCTAAGCTGCGCTGTTGATTTTTTCCATAGTTGTCATTTTTTTCCCCCCTCCTCCTCCTTAATGAGTCATAGGCCTTTTCTTAAAAGTTTTCTGGAATACATAAGTGTAATGTTAGAGACATACAAGAAATAAAGTTTCAGATGATGTGAAATACTCCAGTTGGAAGAGATACAACACATCTGGCCACCCCCTTGTGCTCCTCTGCCTCACTGTGCAGCAACAAACTAGCCTAGACTGAAGGTAAGCTAGAACAACATGGTGAGGTTAACAGAAAGAGATAACAAGTCGAAACAGAAATACCCACACCAGCGCAGAGTGTGAAACAAACTCCACTTCCAGAGACAACATCTACACAGGCACAGGGAAAAAATCACTTAACACAACCAAAACCAAACATCTACTGAATGATTATTAGCACAGCTGCTAATTTTGTTAAGAGCTGGAGGCTGTTTCGGCTTCCAAGTAAGTGAGCAGGGCTCCTACTGCCAGCCTGGAAGCACCTCCAAGTGATGCCATGCCACAGCCCCAGGCACCACTGTCTTGACAGGACTTGAACCTTTTCAAGCTGTTGAACACAGCCCCCCAAAATAAACTAATAATAAAGCTTGCTGATAACCTGCATGTTCCTTTATATTTTCCCTGCTGCTTCAGTTTCACTTCACATCATATATTTGCAGCCCAGCCAGAAAAGCAGCACTTTGTCCAGGACATACGTCAAGGACTGTACTGTACTCCAGAAAACACTCCATTTCTCCAGCCATTAATTAAGAATTGATTTTGGGTGGAGCTGATAGCAGAAGTGCTCCACTTTGGCACACTGCAAGACAAAACAAAGATGCCTTCAAGGCACCACTGGAGTAGCTGCACCCCTGAACTGTTTGTTAGTACCTTGAGAGGGGACATACAGGGAGTCAGCAAATGAAGATGAAAAAGTTTGGGAAGAGGCTGCAGAGAAAGTGGCTACAGCTACAAGAGCATAAAAGCACACAGTCTTACCCAGCTGTAGGCTGCCACCAAAGGAACAGTCTTACCCTCCAGTGCCCTCAATCCACACCCACTCCCTTGGATCAGACCCAACCACCTCACTGACAAGGGAGAATAAGAGGAGCTCACGGACCCAGCCCAAAACAACCCTCCCCTTCTCCCTTTTTTGCAAGCATTGTCTTCTCTAAGATCAGCAAGCACACGTGGCTGCAGTGTGCTGGCAAGGAACACTTGGAAGTGGCAAGGTGCTACCTCCCAGCTGTGTGAGCAGGAGTAGGGCAGGTACAAGGTACTTTTTGCAGCATTGCCACTTTCAGACAGATTAAACCAACTGTGGAATGACATTTTCCTTCACTGTACAGATGACCTGAAGGCTGCTGGAAGAAAGGGGAGGATGGAGAAGGGAAAGCAGCAAAGCAAAGCTCTCAGCACTGCTCAGAGCAGCTGCTAGCCCCCCAAGGCCTCTCCAGTGCTCAGCCCCTGACGTGCCCCAGTCACACGAGGGCACTTCAGCAGGTCCTTGAGTGCCTGCAGGGCTCCAAGGTAATTTCTGTCCACCCCCTCTAGGTGGAAGGTAGTCCCCAAGGTCAAAACCAGCCCAGTGGGGCAGCACTGTCTGAGCAGCATTACCAAAGGACTAGGCCCTGTCCCTTCTCTTTGTGTCCTTCTATTGACACTCCTACATTCCAACTTGGTGCAGGCACCTGATCTAGAACTGCTGCCTTGCCCATGCCATTCAAGAAAAAGGAAAGATCAGGGGCAGCAACAGGAGCTTCATCATTTATTATCTGCCCCATGCTACGGGCTCCTTCTGAAATGGAGCCAGACTGCCAGTATAGGCAGTTAGTGGAACACTCAGACTGACCCACAAGTAGTACAAACACAAGAGTATTCCTCCTCCTAACAGGACTAGTTAGTCACTTGACCTCAAAGTAACTCGCTGTTCACATCTTCAAAGTCATATGTGGACAAAAACAAAAGCGGCATGAAGACAGCAGTACCACACAGATTAGCCCCTCATACTGAATGGACAAAACAGAGATTACTGTTTCCTTTCCTGGAGGTTGGGGAAATGCAGAGAACACAGCAAAATTACAGTCACCATATGAACATTTACTCATAGGGCAATGGAGCTCATCCAATTAAGGAGTATTAAACCATCTGCTGTTAGACAATTGGCTTAACGTTTCTCTCCTCCGTAAGTATCACAGGACACTGCAATTGCCTTTAGAGTGTGTCAGATACAAGTACACGTGAACCACAATGCAAATCAAAATATTTCTGCTGGCCTCTTTTTATTAAGACCTTCTCCAATACATCTGAGTGGATTATTTATATCAACTGATCTGTCAGTAAGTGGACTTTTCCCCCTCTGGTTCTTCCTCTTCCTCCTTGTTTCTGACATATCAGCATACAGTCATGCCAGACTTGCCCCTCACAGGCTCATTCAGCCAAAGCTCAGCATTCACCCCTATGAGTGAAGCAGAAATGCAGGACCAACACCCACCACGGCTTTTTAAAACCTTGATGATTTAGAAATGAGTCTTCTTTTACAGTAACCATATTTTCTGAATTTCATCTGCTTCTAGGGTGCAAGACACAGTAGCATTTCTCTCTGCCACCACAACAAATACACAGGGCAGCTGGCACTTACGTTGCCTAGACATAAAGGCAAACCCCCTTCTGATCTGACATAGGACACATCTGCCAGAGCTTAGGGCTTGCTATAACACGTTCCTACATACTGACACAACGGTTAAGCTCTTCTAAATAAGAAAGAACTATCCGCAACACCCATTCCTGAGGCTGCTCCTGGAGTCCCTGATCACACCCAGCTCTTCTGGCCACGGAAGAAACCTCTCAGAGGGTCAAGATAGCTCTAAGTTACATTTCTTACCCTAAGCATATTTTAGCTCCCAGCTCTGGACACTGCTGATATTTTGAAGATAACATTTCTTAGCATGTTAACTACTGTCCCCTGCAATCCTGCTCCTGAACTGTTAACCTGAACTGTTATCAACCTCAGCTGGTGATGTTTCAGCAATCACCTGAACCCTGCACCAGGTGCCTGACACTGAAAGGTTTTCCTTGCAGGAGAGGGCACTGCTCGCCCAGCTACCTCATCTGAACAGCCCAGGTATGTCTCACTACAAGCACTGCATGAAGTCCTGTACTTTCTCTCTTTTGCTTAGGGCACGCTAAGGTTACACTGAAAGCAGCTTGAATCTTCAGCATTTAAGTCAAGGACCAAGGTAATTCACGTCCCTGCCCCAAGCAATGCCTCTATCGATCAGATCGCACACTGCCAGAAAGCCTCTCCCTTTGCACCCAGTGCAGAAAGGCACAGAGGTTGCCTCAAAAGGCCACAGACTCCACAGCCCTGACGCACAGGGCCACAGCTGGGGGCTGGCTCATTCTAAGCCCCTCATCTTCCTGGGCCTCACTGTCCCTTCTCTCCTGCAAGCTCCTCCATGCAGAGCCCTCATCCCCACCGTAAGCAGAGGACAAGCTGCCTGCTGCCAGGGGCACCCAGCCCAGCTACCGCCCAGCTCATGGGTTCCCTGCACCTCAGAGGAGCAGGGCAGTACTTGCACACTCCAGGATTATCTTTCAAAGGTATTCTGGCCTTTCCCGCCCAGTACAAAATAAAAGACAAAGGAGATCTATCTGAACTTTGGTGTGACTACAAAGCATATTCACGTGCTTAAAGAAGTTACTTCTATTCTATAAAGAACAAAGACGTTAAGGAGTCAGCCAACATGCTGACAGCCTCAGCAAAGACAAGGTCTCTTCCGTCCTCCCTCCCACACCCCACGGGTGACACCAGCCCCTGCTCGACTCAGCAAAGTGCGGGCCCCGCAAGGCCACAACGGGCTGTGACAACACTGGGGCTCCCAGGAGCGCTGTGGCTAGGACATCACTGAATGAGACACTGAAAATTGCCTTAACAGTCAAGCTGTCCACAAGCATTAGAACATAGTATACAGCCTGAAAGTACGATCACAAATGCCAGAACCCTCGGGGACACTGAGCCTTACTGACAGACAAAAACATAAATCACTGCAAACTCCAACAGCACGAACAGCTTCTATAATGCCTCAGACAAGACTCCTATCAGCCCCAAGAAGAGAAAGCATCACAGATCCTGACAAGCTGCACAGAACAGAGATAAAGCATCGGTTATGAAGTAAGGTGCAAACACTGGTGTCAACAGTAAGAAAGTCAGCACTTGTTGCAAGCTGGCTTTCTCCCGCGATAACCAGAGGTTTCAACAGGTCTAGAGCAGCCCTGGGCATCATGCACCCTTCTCTAATGCCAAAGCCTGCTTTTGGCTGCTTACAGGTCCCACACACCTTCACTATCTCAAGCCACCTGCCCCAGGCCCTGCACCCTGCCTCTCTGGCAAGTCACTCACCGAAGTACTCCTTCTTCATGTGCATCTCCAGCTCCTTCTCCAGCTCCAGCGTCAGCGCCTCCAACCGCCTCTCCGCCTGGCTGGGGCCGCTGTCCCGGCACGGCGTCACCTGATACGGCAGCTTGAACTTGGGCGCTGAAGCGGAGCCCTTGGTGGGGCTGTAGGCGTAGGGGGGCGCGGCGTCTGGCCCGGTGGCCGCCGGGTGCTGCGGGTCGTGCCGCGGCGGAGACTGGGCACGGACCTTGCGGTAGACGTCCCCCAGTTCGGGCGCGGGGCAGTCCTCCTGCGGGCCGGGCCCCAGCAGAGAGGAGCGGGGCGAGGGCAGCTGCAGCTCGGGGTAGGCGCTCATGGAGCCGCGGGAGCTCCGCGAGCTCTGGCTGGAGATGCTCGAGCGGGGGCTGACCACGGCGGCGCCCGGCGCGCCGCGGCCCTCGGGGCTGCAGAGGCTGGAGCGGGGGCTAGCCACGACGAGCCCGGCGGCGGCCGCCCCGTCTATCTCGGCGCCGCCCGGCGGCCCGTACCTAGAGTCCGAGTAGCTGGAGCGCGGGCTGGTGGTGCATGAGTATTGGCTGGCGGTGCTGGAGCGGGGGCTGGCGTGCCGCTGGTCGTAGCCCATGCTAATACCGCTGGTGCGGTTGCTGCTGGGTTTGCTGCCGCCGTCGTAGCTAGTGAGGCTGGCACGGGGGCTGGAGTGTTTGCTGGTGTCGCTGGCCGTGCTGGCATAGCTGGAGCGAGGGCTGAGAGCGGCCCCGTCGTACTGCACCAGGCTGCCGCGGGGGCTGCCGTACTTCTCCTGGCCGGGCACCACCAGGCTGGAGCGGGGGCTGGAGAACTTCTCGTAGGGCAGCGCGGCCGCGCCGCCCAGGCTGGAGCGCGGACTGGAGAACTTGCCATGCTCTACGCCGGGGCCCGGGCCCGGCGGGGCGGCCAGACTGGCCCGGGGGCTGGCGTTGCCGTACTTGGCGTCCGGGCCGCCGGGAGCCCGCCCGCCGCCCTTGGCCACGTAGCCGCCCTCGTAGGCGCTGCCCGCGCCGTAGCGGTAGCCCTCGGCCGAGTAGCGCTTGCCCTTGTCGGGGAAGCCGCTGTAGCAGGGCAGCGCCACCTCGGAGCGGGTGCACAGCCCCTCCTCGCAGCACGGCGGCTCGGCGGCGGGGCGCCCGTTGGCGGCGCGGAGCGGGGCGGCTTTGCCGCAGGGGGCGGCGGCGGGGAAGGCTTCGGCGGGCGGTGGCGGCGCGGCGGTGCCGTTCATCTTCCGGCCCCGCTGCTCCGCCGTCATGTGGGCGGCGATGACCCGCTTGGTCTCCTCCAGGTCGGGGTGCAGCGTTAGGTCCCGGCGGCCTCCCCGGCCATAGGGAGCGTCCGGACAAGGCTCGTAGAGGGACAGGTCCTCCATGAACTTAGTGGCCTTCAGTGCCATGTTCTCCTCGTACTTCTCCATGCTCGTCTGGTGCCCGGCGGCCCAGAGTGGGTCGGGGAGCTCTTTACGAAAACAGAGTCCTCAGTAGGGAAAAAAAAATTTAAAAAAAAAAAAAAAATCACCAGACCCCCTCCTTTCCCCCCCCTCCCCCCCTCCAAAAAAAACAAGCCAAAGGAAAAAAATATATATATTAAAAAAATCACCCCCAAAAGTTCCTTCCCGCGGCCCCGTGGGGCACCGGCGGTGTTATCAGCGGGACGCGGCTCCCTCCTCGCAGAGCGACCCGGCTGCGGCAGGCGCACGCCCGGGCGGCATCCCCACGCCGCTCCGCTCGCCTCAGTACGACCGCGCTGCCCGGCGGAAAGCGGCGAGCGGAGACGAGAAGCCCCTGTGTCACTTTCCAGCCTTAAATAAGTTGCTCGGTCCAGTCAATGGCGCGCCGCGCGGAGGAATTTGCGCTCGGCGGCTCCCTGCCCCCGCCGCCCCCGGCCGGCCGCCCCGCAGCGGGGCCCCGGCCCGGCCCGCACCCCGGGGCGGAGGGCGAAGGCGGCGGCCGCTCCGGAGGGGCTTCGTGGCGCGGCGAGCGGTGCGCAGGGCTCGGCGAGGCAGGGACTCCTTTGTGTAGGGCAGGAATGCGAGGAAGGAGACTGGGCGCTGCGTCCCGCTGGAATGTAGTTAATGCCGGAGCCAAACAATGATTTTCACCGAGTCAGTCAGGGAGAGGGCGGCCGCGGCGCGGCTCGGCCGCGGGGCCGGCAGCCTCCCCTCCGGTCGCCGAGAGCCGCTCGAGGACGCGGACGCCGCTGCTTGCCGAGGACCGGGGCTGTCACCGCGTCCAGGGCGTGGAGCTGGGCCGAGGGGAGTCCCCGTGCCGGCGCTCGGCGGGCGAAACGCGCCCGGAGGAGCCGTGCCCCGGCGGGCTCTGTCAGTAGAGTGGCGGTTTAACGGCTGCCGGGGCTCGAGCCGCCGTGCGCGGGAGCGCCGTGCCGGGCTGGGGTCTCGTGCGCCCGGTTTCCCGCTCTTGCTGCTGACTGCAGCTGGAAGTGGAACTTCCCGCCGCGCCGCTCGAGCGCGGGGCGGCCCCACCTGTGTGAGACCCCCGGGCGGGGGCGGCACGGCGGGGAGCTGCGCTGCAGCAGCAGTTATTTTTGTATAGTCTTCACAGAAACAAAAACAATGCTGAAACCGAGCACCCTGCACCCAGGAACGGCTGCAGGTGCCCTGCCCGCGCCAGGGACAAGTTGTCCTGTTAGCGCTCCTGATTAAACATGGAATGCAACTGTGTACTCAGAAGCATCGCCAGCTGTGGCAGGCAACTGATGGGCAACCTGTGCGTGCAGGGTGGCAGGCAATAAATAAATAAATAAATCCTGCAAGCTAACAAAGTAAGCAGAACCGGTTCTGAAAAGCAGACCTGTGGGGCATGGAGGAGATGGCTCATAAGTGGGTGTATGTGTGCTAATGCAGCCCACCTGGGAGGCAGGCGCTCCTTTCCACTGTGTGACAGCTTGGACCGTCGGAGCTTTATACAATAAGCTGATGGATGCTGCTTCACAAGTTTTTGTTTTTCACTTCTCAATTAACTGAGCAGGGTGTAGGGCCTGTGCCTGTGTGCACACAGGGAAACACTCCGAGTGGCTGTGTTTGGACTGCAGAGCTGTAAGGCTGAGGCACAGGCTGTGGTCCTGGCGGCTCTGTGCTGAGCCCCAGCCAGCCTGTGCCAGGCAGCACAGCACAATGCTGCCAGTAGGCAGCAAGCTTCTCAGTGTGCCTTTGGTACCTCAGCAGTTCAAGCACGTGCTTTCTTTGGTATTAACTCATGGGAAAGCACACTGGGTTCTGAGGGAGGCTGGGGAATCAGAGGAAATAGCCCTTTTTAGCAAGCAGTTTGGATCAAATGATATGAATCACTCACATTCACTGTTGAAAGCTTACGCTGGATAAGGAACTCGTCAAAGCAAGGCCCAGTCAGGTCTGCTGCAGCCTGGGCCGGGGCTGTTCCTGCACAGCACTCTGTCCCTACTGCAGGCCTGCTCCTCTCCAGCAAATCGTCCTCCTGTCACACACGTAATGAACATAGTGCTTATCCAGGCTGCAGCCACAGATGTAGCCCACATGGGTGAGATAAATATGTTTGCAAGGTACACAATGCACTCGAGCAGTGCTGTGTTTCTCACAGAGGACCATATGCGCAGTGCTGTGCAAACAAGACGTGTAGAGTTAGAGCTGCTGTTGCTGTAATAAGTGCCCCTACCATGCTCCTTACTGCTATATAAAAGAAAAAAACGATTGGCAATTACAGCGTGACAATGCTGACAAGTTTTTCTCCCCAATTTGTTTTAAATACACGCGTTTAATTTTAACAACCTGAAATAAAATGTTTATATTGCAAAAAGACTTGTGCAACTCAGAACACAAGAGCTGTCATGGAATATTAAAAAAGGAGAATTTCACTTTGTAATTTGTTGTGGCAATCCTTGTGTCTGCTGTTAAGTTATATCAGCACATCAGATATGAAGGAAAGCCAGCTGCTTCTGCTAAATAAACTCCTTTGTGTAAGATTTAGAGGGAGCAAAAAAGCCAGGTGGAGTTATTGATCTGTGAATATTGGCCGGCTGGGCCTCACAGGCAGCACACTCCTGTTTCTTCTAATTGCCAGTGCCTTCAGCAAAACCCTGGCCAAGCCAGCAGGCAGGGAAAATTAATGGTCTGCTGGGGATTCTGTCTCCCCGTGCTGCAACAAAGCAGGGAATCTGCAGATTTAAGAATTCACTGGTGAAACTTAGGCCCTCCTTAAGACCATGGCAAAAACCTGCCTGATTTGCACTATAGCATGTTTTACAATGTATGTGTCTTTACTGGTACAGCACAGGAGGGAGTTAATGTTCTCATTTCACCCATTTACCAACGTGAAGCTGCTCGGCAGATTTGTGTATTGAACTGGATGCTACCTGATTTTTTTTGCATTTTCATTTTTTCTCTCCCATATTAAGAAAACAACAAAACTACACTTTGAAGTCCACAAGTAAATAAGACTTAGTGCTACTTGGGTTTACTTTTCTGATCTCCATTTATAAATTTGATTTGTTTCTTGGTAAAGAATATCACGATTATTCCTGTTCCTCCGTTTCAAAGCTGGATTTTAAAAGAAATACTTGTGAAATTCACACAAAAATATGAAAAGGAATATTTTAATTTGGAGTTTTTATTTTGTATTCATTTAAGTTGTAGCTGTATTGTGTTTTATATTGCTTTATCTTGCTTGAGTCCTGTACGTTCATTTGTATTGTGGTGAATTTAATTACAAGCAAGCATTTCAGAACATAAAGTCTGGATATGAATATGCATTAATATTTGGGTGATTCATTTGGAAATAAAGTCAATTAAGGTCATTCTAGCTTTCCAAAGTACTTTAGATCTAGATAGCCACTTCACTGTAAGCAGCAGACCATGCAGCTATTTTTACACTACTTCAGGATATGAATGAAAGTACAAGCATCACAAAGGCTGCATTGTTTTGTTTTTAGGACTGTAGCCTAGCATGGTTTTGTTGTTGTTGTCTGTTTGTTTTTAAATACTCATTCACAAATCACTGCTTTTAAAAATTGCAATTACCGAATGTGTTCTAGGGCACCATCTTCTGGTGGACAGAAGGCATTGTAGCTCAGCGGCTACGTTTGACTGCCGGACGCAACTATTTGAAGTATTTTTCACTAACACTACTCTGCAGGTTTACGGGTCACTTCTCATTCTAAATCTGCAATAAAACACTATTTAACATTTTTTACATTCTTCTTATTCATTGCAAATGCAGCTATTCACCATGCTGCACAAACGTAACTTGGGACAGACCCTGTAAGGTTCAAGACACAACAGCCACTTTGTGAATCTGCTACATTAGACAGACAACATATGTCTAAGTACTTATGATTAACGCACCATTTATGTATCTTATTTCTTTTATAGCTTCATCTTCCACTTCTCTTACATATTTCTGCTTTTGGCATTCCTGGCCAAAGCAGTTAATTGGCTCATACTTGGGAAACTGCACACAGCCTTAGTCATACTTCCCTGCAATCAGAGGACATAATACCATAAATTCAAACGCAATCAATTAGCTTAATAGCAGTCACTACATATGCATAAATGCATGGTTTAGTTGGCTGGCTTGGTTAACAGCGCATCCACTTAATATGTTTGAATTCTTATTCAAATAAATGAAAATATAAAAAAAGAGAGTACGTAGATTTAAAATTTATACTGACACAATAAAAAGAAAGGCTTATTTACAGCAGTGCAAACCATCACCCATAAAAAAAGATCAGATTGCATTAACGCATTTCATTAAAAAAAACACCAGAAACACTGCATATACAGGTTCTGCTATCTACGTCCCGTTCCATGCTGGTGAAGGATACCAGACTAACCATGCCTTTTTATACCAGTCCAAGAAAGACAGCAGGCTTCAAGCACTGGTCTCCCACCCTGACAACACGGTGCATTTCAGCTCTGATGAGAAGGATCTTTTCAGAAGAAACGGGACATCCTTTTGTTGAGAATATGAATTATATTTACTTTTCATGGTATTTTCCGTAACATAATAGATTTAACACTCACTGAATGAAAATAAACAACATATTTGCAAGAATTAAGGAGCTGTTCCACAAATCGTGGAACCAATGAAAGCTGGTCTTATACATGTCGGCCTTCTGCATTCTTTGCATTCTCCAGCTTTTAACTTTTCCAAATTCCCAGTACTGTTGCAGGAGTGGCACCCTGTTTCAGAAGAGCAGTCTTCAGAACTTAGCCAAGCTTTAAGCTGCTACATGCAATACCATGAGGTTTCTCCATGGCATTTGTCTACTTTCTTCAACAGACATGTCAGTGCTCTTCTATCTCTAGAACTCCTCTACAACACATCCACCAACATACAGCCCTCTCCTTGCTGCCTTGATAGCTACAGCTCCAGGCAGCTTCCCAAGCTTCCAGGTTAAATATCTTAGCCACCCTCCTTCCCAGCATGCTCCTGCTGCCGTCAGTCCATACTAAGACGGATGAAAAACAGCAAAGGCCCATGAGCAGCTGTGTAGGGACCAACCAGCGGGTGTGTGAACGCTACGCCTAAAGGCTGAATGCTACCACAGCATGTGTGTGGGTCTCTATCTATAGCCACTTACTTGTAGAATTACAGTACATTTGAGATGTAGTTGCTCAATACAAGTAGCTTCAAATGTTGGAGAGGACTGGTGGAGCAATTCCCTAGGTTTCTTTTCTTTAGGAAGTCATGCTGAAAACGTTCCACTTTTCTCATGTGAGTGTAGTATGCTGATGAGAAAGACACACGTAATGACAAGTAACCAAACAGCAATTTTCTGTTGTTAATATAAACTGTATATACTATATCAACCTGTACCTAGAAGTACATTTATTTCCTCCATCCCATACCTCTTTAAGAAGAATCAGTCTCCAAATCATTAAGTTGTGTCCTCCTATCCCTTTGTCCATGCATATATGCTCTCTGTAATCGTTCTCCTTCAGATAGTAGCCCAGAAATCTCAGGCAAGCAACAAATAAATGATTGACTTGTGTAAAATTTGTTGTATTACTTTCATCCTAGTTTCTGCTTTCTTCTAAATTCAACATTTCAGATATGCACAATAGAAGATTTCTGTAAGGACAGGATGCAAAGAGAAGAAAGAAAATACCTCCACTTAAAGAAAACAGAAGAAGGTAGAGAGAAGGGGACTACTTTCCTTAATTCAGTGTTTGTTCAGTTTTCAAATGCAGATTTACAACTTTGTGACAGTGGAGATAAAGCTTGACACATACAATATCAGTATACACTCACTGAACATGGGCCCATTTTATCTTCTGCGATCTAACAAATGGCTAGCAAGAGCTCTTTGTCGTAAAGGTCACAGCCTGAAATGGCACATCAATCTGCTTGCCAGCTGTCACAGTCTAAAAGCCAGGAAATCATGCGCATCTCCCTGCCATTCAACAACGAAATAGTTTTATAAAGCAAAACTAAAACCTCACTGCTACAGACATCTTACTGGTATCTCCATGTTGAAGTTGCTTTTCAGGAGAAGGGCTGGTTAACAGACCGTCACTTCATCGCCCAAAAAGTTCTCCTGACTTGAACGGTCATCATCTGTCCCTTAGAGAGTGATTCTCTGCATGCTTTGAGAATCAGACAGGTTTTTAAAACAATACGGGGAAATTGTTACATGCTTCTTCACCATAAGTCAGAACAATTTAATGGATCTGTAGTAACTGTTCTATATCAGTAGTGGTCAATATTCCCTTCTGTGCTCCAGTAGACAACGATACTGAACTAATAGCATACAAAGCAGATACTAGATAGGCTCACCGCTGCAATCAGCTACACTAAAATATTAGTTTTTCTTGTTCTTTTTATACATGGTGCTCTCATTCACCTCACAGATAAAAAAATACAAGTGTTAAGAATGAACTGTTAATATGAAAACCAGCCAGAAAGGCTTACTTGTCTCACAGAAATTAGCATCAATATAAGCAAACAACTAGAAAAAGCTGTGTGTCAGAACAGCCACTTTGTATCACTGCAAATAGCAATTTGTACTGATTTAATGAACCTGGCTCAGAAACCCTTAGTGGAGACGAGCTTACATCAAGGTTGCAAAGCTAAGGAACTAGGGAATATTTCATTCATTTTAATTTCTGAGTGTAGTGTCTTCTAGCTGTATTTCCTCCCATATTAATATTACTGCTGCGAGGGCTTTAACAAACTCTCTGTTGAAAAGCTAGTTATTTTTTAAAAAACAAACAAAAGCCTAAAAGCTTCGTAAATGCTTCAACGTATAATTTGCTTATACATTTATACATTATACAATGTATAATTTACTTTTGCAAGAGCAAGTCTAGTTTGGAAGGTTCTACACCACTACAACGTTAGTGGCTAGTAGCCGATTAAGGATGCTCAGACTTCCATCAGTTCTGAAGAGCCGTTTTCATCCAGCATAGAATCATTTTGCATTTTTACTGATTCAATCAGTATTGCCAAACTTAACAAGAACCCAACAGAACGAAGACTATATGAACATCCTGTCATGTTTACAGAAGCTGCTGGTATACAGAAAAAATATATTGAAGAATTCATTCACTTTAGGTTATTTTACAGGAAGGATCTTTAGAGCCTTTTTTTTTTGCTACGTAACTTCTTAATCCCCAAAAAAGCAGTACAAACATCTCCTAAATACGTCAACTTGTAATTGCTTACATAGTTAAATGCTGTATTACCTTTTATGCTGCAAAGCACGCGATGATGCATATCTTATGTTTTTCAATACCTCTCTAAAACTCATCCTGGAGTAAGATTTGACGCATTATATATGCTAGCAGCTTAGATACAGCTTTGTCACGCCACAGTGAGAATCACATCCTATTACACAGATAACAAGCCATCTGACAACTTATTTAATAAACCGATAATTTTATTTTTAGTGAAGCTAAAAGAGAAGATGCTGATCTTTGTTCTTGGAAAATGTCAGACATTAAATTCTAGTACTTTAACTGTTTATAGTGAGAACTACAAAAGCTTCCCCTTATAGTGCTGAAAATAGTTTCTCTACCTCTTATTTGCATTTTTACCTCACCTTACCTTCGCTGATGCTGGCCAAGAAGCAACTAACTCAAAGGTTTAATTTCAATTTTGAGTATTATGTCTTCACACAAGCTGCTGTATGTGACTATTACTTCCTAAAAGTAGAGAGAAAACATTAATTGCATTGCGTTTTATACTGCACTGGCAATTCAACACTGATGAGAACCTGGTCTTCTATTAGACTGAACCAGATGCAGAAACTAAGAAGTGCCATGTTTGATTTTTACATTCTCCCATATGGTTAACATCTTGTTAAAAATGCAGTCAGTTTACAAACTGCAACAAAATAAATCCTGTCCACTCAATTTCTCTACTTTGTAAGGCTGCCACTACTTATCTATGAATAGAAGCCGTTCTGGTTCATCAACACAAAGCCAGCAAGAAATTTCAGTGCAGTGACAGGAATGACAGATTACTGCGTTCTAAGAATCAACACTGATAGTACAGAGAGCTACTAAAACAGGTCAACAAATGCAGTAGGCTTTAAGATACTGTTCCTAAACACCGCACTTTTGCCATAAGCACAAAGTATAGCACATAAAAGCCCACTGCTTTTTCTTTCTGAAGGCATGAGGTGCTGAAAGCATGCACGTGGTGATGCAAGTGCTCCAACTGAAAAAGCCAATAAGTGTCCAAGAAAAAAAAACATTCACAAAGGTTTTATTAAAAAAAATTCCCCTTTCACCTCAAACAAGTGAAGCTTAAGTTCTGTACTACTAGGTTATGTTTAGAAAAATGAAAATAGTACAGTCATTTTTGAAGGCTATACATTTTAAAATCCCATAAATCGGCATAAACTTGGACTGTGCAAGCATATATAGCAAGTACTTCAGATGTCATTTATTTGGTCCGTCAGATGTACAGTATAGTAGTAGTATCTGAGTTTACAAAACATCAAATATAAATAACCAGAAACTGTAACAATACACAAAAAATTTGCTTCTTACGTTGACATACCAGGCAGTACGAGCTGAAAAACTTGAGTAAATTAACAGTTTTACAGTAATGTACATAGTGCCAGTTAAAGTTTAAGAACACTGTCAAAACATGGCACTAATTTGCTTAGTGAATTCTCTCTTTGTTCAGGGTATGAAAAATGTTTAGGACTAGACTAAAAATACTTTTCTTCAAGCAAAAGAAAAATTTAGGTACTTACAAATCTGGGCATCGAGTGATGGCCCTTTACTAAACCAGAGTAGGGCTTTTTTTTGTCCTACTGAATTATACTTAAAAGGTATTTACACAAAAATAACATGCTTATTTTCATGACTGTTTAAGTAAATACTTATCTGCAAGTATTTAAAAACTATGTTTCTACTACATTTAATATATGGAATTCAACATGGAAAAACTTCTAGAAGAGTCTATTGAGATGACAGCTTTATCATCAAGAGAAACAGACAAAAATTATTTAAGCCAATGGTTTGGTATTTCCTCAGAACAAAAGCCTTACAATTAGTCTAGCTCTGGACATTTTTCACATCCCCAAGTACTATGCTGTTGCTGCATTACATTAACTCCACCATTTCATCATACAACGTTTGCATGTTCAGTCTAATGCTATAATTTCATCCTGCTCTTCCGTCTGCTCCATACGCACTCTCTTTGTACTGATGCACTCTTTATCTTCTAGTTTTCTCTTGCGGCTCTTATTTTCTGTATCATCAGCATTACTTGAATGGCCTTCATCTTCAGAATCAATAATAAATAGATCATCTTGATCTGGAGCTGCAAAATACATATTTTTAATTCCAATGGGTACTGTAAGGATAGTCTGCTCTCAAAACAAAGCGCACACAGGATGCCTCTAAGGTAACAAATACATCTCAGAGCACTCTTTATCCATAGTCTTTGTCAACAAACTGCAAGAATCTTCTGAATTTCTCCAAAACCTGTGAAATACGCTTTTCACACGGTTATTCCCTTTTCATTAGGTTATGGAAAACATTTCAATAACTCAAATATTCCCATATTTTTAGGAATTCCCACATTAGCTAATGCAAATGCATTAGCACAATTTTTTGTACGTACAAAGTAGAAGAATTGCATGCTATCTGCTAGAGTCCTTAAGAACCTTTAAACACAAAGCTGTAGGCCAGCCTCACCTCTGGCTAGTGAGTAATAATAAATAATAAATGAATAATAATAATAGTGAATAATAAAATTCTCCACTAGAAACCATGCTCTACGAGAGAGAAAACATGTACAGAGAGGGAAGACTGGAACAGCGGGCAGACTTGAAAGAGCTAACAGATAACAATGGAAAGTAGAACCAAACATGAACTTTCATGACATCTGGTGGGCTTCAAGTAGAAACTCATCTTAAAAATTCATTTTGTGGTAGTTTCTAATGCTACCTGGGGCAGAGGGGCTGTTTTGTACTTAATTTGAACCTATATCAGTACTCAAAACATTTTATCTTTCATGAAACAAAACACAAGACAAGTGGCTACACACTTCTGGGTCTGTCTTAAGCAGGACTCTCTGACAGGTAAATGAACACCATCCAAAAGCCTAAGATGGAGCTACAGATAACACTAAAACACTACAATGTTTCCAGTACATTAGCTTTCACTGCTTACACATCCTGTATTTGAGTTAAGCTATTCTGGGCATATTCAAAAGCATACCCTGTATTAAAAAAGTCATGGCAGTACTTCTTCGGTAGCAAATACTTTTTTTTTTTTTTTTTTTGCCATGCCTTACTCAGCAGGTGAAAAATGATTATTTTTAAGCAGATTTTAAAAAACATCTTCTTAAATTAACAGAATGAAATGCGATCAAAGAGATCCACAAAGTAACTTTTAATAAGTAGGGAGAAAGCAGCAAACTTGATTCATTTTTGTCACATAATAGGGTGATCAGGAGATAGAATGGGTTTAACATTATTTACATCACCATGCAAATAGTGTGTTTCAGTTGACACCCTCTCTCAAGCACCTCCAAGTTAAATAATATAATAAGGTGTATTTACTATAAACCTTTGAAACAGCCTTGGCATTTTTACTATTTAATATTACATTTATACAGAGGCAACTCGAGTGTCTTTCACTTCATGTTGGCAAAGTGAAGTAATAAAATTCAAGTATTTTAATTGGGCTGAAAGACTATTTCACTTTATTTAATATTGACTGCTATTTACCTGTTGATGTTGAAGGCTGTGCTCCATCATCGCTACCATTGGTAATGCTTTTGGACGTTGGTTCTGTGGGTTTAGGGCCAACTTTTTCAGGGGTGTCGCCCACAACTTCAAATTCGACATCTTTTTCTAGGTCTTCACTGCAGAAAAAATGTATACCGTTTTAAACAACAAAAATATTGCTTTTTCCACAAACAAAACATATCATTCAAATTATCAGAGTCCCTCCAACTGGGACAAAGTAAGGAAAATACACGTAAAAGAAGGAAAATCTGTTCATCCCTCCTCTATAATTTGTGCTTTGTCTGTTCATGAATACTGCTCCCCTGCCAGTGCCATGCCATAAAATGCTTAGGAAAGAAAGGAAGTCATTACCTCAGATTACTTTTCTTCCTCAATCTCACATTTTTGTTTGCACTGAAACTGCAGTGTGTTGAATTACTCTATATAATAAGTGTATTACTTATCCAAAGTTAAATACACACACCAATTATTTCAAAGTAGATTCTCTTTGCATTACTATATCTGAACACAGGCAGATGATTTACTACTTCAGCAGGTCTTTATTTGTTTTTACACAGCTGTTTCTCACCTTTTATCTGCCCTAAAAGCAAATTTAGCTTTGCAATATTTTTATGTTGCTTAATGAGTGAACTGTTCAGATAAAATCTTACCAATTACTTTTGTAATAAAACAGAAATTAAGAAAAACAACACATTGAACTATATCCATTTATTAAAAAAAAAAGTTTCATTATATAAGCAACTTAATGTTTTAGCTTTATTCACAAATTCAAAATTCATAACTAGAAACTCCCTGTGGAATTATTCTATACATATACACAAAGATAATTATTTCAGAATTCGTACCTATGAAGCACATTGATTAACAGAGTATAATCCTGGAGGAAATCGTCTGCTTGTAGTCGAGTGCCGTTTCGAATTCCAAAGTCTGATAATTTCCTATGGTTATTTGCTAGAAAAATAGTGAAACACAGTGGTGTTTATTTATATAAAGATTGTCTTTACTATTAAGAAAAAAGTACTTCAGAAGTTTAACTCATAAACCGAACATTAATACTTAAATCTGAATTGAAAGTAAAAGCTGACATTTAAACATATCAGAAGTTAAAACTACGGATTTTGACTTATCTATGTCTCAAGTGTCATGTTCACTTAACTACTACTACATCTAGGAACATCTGGAGATAATATGTGTACTGCAATAGGGCTTACAAGCACCATGAAAAGAACACAATCTAAGAATCTATAAATGAGAAAGTAAAAGAGACTACAAAACAGGGGAAGACAACCACTGCATTTTTATAGCTGAATACCCGATTCCTGAGTGGAATCTTGATGCTCCAGGTGAAAGTACTTGATATGGGAAAGCAGAACAGTACACACAGCTAGACAACGCCACGAGCTATTCTTAAGCCACTTACATACTTGCAAATCCAGTTCTCTTCAATTATTAGTCTACAGGCTGAGCACTAAACCACTTACTACAATTCCTTACATTTTAGTTTCTTCTTAGTTTTCATCTACTTTTACCCAAAAAGCTTCAGAACACGTACCTTCTGTTTCTCCTTCTTCTGAAGAGATAAGAATGGTTCCCTTTCCATCATCTATCTGTACATCCGGTGCTACCATAGCAAATTTTTCTTTCACTATCTGAAAAGATTGATTTCATTATATAATCAGTATCTGCTTTTATAATGTTCATAAGACAAATAACCTTGAATTATGCTGTTTTTCCTGTTCTGGCCCATGTTCAGGCATCCACTAAAAGCCTATACTTACTTTCTTTCTCATGAAAAAAACAAACAAACTCATTTTGTTACCTGAAATCTCAGGATCTAAAAAAACCCAATGTCTATTACATCCGTGATCTCACCTTTACAAGTTCAGATGATGTTGCTGATTTTTTAAATACTTCTTTCATAAAATGGTAGTTTTAGAAATCAGTTGCTACCACAGAACTGTAATATAGCTACTAAATTATTCAAATGAAATGTGTTTTTTTTTCCTGTTAGTTATGAATAGAACTTTAAAAGACAAAATACATAAAAGACAAAATACAAGGGCACACAAACAAGATGCATACTGGCTAATCTAGCTTTTCTTTAGCCTGAGAAAAACACAAAGATTAGAGCAAATACAAGAAAGCTAACATTCAGTCAAAATATACTGAACAGAATCTTTAATAATGTACAATACTGGAATCAAAGCTAAAGCCATAGCTAATATTCAAGATTTACCTTGTCCTGCAGTGTTAGCACAGTAACTTTGTGTACATTAAGTCTCACAGTCACTTCTGGCTTACTTGCACAAACGTAACAGTTAGGATTTGGTGGATCCAAAGCACAAGGAACCAATAGCTTCTTTTTGGGGTTTGGCTGCTTGTTCAAAAAAATCTTGAAGACAGACAAGAACGAAACAAGTTATTCTGTAAGTAAAGCACTCAAAACCTGTTTCCCTACAGATCTGTCCTCTTAAGAATCCCAGGTTGTCCTGTTCCCTAATCCTCTTTGACATGCCTACTAAACAGGAGAAAGTCTATTAAGCCAGCCCACGATGACACCTGTGCTGACTAATCAGCTACTGCCAAACAGAGCTGTAACATGAAAACAGCATGCTTCAAGTGATGCCAGTCTGGTACTCCCTCTTATTCAGCAGCCAATTTTCATGAAATCAGATGGAACACAATCCTCAAGACTTCCATTTTTCTTCCTGTGGTGGGTGAAAGTTCCTAATACATTCAGAATTACTGAAACAAAAAGTGATATGGAGTAAAACTACATACTAGTAAAGAAGGTTAAATGACTGTTGAATAAATAATAACAAGAAAAAGAAGTGTCTTATTCCCACTTACCGTTCTACACTGATCTATTTTTCCCGATAAAATCTTCAAACCCTCCAACACTATCAGACCAGCTATTATTGCATTAGTAGTAGCTATAGCTGGGATAATATTTCCTGCCATTGCTGCAAAAGAAGCAAGAGTGCATGGATTTTTAACAGCAAATGAAGTGTAGAAGTTTAGATTATTAAATAAAACAATATACTTTAACTCTTACACTTGATATCAAATCTGCTCTTCATATTCATACTGAAAACATGCATCCTGAGGTTTGCAGCAGAAGTGACAAAATCCATTGCAGAAGGATCATCCTGACAAGAAGTTAACGGAAAGTGCATTTAAAAATCAGATTACACATTGGGAAAACTTTGCAACATAAAAGAGTCTGTAAAATATTCCATTTCAAGGTACGTACACGTATTCATTTGAACAGTATGTTTAGACAGAGCAGCAGTACTTTAAAAACATGTTTAGAAAATGTATCTAGTATTTTAATACTGCATGAGTATGTTAATAAAATGCCTCTTTACGTTCAAAATAATGACTAAATAATAAACCTTACAGTGTCTTATGCTTGGTTTCAAACACTTTGTATTTTCAAACATGAAAATACAAAGAAGTGTTTTCATCAACTGCTGTAATACTGTTTTTCTATTGTGGTCGTCACTCCCCCCCTACTGACACACCACATTTTTTTCTTACGCCAGGTGACAACTGACCACAAGAAGTTCACTCCGCCTCTGGTGCTGAAGAATTCCTTGCTTCTTGTTTTTCTTCTGCAGAACTTGTAATATGCCAAATATCTACTGCGAGAGCTAATTATGTCCAACTCTAGCTACAAACTACTGTCCAAGAACATGTTTTAGAGAAAGCTCCAGCAAAGGAAAAATGGAGTGGCATTATTAAAATATTTTCAAAATGAAAATATGGCACCTACTTCTTAATTTGTGCTTTTCAAAGTTAGTAAATTATTTTACATCACAATACTTAACCCATACATATAACGCCTTAGGAAGTACCTACGGTATGCATTCGTTTACTTACAGCAAGTGCTTTTAGTGATGCATCAGCCATTTTTGTCCTTAGCAGCACTACACTGTAATTAAACTCCATGACTCCAACATTTGCATTAAGTACACAGAATGTAAGTGTTTCTTATCTATGAGGTAAACTAACCTTATCCCATATAAGCTCTGCTCCATCACCTTTCTCAGCCAGGTGAAGTCTCAGGGTTTCAACACTCTTTGAGAATAAGTGTGCATAGCTCTTGACATCGAGAACCTGCTGATCTTTCAAAACTGAGGAGGATTCATTTTGTTGGTCAGGTACATTTTTCTCTTCAGGAAAAGAAAAAAATAATACCAGGAATATTTAGAAACTCCCAAAAACTTCTCCCAGAGAGCTCAGAATTTACTGGTTTAACAAAATTAAATGTTTTCTAAACTGAAGAACAGCACTCTTAAGCTATAGCTGCCCTGAGATTTTTTTTTTCAAGTCTGCAACTAATAGCTATACTTCAGGGCATCAATAGATGTGCACAAGCTAAAACAAATGTAGGTTTTCAGCTTTTAGATAAAATGTATCAATGCGTGCCATAAGGTCCCCTAGAATAAACTGGCATGTAATTTTGTGAAATAGGAATTTTCCATAACCAATACTGATTATTCAAAATAAGAATTCCGAAACAATTTTTAGGAAAAAAATGTTTTCTATGTAGGAAAAAAAAAATATCTCCAGGAGTTATGAAGAAGTAGTGTGTTCAGTACCAGTACCCAAACGTGACAGTGAGAAAACATACATGTCACAGAGCTGCATTAACAAACAAGAAATGTGACTTACAAATATGTATCAGGAGGAGGAACAATTACCTTGATTTTGTACTTCAGCCCAATCCAGTGGCACTGGAGGCTTTCTTTTCCTCCACAGCTTATCCATGGTCAGCAAATATCTAATGTCATCTTTGAAAAGCTAGGAAACATTAAAAAAAAAAAAAAAAAAAAAAAAAAAAAGGAGGAAGAAGAGAAAAACAGATATTTTGTTTTTTCATCTCCTTTGAAAATGAAAAAACAGCATTAGATGTGTGAGTTTTTGCTTTTCTCCTTGATAATATTTTAAACAAGACATAAAATCAAACTCCACAAGAAAAAACTCTCAACACTTTGCGCAGAAAGTAGACAGTTCTCATCAATTTGGGGGGCACCAAAATCAAGAAACAGTCATCCAAACTGTGACTCCATGTGAAGCTATCACTACAGCAATCTGTATACTATCCCCCTACAATACTGTTACCTATACGCCAATTAATTTCACAAGGAAAATTACTACTATCTATCAACACTACGTTCTATACTCATTTCCTCTCTATAAACACCTTTTACAACTACTTAGAAGCAAAACTCCTTAGAGTTTATGTTTTCTCATACCAGCATCTGATTATATACAGGACATGAATTACATATTTCTGATCCTCAGACTGGTTCTGATAAGGCGCAGTGAAACTCGTACAGAATTCAAGAGATTACCTTCTCATATTAGAACAATGCAGCTGAGTTTTTTTTCCTCTACAATATGGACAAGCTGCTGAAGTTGTCCATACAGACACAAACAGAATGCCGTAAGACAAGCAAATGTTGCAAAAGACCAACACAACAGCAAACTGATCAAGTCGTAATACAACTGCATGACTGATGCCCACTGTTTAGTGTTCAAACTGGATTTTGACCGAACTTTTAAACTTCTCATACGCTTCAAATAAAAACATTTATTGGGGGTAAAAAATGTACCTTGGTAAAAAGCTTAACTGGATCATATCCAGTTGATTTAGCCCACTCCTTTGTTGAAACACGTTTAATCTCACCATCTTCATTTGATGCTCGTGCTCTGGCTTCTGCTTCTGCTGGCTCCCCTATAAATAAAGCATTAGCAGAATATGTTAGTTAACAGGAAAAAAAAAAGGAAATCATATCCAAATATTTCCCATAGCGTCAACGATCAAAATTATGCAAGCACCATAAAATGGCTTTACTGTTCCCTATAAAAGCTAAATTAGACACAGTGCAACTGTGACAGTTCCTTTCTATAACTACAGTTCACTAGGTTAACTTAATGCTTATTCTTTTACTGGCAGAAACAATGAGCAATTGTTTCCTATTTATTTTCTTCCCACTGTGTTGTGATTTCATAAATCCCTAACAATCTCCTTTTAGTAGTCTGTTTTCCTGACTTAAGAGTCCTGTTAGAACTTCAAGACAGATTATCAGCTTCCTACCTCTGGTCATCCCTATATGATAATATTCTATCCATACAGGTGCTGTTCATTTTCATTTTT
Organism: Alectoris magna; assembly: GCA_030625065.1. Classification (NCBI taxonomy): domain Eukaryota; kingdom Metazoa; phylum Chordata; class Aves; order Galliformes; family Phasianidae; genus Alectoris; species Alectoris magna. The sequence goes on along the minus strand of CM060571.1, from coordinate 8,862,009 downwards.
TTCCTAGTCCCTTCCAGCAATTGTTATCTTGGCTACTGGTAAGCAGCAAGTTGGTATTTTCAGACAACTATTAAAATCTTGACCGAATGAAGAAAATCGACTCAGAAAATCATCATTTCACATGCAAATTTGTCAGTGTTCTCCCTTCCCTTCTCCAATGCATCACCTTATTTATCTGCGCCAAAATCTACCTAGCATTTCATTGTCTAGTCATTTTGTATCATGAAGCTTTCTTCTACTTTTAATTCTTAACCATCATCTTTACTATTCTGAGGAAGTCTGCTTATTCATGTCTGCTGAACAGCACTGGGAGACTCCTCTAATAATCATTTATCTCTATCATTTAAGTAGTTTATCCACTTCAGGATCTTCATCCTTTTTCCCCACAAGACATCTTAGCTTCTTCAGGTTCATTATAACGAGTGCCACCTGCAGATTCATAACAGAGTAAACCAGATATGCTTGTTCACAGGTTTGCCAGTGCCTTCAAACCTAACAGACACATGACATGGTTTCCAATTCCCTTACTTTTCCTCAACATACCATAGAAGGTCCCCTGATTCTTACCAGCATTAGAGCAACTGACAGTTTAATCACTGCAGAGATGAGGCAACAGCTCAGTGCTCCCTATAATTGCTCTGGGATCCTTCTTCAAGTGAGCAGCAGCATGTCTGCTGCAGCTGTTGCTGTAAATGAGTTTATGTGCCACTCTCTTAAGAGTCAGCTATTCATTCAGGATGCCCCATAGGAACAATTCATTTCATGAATGTTATCTGATGTTCAGAAATTCTGAGGCTCTCCTTAAGCTTTCTCTCCCAAGTCCACCATTTAAAAGGATCCAGAAGGAGAAGCGGTAAAGCTGCTTATTCACCATTACAGCAACTATGGCTACTGTCCATATAAAAAAATGTAGAGTAACTACAAAAACATCACACCAAATGGGCATCTTTCCTATGCAGATGAACATGGAAGCGTCTCAAACTAGAAGAGTTTAGACTTGACCCCTGTTTCCCAGTTTGGCAATCCCTCAGCTAGGAGCAGAAAATGCAGTGTGACTACAAACAGCACTCAGTTTTCAGTCCTTGGTACAGAAATCAAGCCTCCCACCTGCAGGGAAGGAAGTACTCCATCAAATCCTATACACAGGAAAATATGCTGTCCTGCAAATACCAGTAATATTTAATTTTCACTTCAAGTTCACTTCACTTCTCCGTGCACATGGGGAAGACAGTTTGCTCCAGAGGGAACGGGAGTCTCTGAATATATATACACTTACTCATCTAAATCATTCATCACAAACCTGGGTGTATTAACTGGAACTTCATGATTACAAAGCATACCGACTGCTCCTCACAGTTGCTTTACCCACACTCTCACTAAAGACAACTAATGAATGACAGAGACCTATCTCACACCTTATTAGAAGGTTTTTACGACAGTTGAAGAAATCGATTCATTAATGTTTTAGCTGCCCACAAGGGCTACAGTTCTGACAACCGAAACTATCAAAACACTGGCATTTTGAAGAGCGTTTTTTGCATGCACACAAAGATCTCAGTATACACTGAGCATCAAGTTAACTTCAAAACAAACAAAAACCAACCAATTAAACAAAAGCCAACAACACTGAAATCACCGCAAACTTTGAATACATAGTTGTAAGTAGGATGCACACAAAGGGGACCTGCTGCTTGCACACCCTAAACTCATGTTCATGAGTGCTTTAAGTGGAATCCTCTTAAAAGAAAATGGGGCTGAACATAACTTTAAGAAATGAACAGAAGCAAGTCAATCTCTGACATCTTTCAGTAACAGGGTAAGTACAGTCTGTATCACACTTACAGGCAGCTTCAGGATCAGCTCTGTCAGGAGAAACTTCTTGATCAGCATCTTCTTCTCCAAACAACTGACTGCACAGCAATTAAGAACAACACCACAACACTAGATTTTAATCATATCTTATTAAAGACTGAAATATTTGGTAACTGGCATACGCCCACTTTAGAATTCTTGCTATCAGAGCGCTACTTCTTCCACTGCATTTTAAACTGTTGGAATTCATCACATGCAGACTTGACATGGACCGTGCAGAAAATCCAACAGAAAAATGAGATTAGTAAAACAGATGCATATAACTTCCCCAATAGTTCATCTATCTCCACGATCCCAGCAAACCTTACTCTGTTTTAAAGTCATTCTTCTCTGCCCTATTTCTGTGATACCAGAACAAGGCTTAAGTACTAACTGACATGCTATCTGTGTATTCAAAAAACAGACAAACGTCAAAGAACTGGAGGTTTTTGCTATTATCTACATTAGTTTTCAAATTCTGTCCTTAATTTCTCAATCTGTAGTTTCAGAAACCAACACAAAAAGAGTGAGTCCCCATTTGGAAAGGAAAAAAGTTAAAAAAGACTTACTTAAACAAATACTTGGCCCACACAATGCAGTGGATAGGTTCTGATGGCGTGTTACGGATTGTGCAGCCTGGAAAAGTCTTCTGAGTTGGTTTGGGATGACATTCATAACATTCCGTCACTCCCTGGCGAAAAGTGAAATATTTACTTGTCACACCATGAGGCTACCGATAGAATACGCTACTATCAGATGCACTGTAACTTTATCTCAGAGCACCCAACTCTGTTGTCTAAAATAGCCAATGATTTAAACTTAAGGTGACAGGAGTAGAACACAACCTGACCTTCTTAATAACTGTTACTTGACCAAGGTAGCCTGCAGTCCCGCTCTCTATAAGAGGAACATCAGCGGCCAGACACATCCTGTTCACATGGTTACGGGCAGCTGCAAAGCAAGAGAGAAATTTGAGTAAGTTGAAATAAGTTTGACTTCTACAAACACAAGCTAGACTATGCTCACATTTGTCCTGAATTTGCCTTATTTCACTATAGATAGCATTATGCCTCTTTCACAAAGCCCATTTTAACAACTGATACAAAATATACTGACACTATGAAATACAGCAGACAATTTAATAGAGTTATGTGTTTACACAAAATACTAATCAGTTTCCGCTAAGTAGTAACACGGCAGACTTGTTTACTTTCAAAGCACCTTTAACAGCTCTGACTATGCTTTCAATGTTCTAATAGTGCACAAAAGCATTAGTTAAACCAAAGTTGGTTTAAGAGTATACTTAGTTAATTGACACTGCTCAAGAGCTAGCAGTAAAACACATTAGAGTTCTGTTCCTGTGAACAAGAAACAGCACTTTCACCTTCAATACAAAATCACAATGAAAACGTCACCTCTGTTATCCAGAGCATTCATAACCAACGTAAACTGGCGGAAGAACTCTACGTTATAGTCAGGGCTACAGAAAAGAAAAACAATATTCAAAATGGTACATCAAAGTTGAGGGTTATTATGCCACAATAGAAACAACACACACGGAAAGGGTAAACTGATGTTCACGTACAGATTACATACACCATAGATTTACTGATAGTGTTTAAGCACCCCATTTGTCTTCAGCCCATTTTAAAGCTGGGTAAATCATGACTGTTCTGCCACTGGAAGGATGCTATTCCAATTACTGTCACTTTGACCAATGAAACAGGCAGGCAAAAAAGTGTTTACACTGCTCCAACCCAATGAGTAAATTGGATGATCTCTGATAACTGACCTTAAAAACCACCAGCTGAGAGTAAGACGGGCACGCTGTAATTACCACAGCTCATCAGACTGTTGATCTCTCATTACAAGTGGGAGAGCTCAATCGGTTTTGATTGTGCCTGCATACCCTTAGAAGCCAAGATAAAAAATCCTGACACCTCAGCGTCTTCACATTGCATTTTTCTGACTTAAATAAGGCAGCAGCAAAGACGACAGAGAAGCAAGGAAACAGGATTAATGGTCTTATAGTTTTAGGAAAAGGATGCAATGAGCCAATGTTTCAGTGGCTGATCGCAACATCAGAGCTGAAACCTTAATATTAATTGAGACTGTGACCTTTTGTAAAAACTGGACAAACACACATTAAAAGCTGGGAAACAGCTAATGAAAAGCTACATGACCTTGCACTTCACTAACTTGTTATGGACCACAAAGATTAGATTTTAACAGTTTGGTAACAGCAATATTTACGCCTGCCTTCCAACCCCAACCATTCCATGATTCTATGCCCTATGCATGACAAAGGTTTTGTGGTTCTTTTTTTTTTAAATTTTTTAATCAAGTACTCAACATTCACACTTATTTTCCTCTATCACTCATGACATCAAGAAATCCTTACAGCGTAGAATCTCGGGTAGTAAAGTTGCTAATAAAGTGAGAACGAGACACAAGCAAATAACTACAGCTACCAGAACTTAATTAAATTCATGCAAAATCGACACTCCCACTCAGTGCAATGCAGTCTCATATTTACAGCTACCTTATTGCGAAAGGTTTGTGAAGTACCTTAAAGCACACCACTGCAGCATTTAAATAACGGTAATTGCAAATCAGAACACGTAATTAGAGCTTAAAAACAAACATACTTCATGATGCTATCATGGTAAGCTATAATATTAGCTTCTGGATAAAACTGTAACACGCTTTCCTTGGCAACCTAGAAATAAAAACAAAACAAAACAACAACAAAAACAACACTTATTATTTCTTCCTTCTTTCTAAAGAGACTCAGTACCAGTTGAGTACCGAGTAAATTGACTACCTTAAGAGATTTTAATACTTTTAAACGAAACTTGGCAGACAGCCGCAAGCAACCAACCACCACTTACCTCTCAACAGCATCAACAAAGTGAGACAGGATTCTAACAATGTCCACAAAATAACACCAAATGAGTAAAACGTGAGCTTCGACTTTTTCCTCACCTGCGCTTTTGATCTTCCAACATGTTTCTTTTGAAACAAAAACTGCCTGTTGAGATTGCTGACATCAATAGTATCCAAATCAATCTACAAACACAAAAAGAGCCATTTTACTTTTGCAGAAGTAAAAGGAACAAAGCCATCAACAGATAAATGTGATTAACTAAATCGCAAAAGCTGTACAGACTCCTTTTTGGACCTCCATACTCTTATTACATTTGCACAACAACAGCTGTAGAAGCACCACGATCTTCAGGGATAAATGATCTTCATTTAAATGTTTATTAACAGTGGAACCACACCCCAAATATCGAGAGCTATATGACAACAAACTTTCTTTGGAGAGTCCCTTCCAAAAATGTACATCGATGTACAAAACATTCACGCTGTACAACCTGTAAGTTTGTCATATCTTTTGTTCCCCTAGGAGCCACGTTTCTATTTGCCCCATACAAACCAAACCTGGATACAACAGCCAGAGGACTGATTCCTACCCATGTTGTCACCACCAGTCATTTACACTCACGCTAGGCCTGCCCGTGCCCCTGACACATTTAAACAGGAGCGGGGAGGGTGACAGCTCTCCCGACCCTGCAGTACCCCCCAAACTCCCATTGCTAATGCTGATGTACTCAGCACTGAACACTTCCAGCTGCTCAGAGTTCAGTGGGAAGGTTACACAGCAGCTACTGAAGGTGTTCTCATTTGCTTTTAATTTTATGAGCTAAATTTGGATAAATGTAAAAGTACATCACGCATTTCCCACGGAGGACTCTTTGCATACAAGATCAAAGTTCCAACTTGATGTTATCTGAAGGAAGTATTTATTTAAATATTTAATTATTTAATTTAAGGATTAAAATTTAATGTGCTGAACACTCTACTAGCCAAAGAGTTTTAGTTAAATGATGCATATAAGCACCCGTGGATACTGAGCACACAGGAAATATAAGCTGTTTCAGAAAGGTATGAGGAGGTAGAGGTTGTCAATCTGTATTACCCGTCGTGGCCCCCAACCACTCATGCTCTAGGGTAACCGCCATCAGAAGGGATATCTGCCCAAAAACACACTTCCACCTCCCTTCCCATATGACAGCCATAAGGCCAGCTTACTGCAAAGCCATGAAGGTTGGGAACTTCAAGAGAAACTGAGTGCAAACTTCTGTTGATGTTCAACTCCCAAGAAAGCCTTCAGCCCTTTAACTGCAGGCTGTAACTGACATAAGCTGCGAATGAAAACTGATCTCAAACAGCACTGCCAAGACAGAAAAGGTAATGGAAATTTTTCTGCAAAGAGAATACTTGAGACCATTGGACTCCAACCAAAGCTACAATTCAGCTGAGAATGATCCAAATTTGACAGTCCTCAAGCTAAAGCAACTTCACACTGCTCTCATTTTTGAAAGCTAGAAGGAACTTCTTAAGAATAAACTTTTGTGTTCTGAATACAGACTTGTATTTTGACATGTAATTCTGTTCTACTTTCAACAACATACATTTAGTTAAGCTTCATGTTTCAGAAGGGCTCCTGTCCAAAACTGTTTTTCTTTTTTAGTTTTAATGCTGTGATAAATAAACAAATAAATAACCCCACAGCTTACTTATAAAAACAAGAAGTATTCTCAGACATTTGAGCTTGTTGATCTGTAACAACCAAAGGAAAACCCCAATAATACCATGAACAATGACAAACGGTTTTCTCAACTGACATCAAAATTGCCTGTTTGCACAATTCTGTTGCTGTTCTCACCTTGTCTCTTGCCCATCCATTCCATACGCTATCAAAATGTTACTCCATTACATAAGACAGTAATATTTTTAAATGAAGATGGCTCTGATCCAACACAAACTTAAAGTAATGGAATCCAACCGAGGCAGATTTCAAAGACAATCAGAAAAAGATCTAACTAAAGTAAAGGAAACAACAAGCATACTCCAATGAGATTTATGCTTACGACTAACTGGAAAACCAGGAGATACTAAACTGTATGTTAGCGGACTACAGGAGCACAGAGGTGACAGAATAAGGTAGAAAAGAAAAAAGGAGGTACAGAAAACAGTGTTGAAATCACATGTTTCTGCTCTTGTGTTCATTTCACTCATACCACGTTAAAATTTGGTAGGCTCCCACTGGCAGACTCAAAACAAAAGGACAATCTGAAATTACACTTCAGCACACTCTACAAATCCATTTTAGTGCAAAGCCCGAGCTGTACAAATCAGAGGCAGCTGGGCTCTTCTGCCAGCTGTCAGGGCTGAGAGAAGCTGCTTCTGATAAGCTCTGCTCAACAAGTCTGAATGCAGGGACAAACTCCTTATGTGTCATACGAAACGCTCAGAAGTGACTCCTGGCAAAGCACCAATGAGCTAAAACGCAGACAGCAGCACAGCCCTGAATTTGCACTCCCACGGCTTCTTAACGTGAAGTTATGAAAACAGTTCTCTTAACTTCTCTCAGAATGGAATAAAAGCCACGAGGCCGGGCCATTTCTCTCCGTGCCGCGTCCAGTGCCACCCTCTCAGTTCCGCCTTTCCTACACTCACAGATGAGCTTCAGGAAGCAAAAGCGAAAGCATCGGCGCGCGGGAAGCTCTCACGACGAACCTCCAGCACGGACGGTTTTACAGCCCAGCGTCTAAAAGCACCGCTCCATCCCGCTGCGGCCCATCGCCAGCCCACTAAGCTCCGCACCCACTAAGCCGCGCTAAGCCAACCTAGGGGACGGCGGGGCAGCACATCGCCGCTTCCCAGCCTGCACCTACGGCCCTAGGAGAGGCGCGGCCGCTTCTCCGCCAAGCGGTGGCCGGAGAGGGCAGGGCGGCCCGAGCTCTGCAGCAGAGAGGGCCCGCTCTGCAGCCCCGGCGCTCGCTCTGCCGAGGAAGGCGGGCTCGGGCCGCGTCCCTTTGTGCGGAGCCCGGCCCCAGGCGGCGCGAGGCCCGGCCCGGCCGCTTTGGCGGGCGCGCAGCAGTTTGAAAACACGCAGACAATGCGGGCGGGGAGGGGCCGCGCCGCACCACAGCGCCCCCGCGCCCGCCGAGGGGCGCCCCCGGCCCCGCCCGCCCGGCCTGGCCCCGGCCCCCGCCCGTCCCCCGCCACGGCGGCCCTCCTCGCGCCGCCGACCCCGCACCCGGCCCGGCCCCGGCCCGCACCACGTCGATGTTGCTGAAGCCGGTGAGCACCAGGTCCTTGAGGAGCTCGCAGCCGATGCCTCCGGCCCCCACCACCAAGAGCCGCGCTTGGGCCACGGCCTGCGCCAGCTCGCTGCCCAGGGGGCCCGACACAGGCATGGACATGACGGCGGGCGAAAAACGGCAACGGGCGGAAAGAGCGGCGCCGCGCGGCTCTCCTCAGCCGGGCCGGATAGCTCCGGACAGCGAGCCCGCGCGAGACCAGAGCGGCGGCCGCCCGTCTTGTCCCGCAGCGCCCCCTGGCGGCTGGGAGGGCCGCGGCCCGCTGCAGCGAGCGGCAGATAGGCGGCTGCGGGCGCCGCAGCTCGGGACATCCGGTATTGACGAGGGTTCGAGCCCCGCGCGCGCCATTCCCCAGGCGGAGCGCAAGTGGGACCCGGGAGCGACTCGAGGCGGGACCACGATCCGGAGAACAGGGCCTCGCAGAAGGTCCGCCCCGTCTGGCCACAGCACCCACAACTAGGGCACCCAGCTCCTGGCTGCAGCTGGGGAACGCCATCCTAGTCCCCAGGGAGATTCAGGAAACTCTGACAAGTACGAAGTGAGATTTTTACATAGATTGACCTAAACGCTCCAACTCAGCTCTAAAAGCTGACATCGGAAGCTACAATTTATCTCTGAAAAACTGTTTTGCAAACAACATTCCATCAGCCCTCCCTCATCCCCCCCCCCCCCCCCCCCCCCAAAAAAAAGAAACAAACAACCCACAACCAAAACACTTCCAGTAGATTAATTTATACTGTGACATTAAACCTGTGCAAAGAGCTTTAAGGATGCTAACTTAAATTACTCCTCCATTAAGTCTCCATTTAAACTCCAAGAACAGGAGTGCTAGCAGAAACTTTCACCTTTTCTCCACTCAACACAATGACCATCAGAGCTCGTCTAGTCAAGCAAACGTAACATCCTTCACTGTAAAAGCATACAGATTTGTTTTGAAATACTTACATAAAGCTTCTCACTGCTAGTAGTTTCTAAAAATTGGATCCCATTTGATTGACAATCACCAGCAGGATAACTAAGTGCAACTAGGCAGCCTTTTTCCTTTATTTTCTTCCCCAAGCTTTCAAAAACGTAACTATAATCCCAGAATAATCCCCACACTTAGAATTGCCTCTTTAAGCAAAGCAAGTTTTTTGTTGCCACATTTTGCAGCCACGCTAATGTACACATCAGCTATTCTAGGAAATGAGCACCATGCCAACAAATGAATTTCATTTTTCACCACATTTGAGGAAAACTCCGTTGCATAATCACATACTTTCAACTGCAAGAAAAACCAAAACAAAACAAAAAAACCCAACAAACAACAGACTTTCCACCTATAAGAGAAATACAATTTATTTAAATAATTTCTGGTCAGGGTCTTCTTGTACAAAAATAAACTCTTCCAGAGGGGTCTGATGATTTGTTGGCCAACAGCTTCGCTCACATGTATAAACTATAACAGTCCCAAATTCCACTGACAGATCTAAAAACAAAACAATAAAGGTACGTAGTGTATTAGAAGAATGCTTCAGTTAGTGGTTACTGCTCATCACTGCAGTTCAATCTTCCAACCCAGAACGCATTTGTCCATATTCAGCCTCCTACATACATTTTCTTATTTCAAAGATTTTAAAGCAGCATGATTGAGAATTTTCAAAGAGCTTCTTAGGCGCCAGCAATCTTACATGACAATATTTATTATTTTCTGAGGCCTTATTTCATAGAATCATAGAATGGCTTGGATTGGAAGGGACCTCAAGGACCATCAAGTTCCAGTGCCCCTTTTCTCCTTTCTCCTAAGGGGAGGTATGCTCTCATTTAATAGGCAATAAAAATTCTGTGACTTCTAAGTCACAGAATTATCTGCATCGCTGTTATAAAAGTACTCCAGGAAGCACATGAAGTCCAATGGAAGAGCTCCCATTTGTTTAATGAAATCTATAATGGAAACATTATTATATCCATAATCTTGGTGGATATATGTATCCATGTGTAACCTACATAATTCTATGACCACTATAGTTAAGCACATCAGTGCCTATGGTTAGCAAGAAACAATCCAAATTACACTTTAGTGAACCTCACCAATATATTTCTAATACTCATTCAGCTAAGTCCAAAGTCAATACCTGCATCACCCTGCAGCATGCTGACCAGTGCTGGCATAAGCTGAAACTCAAATATTCTGCTGCTTCCACAATTACTGCAGGCGGGAATACTGTCGTCAAAGTTGGCTGGAGGACAAGTTAAGAACAAAGGCTGACCACCCCAAGAGTATCTAAGAGAAAAAAAGAAAAAATGTATTTATTCTTTGTATCTTAAGTAACTAGGAATAAAACCCACAAACACTGTTGGCAGCCAGTCATCTGCCTACGCTTCAGATGAGTCAATTAAAGACAGGAAAGGGGACAGTGAAAGGTCAACATTTGGAAAGTCTTAAGGAAAGAGATGGATCTAAGGGGGTAAATGGTTTAAACTGACACCTCAAAGTGTGCTAAACCTGCCTCAATTACACCAACTACACCTGCAGGGGATTCTGTGTTTGCTGATAGCTCAAGAGACATCTGGCAGCCCAGAAGAAATGGAGGCCTAACATTTTTATTAGGTACATATTGTGTATACCCATAATACTCTTGAAGGCAAATGGGGAGCTAATAAAGACTACAACTGGCAGTATTCATAGGAATCACCTGAAGCAACTTTTCACAAAAGGAAAATAAAAAGAACGAAGTGATAGAATCAGTGCAAAAAAGTTGTCTTAAAATGTTACTTGCACTCTGTATTAGTAAATGTTCTGTATAATATTTAACAGTTAACTAATGGATGTCTCTAACATTTCCTGTCTGCAAAACCAACCCCTCAAACTTTACCTCCTCATCAAAAAGCTGCCAGTTAGTTCCTCCTGGTTCTGGAAACCTGGCAGACAAAGGCTCTGCCACTACACTGTGACAGCTTGAGCAGGCAGGTCGCATCCAACTCTGGATTAAAGTTACAAACTAATGCCTTGTATGATTCATGAAAATGATGGGTATTATCAGGTATTACAAATAAGTCAGGATTTGAACACTTCGATACACTCTTATTCAGAAATAGCTTCTCCTTTTTGAAGGAGTTTTCTCTGAGATTACACTTACTTTTGTTCTAAGGAAAGCAAACCATTCTGCATGGTCACTGGGTGTAGTCACAAGCTGCAAAGGACCTCAGACTTTAAAATGAGTAATTTCTTACTTCACTAACATCTGAAAGACTGAGCCATAAGCAGTAACAATAAGATTACAAAACTACAGAGGAGGAGATAACCTTGGAAGTATATCATCAAAACTTAGCTAATTTTTCAATTAAGAAAAATAAGTAAATACATCCAATTAAATTGTTTACTTTTATTTACTGACAGCCTCCATCCATGTTCTGTCTGTCCCTGTTACAACCAGCTGATCAACGTACCTTAAAATCTGCTCTGGACAGACAGATATTCTTTTCATAAACTTATGGAACGTGTGGTCTGCACTGACTTCACTCTTCTCATACTTCTCGTTACTATCTTCAACAGCAAAACTACGAGAGAAAAGAACAAACCAAAAGTTCAAATTCAGTACAATACGCATGCTTTAGATGTGTTCCTGTTAATAGAAACCCACGTTAAATTATATTATGTACACAAAAAAAAGCCAAACGTTAAATTAAGAGGCAAACACTGTTCCAGCTTGCAGCTGAACATTCTGCCTCCAGCTCCACTATCTGTTGCCAACAGTGTTTCAAACTATGATAAGACATTCATATCCATCAGATACCTGCTTATACCTAAGGATAAGCGCTCAGTGCAGTCATTTGTGTTAAAATAGGAAATACTTCCAGTACCTACACCCAGAAATTGTTTTCCTGACCACTTCTTTATCAAAAACCCTGAGTCTAACTGCAGCCATCATCCCAGTCTCCAGTCAAAATCCCTGAGCTCTTCAGCTTTTAAAAATGCAACCAGAATAACAAAATCTGTAGCATTATGAAGGAAAAAAGTCAAATGTCCAAATGTCACAATATGAACTCATATCACATAGCATAAGATTTTGTTCAAACCACACTGGTTTGGTTTCACAGACTGAAGGTACGCTGCTCTGTCTGGAGCCCAAGGGGATTCCAGCTGCTCAGTCACTCAGAAATAGATGCACTGTATAACTTAAAATTCCTAAACTGGAGAAAATAGGTGCAATGTTATGTGTTTCCTGCAATGTCCTACGCACAATTGCTTCCTGAAGGAGTCAGTTATGAACAAATTCAGACCTAGTGAGGGTAAGACTTAGTTCATAACTCAGTACAAACTGAACTACACAATCCCTTCAGCTTCAGCATGAAGTTCAAACAGGTTCTTACCTTTCTGACATTAAATGTTCCAGATCAACACCCTCTCTCCGCTGATACTCTTTCAGTAGTTCATTTGCATGATCTGTATCAAGGAAACCAGCATAGTCTGCCTCATCCACAACACTAATGTAATAGGAATGGAACACGGGAGTTGAAGTAGCCACCACTGTCTCCTCCTTGAGTAGGAGGTCTGTATTCAGGGAACCAGACACATCTGCAGATTCAGACAAGCAAAGCTCTTGGAGCTGCGACACACACTGTGCTTCTCCAGATGCAGAGCTGCTCATCCCTGCATTTAGGCCCAACATCTGAAGGGCACATGTGGAAGACTCTGCTCCGTCACAGCCTCCCCAGTCGTCTGCCTCAGCACACCAGTCCTTTGCAGAAAAGTTACATTCTTCTTTCTACAAGGGGGGGAGAAGAGAAATATTTTCAAGACTGACTACGCTAACGTGGAGTCACTGCTATTAGGAATAAGAGAAGGAAAACCTTAACCTCGTGCTTAGTGTTATGTTGCCCATCCCCTCTCGCAGCAGCACACATGGCAAAAAACCACGTCAGACTGGGGAAGAGCTGCCACAATGCAATGGCTGCTTGATGCACTGCTTCGCCATTCCCACGTTGCTGGCATGACTGCTGGGAGCCAGCTTGGATGTATTTCTCTGAACCAGTTACTGCATCACACTAAACTCAAAGAGCGGAATATGGAGAAATAAAACAAATTTCCCCCATTTTAATCGGAACATAAAGCCATTTGCCACAGACCAAACTACTACAGCGTATATACCTCAGCTGAATCAGCACTCTCCCTGCCTGACAACATTAGAGTGGAAGCAACGCTCCTCCTTCAATCACCCCAAGCCGACACTCTAGTTAGAGCCGACACTCTAGTTAGGCTTCAAAAGCAGAAATACCTGAAATTCTGACAGTAAACACCCACCGTAACCGCAACCACCCCCTGAGCCCCTCGTCTCACGCTGTCCACCAGAAGCCAGGCCCCAGGGCAGCGCGCTGGCCGTACCTGCTTCGAGCCGCAGCCCCGCGCCTCCTGTCCTCGTGCCTCCAAGCTCTGGGAGCGCAGCACCTTCCAGCTTCGGCCCGACATGTGAGAGAAGACACAGAAAAACACGCGGTGGGTTATGGCGCTTCCCGGCCGCCCCGCGCATACGGCCCCGCGCCCTCACCTCTGGGGCCGCCCCCAGCAGCCGCTCCCGGCGCAGGCGAAGACGTTGGCGAGGCGGTGGAAGGGCGACGCGCTCAGCGGGCAGTACACCTGCACCAGGTGCGCCAGCGCCGCGCCGCACGCCCCGCAGCGAGGGCGGCCCGGGCGCACGGAAGGCAGCGCGTCCTGAAACACACACAGCGCTTAGCGCTTAGCGCCGCGAGGGGGCAGGGCCGCGGCCCCGCGGAGCCCCTTCAGGGCAGACCCCCCCCCGGCACGCCCCGCCCCGTACCGCGCGGCCGCCCAGCTTGTTGGTGGCCCAGCCCGGGGGCTGCCCGCCGCCCCGGCACGGCCCCACCATGGCGGCGTCGCGGAGCCCCAGCAGCACCGGCGGCCCCCCCGCCGCCATGGCAGCGCCGCTCCGCGTCCTACGGCGGCCGCCGGCGGACACGCGTCCCGGCGGAGAGCGCCTCCCGCTGAGGGGCGCGCGGGGCCCGGCCGGGCGGCAGGGGGCGCTCGCCGCCCTCACCGAGGCGGCCGCCATCTCGCTGCGCGTGCCCGCGGGCAGGAGGGAGATCGACGTGTTCGGCGCCGAAGCTGCGGCTGCGCTCAGTGAACAGCGCGGCCCTCCGGCCGTGATTTCCGACGCCTCCGGCTACCCGCACCCGCTGACTCTGAGGCAGCCCCGCACAATATCTCCTTGATAACCATTAAAACTGTACGTCTTCCGAATTATCTCAAGCTATATGAAGCAATTAGAACCTTTGCAAGTTATGTTGATGCTTCACTCGATCACAAGCAGACTTTGCCAACATTCGGGTTTTTAAAGTTCTTAAATATCCTGGTTACTCAAAAGCGGGATTTTACAAAGCGCACCTTGCTAGTCATACTGTTGGACATGTCGTACCTCTTCCCAGGTATCGGCACTGCTTCCGTGTTCCAAGAGCCAGCTTACTTATGCTGTGATGTTAAATCTGGAGGGAATTAATAATATAACCCCGCGTTAGTCTTGGTGCAGATAAGGATGCAGGCACAGTTATCGGGCTGCAGTGAGCCTTACTGCCCTAGCAGCTGAGGTGCTGTAACCGTCATTCCTAACCAGGGCAAAAGAAACAGATTTTTCTAGGACCAGGTAAGAACTTGCTTGAGCAGAACAAAAAGGCAACTCGAGAAAAAGGTACTCCAGGGGCAGGTTTAGGCTGACGTAACAAATCCTCTATTTATGGATCTGCAAACACTTCTGACTGGAGCTAGGTAACCTGCAGAAGTGGTTTGTGATATTACAAGCCGACCTAAAGAAACCTTGTAACCACCAGCTGTCCCTCTCCTGAAAGTGCTGCCCTGCAGCACAGCTTTTTACACCATCTGGTAGGGTCAGGACAAGGGGGAACGGCTTTAAAAAAAAGAGAGATGTAGGTTAGGTGTTAGAAAGAAATTCTTTACTCAGAGGATGGTGAGGCACTGGCATCGGCTGCCCGGAGGAGCCATGGATGTCCCATCTCTGGAGGCACTGAAAGCCCAGGTGGATGGGGCCCTGGGCAGCCTGATCTGGTAGGTGGCAACTCTGCTGCCAGGGGAGTTGGACGGAGGTGATCTTTAAGGTCCAATTTAAGCCATTCTACGATTCTATGAACTGCTCGAGTGAGTGATCTTCATCCACACCAGTGCCAGGCCAGACAGCTTTGCTCAGCTGTTGCTCTGCTGCATCACAAGCTCAGTTCTCCTCTTTCTTCTTCCATGCTTTGGGGCAGAAAGATCCAGGTGACCAGCCAGCTCTCACTTGGAAGGTGTGTAACCTTGGCCAGCACTGATGCCAAAAGCCCTCATGCAAATCAACAGGGAAGCCCTCACCATTTCGCAAGCTGTTCCCTTAACAAACAGATAGCACATGTATGCTTGGGCCCTGAACTCAGTGGAAGGTTTCTGTCTGCAGACCACACATCCTCTGCAGCGTAGCCTCCTAAGCAAAGTACCCAGTTTGGAATTGGGCAGCTTGAAAACAGAGGCCGCCTTGCTGCACAGAGCTGCTTGGGCTTCCATGTCACTCACTGGACAGCGGAGACATAATAAGTTACAGAAATAGAGAAGTGCCTGTCTTCGTCACAGCCCAATGCCTCCATCACATTCAGATTTTATGTCCATGACAGGCAGCCCTACGGCTGGGCAGGCCCCAGCTACTGCAGACTGCAAAGAGAGGCATCCCAAGCCTGCCAGTCCCACCCTGTCCAGTCTGCACATGGGAAGAAGGAACCCTCATGGTTATCAATTTGCACTTTCATAGACTGTCTTTGTTCAGATTTGCTAGCGCCTTTCACAACACCCTCTTGGAATTAGACTAAATTAGGTGAAAGAAAAATCATTCCAAAAATCAGAAATACCATATATTAATAACAGTTTACACAACAGAAAAACTCTTCTGATCCCACAGTTGCTTTTTGATGGATGCTCTTCTCTTCAGAAGCTATTTCCACTAAAAGAAAGTGGAAAGAGGCTGTAGGAATGTCAGTCTCAATCTTGGTGGAATGAATATGCAACATATTCTGACACCTATGAGATATTCTGTATAAATTCTTATAGACTTCGATGTATTTAGTAACTTTCCCCTCCTTTCCCCTTTTCAAAGGAACATCATTCAGTTTTTATATCAACTGAGAAGATACCATGGTCTGTTTGAGCCTGAAAGACTGTTTATTTTTACCTCCTTGATTCATTATTGATTTATATTTCCATGAGCATTTTGCACTTCCCTTGATTCTCTCCCTTCACTGAGATCATGACAACAAACTACACATTATTGAGTTAGAAAGTCAAGATTAAAATCCTCATTCAGAAAAATTAATGTTGACTTCAGGTTGTAAAAGGAAAATGCATCCTCTGCAACTCTCACAAATCTGTGTGTTCTCTCCTTTCACTCTTTATCTGTTCTGTGAGCTGCACCCAAACCTCCATTTTGTCTTCCTTCAGTTTCTTTGCTGCCTTTTGTCTGAGGTCTATTTCCAGGTATCTTTCATCCAGATCATACTGAGGCCAATGTACCAAGCCTTCCCCATTGGGATTTCTGGAAACAAAAAAATGAAAAGTTACCTTTCCACGTGTGCTCTGACTTCTCAACCTGAGATCGTTTCAGAAGACTAACAGGAGCTCAGATTACACGATTCTGGTACCTGAACAGATGGATCCTTTAATCAAAATGCTCATCACTGGAACAGCAAACATCTAATAACATTTACCATTACTTTGGGATCTAATCCTCCACTGCAGATACAAATAGCTCTCGGATTTTATTCTGGAGTGCATGTTCATTTCCAGAGTTTTTCTTGCAATCATTAAGAAGAGGACCTATTTGTCTCAGTACTTATCTGAAATTATGCCACATTTACAGGAACTGCCGTGCTGCTGCAATGCTTCAGGCAGCACAGACAAATCTTGAGCTGCAGTTAGCACTACGGATCTCACCCATTTCTAGCAAAGTTAGCCCAGTATTTCATAACAGTTCTGCTCAGTTTATTTTCTTCTTCTGTAGCATTCCCTGTAAAGTGAGAGAAGAAACAGCAATATTCCAAGATCAATAATCAAAAAACATCAGTCCAATCAATTCCAATACACCATAACCAATTCTACAGCATTGAGGATGTAGATTATATTGTTTGTAAACAAAATTTTGTTCTGAAAGTGCTCAGGTGAGTGAGGTTAATAACAATGTTGTTTCAAAAAGAATAGTTTAGCAAGCACAGATACATCACCAGCTAAGAACGGCTTTCCAAAGACAAAGGCAATCTCACTTCCGTGATCTGCTTTTACAAACTCTGGTACGACACCTGTGGCTGAGCTTGGTCGATGCTGAAATTCATAAAAGTAGACTGGGTGGCCAGCATCTAACAGAAAATAAAAGTAAAAACAAGAGTGCTAGTGTTGCAAACACCAGACAACAATGATGATAAACTTTCACCGCAAGCTATTTTGATACAATGAAAACACCATCAGTTCTTCTGATAACGAAGTGTGATACATACATAAAGACCACAGACACACTCAAGGATGGAAGACAACTCTTGTTTGAAGAGATGCTGAATTAGAGACTCACCTCTATGGTATCTAGCCACTTCAATGGCTGAGAATACAAACATGTGATCTCCTAAAGCATCAAGAAGGCCATCTCGCACCTGAGCATGGCTCTCTGCTTTCCCTATGTATTCATTGAATACAAGATCAACAGTTTCAGAAGGAATATTCTGAAATGAACAAAAAAGATATTTTTATAATGACAATGAATAATAAAATGACTGATAGTGTAAATTGAGCGTGCCACCTGCATGTCCATGGATAGACTCCAAACACTGCCATCTTTGAGAGAAAATCCCCTACTGCACCCAAGCAGAGCTCACAGTTCACAGTGGTGCAGTTTACCTAACATGGATGTTGTCAGGGAAAAGAGATTTGCAAGATCACAAAGGGTGCCCACAAATTCCCTTAGATAAATAGCGTTTGGTGATGCTTAGAGATAGATATGGTTCTCTGTTCTTCCTTTTGTGGAAACAACTCTCGTAAGTGAAAAGAAATCCTGCTGGATTTCATAAGATCCATTTCTTGCTGCAGACGCCATAACATACTCCCTTTCAGAACAACCCCGGGCTCTGCCATTCCCAGATTATGATAGATTCCTATGGCTCTACATGATCCTTTACAAGTACTGGCTATGTTTATCAACTTCTTAATTCTTATCTATTCATCTGCTATTTTTTATGTTTTCTAGTTTCAGGAGAACACAAAGCAACCAGAAAGCTGCGGGCTTTGTAACTCAGAAGGAAGCAAAACTTCCAATGCATACATGCAGATCTCCTGGTGGCATTTTAAGCATGGTGTCCTTTCTAGTCTCCATGTGAAGCTTCAGAAACATGACTATTGATTTATCCCAGTGAAGAAGTAGCATTGGGTTATTCTGCAAATGGTTTCTTACCTCGAATGATAATTCTAAGAAGTTCTGTAACACTTGATATGCTACTTCTTTGTCCAGACCATGTGTAAAATCAGGAAATTTCATCATCTTAAGAACAAAGAGGTTACATATTTAGGGGGCAATCTAATGTTTACAAACTTATATCTAAATAAAGCCAGTAAAGTCTCTCACATTAGGAATTACCCATCCAAATTCACAGTTAGTTACTCCTATTATATATGGGACTGCATTGATTGCATTTTCAGACAGCAATTGCCTGGGACTCTTTGGAAGAAATACACCATCCACAGATGCACTGATGAACATTGCTGGCTGGAGTAGAACAAACAAACAAACAAACAAACAAAAGAATAAAATATCTACATGAATTTCGCTTCTGACAAACAATTTTATATATTTACTGTATTTTCCAAGTAAAGTACCAAAGGAAAATGTAGGTAATTTTCCACAATAAATGTTTTGAACCAGAGAAGATTTTAATTATTCATAAATTGTAGATTAAATTTAGTTTACATCTCCTGTTAGCAAGTGCAGTCCTACTGTGAATGTGTGAAGCGGTGAGGCAAAATCCAATTTCTGTGTTGAAACTGCAAAGGAACTGGAAAGCTGGTACTGTGGTAAGAAATTTAGAGAATGAAATAGTTATGATGTTAAGTAATGTTCAGGCTCTCCAAGAGAATCTGTGACATCTCATACTCTTGTCTCTTCACTTGACAAAGCCTGATAGTGAAATACGTGTAGCTCAATGCCCATACAGAATGAAAGAGAAGGAACCTGTTCACGTATTTTAAGATGAGGTATAGCATAGCTGCAATATTGTCCTACCCTGAAAATATAAAGAAGGGGAAGATGTTAGAGTTCAAGTTCTCTTAATGTTACAAGACATTTATAGCATGCTCTGTTATGATCAAATCTGAGATGTCCTTCATATACAAGATATAATTTCACCTACCATTTTTAGAGTTATCTGTTCTATCTCTTCCTCTGTTTTTTCTCTTAAGCACTCAACCAGAGCAGCGGAACTGGATTTTTCACAGCCAGATGCAGCAGCAATTCTCTGCAATCAATAAAAACGAGTCACATTCTCATTTACTAATTATCCACGTACTTTCCATAGAAGGGCTCTATTTGCCACTGAGTCTGGAGTCCAGAGTGCAGGGGGGGCATCTCAATTTGTCAGAAAGGACCACCAAAGCCACAAGTGTTTCAGCTGTAGATGCTGACATAGGAAGCTTTCATAACCCTTCATGTTGTAGGCTGAACAGAAATACAAAACCTGCTCCTCTAAATATCACCATTCACTAACAGACCAAGGTAGTTCTTCTGGTATGTAACAAACAGGGCTGAGAAGTCTGGATGGCATAAGGTAGTTTAGAGTAATGCATAAATAGAATATAACCATGTAGATGATGGAAAGAAAGAGCACATAACGCCCTTCTCATTGATGCGTTGTCTTTTTGAATGAAGTAATGCTATTTCTCATCTGTCGTTAGACAGGTAGACCTCAGTGCAATGCTGCCTCTTTTACATCCCAGATTAGCAAAACAAAGCTCTTGGAGGTTGTTTCTTACAGATGACAAATTAGGTTGAATTGGGCTCTTCTTTTAATTATAACTAAACCAAATACAGTTTTGTTCCTTTGAGCACATCAGGCTCCTGACAGGAGGGAAAGAGAACAATATTTAGAATCTGGTGCCACTTTCCAGTTCAAAATAACAGCTCAACTTTTTCTGAAGACAGTATACTCTACTGCTTTACATTTCAAACTCATTCACTGCCTTCTCTTTCTGCTTCCTTGGTCTTCTGCTTTCACTCAGACATCTGTGGATATTTGGGTATTTGGAAAGCAAAGTTTCACTGAACGTGTATTATTGCAAACAGGAATGCTGTCTGTAATGAATGTGGTTGAAATTCCACAAGAAAAACAATCTAGTTCCACTTTTTGGAATAAACCATTTAAGGTGATCAAAACTATCTGAAAAATAAATGTGCCACAAAATACCCACTTGTGCTTCCTCCTCAGGTTTATCAGTGAATAAAGCCCGGATTGCAGTACCACTCTCTGAAATGGCCTTATGGAACAAGCCCTTTGCCAGTGGAGATAAGAACTGGAAAAAAAAGCACCAACCAGAAACAGGAACAAGCGTTACTGGAAATGCGTTCTGATCACTGACATAGAATTTCAGGATCAGAAACTGCCTTTTTTGAAAAACTGTCATCCGAGTGTTATCTGTACCCTCTGATCATGGTTCCACGGTGCAAAGGTCACTGCCAGCATTAACAGGTTTAAGTTCATGCCTGCCCTTCCCCTCCCATAGCACTTTGCTTTCAAGACTTCATGGAACAACACTGCAGGCCAGACATGCATCAGGTATAACTATGTCCAACGGACCGGCTGTGCTGCAGAAGGGGAAAAACAGCTACAATGGAGAAGTCAGGAGCAAACGGACATTCAGATTTGAAGACAACAAATGACATTTAGGATGGTAAACAACATCATCGGGGTACAAACAGAGCACTTTCAACAGTCAGAAGCTGCACTGTTATCACACTGAATATCAGACCAAGGTGATGTGTGGTTCGCCCTAAAGCCACCCAATTTTTGTCACTGACTTTTCATTTATGCATTCAGAATGATCATAGGCACTTGTTTTCTGGTGGGTTTTTTTTTTTTTTTTCTTACCAAATGCTTAATATTCGTGGTTTTGGTGAACTTAACTTACCAGAGCAGAAACACTGATTCCCCCTGCAGATTCTCCACAGATGGTGACAGATCCCGGGTCTCCTCCAAAGTGTATGATATTTTCCTGAATCCACTGAAGAGCTGCCACTTGGTCCAAATACCCCCAGTTACCACGAGCATGCTTATCACCAGTGCTAGAAGAAATGACACATTTGTTAAAATGCTTGATGTAAAAGAAAACAACACAGAGATGAAGACAATGCACAGGATAAGGAATCAGCCGTGAAGGATCCTCTCAATGTAATTTAAAAGGAATTGGTTTGAAAAGGGTTGAGATCAGGCCAGCAATCAACCCAGAAATGACTCTGGAGCAGATCTGGGACATGTAAGGTGTTCCCAACTGTTGCATGGGTAATTAAGAAACAGAGAGTTGATTTGCAAAAGCAAATATTCTACTGGTCTTTTCACAGAGGATTTGCATGCATAATGTTGGAAATGTCTTATCAAAACCAGAGACAGCATATCTTACCTAAAGTATCCAAGAATACCCAATCTGTACTGAATTGCCACAACTACCACGTTGTCAAAGGCCGCTAATGCTGAACCATCATAGGATGATGCTGCTCCAAGAACTAACCCACCTCCATGGATCCAAACAAAGACCTGGAAAGGGAAAAAGCAGAAACAATTCAGCACAAGGAAGAGCTCCCTGTGATACAGACTAAATATCCTAGTTTGGGCTGCTTCACTCATGAGTCCTCCAGATTACATTTCACAAACGGTCAACGTCTTTGAAATCGGAGGCTGGCAGCCTCACAACAGGCACTGATTTCATTAAATACCTGAATTTTATCAGTGACCCTGCAGGAAATCCAACACTGCCTCAGTAAAAAAATCAGTATGATTTTTATGTGTTAATCGTTAATAACTGTGCTGGTAAGTTCACATACTGTGCAGGATGTAAGTTTGCTGTACATGTGTTCTAACTCTCAGGAACTGTTAGAAGATTCAAGGTCAGGCTTAATCTGACCCATCAAATCACAGAAGCCATCAAGCTTGCTGGAGGTTTTGTACTGATTTTCCTTACCGGCAGCTTCTCCTGTTTTTCCGCAGAAACAGGTGTGTAAATGTTCAGGTATAAGCAATCTTCAGACATCTGGAGAAGAACTTTTTCTTTTCTATTGGTAACAAGATCTGAAGCATACTGTCCTAATGCTTTGTTCTGCAGACACCTGACAAATAAGAGAAATAACAGTCAACAGAAATAACACCAATCTCAAAGCTATAAAGTGCAGCTTTCTTGCAAAGAACAAATCTCTGGTACATTTCTGGATTTCATGCAACAGAAAACATACAGTAAAGTTTTAATTTTCGATAGTATGTTTTCTTCCATTAAGTTGGCAAGGTAAGACCTGTAAGAAGGGGACACAGTGCAGAGCAGTACAATTTGACACCAAATGTAGTTTTGCGTGTTTCAGAACATTACAGAAGTGTGCTTGCAGATGGATACAGCTATAAATCACGTTGAAGAAAATGCATAATGATTATTTTCCTCAGCTTCTTTATGTTTCTGTTTCAAAGCTACACAGCTTAAAAACATGACCAAATGCTTGCAAAGAAAGCACACTGTCAGTCAGGTGTAGATCTGCGTTAGCTCAGTTATAATGCGTACTAGAGAGCACTCAATAAAAGCAGTAGCTTATAAAGAGTTTTTCAGAAATGCATTCCCTGTGGCAGACGTGAGAGGAGGTGAGATGACAGCAAGGACTCTGTCCTTGTGGCTTTTGATCACCCTGCACATCAGCATCCTCAAACTGCAGGTAGTATAAAATTGTTGAGAACAGAAATGCTTTTCTCCTTGCTTTACTTACATTGGTGGGTAGGAAGTGGCATCTCTGACACCTTTCCATGGCTCAGGCGGCTGGGGCTCAGAAAACCTCAGTGGTCCAACAGGAGGCTTAGCAAAAGGAAGTCCCAGAAAGACATTTACACTCCTCTCGGCTGCATCTACTTTGATTTGGTATCCTCGGGCAGTCCCGTATTTGGTCACCACTTCTGGCTGCTCTGCTTTTTGCCCTGCGGGTTGCGTGCACAACATCACATCACGGACTGGTCTAGCAGTGAGCAACTGACAGCTTCCTAAGAGCTTTGGCTGCCTGAATGTGCACCTTCTGTTTGTTCCAACAACTCGTTTTCAAACACAAGCCTTCAACAAACGCTCATCGCTAGAGCTGACATTAGTTCCGCCTTCATTCTGATAGTGTTCCCAGGAATGATCACCCTCAGCTATACCATGCCTGCAGCACATCATCTGCTGACTCCCCACACACATCAGTAACCATTTGTAGATCGTTGTTGTTGCTTAAAAGTCCATCGGACTGCCCTCACAAAGAAAAGGCATTTCCTGTTTTAGAAAAGCATCTGTGAGTGCACAAAAGACAAAATTCGCAGTAGGAATTTAGTTTTGCCAGCTGCACATGAAACAAAATAAGGAGACAAATGCCTGAAAGCAGACCAGAGAAAGAAGCAAAGGGCTCTTTGCTGGTCAGACCTCAGTTCCGTGCAGCAGGGCCTTCGTAAGGCTGGCACTCCCACGGGTATGTAAGCTGCACATGCGCTCTGACTCCTCACAGCAGGCAACAGCGAAAAACAGTTTGGAAGCTTACCAGTAGCTGCGAGTGCTGTGAGCCCGGCGGTGAGAATCAAGGACAGCAGCGTGTTCTTTTCAGTTGCCATTCTGCAGCCGACTCACACGCTTACCTACTCCGTGCACTGCCTTTAGTACTCTCTAAGTGTAGCTGTTGCGCAAGACAAACACTGATTAGGAAACGCAGCGCTCAAGCTGTGAACCAGATCGGCCGGGGCCAGCCTTGAGCAACTGTCATGACGGAATGGCACTCCTCCAAGGGGAGCGTAATGCAGCTGGTCTGGGCATGGCAACAGGGGAACCTTGGGCTGTGCACAACGGCCCCACAAGTCTCAGGCCGGCTGCCTAGGGCTCCCCGTTACTCCTCTTCACAGAACTTCAGGCAGCAGGGATTTGCTTAAAAATGCACGGAAAGCAGGAGATTCTTCCCGCTGCAGTACCATTCCCATTGCCCTCTTCAGCAATTAAGTCACTTTCACTGCACAGAGGACAAACAAGGAAACTCTCCTACTAATGCACATAAAAGCAATACAGGAAAAATCCTCGTGCAGTTCTGTGCATTCAGAAATGTTTGGCCGGTATCTCAGCATACACCGGTTTTGCAACAGCTAAGAGAAGCTTTCTCCACTACTGCACTACAGGAGCCATCTCCAGGGATTTGAGTGGTAAGAACACATTGAATCCCTCTGAAACATCAGGAGGGGTTGCATCCGTGTGAACTCACATCAGTAAGAAGGTGCTGAATAGGAATAGATTGCCCGTCTGAAACTGGGTGGCTGTTTTTTCTTTCGAGCTCTGGCTTTGCGTTTCTGGCTCTTTTTTCTTTTCTCTTTCTCTTTTTTTCACCAGTGTCAATAGGTCTTACCCTAGAAATCCTGTTTCGTAATTACCTCTCACGAAAATTCTCACTTGACAAAGACAGCATTTCTGCAGATTATTTTAGTGACTCACCTTTGTTTTCAGCTATGCGTGTCCCAGACCCAGTGATGAGATTAGTTCTACACAATGTATTAAGCACATAATAGACCTGTGTGCTGCAGCCCACTTCACGTATTCAGAAAGGATGCTTTACTCCACACCCAACTCATGTGGGCAAACCTGGGAAACTACACCGGAACACGCAGGGAGCGACTGTTCACAGTTCGTGAGCAATGTAGGCAGGAGCTTCTTGGTAGATTGTTCGGGCTATACGGATGTTCTCGGAGAGCCTTTTTGTCTTGTATAGATTCTCAAGAGAAAAGATCGGGCCATGAAAACTGGGCTGTCTTTGTTGTGCACATTCAGTCATAAAGTCATTGTTCAGAAATCTGCATTTAAAACAGGGATACGTCTTTATTTATTTATTTATTTATTTAACTCAGCCTCTGGGTAAGACTAAATGAAGCAGGAACAGTGTGTTTACGTGTAAGAAGTCAGTTCCTCTGCACTTCCCCACATGCACACACAACACGAGCATATATTCTGAGCACACACAGACAGTGCTGCCTGGCTTTCTCCTTTTAAGGGCAGGAGTACAGCTCCCAAAGGGAAGAGTGCGTGAAATGAAAATCCATCAAGATTATTTTCCCCTCGCAAAATGCATCAACTGTAACCACGGACAAGGGACAGCTGATTACCTAGAAAGTCCACTTAATCAAAACAACAGTTGTGCTAACACACTAACCTGATCTCCCAAGTCCTGACCGCCAACAGAAATTGGGAAGCGATCGGGAACTCTACTGCATTTTCTCCAGTCAAGTAATTCAGGTAGAAGAGATGGTTGGCGGGTAACAGTAGGATCAGAATAACACACGGGACGCAAGTACGACGTAGAAGAGAAGTTCTTTGCCATGCTGAAATGATGCGATCCAGACTTGTTCTTGGCAGTCCAAGCTGAAATGGGCGCTGGAGTAATTCTGGTAAATGAAATCTCTCTCCAGTGCAGTAACGAAGACCTGTGACCCAGCGCTAAGAGACACTCCGGAACTGACACATGGCACAGAGCGCAGCCTAGAGTGCCGTGTAAGTAAAGCACCACGGAAAACACAGAAAGCACAAAGCTAATGCTGCCATAGTTGATCCTTTTAAGGCAGATATGGCTAATGTAAAAAGAAAGAAACTGGGGCTAGTGGAGACTGTTTCTCTCCTTTCCTGTTATCTAATAGCAATGTGAACTCCAGCACTGCATTACTGCTCCAGACGAGGTACCAGACAGACAGAAATGTACTGCTATCTCAGCTGAAAAACTCACTCACAGAACAGAACTTTCTTTAAAAATCTCAGAGGACATTTGTGTGTGTGTGAATCAGAACAAAACCTCTGGAACATCACTGGCATCTCTGACGTGAGAAAGACAGTTTCACTTGCAAATCAGGTCTTTGTTGATTTAGCTTTATTAACACAACATTGCTGCCACATTCTTCTTCAGCAATGGCAAAGCTACAGGAAAACCTGAGGAGCAGACAGATCTGTTAACTGCATTGCATAGGTGAGGCTTCTATCGAGGACACGAACCGAGGGAAAAGCAAAGGATCACCAAGTGGAAATCGGTCCACTGCAATAATTACAGCGAATAAGGGTAAATATGAGAACTGTGAAGGAAAGGTGAAAGGAAGGGACACATCATTTTATCCTCCAAAACATTTCCAAGAATTCATTTTGCTATCCTAAATACTATGCCTGTTATGCATGTTTAGACTATAAATCATAGCTCTAGATTAACTCTCGTTTTTCATTCTTTTCCTAGGTGGCTTTTCAAACATCACGTTTCCCCAGAAGTCTACCTTCTTTTCCTTCATCTTTCTGGATTTCCTTGGTTTTAGATTTATCTCCACGCATTCTTCATTTAGATTATAGGATGGCCATTCCGCCAGACTTTCCCCAATGGGATTCCTGTAAAAAATAAGAATGAAAGAGAAAAACCCTGACATTTGTTAGCAATCCAGAAATCATCAAGAGAAGATTTCAGGACTGTTGATGAACGAGATCAGCATAATTATTCTACAGGCAGTGGAACTGGGGTACGAGGAAGTGAATGGATTTGCCCGTATCCTTCCAGGAAGCCAGAAGCACAACCAATAAATAAACAAACCAACGTCTCCTGAGTCCCGCTACAACTGAGGAAATGGCCACATGGTTTAGGTCCACAGATCCCATCCTAGCTTTGTGGGACTGAATTTCGCTATTCTGAGTGAGATGAGGCAAAGCTTTCTTCATTCTGATACAAGAGGATGGAATTCCATGCTTCATCATCTCAAGAATATTCCCATAGCAGCAGTTACACATATGACCACATGTAAAGGCACCTCAATGTATCACAAAGAATATCTGCTACTAGAATGCTTTCCTTATAAATTTGAGAAAATAGCAAGAGAACTGTACAGCGTTCTCTAGTTGTTCTCCAAAAGGAGGATGTTATAAGTAAAACTAGATGCAAAACATAAGCTGAATCAAAAGACTCTAGTAACAGATTAATTCATGCTTTTTACAACACAGCTGGATTGCTCTAAAGTTCACTGGAGTAAAAGGAAATACTTCAGTTTGCATGGACTTTGACACAGACTATGAACTACTGTGAAAATGGCAGTAATTAAAGAAGAAAAAGTGGTGAGAAAACTTTATATATTCTCATTCTCATGGTTTTCTTTCAAAATGAGAACTGTACCCACTCTGTTTCATGAGAAAGAAGGGACTGCTTTCCATATAATGACAAAAAACTTGCTGCAAAACATCAGCATTTGCTAATTGTTTGCAGCATATAAACTTCCTCTGCTTCAGAAACAGCATGCTGTATGTGATCACAAATGGAGAATACAGTAAGGAAATATTGTACAGATTCCAGCAAGAGAAAGGGTTATATTTTCATCTCACTGCTAATGATGTGTGCACTACAGTCTGATGGAAATGGAAACAGCAATAATGAATAATGCCAGTACTGTGAGAGACATTTATAAACGAATCCTGATGTTTAATTACTTACCCTATAGGCCTATGATAATGCGTACACTTAAAAGAAAAGCCAAACACATTAAATTAAGAAGCAGCCACTGTTCCAGCTTTGCAGCAGAACATTCTGCCTGTAGCTCCAGTATTTTTTAACAGTTTACCAAACAGAACAAAACACTTGTGATCCCATGGCTGGTTTTTGACGGATGCACTTCTGCTCACAGGGAGGCTGTAAGAATGACAACCAAGGACTCTCCCGATAAGGAAGAGCGGAAGGAACACACCACATATTGTGACACGTATGGCATATTCTGTAAACATGATTTCTTATAAATTCGAATACATTAGCCAATAAATTCCAACATATAGCCAGTATTGCTCAGATGGTTGAAACACTGGCTGGATGGCTCGGCCCAAAGTGTTGTGGCCATTGGAGTTAATCCTGTTGGCGGCTGGTCATGAGTGGTGTCCCCAAGTCCTCGGTACTGGGGCCACTTCTATTTAACATCTTTATTAACGAGTTTGATGAGGGAATGGAATGCACCCTCAGTAAGTCTGCAGATGACACCAAGTTGGCAGGGAGTGCTGATCTGCCTGAGCGGAGAAAGACACTAAAGAGATAGGCCGGATCGATGGGCCTAGGTTAACTGTATGAGTTTCAATAGGGCCCAGTGTTGGGTCCCGCGTTTTGGTCACAACAACCCCAGGCAACCCTGCAGGCTTTGGGAGGAGTGGCTGGAAAGCTGCCTGATGGAAATGGACTTTGGTGTACTGATAGGCAGTCGGCTGAATGCGAGCCAGCAGTGTGCCCGGGTGGCCAAGAAGGCCAACAGCATCCTGGCTTGTATCAGTAATGGTGTGGTGAGTAGGACTAGGGAAGTCATCCTGCCCTGTACTCGGCATTGGTGAGGCCTCACCTCGAGTACTGTGTTCAGTTTTAGGCACCTCAGTACGGAAAAGACATTGAGGTGCTGGAGCAGGTCGAAAGAAGGGCAACCAGGCTTGAAAAGGGCTTGGAGGATATGCCCTATGAGAAGCGACTAAAGGAACTGAGGCTGGTTAGTCTGGGGAAAAGGAGGCTGAGGGGAGACCATATTGCTCTCTTCCAATGTCTGAAAGGTGCTTACAGCGAGAGCAGGGTTGGTCTCTTCTCACTGGTGATGGCTGACAAAATGAGGGGAAATGGCCTTAAATTGCACCAGGGTAAGTTTAGGTTGGATCTCAGGAAAAATTTCTTTACTGAAAGGGTTCTTAAGCACTGGAATAGGCTCCCCAGGGAGGTGGTTGAGTCACCATCCCTGGATGTGTTTAAAAACCGTTTGGATGTGGTGCTCAGGGACATGGTTTAGCGGAGGGTTGTTAGTTAGCGTATTATGCATAGGTCGTGGTTAGACTCGATGATCTTTAAGTTATGTTCCAATCTGAACAATTCTATGATTCTACAACTCCCATGGAGATATAGAATCATACATATTCTATGTATATATACTATACATATCATACAACGAATCGAATCATACAATCATTGAATGGCCTGTGTTGAAAGTGGCAACAATGATTATGTAGTGTCAACCCCCCTGCTATGTGCCGTGTTGCCAATCGCTAGACCTGGCTGCCCAGAGCCACTTCCCGCCTGGCCTTAAATGCCTCCAGAGATCGGGCATCTACAACCTCCTTGGGCAACCTGCTCCAGTGTGTCACCGCACTCTGTGGTCTGTTTGAACCTGAAAGGTTGTTTTTTTTTTTTCCCCCCACCTTGCTTCATTACTGATTTGTATTTCCATGAGCATTTTGCACTTCACAGATTTCTGTGATTGTGACAACAAACTACACATTAGTGAGTTAGAAAGTCAAAATTAAAATCCTCATTCGGGCAAATTAATGTTGACCTTACTTAAGGTTTAAAACAGTTGTGCAGCTCTCACAAATCTGTGTGTTCTCTCCTTCTTTCACTCCTCATCTGTTCTGTGAGCTGTACCCAAAACTCCATTTTGTCTTCTTTCAGTTTCTTTGCTGCCTTTTGTCTGAGGTCTATTTCCAGGTATCTTTCATCCAGATCATACTGAGGCCAATGTACCAAGCCTTCCCCATTGGGATTTCTGGAAAGAAAAAAATGAAAAGTTACCTTTCCACATGTGCTCTGACTTCTCAACCTGAGATCATTTCAGAAGACTAACAGGAGCTCAGATTACACGATTCTGGTACCTGAACAGATGGATGCTTTAATCAAAATGCTCATCACTGGAACAGCAAACATCTAATAACGTTTACCATTACTTTGGGATCTAATCCTCCACTGCAGATACAAATAGCTCTCGGATTTTATTTTGCATTGCACTTTCATTTCCAGAGTTTTTCTTGCAATCATTAAGAAGAGGACCTATTTGTCTCAGTACTTATCTGAAATTATGCCACATTTACAGGAACTGCCGTGCTGCTGCAATGCTTCAGGCAGCACAGACAAATCTTGAGCTGCAGTTAGCACTACGGATCTCACCCGTTTCCAGCAAAGTTAGCCCAGTACTTCATAACAGTTCTGCTCAGTTTATTTTCTTCTTCTGTAGCATTTCCTGCAAAGTGAGAGAAGAAACAGCAATATTCCAAGATCAATAATCAAAAAACATCAGTCCAGTCAATTCCAATACACCATAACCAATTCTACAGCAATGAGGATGTAGATTCTATTGTTTGTAAACAAAATTTTGTTATGAAAGTGCTCATGTGAGTGAAGTTAGTAACAATGTTGTTTCAAAAAGAATAGTTTAGCAAGCACAGATACATCACCAGCTAAGAACGGCTTTCCAAAGACAAAGGCAATCTCACTTCCGTGATCTGCTTTTACAAACTCTGGTACGACACCTGTGGCTGAGCTTGGTCGATGCTGAAATTCATAAAAGTAGACTGGGTGGCCAGCATCTAACAGAAAATAAAAGTAAAAACAAGAGTGCTAGTGTTGCAAATGCCAGACAACAATGATGATAAACTTTCACCGCAAGCTATTTTGATACAATGAAAACACCATCAGTTCTTCTGATAACGAAGTGTGATACATATATAAAGACCACAGACACACTCAAGGATGGAAGACAACTCTTGTTTGAAGAGATGCTGAATTAGAGACTCACCTCTATGGTATCTAGCCACTTCAATGGCTGGGAAAACAAACATGTGATCCCCTAATGCATCAAGAAGGCCATCTCGCACCTGAGCACGGCTCTCTGCTTTCCCTATGTATTCATTGAATATGAGATCAACAACATCAGAAGTAACACCCTGAAATGAAAAGATATGACAACGAATATTAAATGAATAACAGTGAAAACAGAGAATGCCACCTGCATGTCCCTGGCTAGCCTTCCAAACTTTACCATCATTTTGAGAAAATCCTCTGCTGCACCCACGCAGAGCTCACCTTTAATAGTGGTGCACTTTACCTAACATGGATGTTCTTAGGGAAAGAGATTTGCAAAATCACAAAGCATCCCAAGGTGTTCTTTCTAGTCTCCACGTGAAGCTTCAGAAAGGCTTGTGTGTTCTATAGGCCTTGTGTCATATCTGCCAGTAGAACACATAACTTGGATAACCTAGGGTATCTTGAATGTCATGGGATCTATGTTTACTTATCTGCATTGCTCCTGGATTTCCACTGAACTCCTTTTTAAAAAGATGGGGCATTTCGGATAGAGATTTAGAGTATCTTCTGTGTTGACCAATCACTATTAGCAATACGAAACGTGAATACGGAATTATCCCAGTGAAGAAATACACTGGGTTATTGTGGAAAAGGTTTCTCACCTCAGATGATAATGCAAACGAGCTCTGTAAGACTTGACGTGCAACTTCTTTGTCCAGACCATGTGTAAAATCAGGAAATTTTACTAGCTGCATGACAACAAGAATATATATTTAGGGGGAAATCTCATATCAAGAAACTTACATCGAAATAAAGCCAGTGAAGTCTCTTACATTAGGAAGTCCCCATCCAAATTCACAGTTATTAACTCCTATTATATATGGGACTGCATTGATTGCTTTTTCAGACAGCAATTGCCCGGGACTCTTTGGAAAAAATACACCATCCACAGATGCACTGATGAACAGAATAGGCTGGAGAAAAACAAACGAAGAAATGAAGGAATGATTTACAGGAATTTTGCTTCTGAGAATCATTTTTATATTTCTACTGTATTTCCAAAGCAAAACAAATAATGTATCATGAGAAAATATAAGTAATTTTCCTCAGTAGATGTTTTCAATCAGAGAAGATTTGCGAATATTGGCAATATATTTTAAATATCCATGACATGGGGGTTAAATTCAGTTTACGTCTCCTCTAGGCAAGTGCAATCCTATGACTGATGCGATGCTGTGAGGGAAAAGCCAACTTCTGTGTTGGAACAGCAAAGAAACAGGTAAGCTGACACTGTCATAAGAAATTTAGAGAAGGACAAAATTATGATGTTAATTAATGTTCAGGTTCTCCAGGAGAAACGGTGACTTTTCATACTCTCGTTTCTTCGGATAGCAGAGCTTGATAGCAAAACATGTAGCTCAATGCCCATAATGAATTAAAGAGGAGGAAAATGTCCACAGTTTTCAGATGAGATTTAGCATAGCCGCAATAGTGTCCTACCCTGAAAAAGTAAAGAAGCGGCAAGTGTTTGATAGACTTCAAGTTCTCTTAATGTTACAAGACATTTATAGCGTGCTCTGCTACAACAAAATCGAAAATGCCCTTTGCATACAAGGAGTATAATTTCACCTACCATTTTGAGAGTTATCTGTTCAATCTCTTCCTCTGTTTTTCCTCTTAAGCACTCAACCAGAGCAGCGGAACTGGATTTTTCACAGCCAGATGCAGCAGCAATTCTCTGCAATAAGTATAAACAAGTCACATTCCATTTTACTAATTAACCAATATATTGTGGTTGTGGTACAAGAAGAAAGAAATATATTTCCACGTTTTGGAATAAACCATTTAAGATGTTCAAAACTATCTGAAAATTAAATATGCCACAAAGTACCCACTTGTGATTCCTCCTTAGGCTTTTCAGTGAATAACGTCCTGATTACGGTACCACTCTCTGAAATGGCCTTATGGAACAAGCCCTTTGCCAGTGGAGATAAGACCTGGAAAAAAAAGCACCAACCAGAAACAAGAACAAGCGTTACTGGAAATACACTGTGCTCACTGACAGAGAACTTCAGTATCAGAAACTGCCTCTTTTGAAAAAATGTCATCAGAGTAATACTCTGTGGCCTCTGATTAAACTCCAGCTGTGCAAAGGTTTTTGTCAGCACAACCAGGAACACGTTCATGCCTGCCCTTCCCCTCCCATAGCACTTTGCTTTCAAGACTTCATGGAACAACACTGCAGGCCAGACATGCATCAGGTATAACTATGTCCAACGGACCGGCTGTGCTGCAGAAGGGGAAAAACAGCTACAATGGAGAAGTCAGGAGCAAATGGACATTCAGATTTGAAGACAACAAATGACATTTAGGATGGTAAACAACATCATCGGGGTACAAACAGAGCACTTTCAACTGTCAGAAGCTGCACTGTTATCACACTGAATATCAGACCAAGGTGATGTGTGGTTCGCCCTAAAGCCACCCAATTTTTGTCACTGACTTTTCATTTATGCATTCAGAATGATCATAGGCACTTGTTTTCTGGTGTTTTTTTTTTTTTTTTTCTTACCAAATGCTTAATATTCAGGGTTGTGGTGAACTTACCAGAGCAGATACACTGATTCCCCCTGCAGATTCTCCACAGATGGTGACAGATCCCGGGTCTCCTCCAAAGTGTATGATATTTTCCTGAATCCACTGAAGAGCTGCCACTTGGTCCAAATACCCCCAGTTACCACGAGCATGCTTATCACCAGTGCTAGAAGAAATGACACATTTGTTAAAATGCTTGATGTAAAAGAAAACAACACAGAGATGAAGACAATGCACAGGATAAGGAATCAGCCGTGAAGGATCCTCTCAATGTAATTTAAAAGGAATTGGTTTGAAAAGGGTTGAGATCAGGCCAGCAATCAACCCAGAAATGTCTCTGGAGCAGATCTGGGACGTGCAAGTTGTTCCCAACTGTTGCATGGGTAATTAAGAAACAGAGAGTTGATTTGCAAAAGCAAATATTCTACTGGTCTTTTCACAAAGGATTTGCATGCATAATGTTGGAAATGTCTTATCAAAACCAGAGACAGCATATCTTACCTAAAGTATCCAAGAATACCCAATCTGTACTGAATTGCCACAACTACCACGTTGTCAAAGGCCGCTAATGCTGAACCATCATAGGATGATGCTGCTCCAAGAACTAACCCACCTCCATGGATCCAAACAAAGACCTGGAAAGGGAAAAAACAGAAACAATTCAGCACAAGGAAGAGCTCCCTGTGATACAGACTAAATATCCTAGTTTGGGCTGCTTCACTCATGAGTCCTCCAGATTACATTTCACAAACGGTCAACGTCTTTGAAATCGGAGGCTGGCAGCCTCACAACAGGCACTGATTTCATTAAATACCTGAATTTTATCAGTGCCCCTGCAGGAAATCAAACACTGCCTCAGTAAAAAAATCAGTATGATTTTTATGTCTTAATCGTTAATAACTGTGCTGGTAAGTTCACATACTGTGCAGGATGTAAGTTTGCTGTACATGTGTTCTAACTCTCAGGAAGCTGTTAGAAGATTCAAGGTCAGGCTTAATCTGACCCATCAAATCACAGAAGCCATCAAGCTTGCTGGAGGTTTTGTACTGATTTTCCTTACCGGCAGCTTCTCCTGTTTTTCCGCAGAAACAGGTGTGTAAATATTCAGGTATAAGCAATCTTCAGACATCTGGAGAAGAACTTTTTCTTTTCTATTGGTAACAAGATCTGAAGCATACTGTCCTAATGCTTTGTTCTGCAGACACCTGACAAATAAGAGAAATAACAGTCAACAGAAATAACACCAATCTCAAAGCTATAAAGTGCAGCTTTCTTGCAAAGAACAAATCTCTGGTACATTTCTGGATTTCATGCAACAGAAAACATACAGTAAAGTTTTAATTTTCGATAGTATGTTTTCTTCCATTAAGTTGGCAAGGTAAGACCTGTAAAAAGGGGACACAGTGCAGAGCAGTACAATTTGACACCAAATGTAGTTTTGCGTGTTTTAGAACATTACAGAAGTGTGCTTGCAGATGGATACAGCTATAAATCACGTTGAAGAAAATGCATAATGATTATTTTCCTCAGCTTCTTTATGTTTCTGTTTCAAAGCTACACTGCTTAAAAACATGACCAAATGCTTGCAAAGAAAGCACACTGTCAGTCAGGTGTAGATCTGCGTTAGCTCAGTTATAATGCGTACTAGAGAGCACTCAATAAAAGCAGTAGCTTATAAAGAGTTTTTCAGAAATGCATTCCCTGTGGCAGACGTGAGAGGAGGTGAGATGACAGCAAGGACTCTGTCCTTGTGGCTTTTGATCACCCTGCACATCAGCATCCTCAAACTGCAGGTAGTATAAAATCGTTGAGAACAGAAATGCTTTTCTCCTTGCTTTACTTACATTGGTGGGTAGGAAGTGGCATCTCTGATACCTTCCCATGGCTCAGGCGGCTGGGGCTCAGAAAACCTCAGTGGTCCAACAGGAGGCTTAGCAAAAGGAAGTCCCAGAAAGACATTTACACTCCTCTCGGCTGCATCTACTTTGATTTGGTATCCTCGGGCAGTCCCGTATTTGGTCACCACTTCTGGCTGCTCTGCTTTTTGCCCTGCGGGTTGCGTGCACAACATCACATCACGGACTGGTCTAGCAGTGAGCAACTGACAGCTTCCTAAGAGCTTTGGCTGCCTGAATGTGCACCTTCTGTTTGTTCCAACAACTCGTTTTCAAACACAAGCCTTCAACAAACGCTCATCGCTAGAGCTGACATTAGTTCCGCCTTCATTCTGGTAGTGTTCCCAGGTATGATCACCCTCAGCTATACCATGCCTGCAGCACATCATCTGCTGACTCCCCACACACATCAGTAACCGTTTGTAGATCGTTGTTGTTACTTAAAAGTCCATCGGACTGCCCTCACAAAGAAAAGGCATTTCCTGTTTTAGAAAAGCATCTGTGAGTGCACAAAAGACAAAATTCGCAGTAGGAATTTAGTTTTGCCAGCTGCACATGAAACAAAATAAGGAGACAAATGCCTGAAAGCAGACCAGAGAAAGAAGCAAAGGGCTCTTTGCT
This sequence comes from Alectoris magna, assembly GCA_030625065.1. NCBI lineage: Eukaryota > Metazoa > Chordata > Aves > Galliformes > Phasianidae > Alectoris > Alectoris magna. The sequence goes on along the minus strand of CM060571.1, from coordinate 8,826,024 downwards.
GATCAGACCTCAGTTCCGTGCAGCAGGGCCTTCGTAAGGCTGGCACTCCCACGGGTATGTAAGCTGCACATGCGCTCTGACTCCTCACAGCAGGCAACAGCGAAAAACAGTTTGGAAGCTTACCAGTAGCTGCGAGTGCTGTGAGCCCGGCGGTGAGAATCAAGGACAGCAGCGCGTTCTTTTCAGTTGCCATTCTGCAGCCGACTCACACGCTTACCTACTCCGTGCACTGCCTTTAGTACTCTCTAAGTGTAGCTGTTGCGCAAGACAAACACTGATTAGGAAACGCAGCGCTCAAGCTGTGAACCAAATTATGTTCTTGGAGAGCCTTTTTTTCTTGTATTGTTTCTCGAGAGTAAAGCTCAGGTCATGAAAACTGGGCTGTCTTTGTTCTGCACATTTAGTCATAAACTTATTGTCTGATCCATGTATACACGGGTAAAGGCAAGGATTGGAAACAGGAGCCTGGAGCTCAAATACTGGGGGTTAGCATAAACTACCTTCTACCTTATTTGTGTGATAAATGTTTCCTGGAAGCAAAGGGCAGTACTGTGGAGCAGTAAACTCTGCACTCTTGTCTGCCTTGTTGAATAGCACTGCAAATTATCTCTGGGTCGCCACTTACATTACACTGCTGCGGTTCCCTGTATTAGTAAACCAGCTCCACACAAGGTGAAACTACAGGTTTCCCTGCTTGTGACACCTGGCTTCCATCCTGATGGGCATGCATGCCCCAACGCGCCCGTAACACGCAAACCACAGGAGGAACCCTTTGCTACAAGGCCAAACACGCTGTAGTCCACTCATTGCTCCCTCCTTTTGTTGAAGTGAACCTTATTGATTTCCATGATCATTTTTTTTCTATGTCCTGATCTTTCTTGTTTTCCAAATCTCTGCCCTCACCAATTTGCTGTATTGATCCCCTTCCTTCACTATTCTGCCTTTCAAGCTTTACTCTTCAACCTTTCTCTGCTGCACTCTCTTTTTCGTGCTCACATGCATATTCTGCAAAATGTCTCAGCCCATATCCCCTTTTTCAGCCCGTCCCAAAAGAAGATGATATTCATCTTGAAGGCCAAAGGTAGCTGCCTTCCTGAAATTCCTGCTTGTGTAAACGCTAGCTGTATGCTCTGCTGATCTCACATAATAAAATAAACAAACTGGGTCTAGATCTTTACCACCTTGGCTATGGAGCCTTGGCCTAAGGATCTACCAGCTGGACGTAGATTTCTGCAAATGTGGAAATCCTTACTCTCGGTGACGCAAACTAAACTAGTGGAACCTGGAAACAGTGCTGCATACCCGGCAAGTGGAATTCTTGAATGCTGCCTGGCATTTCATTTTAATGGAGAGCATTTTGCAGCTCACGTTCAATCAGTGAACAACCCACAGGTCAGAGAACGAGTCAGAAAAATCCTGCCACGTGATGACATTTGCCTCCTGCACCCTAACGCACTGCTAGCTGTCTTGATTTCAGTAGCTGAAAATAGAGACAAATATCACGTTTATGAGCACACAGCTAAAAGGGGGCCCACAAACACGTTTGGCTACAAGTGTGCAGGGTAGGAATGTTCAGAAATCTGCATTTAAAACAGGGTCACTTCATTACTTTTTAAACTCAGCCTCTGGGTAAGACTAAATGAAGCTGCAGCACATAAAACCTAGCACTAGAGTCTATGAAGCTACAGCTTTGACAGTTTTAAGACTGCCTCCTTGACATGTGGCAATCTCACACCAGGATATCACTGGGATGGGACAGAATATCAGAGCATCACCACAAAGCAGACATGAATAAAATCACTTGATGATTTCCCATGAGTTAATTTTAGCACGGTGCTTACGTGTGAGAAGCCAGTTCCTCTGCACCCCTCTGCATGCACACACAACACGAGCATGCACACACAACACGAGCATACACACACAGTGCTGCCTGGTTTTCTCCTTTTCAAAGGAGGAATACAGCTCCCAAAGGGAAGAGTGCGTGAAACCAAAATCCATCAAGATTATTTTCCCCTCGCAAAACGCATTAACTAAAACAAAGGACAATTTGGGAAGAAAGAAATCAGGAACTCTGCCATGTTTCCTCCAGTCAAGTAATTCAGATAGAAGGGATGGCCGGGGAGTAGCAGTAGGATATGAGTAGCTGGGAACAATCTTACATTCTTGCAAAGATGCAGAGGGAAGATTAAAGAAAGGTAAGGGGAGGAAAAAAAAGGTGTAGCGCCTGTAAAATCTACAGAGCTACACAGTGTTGCTGGAAGGTAGCAGTAAGGTCAGCAATACGGCTGGGATAGCTGGAGCAGCCTTGGAGTAACACATGGGAAGCGAGTACGACGAAGAAGAGAAGTTCTTTGCCATGCTGAAATGATGCGATCCAGACTTGTTCTTGGCAGTCCAAGCTGAAATGGGCGCTGGAGTAATTCTGGTAAATGAAATCTCTCTCCAGTGCAGTAACGAAGACCTGTGACCCAGCGCTAAGAGACACTCCGGAACTGACACATGGCACAGAGCGCAGCCTAGAGCGCCGTGTAAATAAAGCACCATGGAAAACACAGAAAGCTAATGCTGCCACAGTTGATCCTTTTAAGGCAGATATGGCTAATGTAAAAAGAAAGAAACTGGGGCTAGTGGAGACTGTTTCTCTCCTTTCCTGTTATCTAATAGCAATGTGAACTCCAGCACTGCATTACTGCTCCAGACGAGGTACCAGACAGTCAGAAACGTACTGCTATCTCAGCTGAAAAACTCACAGAACAGAACTTTCTTTAAAAATCTCAGAGGACATTTGTGTGTGTGTGAATCAGAACAAAACCTCTGACGTGAGAAAGACAGTTTCACTTGCAAATCAGGTCTTTGTTGATTTAGCTTTATTAACACAACATTGCTGCCACGTTCTTCTTCAGCAATGGCAAAGCTACAGGAAAACCTGAGGAGCAGACGGATCTGTTAACTGCATTGCATAGGTGAGGCTTCTGTCGAGGACATGAACTGAGGGAAAAGCAAAAGATCATCACGTGGAAATCGGTCCACTGCAATAATTACAGCGAATAAGGGTAAATATGAGAACTGCGAAGGAAAGGTGAATGGAAGGGACACATCATTTTATCCTCCAAAATATTTCCAAGAATTTGTTTTGCTATCCTAAATACTATGCCTGTTATGCATGTTTAGACTGTAAATCATAGCTCTAGATTAACTTTCTTCTTTTCCATTCGTTTCCTAGATGGCTTTTCACCTTTCCCCAGATGTCTACCTTCTTTTCCTTCATCTTTCTGGCTTTCCTTGGTTTTAGATTTATCTCCACGCATTCTTCATTTAGATTATAGGATGGCCATTCAGCCAGACCTTCCCCATTGGGATTCCTGTAAAAAATAAGAATGAAAGAGAAAAACCCTGACATTTGTTAGCAATCCAGAAATCATCAAGAGAAGATTTCAGGACTGTTGATGAACGAGATCAGCATAATTATTCTACAGGCAGTGGAACTGAGGTACGAGGAAGTGAATGGATTTGCCCGTATCCTTCCAGGAAGCCAGAAGCACAACCAATAAATAAACAAACCAACGTCTCCTGAGTCCCGCCACAACTGAGGAAATGGCCACATGGTTTAGTTCCACAGATCCCATCCTAGCTTTGTGGGACTGAAATTCGCTATTCTGAGTGAGATGAGGCAAAACTTTCGTCATTCTAATACAAGAGGATGGAATTCCATGCTTCATCATTTCAAGAATATTCCCATAGCAGCAGTTACACATATGACCACATGTAAAGGCACCTCAATGTATCGCAAAGAATATCTGCTACTAGAATGCTTTCCTTATAAATTTGAGAAAATAGCAAGAGAACTGTACAGCGTTCTCTAGTTGTTCTCCAAAAGCAGGATATTGTAAGTAAAAAGCAGATGGAAAATATAAGCTGAATCAAAAGACTCTAGTAAGAGATTAATTCATGCTTTTTTACAACACGGCTGGATTGCTCTAAAGTTCACTGGAGTAAAAGGAAATGCTTCAGTTTGCATGGACTTTGACACAGACTATGAACTACTGTGAAAATGGCAGTAATTAAAGAAGAAAAAGTGGTGAGAAAACTTTATATATTCTCATTCTTGTGTTTTTCTTTCAAAATGAGAACTGTACCCACTCTGTTTCATGAGAAAGAAGGGACTGCTTTCCGTATAATGACAAAAAACTTGCTGCAAAACATCAGCATTTGCTAATTGTTTGCAGCATATAAACTTCCTCTGCTTCAGAAACAGCATGCTGTATGTGATCACAAATGGAGAATACAGTAAGGAAATATTGTACAGATTCCAGCAAGAGAAAGGGTTATATTTTCATCTCACTGCTAATGATGTGTGCACTACAGTCTGATGGAAATGGAAACAGCAATAATGAATAATGCCAGTATTGTGAGAGACATTTATAAACGAATCCTGATGTTTAATTTCTTACCCTGCAGGCCTATGACAGTGCATACACTTAAAAGAAAAGCCAAACACGTTAAATTAAGGAGCAGCCACTATTCCAGCTTTGCAGCAGAACATTCTGCCTGTAGCTCCAGTATTTTTTAACAGTTTACCAAACAGAACAAAACACTTGTGATCCCATGGCTGGTTTTTGACAGATGCACTTCTGCTCACAGGGAGGCTGTAAGAATGACAACCAAGGACTCTCCCGATAAGGAAGAGCGGAAGGAACACACCACATATTGTGACACGTATGGCATATTCTGTAAACATGATTTCTTTTAAAGAATGATGGGAAGTTTTCCTGTAATCATGACAACAAACTACACATTAGTGAGTTAGAAAGTCAAGATTAAAATCCTCATTCGGGCAAATTAATGTTGACCTTACTTGAGGTTCTAAAAGGAAAATGCATCCTCTGCAGCTCTCACAAATCTGTGTGTTCTCTCCTTCTTTCACTCCTCATCTGTTCTGTGAGCTGTACCCAAAACTCCATTTTGTCTTCTTTCAGTTTCTTTGCTGCCTTTTGTCTGAGGTCTATTTCCAGGTATCTTTCATCCAGATCATACTGAGGCCAATGTACCAAGCCTTCCCCATTGGGATTTCTGGAAAGAAAAAAATGAAAAGTTACCTTTCCACGTGTGCTCTGACTTCTCAACCTGAGATCGTTTCAGAAGACTAACAGGAGCTCAGATTACACGATTCTGGTACCTGAACAGATGGATGCTTTAATCAAAATGCTCATCACTGGAACAGCAAACATCTAATAACGTTTACCATTACTTTGGGATCTAATCCTCCACTGCAGATACAAATAGCTCTCGGATTTTATTTTGCATTGCACTTTCATTTCCAGAATTTTTCTTGCAATCATTAAGAAGAGGACCTATTTGTCTCAGTACTTATCTGAAATTATGCCACATTTACAGGAACTGCCGTGCTGCTGCAATGCTTCAGGCAGCACAGACAAATCTTGAGCTGCAGTTAGCACTACGGATCTCACCCGTTTCTAGCAAAGTTAGCCCAGTATTTCATAACAGTTCTGCTAAGTCTATTTTCTTCTTCTGTAGCATTCCCTGCAAAGTGAGAGAAGAGTTGTCAATATTACAAGATCTGTAATCAAAAAACATCAGTCCAATCAATTCCAATACACCATAACCAATACTGTGGCAATGGGGATGTTGACTGGATCATTTTAGAAGGCCCTTCTAATCCAAACCACTGTTTGAATATACTTGTTATTTCTGGCTGTGGGATTTCTATTTGAGCAGAGCAGATGTATTAATTCATGAAAAGTAACTAATCCAGAAAACAGAAAAAACAGCTTATTTTGCTTCCAGAGTTACAAAACAAAATTTCGACCTGAAAGTCCTCAGGTAACTAAAATTAATAGCAATGCTGATTTAAAAGGAATTGTTTAGCAAGCACAGATACATCACCAGCTAAGAACGGCTTTCCAAAGACAAAGGCAATCTCATCTCCGTGATCTGCTTTCACAAACTCTGGTACGACGCCTGTGGCTGAGCTTGGTCGATGCTGAAATTCATAAAAGTAGACGGGGTGGCCAGCATCTAACAGAAAATAAAAGTAAAAACAAGAGTGCTAGTGTTGCAAATGCCAGACAACAATGATGATAAACTTTCACCACAAGCTATTTTGATACAATGAAAACACCATCAGTTCTTCTGATAACGAAGTGTGATACATACATAAAGACCACAGACACACTCAAGGATGGAAGACAACTCTTGTTTGAAGAGATGCTGAATTAGAGACTCACCTCTATGGTATCTAGCCACTTCAATGGCTGGGAAAACAAACATGTGATCCCCTATTGCATCAAGAAGGCCATCTCGCACCTGAGCACGGCTCTCTGCTTTCCCTATGTATTCATTGAATACGAGATCAACAACGTCAGAAGGAATATCCTGAAATGAACAAGAAAGGTACTTATTATAATGAGAACCCACCCTAAAAGGAATAACAATGTCAATTGAGTGTGCCACCTGCATGTCCCTGGCTAGACTCAAAACAGTGTCATTTTTGAGAGAAAATCCCCTTGGCACCTTTCGTTAACATAGATGTTCTCAGGGAAAAGAGATTTGCAAGATCACAAAGGGTGCCCAGAAATTCCCTTAGATAAATAGCGTTTGGTCATGCTAAGAGATAGATATGGTTCTCTGTTCTTCCTTTTGTGGAAACAACCCTCCTAAGTGAAAAGATATCCTGCTGGATTTCATAAGATCCATTTCTTGCTGCAGACGCCATAACTTACTCCCTTTCAGAACAACCCTGGGCTCTGCCATTCCCAGATTATGATAGATTCCTATGGCTCTACATGATCCTTTACAAGTACTGGCTATGTTTATCAACTTCTTAATTCTTACCTATTCATCTGCTATTTTTTATGTTTCCTATTTTCAGGAGAACACAAAGCAACCAGAAAGCTGCGAGCTTTGTAACTCAGGAGGAAGCAAAACTTCCAATGCATACATGCAGATCTCCTGGTGCCCAGCATCCCAAGGCGTCCTTTCTAGTCTCCACGTGAAGCTTCAGAAAGGCTTGTGTGTTCTATAGGCCTTGTGTCATATCTGCCAGTAGAACACATAACTTGGATAACCTAGGGTATCTTGAATGTCATGGGATCTATGTTTGCTTATTTGCATTGCTCCTGGATTTCCACTGAACTCCTTTTTAAAAAGATGGGGCATTTCAGATAGAGATTTAGAGTATCTTCTGTGTTGATCAATCACTCTTAGCAATACGAAACACGACTATGGAAAAATCCCAGTGAAGAAATAGTACTGGGTTACTCTGGAAATGCTCTCTTACCTTAAATGATAATACAAACGAGCTCTGTAAGACTTGACGTGCAACTTCTTTGTCCAGACCGTGTGTAAAATCAGGAAATTTCATTATCTGCATGACAAAGAGAATACACATTTATGAGGAAATTTTATACCCGCAGACTTATATGTAAAAAAAGCTTTTATAAGTCTCTTACATCAGGAATTATCCATCCAAATTCACAGTTATTCACTCCTATCATATATGGGACTGCATTGATTGCTTTTTCAGACAGTAATTGCCTGGGACTCTTTGGAAAAAATACACCATCCACAGATGCACTGATGAACATGGAATGCTGGAGAAACGTAAACAAAGAGACAAAGTAAAAGATTCACCAAATGAACATTTCAAGGGAAAACATAAGAAGTAGTAGTAGTCAAGCTCTCTTAATTTTCCTCAATAGATGTTTTGAACCAGAGAAGATTTGCGAAGATGAAATTGCATTTTAAATATCTATGGAATGTTTAGAAATGTCCTACAATGAACATGTGGAGAGGTGAGAAAAAAATCTAACTTCTACATTGAAACTGCAAAGTAACAGGAAAATCAGCAATGTGGTAAGAAATTTAGAGAACATAATTATGATGTTAATTAACGTTCAGGCTCTCCAAGAGAATCTGTGACATCTCATACTCTTGCCTCTTCCCTTGACAAAGCCTGACAGTGAAACATGTGTAGCTCAATGCCCATACAGAATGAAAGAGAAGGAACCTGTTCACAATTCTCAGGTGAGGTATGGCATAGTTGCAATGTTGTCAGATCCTGAAAATGTAAAGAAGGGACAGATGTTACATAGACTTCAAGTTGTCTTAATGTTACAAGACATTTATAGCATGCTCTGTTATGATCAAATCTGAGATGTCCTTCATATATATACAGGATATAATTTCACCTACCATTTTTAGAGTTATCTGTTCAATCTCTTCCTCTGTTTTTTCTCTTAAGCACTCAACCAGAGCAGCGGAACTGGATTTTTCACAGCCAGATGCAGCAGCAATTCTCTGCAATCAATAAAACGAGTCACATTCTCATTTACTAATTATCCACGTACTTTCCATAGAAGGGCTCTATTTGCCACTGAGTCTGGAGTCCAGAGTGCAGGGGGGGCATCTCAGTTTGTCAGAAAGGACCACCAAAGCTACAAGTGTTTCAGCTGTAGATGCTGACATAGGAAGCTTTCATAACCCTTCATGTTGTAGGCTGAACAGAAAGACAAAACCTACTCCTCTAAATATCACCATTCACTAACAGACCAAGGTAGTTCTTCTGGTATGTAACAAACAGGGCTGAGAAGTCTGGATGGCATAAGGTAGTTTAGAGTAATGCATAAATAGAATATAACCATGTAGATGATGGAAAGAAAGAGCACATAACGCCCTTCTCATTGATGCGTTGTCTTTTTGAATGAAGTAATGCTATTTCTCATCTGTCGTTAGACAGGTAGACCTCAGTGCAATGCTGCCTCTTTTACATCCCAGATTAGCAAAACAAAGCTCTTGGAGGTTGTTTCTTACAGATGACAAATTGGGTTGAACTGGGCTCTTCTTTTAATTATAACTAAACCGAATACAGTTTTGTTCCTTTGAGCACATCAGGCTCCTGACAGGAGGGAAAGAGAACAATATTTAGAATCTGGTGCCACTTTCCAGTTCAAAATAACAGCTCAACTTTTTCTGAAGACAGTATACTCTACTGCTTTACATTTCAAACTCATTCACTGCCTTCTCTTTCTGCTTCCTTGGTCTTCTGCTTTCACTCAGACATCTGTGGATATTTGGGTATTTGGAAAGCAAAGTTTCACTGAACGTGTATTATTGCAAACAGGAATGCTGTCTGTAATGAATGTGGTTGAAATTCCACAAGAAAAACAATCTAGTTCCACTTTTTGGAATAAACCATTTAAGGTGATCAAAACTATCTGAAAATTAAATATGCCACAAAATACCCACTTGTGCTTCTTCCTCAGGTTTATCAGTGAATAATGTCCTGATTGCAGCACCACTCTCTGAAATGGCCTTATGGAACAAGCCCTTTGCCAGTGGAGATAAGACCTGGAAAAAAAAGCACCAACCAGAAACAAGAACAAGCATTACTGGAAATGCGTTCTGATCACTGACATAGAATCTCAGTATCAGAAACTGCCTTTTTAGAAAAAATTTCATCCGAGTGTTATCTGTACCCTCTGATCATGGTTCCACGGTGCAAAGGTCACTGCCAGCATTAACAGGTTTAAGTTCATGCCTGCCCTTCCCCTCCCATAGCACTTTGCTTTCAAGACTTCATGGAACAACACTGCAGGCCAGACATGCATCAGGTATAACTATGTCCAACGGACCGGCTGTGCTGCAGAAGGGGAAAAACAGCTACAATGGAGAAGTCAGGAGCAAACGGACATTCAGATTTGAAGACAACAAATGACATTTAGGATGGTAAACAACATCATCGGGGTACAAACAGAGCACTTTCAACTGTCAGAAGCTGCACTGTTATCACACTGAATATCAGACAAAGGTGATGTGTGGGTCACCCTAAATTTTGTCACTGATTTTCATTTACAAATTAAGAATGACTGTGGATATTGGGTTTTTTTCTCAAATGCTTAATATTCATGCTTGTGGTGAACTTACCAGAGCAGATACACTGATTCCCCCTGCAGATTCTCCACAGATGGTGACAGATCCCGGGTCTCCTCCAAAGTGTATGATATTTTCCTGAATCCACTGAAGAGCTGCCACTTGGTCCAAATACCCCCAGTTACCACGAGCATGCTTATCACCAGTGCTAGAAGAAATGACACATTTGTTAAAATGCTTGATGTAAAAGAAAACAACACAGAGATGAAGACAATGCACAGGATAAGGAATCAGCCGTGAAGGATCCTCTCAATGTAATTTAAAAGGAATTGGTTTGAAAAGGGTTGAGATCAGGCCAGCAATCAACCCAGAAATGTCTCTGGAGCAGATCTGGGACATGTAAGGTGTTCCCAACTGTTATATGGGTAATTAAGAAACAGAGAGTTGATTTGCAAAAGCAAATATTCTACTGGTCTTTTCACAAAGGATTTGCATGCATAATGTTGGAAATGTCTTATCAAAACCAGAGACAGCATATCTTACCTAAAGTATCCAAGAATACCCAATCTGTACTGAATTGCCACAACTACCACGTTGTCAAAGGCCGCTAATGCTGAACCATCATAGGATGATGCTGCTCCAAGAACTAACCCACCTCCATGGATCCAAACAAAGACCTGGAAAGGGAAAAAGCAGAAACAATTCAGCAGAAGGAAGGAAGAGCTCCCTGTGATACAGACTAAATATCCTAGTTTGGGCTGCTTCACTCATGAGTCCTCCAGATTACATTTCACAAACGGTCAACGTCTTTGAAATCGGAGGCTGGCAGCCTCACAACAGGCAATGATTTCATTAAATACCTGACTTTTACCAATCTCCCATGGCTTTTCACAGGTTATTTACAGGAAATCAAACACATCCTATGTAAGGAATCAGAAGGATTTTACTCCAAAATTCTTGAAAACTGTGCTGGTAAGTTCACATACTGTGTAGGATGCAAGTTTGCTGTACATGTGTTCTAACTCTCAGGAAGCTGTTAGAAGATTTAAGGTCAGGCTTAATCTGACCCATCAAATCACAGAAGCCATCAAGCTTGCTGGAGGTTTTGTACTGATTTTCCTTACTGGCAGCTTCTCCTGTTTTTCCGCAGAAACAGGTGTGTAAATATTCAGGTATAAGCAATCTTCAGACATCTGGAGAGGAACTTTTTCTTTTCTATTAGTAATATAATCTGAATCAAACTGTCCTAATACTTTGTCCTGTATACACCTGAAAAATAAGAGAAATAACAGTCAACAGAAATAACACCAACCTCAAAGCTATAAAGTGCAGCTTTCTTGCAAAGAACAAATCTCTGGTACATTTCTGGATTTCATGCAACAGAAAACATACAGTAAAGTTTTAATTTTCGATAGTATGTTTTCTTCCATTAAGTTGGCAAGGTAAGACCTGTAAAAAGGGGTGTCCCCTTTTACAGTGCAGAGCAGTACAATTTGACACCAAATGTAGTTTTGCGTGTTTTAGAACATTACAGAAGTGTGCTTGCAGATGGATACAGCTATAAATCACGTTGAAGAAAATGCATATGATTATTTTCCTCAGCTTCTTTATGTTTCTGTTTCAAAGCTACACTGCTTAAAAACATGACCAAATGCTTGCAAAGAAAGCACACTGTCAGTCAGGTGTAGATCTGCGTTAGCTCAGTTATAATGCGTACTAGAGAGCACTCAATAAAAGCAGTAGCTTATAAAGAGTTTTTCAGAAATGCATTCCCTGTGGCAGACGTGAGAGGAGGTGAGATGACAGCAAGGACTCTGTCCTTGTGGCTTTTGATCACCCTGCACATCAGCATCCTCAAACTGCAGGTAGTATAAAATCGTTGAGAACAGAAATGCTTTTCTTCTTGCTTTACTTACATTGGTGGGTAGGAAGTGGCATCTCTGACACCTTTCCATGGCTCAGGCGGCTGGGGCTCAGAAAACCTCAGTGGTCCAACAGGAGGCTTAGCAAAAGGAAGTCCCAGAAAGACATTTACACTCCTCTCGGCTGCATCTACTTTGATTTGGTATCCTCGGGCAGTCCCGTATTTGGTCACCACTTCTGGCTGCTCTGCTTTTTGCCCTGCGGGTTGCGTGCACAACTTCACATCACGGACTGGTCTAGCAGTGAGCAACTGACAGCTTCCTAAGAGCTTTGGCTGCCTGAATGTGCACCTTCTGTTTGTTCCAACAACTCGTTTTCAAACACAAGCCTTCAACAAACGCTCATCGCTAGAGCTGACATTAGTTCCGCCTTCATTCTGATAGTGTTCCCAGGTAGGATCACCCTCAGCTATACCATGCCTGCAGCACATCATCTGCTGACTCCCCACACACATCAGTAACCGTTTGTAGATCGTTGTTGTTACTTAAAAGTCCATCGGACTGCCCTCACAAAGAAAAGGCATTTCCTGTTTTAGAAAAGCATCTGTGAGTGCACAAAAGACAAAATTCGCAGTAGGAATTTAGTTTTGCCAGCTGCACATGAAACAAAATAAGGAGACAAATGCCTGAAAGCAGACCAGAGAAAGAAGCAAAGGGCTCTTTGCTGGTCAGACCTCAGTTCTGTGCAGCAGGGCCTTCGTAAGGCTGGCACTCCCACGGGTATGTAAGCTGCACATGCGCTCTGACTCCTCACAGCAGGCAACAGCGAAAAACAGTTTGGAAGCTTACCAGTAGCTGCGAGTGCTGTGAGCCCGGCGGTGAGAATCAAGGACAGCAGCGCGTTCTTTTCAGTTGCCATTCTGCAGCCGACTCACACGCTTACCTACTCCGTGCACTGCCTTTAGTACTCTCTAAGTGTAGCTGTTGCGCAAGACAAACACTGATTAGGAAACGCAGCGCTCAAGCTGTGAACCAGATCGGCCGGGGCCAGCCTTGAGCAACTGTCATGACGGAATGGCACTCCTCCAAGGGGAGCGTAATGCAGCTGGTCTGGGCATGGCAACAGGGGAACCTTGGGCTGTGCACAACGGCCCCACAAGTCTCAGGCCGGCTGCCTAGGGTTCCCCGTTACTCCTCTTCTCAGAACTTCAGGCAGCAGGGATTTGCTTAAAAATGCACGGAAAGCAGGAGATTCTTCCCGCTGCAGTACCATTCCCATTGCCCTCTTCAGCAATTAAGTCACTTTCACTGCACAGAGGACAAACAAGGAAACTCTCCTACTAATGCGCATAAAAGCAATACAGGAAAAATCCTCGTGCAGTTCTGTGCATTCAGAAATGTTTGGCCGGTATCTCAGCATACACCGGTTTTGCAACAGCTAAGAGAAGCTTTCTCCACTACTGCACTACAGGAGCCATCTCCAGGGATTTGAGTGGTAAGAACACATTGAATCCCTCTGAAACATCAGGAGGGGTTGCATCCGTGTGAACTCACATCAGTAAGAAGGTGCTGAATAGGAATAGATTGCCCGTCTGTAGCTGGGTGGCTGTTTTTTCTTTCGAGCTCTGACTTTTCCTGGCTCTTTTTCTCTTTCTCTTTTTTTTCACCAGTGTCAATAGGTCTTACCCTAGAAATCCTGTTTCGTAATTACCTGTCACAAAAATTCTCACTTGACAAAGACAGCATTTCTGCAGATTATTTTAGTGACTCACCTTTGTTTTCAGCTATGCGTGTCCCAGACCCAGTGATGAGATTAGTTCTACACAATGTATTAAGCACATAATAGACCTGTGTGCTGCAGCCCACTTCACGTATTCAGAAAGGATGCTTTACTCCACACCCAACTCATGTGGGCAAACCTGGGAAACTACACCGGAACACGCAGGGAGCGACTGTTCACAGTTCGTGAGCAATGTAGGCAGGAGCTTCTTGGTAGATTGTTCGGGCTATACGGATGTTCTTGGAAAGCCTTTTTGTCTTGTATAGATTCTCAAGAGAAAAGATCGGGCCATGAAAACTGGGCTGTCTTTGTTGTGCATATTCAGTCATAAAGTCATTGTTCAGAAATCTGCATTTAAAACAGGGATACGTCTTTATTTATTTATTTATTTATTTAACTCAGCCTCTGGGTAAGACTAAATGAAGCAGGAACAGTGTGTTTACGTGTAAGAAGTCAGTTCCTCTGCACTTCCCCACATGCACACACAACACGAGCATATATTCTGAGCACACACAGACAGTGCTGCCTGGCTTTCTCCTTTTAAGGGCAGGAGTACAGCTCCCAAAGGGAAGAGTGCGTGAAATGAAAATCCATCAAGATTATTTTCCCCTCGCAAAACGCATCAACTGTAACCACGGACAAGGGACAGCTGATTACCTAGAAAGTCCACTTAACCAAAACAACAGTTGTGCTAACACACTAACCTGATCTCCCAAGTCCTGACCGCCAACAGAAATCGGGAAGCGATCGAGAACTCTGCTGCTACCAGACAGTCAGAAACGTACTGCTATCTCAGCTGTAAAACTCACTCACAGAACAGAACTTTCTTTAAAAATCTCAGAGGACATTTGTGTGTGTGTGAATCAGAACAAAACCTCTGACATGAGAAAGACAGTTTCACTTGCAAATCAGGTCTTTATTGATTTAGCTTTATTAACACAACATTGCTACCAAGTTCTTCTTCAGCAATGGCAAAGCTACAGGAAAACCTGAGGAGCAGACAGATCTGTTAACTGCATTGCATAGGTGAGGTTTCTGTCGAGGACACGAAACGAGGGAAAAGCAAAGGATCACCAAGTGGAAATCGGTCCACTGCAATAATTACAGCGAATAAGGGTAAATATGAGAACTGCGAAGGAAAGGTGAAAGGAAGGGACACATCATTTCATCCTCCAAAATATTTCCAATAATTTCTTTTGCTGTCCTAAATACTATGCCTGTTATGCATGTTTAGACTGTAAATCATAGCTCTAGATTAACTTTCTTGTTTTCCATTCCTTTCCTAGATGGCTTTTCAAACATCACCTTTCCCCAGATGTCTACCTTCTTTTGCTTCATCTTTCTGGCTTTCCTTGGTTTTAGATTTACCTCCACGCATTCTTCATTCAGATTATAGGATGGCCACTCAACCAGACCTTCCCCATTGGGATTCCTGTAAAAAATAAGAAAGAAAGAGAAAAACCCTGACATTTGTTAGCAATCCAGAAATCATCAAGAGAAGATTTCAGAACTGTTGATGAACGAGATCAGCATAATTATTCTACAGGCAGTGGAACTGAGGTACGAGGAAGTGAATGGATTTGCCTGTATCCTTCCAGGAAACCAGAAGCACAACCAATAAATAAACAAACCAACGTCTCCTGAGTCCCGCTACAACTGAGGAAATGGCCACATGGTTTAGGTCCACAGATCTCATCCTAGCTTTGTGGGACTTTTTACAACACGGCTGGATTGCTCTAAAGTTCACTGGAGTAAAAGGAAATACTTCAGTTTGCATGGACTTTGACACATACTATGAACTACTGTGAAAATGGCAGTAATTAAAGAAGAAAAAGTGGTGAGAAAACTTTATATATTCTCATTCTCATGGTTTTCTTTCAAAATGAGAACTGTACCCACTCTGTTTCATGAGAAAGAAGGGACTGCTTTCCGTATAATGACAAAAAACTTGCTGCAAAACATCAGCATTTGCTAATTGTTTGCAGCATATAAACTTCCTCTGCTTCAGAAACAGCATGCTGTATGTGATCACAAATGGAGAATACAGTAAGGAAATATTGTACAGATTCCAGCAAGAGAAAGGGTTATATTTTCATCTCACTGCTAATGATGTGTGCACTACAGTCTGATGGAAATGGAAACAGCAATAATGAATAATGCCAGTACTGTGAGAGACATTTATAAACGAATCCTGATGTTTAATTTCTTACCCTGCAGGCCTATGACAGTGCATACACTTAAAAGAAAAGCCAAACACATTAAATTAAGAAGCAGCCACTGTTCCAGCTTTGCAGCAGAACATTCTGCCTGTAGCTCCAGTATTTTTTAACAGTTTACCAAACAGAACAAAACACTTGTGATCCCATGGCTGGTTTTTGACAGATGCACTTCTGCTCACAGGGAGGCTGTAAGAATGACAACCAAGGACTCTCCCGATAAGGAAGAGCGGAAGGAACACACCACATATTGTGACACGTATGGCATATTCTGTAAACATGATTTCTTATAAATTCGAATACATTAGCCAATAAATTCCAACATATAGCCAGTATTGCTCAGATGGTTGAAACACTGGCTGGATGGCTCGGCCCAAAGTGTTGTGGTCAATGGAGTTAATCCAGTTGGTGGCTGGTCATGAGTGGTTTCCCCAAGTCCTCGATACTGGGGCCACTTCTATTTAACATCTTTATTAACGAGTTTGATGAGGGAATGGAGTGCTCCCTCAGTAAGTCTGCAGATGACACCAAGTTGGCAGGGAGTGCTGATCTGCCTGAGTGGAGAAAGACACTATAGAGATAGACCGGATCGATGGGCCAAGGTTAACTGTATGAGTTTCAATAGGGCCCAGTGTTGGGTTCCACGTTTTGGTCACAACAACCCCAGGCAACCCTGCAGGCTTTGGGAGGAGTGGCTGGAAAGCTGCCTGATGGAAAGGGACTTTGTTGTACTGATAGGCAGTCGGCTGAATGCGAGCCAGCAGTGTGCCCGGGTGGCCAAGAAGGCCAACAGCATCCTGGCTTGTATCAGCAATGGTGTAGTGAGTAGGACTAGGGAAGTCATCCTGCCCCTGTACTCGGCATTGGTGAGGCCTCACCTCGAGTACTGTGTTCAGTTTTAGGCACCTCAGTACGGAAAAGACATTGAGGTGCTGGAGCAGGTCGAAAGAAGGGCAACCAGGCTTGAAAAGGGCTTGGAGGATATGCCCTATGAGAAGCGACTAAAGGAACTGAGGCTGGTTAGTCTGGGGAAAAGGAGGCTGAGGGGAGACCATATTGCTCTCTTCCAATGTCTGAAAGGTGCTTACAGCGAGAGCAGGGTTGGTCTCTTCTCACTGGTGATGGCTGACAAAATGAGGGGAAATGGCCTTAAATTGCACCAGGGTAAGTATAGGTTGGATATCAGGAAAAATTTCTTTACTGAAAGGGTTCTTAAGCACTGGAATAGGCTCCCCAGGGAGGTGGTTGAGCCACCATCCCTGGATGTGTTTAAAAACCGTTTGGATGTGGTGCTCAGGGACATGGTTTAGCAGAGGGTTGTTAGTTAGCGTACTATGCTTAGGTCGTGGTTTCACTCGATGATCTTTAAGTTATGTTCCAATCTAAACAATTCTATGATTCTGCAACTCCCTTGGAGATCATACAATCATAGAATCATACAATCATTGAATGGCCTGTGTTGAAAGTGGCCACAATGATTATGTAGTGTAAACCCCCCTGCTATGTGCCGTGTTGCCAATCACAAGACCAGGCTGCCCAGAGCCACTTCCAGCCTGGCCTTAAATGCCTCCAGGGATCGGGCATCTACAATCTTTCCTTGAGGAATCTGCTCCAGTGTGTCACCCCATTCTGTGGTCTGTTTGAACCTGAAAGGTTGTTGTATTTTTTTACCAACTTTCTTCATTACTGATTTGTATTTCCATGAGCATTTTGCACTTCACATTTTTCCTGAGTTTGTGACAACAAACTACACACTAGTGAGTTAGAAAGTCAAGATTAAAATCCTCATTCAGACAAATTAATGTTGACCTTACTTCAGGTTCAAAACAGTTGTGCTGCTCTCACAAATCTGTGTGTTCTCTCCTTCTTTCATTCCTCATCTGTTCTGTGAGCTGTACCCAAAACTCCATTTTGTCTTCTTTCAGTTTCTTTGCTGCCTTTTGTCTGAGGTCTATTTCCAGGTATCTTTCATCCAGATCATACTGAGGCCAATGTACCAAGCCTTCCCCGTTGGGATTTCTGGAAATAAAAAAAATGAAAAGTTACCTTTCCACGTGTGCTCTGACTTCTCAACCTGAGATCGTTTCAGAAGACTAACAGGAGCTCAGATTACACAATTCTGGTACCTGAACAGATGGATGCTTTAATCAAAATGCTCATCACTGGAACAGCAAACATCTAATAACGTTTACCATTACTTTGGGATCTAATCCTCCACAGCAGATACAAATAGCTCTTGGATTTTATTTTGCATTGCACTTTCATTTCCAGAGTTTTTCTTGCAATCATTAAGAAGAGGAACTATTTGTTGCAGTACTTAAATGAAATTATGCCACATTTACAGGAACTGCCGTGCTGCTGCAATGCTTCAGGCAGCACAGACAAATCTTGAGCTGCAGTTAGCACTACGGATCTCACCCGTTTCCAGCAAAGTTAGCCCAGTATTTCATAACAGTTCTGCTAAGTCTATTTTCTTCTTCTGTAGCATTCCCTGCAAAGTGAGAGAAGAAACAGCAATATTCCAAGATTAATAATCAAAAAACATCAGTCCAGTCAATTCCAGTACACCATAACCAATTCTACAGCAATGAGGATGTAGATTCTATTGTTTCTAAACAAAATTTTGTTCTGAAAGTGCTCAGGTGAGTGAAGTTAATAACAATGCTGATTTAAAAAGAACTGTTTAGCAAGCACAGATACATCACCAGCTAAGAACGGCTTTCCAAAGACAAAGGCAATCTCATCTCCGTGATCTGCTTTTACAAACTCTGGTACGACACCTGTGGCTGAGCTTGGTCGATGCTGAAATTCATAAAAGTAGACTGGGTGGCCAGCATCTAACAGAAAATAAAAGTAAAAACAGGAGTGCTAGTGTTGCAAATGCCAGACAACAAAGATGATAAACTTTGACCGCAAGCTATTTTGATACAATGAAAACACCATCAGTTCTGATAACGAAGTGTGATACATACATAAAGACCACAGACATACTCAAGGATGGAAGACAACGCTTGTTTGAAGAGATGCTGAATTAGAGACTCACCTCTATGGTATCTAGCCACTTCAATGGCTGAGAATACAAACACGTGATCTCCTAAAGCATCAAGAAGGCCATCTCGCACCTGAGCACGGCTCTCTGCTTTCCCTATGTATTCACTGAATACGAGATCAACAACGTCAGAAGTAATACTCTGAAACAAAAAAGAAAGACATGACAATGAATATTAAAAGAAGTAATAGCGTATTGGTGTGCGCAATCTGCATGTCTCTGGCTAGCCTTTCAAACATTATCATATTTCAGAAAAAGTTCCCTACTGCACCCAATCAAAACTCACAGTTCACAGCAGTGCACCTTTACCTAACACAGGTGTTCTCATGGAAAAGAGATTTGTAAATCACAAATGGTGCCCACAAATTCCTTTAGACAAACAGCATTTGGCGATGCTAAGAGATAGATATGGTCCTCTGTTCTTCCTTTTGTGGAAACTACTCTCGTAAGTGAAAAGATATCCTGCTGGATTTCATAAGATCCATTTCTTGCTGCAGACGCCATAACTTACTCCCTTTCAGAACAACCCTGGGCTCTGCCATTCCCGGATTATGATAGATTCCTATGGCTCTACATGATCCTTCACAAGCACTGGCTATGTTTATCAACTTCTTTATTCTTACTTATTAATCTGCTATTTTTTATGTTTCCTATCTTCAGGAGAACACAAAGCAACCGGAAAGCTGCGAGCTTTGTAACTCAGGAGGAAGCAAAACTTCCAATGCATACATGCAGATCTCCTGGTGCCCAGCATCCCAAGGCGTCCTTTCTAGTCTCCACGTGAAGCTTCAGAAAGGCTTGTGTGTTCTATAGGCCTTGTGTCATATCTGCCAGTAGAACACATAACTTGGATAACCTAGGGTATCTTGAATGTCATGGGATCTATGTTTGCTTATCTGCATTGCTCCTGGATTTCCACTGAACTCCTTTTTAAAAAGATGGGGCATTTCAGATAGAGATTTAGAGTATCTTCTGTGTTGATCAATCACTCTTAGCAATACGAAACACGACTATGGAAAAATCCCAGTGAAGAAATAGTACTGGGTTACTCTGGAAATGCTCTCTTACCTCAAATGATAATGCAAACAAGCTCTGTAATACTTGACGTGCAACTTCTTTGTCCAGACCGTGTGTAAAATCAGGAAATTTCATTATCTGCATGACAAAGAGAATACACATTTATGACGAAACCTTACACCCACAAACTTGTATCTACATTAAGCCATTATTTGTTTCTTACTTTAGGAATTACCCATCCAAATTCACAGTTATTCACTCCTATCATATATGGGACTGCATTGATTGCTTTTTCAGACAGCAATTGCCTGGGACTCTTTGGAAAAAATACACCATCCACAGATGCACTGATGAACATGGAATGCTGGAGAAACGTAAACAAAGAAACAAAGTAAAAGATTCACCAAATGAACATGTTTCAAGGGAAAACATAAGAAGTAGTAGTAGTCAAGCTCTCTTAATTTTCCTCAATAGATGTTATGAATCAGAGAAGATTTGCGAAGATGAGCATTGCATTTTAAATATCTATGAAACATAGGTTATTGTTGATTTACATCTCCTCCTAGTTAGAAATATCCTACAATGAACATGTGAAGAGGTGAGAAAAAAATGTAACTTCTACACTGAAACTGCAAAGTAACAGGAAAATCAGCAGTGTGGTAAGAAATTTAGAGAAGATAATTATGATGTTAATTAACGTTCAGGCTCTCCAAGAGAATCTGTGACACCTCATACTCTTGCCTCTTCCCTTGACAAAGCCTGACAGTGAAACACGTGTAGCTCAATGCCCATACAGAATTAAAGAGAAGGAACCTGTTCACAATTCTCAGGTGAGGTATGGCATAGTTGCAATGTTGTCAGATCCTGAAAACGTAAAGAAGGGGCAGATGTTACATAGACTTCAAGTTGTCTTAATAATACAAGACATTAGACAATAAGACAATACCAGGTGTAATTTCACCTACCATTTTTAGAGTTATCTGTTCTATCTCTTCCTCTGTTTTTTGTCTTAAGCACTCAACCAGAGCAGCAGAACCGGATTTTTCACAGCCAGATGCAGCAGCAATTCTCTGCAATCAATAACGAGTAACATCCTCATTTACTAATTAACCAATATACTGTGGTTGCAGTACCACAACAAAGAAATCTAGTCCCACTTTTTGGAAGAAATAATTTAAATTGTGAAAAATTATCGGAAAATAAAAAGTGCCAGAAAATACCCACTTGTGCTTCCTCCTCAGGTTTATCAGTGAATAACGTCCTGATTGCAGTACCACTCTCTGAAATGGCCTTATGGAACAAGCCCTTTGCCAGTGGAGATAAGACCTGGGAAAAAAAAGCACCAACCAGAAACAAGAACAAGCGTTACTGGAAATGCGTTCTGATCACTGACATAGAATTTCAGTATCAGAAACTGCCTTTTTTGAAAAAATGTAATCAGAGTGTTGCTCCGTACCCTCTGATCATGGTTCCGCGGTGCAAAGGTTTTTGGCAGCACTATCAAGGATAAGATCATACCTTCCCTCCCCTCCCATAGCCACTTCCTTTCTAGACTTCATGGAACTACACCAGAATCCAGATATGTATGAGGTATAACTTTATAAG
The DNA here is from genome assembly GCA_030625065.1 of Alectoris magna. NCBI lineage: Eukaryota > Metazoa > Chordata > Aves > Galliformes > Phasianidae > Alectoris > Alectoris magna. Next base: position 8,804,607 of record CM060571.1, on the reverse strand, counting down.
ATAGGCTGGCTGTGCAGCAGAAGAAGACAACAATATACAATCAAAGCATACGTATCACTGAACACTGGCTTCACTGCATGATCTGTATCAAATTTTTTGGGTCTGGTGAAGAAAAACCTCTCAATCCATGTGCACAGTGTTGAAGTAAATACTTTGCATGAGTCGTGAGTTGTATGTCTAGCTCCTGGGTCAAGACTACTCACCCGGATTGCTTTGCAGAAATGACGATTGATGCGTAAAGGGCGTCAGGGCACCCTCACTCAGTCTTTTCACATAATGATAAATTTTGCAAGAGCCAAAACCCCAGAGTTCAAATTTGAAGAACACAAATAGGTTTCTGGGTCTAAACTACGTAATTTGGGTAAAAAAGGAACACTTTCAAGTCAGAAACTGCACTGCTAGAACATTGTGTTTCAGACCAAGGTGATGTGTGGGTCACCCTAAAGCCACCCAATTTTTCTCAATGATTTTTTATTTAGGTACTAAGAATGACTGCAGACATTGCGTTTTTTCTCAAATGCTTAATATTCATGGTTGTGGTGAACTTACCAGAGCAGATACACTAACTCCCCCTGCAGATTCTCCACAGATGGTGACAGATCCCGGGTCTCCTCCAAAGTGTAGGATATTTTCCTGAATCCACTGAAGAGCTGCCACTTGGTCCAAATACCCCCAGTTACCACGAGCATGCTTATCACCAGTGCTAGGAAGAAATAACCGATTTCTTTAAATGCTTGATGTAAAAGAAAACAACACAGAGATCCGGGACGTGCAAGTTGTTCCCAACTGTTGCATGGGTAATTAAGAAACAGAGAGTTGATTTGCAAAAGCAAATATTCTACTGGTCTTTTCACAAAGGATTTGCATGCACAATGTTGGAAATAGCTTATCAAAACCGGAGACAGCATATCTTACCTAAAGTATCCAAGAATACCCAATCTGTACTGAATTGCCACAACTACCACGTTGTCAAAGGCCGCTAATGCTGAACCATCATAGGGTGATGCTGCACCAAAAACTAACCCACCTCCATGGATCCATACAAAGACCTGGAAGGGGAAAAAGCAGAAACAATTCAGCACAAGGAAGAGCTCCCTGACATACAGACTAAATATCCTAGTTTGGGCTGCTTCACTCATGAGTCCTCCAGATTACATTTCACAATCGGTCAACGTCTTTGAAATCGGAGACTGGCAGCCTCACAACAGGCACTGATTTCATTAAATACGTGAATTTTACCAATCTCCCATGGCTTTTCACAGGTTATTTACAGGAAATCAAACACATCCTATGTAAGGAATCAGAAGGATTTTACTCCAAAATTCTTGAAAACTGTGCTGGTAAGTTCACATACTGTGTAGGATGCAAGTTTGCTGTACATGTGTTCTAACTCTCAGGAAGCTGTTAGAAGATTCAAGGTCAGGCTTAATCTGACCCATCAAATCACAGAAGCCATCAAGCTTGCTGGAGGTTTTGTACTGATTTTCCTTACCGGCAGCTTCTCCTGTTTTTCCGCAGAAACAGGTGTGTAAATGTTCAGGTATAAGCAATCTTCAGACATCTGGAGAAGAACTTTTTCTTTTCTATTGGTAATAACATCTGAAAAAAACTGTCCTGTTACTTTGTCCTGTATACACCTGAAAAAATAAGAGAAATAACTATCAACAGACATGAAAAAATCTCACACCTAGCAGTGGCAATATTTTGTATTTCTAGCAAAGAAACCAATCTTTAATACATTTCTATATTGCTAGCATCAGAAATGTTGAATGTTTTTTAAATTTTTCTCCAGTTGAGCTGGCGTGAGACCTGTAAACCTGGCCCACAGTCTACAGCAGTACATCTTGAAAATAGATGTAATTTTACATATTTCAGAACATTACAGAACACTTGCAGATTTATACAGCTATAAATCATTTTATATTAAATATAAATCAATTAAAATGCAAATTAATTACCATAAAGCTTCATTAGTCTTTTATACTGCGATTATGGGCATTAGGCTTGAGGCACTTAAAAGAGCAGTAGTACAAGAAGAGTAAAATACTTGAAATAAAAACCAGAAGAGATGTATGTTTCATACATGACCAATCAAGCATGTGACTCATAGGGAATTCTGTCCTTTATACATGTTTTACTTACATTGGTGGGTAGGAAGTGGCATCTCTGACACCTTTCCATGGCTCAGGCGGCTGGGGCTCAGAAAACCTCAGTGGTCCAACAGGAGGCTTAGCAAAAGGAAGTCCCAGAAAGACATTTACACTCCTCTCGGCTGCATCTACTTTGATTTGGTATCCTCGGGCAGTCCCGTATTTGGTCACCACTTCTGGCTGCTCTGCTTTTTGCCCTGCGGGTTGCGTGCACAACTTCACATCACGGACTGGTCTAGCAGTGAGCAACTGACAGCTTCCTAAGAGCTTTGGCTGCCTGAATGTGCACCTTCTGTTTGTTCCAACAACTCGTTTTCAAACACAAGCCTTCAACAAACGCTCATCGCTAGAGCTGACATTAGTTCCGCCTTCATTCTGATAGTGTTCCCAGGTATGATCACCCTCAGCTATACCATGCCTGCAGCACATCATCTGCTGACTCCCCACACACATCAGTAACCGTTTGTAGATCGTTGTTGTTACTTAAAAGTCCATCGGACTGCCCTCACAAAGAAAAGGCATTTCCTGTTTTAGAAAAGCATCTGTGAGTGCACAAAAGACAAAATTCGCAGTAGGAATTTAGTTTTGCCAGCTGCACATGAAACAAAATAAGGAGACAAATGCCTGAAAGCAGACCAGAGAAAGAAGCAAAGGGCTCTTTGCTGATCAGACCTCAGTTCCGTGCAGCAGGGCCTTCGTAAGGCTGGCACTCCCACGGGTATGTAAGCTGCACATGCGCTCTGACTCCTCACAGCAGGCAACAGCGAAAAACAGTTTGGAAGCTTACCAGTAGCTGCGAGTGCTGTGAGCCCGGCGGTGAGAATCAAGGACAGCAGCGCGTTCTTTTCAGTTGCCATTCTGCAGCCGACTCACACGCTTACCTACTCCGTGCACTGCCTTTAGTACTCTCTAAGTGTAGCTGTTGCGCAAGACAAACACTGATTAGGAAACGCAGCGCTCAAGCTGTGAACCAGATCGGCCGGGGCCAGCCTTGAGCAACTGTCATGACGGAATGGCACTCCTCCAAGGGGAGCGTAATGCAGCTGGTCTGGGCATGGCAACAGGGGAACCTTGGGCTGTGCACAACGGCCCCACAAGTCTCAGGCCGGCTGCCTAGGGCTCCCCGTTACTCCTCTTCTCAGAACTTCAGGCAGCAGGGATTTGCTTAAAAATGCACGGAAAGCAGGAGATTCTTCCCGCTGCAGTACCATTCCCATTGCCCTCTTCAGCAATTAAGTCACTTTCACTGCACAGAGGACAAACAAGGAAACTCTCCTACTAATGCGCATAAAAGCAATACAGGAAAAATCCTCGTGCAGTTCTGTGCATTCAGAAATGTTTGGCCGGTATCTCAGCATACACCGGTTTTGCAACAGCTAAGAGAAGCTTTCTCCACTACTGCACTACAGGAGCCATCTCCAGGGATTTGAGTGGTAAGAACACATTGAATCCCTCTGAAACATCAGGAGGGGTTGCATCCATGTGAACTCACATCAATCCTTGGGCATGATATGGAAGAAAATCTCGGGAGAGCTGAATAGAAATAGATCACCCATCTGTTGTGATAGCGTTTGATTTTTGTTTCCAGGCTCCGCCTTTGTTTTCCTCGATTTTTTTTTTCTTTATTTTTTTCACCAATGATGTCAACAGATCTTACCTTAGGCTTCCTGTTCCGTAAATTTTTGCCTTTAAAAATGACTCACCTTTTTCTTCAGTTCTGCATGCCCTAAAACCCAGTGATTAGATTAGTTCTACACAATGTATTAAGCACATAATGGTCCTGTGTGATAAGGATCCATTCATGTCCGCAAAGGTGTGATTTACAACTCATGTAGGCAAATCTGGGAAACTAAACTAGACTGCACTGAGAGCAAGCAGCTGGAAGTTGACAAATAATGCAGGCCTGAGCTTCATTTATGTCTATTTTTGGGTTATATAGATGTTCTTTGAGAGCTTTTTTTTTTTAATCCTTTCACAACAGTAAAGTCCATGCCAAGAAAACTGGCCTGACATTAGTCTGCACAGTATTGCACTTAAAGTTTGAACATACTAGGTCCACACAGAAAATCATAAAATCGTAGAACTGTTCAGGCAGGAGAATGCTAAGAAGCTCATCTTGATCAACCGTCAACCCAGCAGCACCATGCTCAATAAACCATGTCCTTAAGTGCTACAAACACTCTTCAGTCATTCATTGTTGCGCTCTCTTTTTCGAGCTCCCATACACATTCTGCAAAATGTCTCAGCCCATATCCCATCCACATTCACATCGATATACAAACTGAAGGCCAAAGGTAGCTGCCTTCCTAAAATTCCTGCCTGTGTAAACGCTAGCTGTATGCTCTGCTGATCTCACTTACATAATAAAATAAACAAACTGGGTCTAAATCTTTACCACCTTGGCTATGGAGCCTTGGCCTAAGGATCTACCAGCTGGACATAGATTTCTGCAAATGTGGAAATCCTTACTCTCGGTGACGCAAACTAAACTAGTGGAACCTGGAAACAGTGCTGCATACCCGGCAAGTGGAATTCTTGAATGCTGCCTGGCATTTCATTTTAATGGAGAGCATTTTGCAGCTCACGTTCAATCAGTGAACAACCCACAGGTCAGAGAACGAGTCAGAAAAATCCTGCCACGTGATGACATTTGCCTCCTGCACCCTAACGCACTGCTAGCTGTCTTGATTTCAGTAGCTGAAAAATAGAGACAAATATCACGTTCATGGGCACACAGCTAAAAGGGGGCCCACAAACACGTTTGGCTACAAGTGTGCAGGGTAGGAATGTTCAGAAATCTGCATTTAAAACAGGGCCACTTCATTACTTTTTAAACTCAGCCTCTGGGTAAGACTAAATGAAGCTGGAGCACATAAAACCTGGCTGTTGCTGTGCACCTGGCAACCCATGTTCTTTTAGCTCCGTGCCTGTGCTGGACTATCGGGTAAAATCTACCCAGGCCAAAGAACTGCACGTGAATACCAATATGGTGAGCAGAAAAATGGCGTTTATTGCGTTGTGCGATTTACCTATATACCTATCCTACTTCGTCTACGCCCCTTATGCATACATTAACCCTTCAACACCGAGCAAGGAGGGAGTCTATGAAGCTACAGCTTTGACAGTTTTAAGACTGTCTCCTTGACATGTGGCAATCTCACACCAGGATATCACTGGGATGGGACAGAGTATCAGAGCATCACCACAAAGCAGACATGAATAAAATCACTTGATGATTTCCCATGAGTTAATTTTAGCACGGTGCTTACGTGTGAGAAGTCAGTTCCTCTGCACCCCTCTGCATGCACACACAACACGAGCATACACACACAGTGCTGCCTGGTTTTCTCCTTTTCAAAGGAGGAATACAGCTCCCAAAGGGAAGAGTGCGTGAAACCAAAATCCATCAAGATTATTTTCCCCTCGCAAAACTCATTAACTAAAACAAAGGACAATTTGGGAAGAAAGAAATCAGGAACTCTGCCATGTTTTCTCCAGTCAAGTAATTCAGATAGAAGGGATGGCTGGGGAGTAGCAGTAGGATATGAGTAGCTGGGAACAATCTTACATTCTTGCAAAGATGCAGAGGGAAGATTAAAGAAAGGTAAGGGGAGGAAAAAAAGGTGTAGCGCCTGTAAAATCTACAGAGCTGCACAGTGCTGCTGGAAGGTAGCAGTAAGGTCAGCAATACGGCTGGGATAGCTGGAGCAGCCTTGGAGTAACACATGGGAAGCAAGTACGACGGAGAAGTTCTTTGCCATGCTGAAATGATACGATCCAGACTTGTTCTTGGCAGTCCAAGCTGAAATGGGCGCTGGAGTAATTCTGGTAAATGAAATCTCTCTCCAGTGCTGTAATGAAGACCTGTGACCCAGCGCTAAGAGACACTCCGGAACTGACACATGGCACAGAGCGCAGCCTAGAGCGCCGTGTAAATAAAGCACCATGGAAAACACAGAAAGCTAATGCTGCCACAGTTGATCCTTTTAAGGCAGATATGGCTAATGTAAAAAGAAAGAAACTGGGGGTTTCACAACAAAACCTCTGGTACATCAGCGGTATCTCTGACATGAGAAAGACGGTTTCACTTGCAAATCAGGTCTTTGTTGATTTAGCTTTATTAACACAACATTGCTGCCACATTCTTCTTCAGCAATGGCAAAGCTACAGGAAAACCTGAGGAGCAGACAGATCTGTTATCTGCATTGCATAGGTGAGGCTTCTATTGTGGACATGAACCGAGGGAAAAGCAAGGGATCACCAAGTGGAAATCGGTCCACTGCAATAATTACAGCAAATAAGGGTAAATATGAGAACTGCGAAGAAAAGGTGAAAGGAAGGGACACATCATTTTATCCTCCAAAATATTTCCAAGAATTCGTTTTGCTATCCTAAATACTATGCCTGTTATGCATGTTTAGACTGTAAATCATAGCTCTAGATTAACTTTCTTGTTTTCCATTCTTTTCCTGGATGGCTTTTCAAACATCACCTTTTCCCAGAAGTCTACTTTCTTTTCCTTCAACTTTCTGGCTTTCCTTTGTCTTAGGTTTATCTCCAAATATTCTTCATTTAGATTGTAGGATGGCCATTCAGCCAGACCTTCCCCATTGGGATTCCTGTAGACAGTAAGAAAAGAAGTGTGAATACAATCTCCAATCCATTGGGGAATTCAATCATAGCAATTAAGAATGAATCAACAATACTACTGACTCAGTACGAAAACCAGCTACAATATTTTTATAGTAACATATCTCAATCTAATTCTTACCCATTTCGAGCAAAGTTTGCCCAGTACTTCATTAGAGTTCTGCTAAGGTTCTTTTCTTCCTCTGTAGCTTCATCTGAGAAATAAAGAACAGTATTTTTGTCTATAAACATTTTAGTCTTGATACAACTCCCTGGCTACAACAAAAACACCATACCTGACATATGTCAGCAATCCAGTAATCATTGAGATAAGATTTCAAGACTTCAGAAATCATCAAGAGAAGACTTCATGAATGAGATCAGCATAATTATTCTACAGGCAGCAGAACTGAGGTACGAGGAAGTGAAAGGATTTGCCTGTATCCTTCCAGGAAACCAGAAGCACAACCAATAAATAAACCAACGTCTCCTGAGTCCTGCTACAACTGAGGAAATGGCCACATGGTTTAGTTTCATAGATCTCATCCTAGCTTTGTGGGACTGAAATTCTCTATTCTGGGCCTGATGAGGCAAAGCTTTCTTCGTTCTGATACAAGAGGATGGAATTCCATGCTTCAACATTTCAAGAATATTCCCTTAGATGTAGTTACACATATGACCACATGTAAATACAGCTCAACATATCACAAAAAAAAAAAAAAAAAAGAAAGAAAATTTGTATGAGAATGCTTTCTTTATAAAGTTGTGTAGTCAGAACTGTACAGCGTTCTCTAGTTGTTCTCTAATGTTCTCTAAGAGCAGGATATTGTAAGTAAAAACTAGATGCAAAACATAAGCTGAATCAAAAGACTCTAGTGACAGATTAATTCATGCTTTTTACAACACAGCTGGATTGCTCTAAAGTTCACTGGAGTAAAAGGAAATGCTTCAGTTTGCATGGACTTTGACACAGACCATGAACTACTGTGAAAATGAGAAAAATAAATGGGGAAAAATTTCAACTTTATATATCCTCATTCTCATGTTTTTCTTTCAAAATGAGAACTGTACCCACTCTGTTTCATGAGAAAGAAAGGACTGCTTTCTGAGTACTACTGTTTTAGGCATAAGCAAGTAGTGTCAAATGCTGGATTCACAATATTTCTAAGGAGGTGACACCTTTCACTGAACCATTCAGCGATCAGCACATTCATTTGGGCTGTGGCAACAAAGGATTCTGCCTGAAAGAACTGGAGCCGTGATTCCAAAATCCTACAAGAATGCCCCAACTGTTATGGCAAAGGCAATCTGGCAAGCATGCTCTTAATTCTCCCTCAATGGACCAGTTCCATTTTTTCAAAAAAGATGACTTATTAACTGAGTCATGGGATGAAACACTTTAGCCTAGTTCTTAGACCTTCATTTTGAAATTAAATCAAGGTAGTTCAAGCCTTGCTCTAATGAACACAAGCTTGAACATTCTGCAAAACAGACTGCAACCCATTCTCTGAGGCCTGAAAGCTAGTCAGATTTCCCAGAAAAAGGGACACATTACTTGAAACACCTCAAGCAAAGAAGAGAGGGAAGATTTCCTGCTTTCTGAGCGCGCCACTTATCTCCTGCTAGAGATTTAATCAATCTTTTCCTCAATTTATTTCTCAATCAAACCTCTGAGGTGAATTCACGAACAGTGTCAGTATACGGACAGAAAACTTGCTACAAAACATCAGCATTTGCTAAACTGTTTGTAGCATATATAACTTTCTGTGCTTCAGAAACAGCATGCTGTATTTGATCTAGAATGGAGAATACAGTAATGCTAAACAAATTCAGAGAAGAGAGAAAGAGATATTTTGATCTCACTGCTATCATGTGCACTATAACTGGATTTAAATGGAAGTAACAATACTAAGTAATGCCAGTAGCAAGAGAGAAATTTCTAAACGAATCCTGATGTTTAATTTCTTACCCCGTAGGTGTATGTCACCTGCTAGATAAGGTCCACCAAAGACAAAGCCAACTTCATCTCCATGATCGGCTTTCACATACTCTGGTTTAGAATCCCAGTATGAAGTGGGACGATGCTGATACTCAAAGAAGTAGGTAGGAGCACCAGACTCTAGAATATGTTACATTTAGAGAGTTGTAGGAGAAGCATGTAAGTATTACCTTAAATATGTACAACGCTTTAAAGGCAATTGGGCACATTTCTGAATGCAACACTACTCCCAAATACATATTTGTAACTTTAAGTAAAAATGAAGAATGCTTAGTATTAAGACAATGAAAAATTCATCTCGGGAATACTGGTAGAAAACAAAATCCAGTTATTTTCCAGTTCTGCATATTTTGGCGTGCCTTGCCTACACTTAGGTGTCATGAAGTTTCCAGACTGCAGAGCTGCTGACTTCCCAAGCAGTAGTGGGCTAACAGGGAAAGTCCAGGTTCCTTCAATTTTTAAACTTGTGTACTTCACATAGCAAACATTTACTTGTGTTATCCTTTTCTTATCTCAGTGTACTGTAACTATAAGCCCAAGTGCAAAATACAAGTACAAAAGTAAAGACATCATTTGCTTGATGCGGTCCTGTACACCTAAATCACTCTTCATTCTCAGAGTTCCCAGTGGGAATTTCAAGATTTACCTACACAATAGGATTTGTTTCTGTACCATTTAATTCAGCACGTAGTAAAAAGTTTGAGTGTCCTGTTTTGAGCCTGTTTTAAAGAGTGTTCACTAGCTCACCCCGGAAATAACTCAGTGCTTTAATGGATGGTATGACAACAACGACATCTCCCAGCAATTCCAGAAATTGGTCCTGTAGCTCAGCAGGATCATCCGTGTTCCCCAGATATTCATCCATTATTACAGGCAGCAATTCTGCTGGTAAATTCTAAACAAAGAAAAAAAAAAAAAGGGGGGGTGGGGGAAACATGGAAAAACTATCACTTTCAATTAGCAGCTAAAAATGCCATGTTTTAAACTTCAGAGATTCCACAAAGGTAGAAAAGGATAGCACCCATACTGGGTGAAAAGCACGATGGCAAACAAAACCCATTTATGTTTTTTGTGAAAAGCAAAACAAAACAACACAGCATGTCTCAGACAAAATTTACAACAGAGTTATATGATTTAAAATTCTCTAGGAACCAATTCATTTCCAGAAGTTTGGAATTTCACCCATCCTGACAATGCCTTTGGCAACTGTTTTCTTCAGGAGAAAAGAGACGGGAATAACCAATTTGAGTTTTGGAAAGATGTGTGGGCTATTAGACTAGAGGCCAAGACTATCAGGATCTCTAAACACAGCTTTGGTTGTTAGTGTTACAATTTACTGTTTAAGAGATACATTTCAAAACAAAGAGTGCAAAATATTTTCAGAAACTACTTAAAAAGCTATATTTAATTTACTGAAAAACCCTGCCTTGAAACCCAACAGCCAGGAAACTGGATATAAAATACTGTAAGGGCACCATTACAGTAATCCTACATACAAATACATAATACAAAAATGTTGGTTCAGATTTCTTGAAGGAAAATTTCCCAGAATCCAGGCTTGACTCAACCCTATTTCTGATTAGCTCTGTACACTGTAGTCCTCCCAGCTTTGCTGGGATTCTCCTCAAACTGTAATGTTACCTTGAGCCTTAGTAACACTTTGTGCAAGCAAAAATTAGAGAACACTAACACAAATCTGGTATATGCACCAAAAACAGGTTTTACTTCTTAAATTACATTAGTACAACAATTCTTACCATCATTGGTAGTAGAAACTCTAAAGCTGAAGTGATTGATGTTTTATCTCCCACATCCCTCAAAGCTGGTATTGTTGATGTCTGCACAGAAAAAAAAAATGTTGCTAGAGCCATTTAACTTCTCCAAAGTTTTCATATTTTAACAACTTTATTCCACTTTATTACTAATTGTATTTATTTCTGAAGCATCATATCATATGTGAAAATGTAGGATAATGCAGCAACTGTCTTCAAGAGCTTGTATTTACTGCAGCATGTTTCATTCATGAATGTTACTACATCAGCCATTCTAACTATGTACTTTATCCTTAAATCAACACACATTCTTAAGAGATTTATAACACTGGGAAGCATTAGGGCAAAATTTAAGCAACAAGCTTGTTGTGTCTCAAATGTTTATTTTCCCTCAGGTAGGAGAGATCCTGTTTGGATCACTGGCAGCCCCTCTCCCAGAGACTCGTGAATACTCAGTAAATTCAGAACAAATGCTTTGTATTACAAAGCTAAGCATGAATACTTATAAAATAAAGAGAATAAGAAAAGACAGGACAAATCCATCCCCTATATTTTGCTGTGCTGTACAGCAACTGCTCTCTTGAAGTTACCCATAGAATTCACATGTGAAAGAATTTATGCACTGAGTGCAAGTGGGATACCTGCATTAACCCTGTACTCCACTCACATCTGAGATTTTTAACCAACAGCTCTTATTGCATGATAACAACAAATACAGGGGCAACAACACAAACAGCAGCCATCAGAGCACACAACACAAGAGGTAAGCTGCTTACAGTGATCACTGTAGCATTTTTAAATGTTCAGTGTATTGATCCTGAATATTGTGTTGGTAATACCTGTGTGTTTATTGTGGGGGGAAGGATTGCTTTTATCTTGCAGAGTAATAAACTCATGACTGCATCACCATTTTTCACTTTCTCTGCCTGGATAAGGCATTAAATTTTCTGGAAAATACTACCTAATATTGACAGTTCAGCATGCAGGATGGATCCTCTCTTACCGATTTGTGGCCAACTGGTTCTGGGTCTCTACCAAATCAGAATGAAAGCAAAATTTGTTTTGTATATATTCTCAACACTGCACACATAAAAAGTGTCCTACAAGCAAAGACCTCACCTACTCTTCTCAGAATCACCTGCATTATTTAATACCAACATTCCAAAAAAATAAAGAACAAATGTTAAATTACAGATCTAATATTCCAGCCAAATTCATTATTGGTGACTCCTATCATAAACGCGACCATGTTAAATTCTTTTCCAGCCAATATATCTTCAGGTGACTTATGAAGAAATACTCCATCCAAAACTAAGGGTAGAAATGGGATTTCCTGAAGGAGTAGAAAAAAACATCAAATTACTTGTTAATAGTATTTTCCCTTTTTCCTTCAAATCACATAATAAAACATCCACATTTAGTGTTCCAGGTGCAAAAAAAGGGCTTTAGGAAATCTGAGTACCTATGGCCACTGTAACACACAATTAGAGTTTTCTACAACAGTATGAAATGCCAGCCCAATCGGGGTATGTTATAATTTAATGGTTTCCTGATCCTGTACTGTTTGCAACTGGCATTCAGATATATTTATGTTTTACAGTTGATGTGACACTCCACTAAAAAAAGTCTTCAGAAAATGTCTGTGAGACAATTTGAATATTTGGGTGTACTTTGACAAAAATTCAGAAAAATTATCTTTGGAACAGGTCAATTATTAACTCTGGTCAGAAGCAGATCTGAAGTTTTGCAAGTGTGCCATTACTAAGCAAAGTTTCACTCACCGTACTGTTAAAGACTATATCCATTGCTTCCTGGTTCCTCAAGCAGTTTACTAGTGAGAGTGAACTGCTAGTCTCACACTTAAATATATTTGCAATTTTCTGAAAATTGTTAACAAAGACAAGAACTGTTAGCTATGAGTTAGTCTTTAATGAATTTAGATCTTCAAGTACTTTATTTTACTAGAGATGGTACAGTTAAATCATTAAGACAAATAATTCTTTGCACTTCTCTTTTGTGCCATATTTCTGTTCACCGTTATACAACAAATCTTGCTGTAGAGATAATATGAAATTGTAACAAAAGTCAAGTAAGACAAGGAAATTCAGAGAATCAGCTTGTGAGTTTCAAATTATTACTGCCTACAGCTTCAAGAAGAGAAACAGAAAGGTACTTTCATTTCAAGGCGTTTTGTTTGTTGTGTTTTGTTTGCTTTTACTTCAGTTAAGCCTCTCCACAAAATACCATAGCTGAATAAAAACTGAGTGCTTCTTCTGGATTCCAATTAATCTTTCCATAACACATTCAATTATTATGATGTAAGTGACAGTGTGCATGAAATTGGACATATGCCCAGCTAGGCACTTGTGTAATTAAAAATACTTAAAACTACACACAAACATTATAATCTCATAACCGTATAACCTATTTCTAACATCAAATGAGCATGGCAAGATTGAAAATATATAGACTATTTGAATTCAAATCTCACTTAGTGCTAATCTACTTATATATACATATGCCTCGAAAATAACCCTAATCAACTTGTTTGCATAATATGCAATCAGATTTTCCCCTTCTTTTAACCCAATAATCAGATATTAGAAATACTTTTCATTATAGAAGCTTTAAAATGCAAAAATGATCCTACCTTAAGATCTGCTGAAAGAAGTAAATCTTTATTAGAGGGAATTAGAACTCCACTCTCTAATATTGCTTTATGAAAGAGACCCTTAGACAAAGTAGATAAAACCTGCCAAAAAGGGAGGAACAGAAGGCATTTATTCTATGTCATGGTCCTTATCCCCTAACAATTTGCTCAACTAGACTGCTGCATTCAGTGAGGAAACACACGTTTTCATACCCTTTTGGGGAAAGTGGTCAGACTTACTTAGAACTAAGTGCCTTTAATCTTCTTTTCAAAAACTGGATTAAGCATTAAATGCTACACTAATTGAGTTTACTTTTGAACATTTTAAAAGACATTTTAGTGTATCTATTGCATGCTTACATGTGCAAAAACACAGCAAGATCCCGCAGATACACCAAAGAGTGTGACTGATCCTGGATCCCCACCAAAGTGTTCAATATTTTCCTGCACCCATCGAAGAGCTTCTACTTGATCCAAAAATGCCCAGTTCCCACGAGCATGTTCATCACCGGTACTGAAAGAAAAGCAGTATAAGCTAACATCCCAGGAAGAGTAATACTTCTTATACCAGAATCAAACTAATCCTACCAATTTACAGTTCGTGCAATTTGGCCAAGGAAAGATCTGCACAGCCTACTAATCAAAAGACCTTCACACATCTAAGTCACATCTAAGACCCATGTTTGTTCATTCATACATAGATGGATTCCTCGCCTTTTCAGGATATGAATTTTTGCTTTACACACCAATGGATGAAGGAAATGGCAAGCAGGAACACCCTACAGACATTCAAATAAGCTCAACCATGATTTGATAGTAGGCTATAACAAAATGGCAATAGAAACAGAATTTAAGGACCAGATTCTTAGTGTTCTCATAACTTAATGTCAGGCAACTACACACATTTGAATCACTGTACCAGTGGGAAACTGGTGTAGAAATTCAGCTGATTTAGAAAACAAAACCACTTATGCATTAAGCAAGATAGAAGGTATCTAGTAAAAAGTGAAATGGGTCATCTTACTTGAAAAATCCAAGAAGTCCAAGTCTGTACTGAATTATTACTACCACAATATTCTCATAGGCTGATAGTGCTGAACCATCATACCTAGAAGCACCGCCAAATACAAAATTGCCTCCATGGATCCACACCATTACCTTTGAGAAAAAAAGGGTAAGACATACGTTACACATTGGTTGGCAGGTTTCATTTGACAAGGGAAAACAACAGAGAATTAGTAACTTCAAACCACTGAAAGTCAATGGGAGCTTAATTTCATGTTGATGGACTACGAATTTTGCATAATATTAGTCTTGCTTATGCAGGACAACATTTTCAAAAGCAATTAAGTGGCTTAGGAGTCATGATTAGATGCAGACCTTGCAGAACACAAGGTTTCGCAATGGGTTTACATACAGGTAATTTGTTCTTCTTGTCTGCAGGGCTATAAACATTTAGATACAAGCAGTCCTCAGAAGTTCGGAATCGAATGTGTTTTTCTTTATAATTTTTTTCAGCTTTTTTCAACATGGCCAGATCTTGAGGACATCTTCACAAAAGAAAGAAAGAAACTGTAATTATTAGTAATAAAACTGAAATATCAACTATGTACCAAGGATAGACGAAACACATTTCCTCTATCAGACTGAATTTCTACTTGGCGCTTGAACTGTCCGTTACTTACAGGAATCCTTATGTTTCCTAATCCCACAGTTCTTATAAAATATCCCACTACCAGTCAATCCAAGCACCTGACTAAAAATCATACCTCTGAACACTAACAAATATGACAGTACTGACAAACACGAGCAAGTACAATACACACAAGTTAAATGAACAGCTCTCACAGCGGTGGGTAAGAAGTTGCATCTTTCACATCATTCCAGGGGTCAGGTGGTTCAGGTGGGGAAAACCTCAAAGATCCAACAGGTGCTTTTGCAAAAGGAATCCCAAGGAAAACGTTTACAAGTCTGTCTGTTCCCTTCACATTTACTTGTCTTCCTCTGAGCCGTCCATGTGCAACAGTCACTTCTGGTTCAGCAGCCTTCTGTCCTAAGTTGCACATAAGCCAGAAGAATTAATTTGCATTTTCATAATTATCAGACAGATTTTTCACTGAGACTTTTTTTAGGGAACAATTAATTTTGAAGATTTCAGCTTGTTCGATTTTGTTAAGTTTTCATTTCACTTATGTGCAATGACACTCCCCTCACCCACAACTTCCATAGCTGGCTCTGTTTATGACAGCTAGAGCTAGGTAAGGCACAGTTTACACACTGTGCAAAATCATAAATCTTAAAAACTATTTCAGAACAAACAATAACTGACAAAATCATCAACATTTTGAAGTTTACCATTCAACAAAACAACATCCTTTCAATAAGGATTTTTTAAATTATTTTCACAAAAACATCTCAAAATAGTTTCATTAAAAAAAAAAAAAAAAAAAGTCACCTTTGCACTGAGCTTATTAGGATTCTTTTGCAGACTGCTAATACAAATACAAGAGAGGTACTGCCCATGAAAAGTACTACCCTGTAATTTATTAGTGCAGTTGCTTCCCCATTCACAGTTCAAAATAAACAAACAAATAAATAATCCAAATCAAAAGACTTTGCATCTCACCTTCTGTTCCACAAATGATGAATGTTATACTACAAACCAAGATAGAAAGCAAAGAAATCTGAGTTTGAGGAGCCATTTTTCTCCCAAGTTGGATTCCAGATTATTTTCTGTTCTTTATGCGGAAGACACTGGTACAAAGGTCTCTGCTGACTGTGCTCTTAGTAGGGAGCACAGCTAAACTCCCTTCTGAAAATGCACTGCATTAAGCACTTTCAGAGCTGTAACTGAAATGGAGTACAAATACAATCCCTTAGTGTAACATACCTAATCATTACCTGATCCTGATGATGGATTATTTGGCCCAGCATCAACTGTGAACAATGAAAGGTCTTATCCTCGTTAATCTGTTTCTAATTCTACAATCCTATACACACCTCAATTCCCTCTTAAATATTTACTATTTCATATTTTGAATCATATAAGTGCTACAAAGCAGTGAAATTTCAAAGAGTTTCAGAGCTATTGACTTACAATTCCTGTAAAGGAACAAACACAACAAAAAAATATGTTTGCAGAATACAAATAACTAGGAAGAAAGGAAGAAAGAAAAAAGCTTAGTTATTGCAAAGGTTTAATGAGTGCTAGCATATCCGCACCACAATCAGCATGGTATGTGTGCCTTTCTGCAAGAACTGGCCTCCAACTTCCAAATTAGTTTTTTAACACTTCTGCATATTTAAAATTAAATGGGATATTAAAGCTGAGGACCAGATTATAGCATCTTTTCTACGACTGCGCAAGGCAATAAAGCAGCCTCAGCGGAGGTCAGAAAGCAAGGCCAGCACCTTACGGTATGTGTACTTCCCTCAAAAAACAAGGAAAAGACCACGACCACTCCTTCTCTATAAAATAGCTTCCCGTAGTGGAAATAATAGGCTGGCTATCCAATGGGCAGTCTTCCCCTGTTGGCTGAGAAATCTCAAAAAATTCTGTAGTCCATAGGAGCATGACAACACTCAAAACAAGTAACTGGCCTTAAACAGATAAGCTTCAAGGTCTTCCTCAAAGTTGGATCTACAAATTTAGCCTGCTCCACTAGCTCCCAGTTCTCAGCTGGCAGAACATATTACATAATGGATCTGTATTTCTCCACCTTTGATTCATTTTACATCTCCCAGGTGAATGATGTCATCAGCACTCAGTTGCAAAGCATACTGCTCCAGGGTCTTCCGCACTGCTTTCACTTCATTCACTTCCAGCATGAAGACACGTAAAGCCTGCAAAGCCATCTTCTCCACCACAGATGGGTAATCATCACGTAAGTAAGTTCCCCCTGTCTTGAAATACAGAGATTTGTCAGTTGGTTCTTCTTTAGATGCTTTTTCACTGTAAAGAGTTTCTCCTCAAAATACCAAAACAGGAAGTGAGACCTATCAATCAGCTCAAATGAGCTCTGGGCTATCCCACAGTAACAGCCCTCGCTCACCTCAGCAGCTTGGGCCATCACCTCCTTACCCTTTTTCTCCCTCTTCTCGGTGAACAAAATCAGTATCTGACGTATTAGCAAGCAGATAGATTGCTACAGATAGGAAAAAAATAAATCATTTTTATTACAGTGTTCTAAATTGAAAGAACCGTTCATCACAGCAACAATACCAACACAGAAAGCGCACACGCTCTGAAGCTGCCGTTCCATTCAGAGCCAACCGTTAGAATTCTGTCACACACAAAGTTGCTGGCGCACAACCCGCACCCCGCAGTAGCGGCAGGGATCAAATGGCCGCCTGGTGCGCGGGGACAGCTGCGCCGGGGCTGCTTACACCAACGTTTGTCGCGAGTGACACAGGAGCAAAGCTGTTATTTCTGCCGGCTGCCAGGAGGGCGGCTCGGTCAGCCGGACGTGTTTCATTACCCATAACCGTGCCTCGAGGTAGCCAGCAAGCTGTCAATCGAGCGATACCAACAACACACAATCTTTGTGTGTGTGTGTGTGTGTGATAAGAAATCAAATATATGGCCAAGAAGCTGAAGCAAGATACAGCGTGTTTACACAATAGTCAGTGTCTAACTCCTATGACGAAGGAGTGAATGACGCCGCGCTGTAAACCATCGCTACAGCCCCGATCGCTCCACTTATTGTAACAACGCGATTTTTTTTACACGCAGTTTGCTTTTCAAATTAACTCAAAGATGAAAGACATCGCTTTAAGCAAAACGTTTTTAACACGCGACCCAACTCCCCTACCCCCACAGCACCGAGCGCACAGCGGTGCCGCACACCGCCGCTCCGCTCACCGACACTCCCCTCCCGCCCCGCCCAGCTCGTCTCCCTGCCGGGCTCAGCACCGCGCCGGCACACCACCCCTCTGCACGGCTGCGCGCGGATTCGGTGCCGTTCCACCGCTCGCCCACAGGGGGGCACTCCCGCACAAGCGGTGCCCGCCCGGTGCGGCGGCGAATCGCTTCCGGGCTCCTTCCGCCCCGCCGGCAGCGCAGTCATGGTGGGCCCGGGCGGCGGCGCGCCGCTGGAGAACGCCAATCCGCTCGTCTACCGCCGCTCGGGGGAGCGGCCCGTGACGGCGCGGGAGGAGGACGACGAGCTGCCCGACTCCATCGACGACCGGGAGATCTTCGATATCCTGCCGGGAGGGCGGGGATGGGGGCGGGCGGGACGCGGGGAGGGCGGCCTCCATCCCGTTTTCCTTAACGCGGCACATCTCATCCGCTCCATTAACGACCCCGAGCATCCCCTGACCCTGGAAGAGCTGAATGTCGTCGAGCAAGTTCGAGTTAAAGTGAGACTGTCTTGTTTTTGTTGGTGGTGTTTTTTTTCTCCTCGTTTGTTCATTACATTGTTTTTGTATTATTATTATTATTTTTTTAACCGTGAAAAAAAGTATATTATGTCAATTGACTGCATTTAAACATAGCGTTTAAAGCCCTCAGAGAAGAAAAGCCGAGCAGCAGGGCACAGCTCCCAGCAGCGCACAGCTCCCAGCAGCGCAGTGCATCGAGCAGCGCAGGCAGGGAGTAGAAGCCCGCGGGTTTTGCCCCATGCATGTTTGTTTTCCAACAGGTGAACGATGCTGAGAGCACCGTGGCGGTGGAGTTCACACCCACGATCCCACACTGCAGCATGGCAACGCTAATCGGCCTGTCCATAAAAGTGAAACTGATCAGATCACTGCCTGAGAGGTTTAAGGTGAGTAGCAGAATCACTCTGGAAAGCAGAAGAGATGGACAGTGTTCAGAAAGCAACTAAATTAGAGTATGAAGCCACCAGAACCTTTTGTTCCATGTTGTGGAGGAGGGAAACACTCCAGACCAAGGAAGGACTAACCTAACAGATTAGTGCAGAGCTGCAGTTCTGTGCTTGTGGCATCACAGGTGACTGGGGTTGTGATGTGAAGGCATGAGGGCACAGAAGGAGATGGCAGTGCTTCAGCTCCCCACCTGAAGGAGGCTTACTCAGGTTGGAATGCAGTGTTCTTTTGGTCTTGGTTTTATTCTTCTCAGTACCGTAGTTGGCTGTATCAGGAATGTCTTTCATTGTTGCTTTGCTTTACTATTTTCTTCGTTAAATACTTTCAGCTTCCAGTGTTTTGTTGACTTGTCTCCTTTTTCTTTCTCCATGCTTTCTAAGATGGATGTTCACATAACACCAGGAACACATGCCTCTGAACATGCAGGTAAGTGTTTTATTGCTCTGTTGTGTGGTTTTCTTTTATTAGTCTAAGAATTAGAGAGAAGATAGATTCCTCCACCTGCAGATCAGCTGTTTGGTATCTGGGACCATACGCAAACCAGCCCCTTCTAGGAGATGTTACAGAACAGGAATGCGTAATAACAAAACTTAGAAGTGTGTAGTGTCTTAGTTTAAATGTTTCCTTAGATAGCCTGTACTGTCAAGTAGTCATTGATTTACCTGGAAGGCACAGAAAGAGGGGGGAGGGCGGGAGGTAAATTTCCTGTCCTGTTACATGTACACATGCATAGCTTCCTGCTGCTGAATCATAAATAACGGACTGGTTTGAGATCTGGTAACGTGCTATCATTGACTTTAGACCACAACTTTGTGGTGTAGTTAGCATCTGTGGAGTTCCTGTAGCTCAGTACCACAGCAACACTGAGACTATTAGTCTCACTGTAAAGTGCTTCTAAAAAGACCTCCTATGCCAATATTTTGACCAGTTCCTTATGGTATTTTTTTTCTGTACAGTTAATAAACAGCTTGCTGATAAAGAACGTGTAGCAGCTGCTTTGGAAAACTCTCACTTATTGGAAGTGGTAAATCAGTGTCTGTCTGCTCGATCATAATTGCCTGATCAGGAAACCATTGGTATTCTGCTGTATTAATTTTGTATATAAGTGGTGTTGGCAGTGTTACATGTATCTATGAGCAAAATAAAACTACCTTAAAGAAGCGTTCCATTACTTCTTCAAAAAGAGGAAAAGTAGTATGGAGAAAATTAGCTTGCTGGTAGCTGTAAAGCTGTAACGTAAATTGGCTTTTTCTGTTTGTTAATTATTGCACTGGTGGGATTTTTTTCTGAACTTTTAAAAAAATATTTGGTTGAACTTGTTTTTAAACAGGTTTCTTACTACCTAAAGACTAGTTATAAACTGCATTTTAGAAGTGGATTTTGCACACGGGGTTTCACAAGTATACCAAGTTGAGTAGCAGTTAAAATCTTTATACTCATATGATTATTTTGGACTAATACAGTTTTTCCTTCAAACGTCACGATTTTTACAGATTCTTGCATACCAAATTGTAAAACATTTGCAGCAATAAATGTAAACCATTTTCTATCATCTAATTTTATTATTATTATGTTAATCTAAATAGCCAAATATGAAGAGCTCTTTAAATATGTATAAAATGTGACTTGCTTTTCCTTACTCTTGTGGTATCAGATGCAGTATCTTTGAGGAGTTTTTGTTTCTTTGTTTTTTGTTTTCCTTCCTTCCTCCTGACAGGAGGGAGTCCTTGGTAGTTTTCAGTTGAAGCAGTCCAGCTACTCTGCTGAAAATGTTTCCTGGTAAAGTTGGACAGCTAAATCACAACATGTTGCTTTAAACATACAGGTTTAGCAGTGATATTTAGCCTGTACATCTGGTCTGGGAAACATGGCACTTAATAAACTGTTGTCTTCTGTAGGGATTAGTGGCATAAAAATTCATTATGATAGAATTCTGTTATTAATTTGAACTTTTCTGAGAGTTGCTTCTAATACTGGAGAAATAACAGCTTGTAATAATTCTAACAGGTATCTTGGTGCAAATGTACAATATTATATATCAGCTATGTAGTACTTTATCAGTTATTTAGAGACTAATTAGTATAGAGATCATGGTTGGGTTTTTCTCATTTGTTAATTAGGTGTGTGATAGTAATGCTTTACATTTCAGTATTTTCTTCTGGATGATCTCAGATGCTACTTCAAAAACAGTAAACCATATGAAAGACGCTATGTAGACCACGACCTGGTGGACCAGACTAGTCTGTGTTGCCAGGAAACTGAGGCAGTGGTAAATCAAGTGAGATGGTGAAGCTCACATATACAAGCAAAACAGAACAGAAACAAAGCCAAATCTACTCATTTTAGAAATTACTCACCCAGTATACACAAAGCTTCTGTAGAAGGCCAACTCTTCAGCAGCCTTTATCTGCTTATTTGATTAGCATCCTTCGAATAATGAGCGTTTGCTTTGATGTTGGAATGAAACTGGAAATAAAAATAATATTTATGTAATATTAATGCTGAGAAAGGAGCAGACTGACACACCTCTTATTATGCTCTTTGCCTCTCAGGCCTAGTCACTGAACTGATTAGTCCTGACACTGCCAGCCTTTGCACCACAAATGAAAACTTCAGTCCTGGCAATACATGAAAGCAACTCATAGGCAATATGCTTGATTGATTTTTATTTCTTTCTTTATTTTTTTTAATAGTAAAATGAAACTTGTCCTTCCAGATTTTGTGGAAGACAGGAATGCAAATATGGGGGAGTGGAAGGGTAATAGAAAGATGAGTAGGTTGCAAACAGATTGCTTTAACCTGCACATCAAACAGAAAAGGAATTAGTAAATTATACTTTACTTAATCTGCATCTTAGCCTTCACCACTACATAATAATAGTAATAAATAATCTATTGGATGTTAGCACTTGCCTCACAAGCCGTGTTACACACAGTAATCCTATGGGTGCACTTTGCACTGCTTCCTTTTTCAGAGAAGAAACAGTATGTGGTTAGGTTGTTCATAGTATGTAGTTGAGAGGCGACTTTTCAGTAAAGGGACTTTATTACACAGTGTCAAAAAAAAAAAGTTCGACTTCTGCTACTTCAGGATGGATAATTCCATAACTTTGGATCTGGTATATTTCTTTAAATGATGTGAATGTTGTATTAATTAGGTGATAGAAACAACAGAAGGGACAAACCATTGTTACTTTGCTGAAGATTGCAGCTCCTCCTGTATTGGGCTCCCTCAGCCTGAGTACTTGCTGATATTCTGCCTCTTTCAGCAAACATCTTCCTTTGCTCAGCTTTAATGATCAATAGCTGGGGCGTGCTATATGAAGAGTAAGTGGGAGAAAACATTAATTTGTTACAAGTATTTCTTCACAGACTGCTCTCCACCCCCCCACACCCCGTAAAAAAAAAATAGCCCCCTAAATATAGGCTCTCCAATGCTTTGTAAGAGGAAACATTCCATCAGAAAATATGAACCTTTAGAGCAGCTGCATGGAATACAAACAGTCTCGTTCAAGTCCAGGAAAAATGCCAGAAACAGACATGCAGACATCTGTTTCACACTCCTAGGCTCTGGGCAGAGTCCTCCAGGAATGGCTGAATGGCATTCATTCCTCTTAATCTACAAACACTGACAGAATCTCCCTAGGGTCACTGGCTGTGTTGTGTGCTGGAGTAACCTGCCTTGTGTTTGAGCCAACAGACCAACACAATTTGTGTGTCTCAGGCTCTGCTGCTCTGCACATACTCAGGCCTGCACACACAGATCTACTCCCTGGGAGGAAACAGACTTCTTTCTAGCTACTTTCATGTTCTCATTGCTGTTGAGTAGCCTGAAACTTCTGAAGGCTCAAACTCCCAAATTCATAGTGAGTGGCTAGAAAGTTCAGCAGTTTTGTACCCAGAGATGCTACTGATCTGCTTCTGGAAGAAGTAACAGGAAGAGCTTTGCATTTCAGCGGACAATAATTCTGTTTCCTTGCATGGAATGATGTGTACTACACATTGGCAACAGTTTGTGAAAAAAGAAGTTATTTTGGTCTTCCAACTGTACTCAAGATTGATGTATTTACAACAACTAAATGCTTTGATAAGAATCTCCCTCAGGAGCATTGATTTATAAACGACATGCTTTACAATATTCTTTTTTTATAGCTGTTAAAAACATTTCCCTCTAGCCTGTCAGACAGCTGTACCGCTCTCCCCGCCCATGAAATGCACTGTTTGGCATAAATACAGGCTGAGCAAGTGGCACACAAGTTTTTTCCTTAAACAAAATTAATATTTATAGCAAAGTCTTTCAAACGTTACTATGGAAAATACCAACAAAGAGGAGGAAGAAGAAGGGAAATTGAGGCTATGACTTGTGTGTTTAAATCTGCTGGTGTCTCACAACCATTTACCAACAACACTTAATAGAAAACACATGACTTTTTTTCATTCAGCAAAACACTGAAAATAACATTTTCGCAAAACACAAATAGCGAAGAGCCCTCGTTTTGTTCAGTGCTTCAGTAGTTGCAGAATATATGCTACTGAGTTCTATAAACTTTTAATGTGTTTCTTAACATCTGTTCATGCATATCCTTCATGTCTTGCCTGTATAGAGCTTTTACGTCCTGTGGCAGGTTGCCTCCATTGCTTAACTTTGTGATGAAAGGAACAGCACTGCCTGCAGACAAAGACATCCTGGTTGTCTGAACCATTGAAAACCCTGCTATCCCACCTTCATCTACAAACTCATCAGAGTGACTGCATAATTTGCAAGTAGACTCTTCAATTTCAGTGCTTTTCATAATCTCGTTGCAGCACACACAAATTTCAGGTGCCAAGGCTGTGCTTTTCACAAGTCTCTGAATCCTGCCATTAGTTCAGCTCCCACACAGGGCTGGAGGGAGAGAACAGGACAAAAGTTAATTTCCATCAAGTCAGTGGAATAAACGTAACTTGGCAGCAGGGAGCAGCTGCTAGCTTAAGAGTTTTGGGAAGGCATAAGAGAAAAAGAAGAAAATAGCAGGGCCGTACTACACCTCACTGTGCTACTAATGTCTGAGGGATGCCCTTAGCCACAGGCTGTGACAACAGGAGAACCATGAGCTTCCAGAGCTGTTTACTGGAGGCTGTGAGCTCCCATGACTTTATGCTAGGCATCTCCCACCCCTCTGCTTTCCTTGCTCCCTACAGACTTGTTGTCTGAAGGGGCATGACCATGACGAGGATAACATTCTCTGTGGCGGCAGTGTCAGGAAGGGTGACACAACCATGTGAAACAAGCTGTGAGCTTCACCCTGGATTTCTCTTCCCTCTGCCCTGTCTTCCTGGGTTATTATATAACCCATCCCCTAGTTCCCTCACACTGCAGCAGGTAACAGGAAAGCCTTTGTTGTCCCACTGTCATTAAGTCCAAGTCCCTTCCCCACAAAAAGCAATAAGAGAGAAGAGGATCAGAAGAATAATTACCAATGTAGAACTAATGCTTTAATTTGACCAGGGGAGGTGCAGTCCTTTCCAAAATCATGAGTACAACAGCCAAAGAGCGTGGACAGCAGTTGTGCCTGCACAACCTAGCAGGAAAACCCCAAAGACCAGCAAGTCTTCCAGGACCACCAAGCTCTCTCATCTGTATGGCGTTCTCTCCATTACTTTAATATTCCTTGGGATGATGTTTTACTGTAGCTTTTTTTTTTTCCTTAATCTACCCAATTAGTCTCATCTGAGTTCCCATCAGATGCCTCTCACGTGGTTTTGACCAAAACAACCTCAGTACAATGTCAGCAGTTTGCTTAACACCAGGATGCCCAGCAGCTTCAGTTATGAAAGAGCTGGTACTCGATCTGTCTTAGGATTGTGAAGGTACCTAAGTAGCAGTGTTTGTTTTCGTCACTTCTGCAAAGTAACATATAAATCAACCTTGTAGTTTGCAATGCTTGCATAGAAAAATTGGTTAATGCCAACAGATTCCTTTTTTTTCCCCCCTCCTGTTTCATAAGCATATAAGTGATGAAGACTTGTTGCATTCATATATTTGTTATTGTTAGTTACAAGAATATCGGGCCATTCCTAGCAAAAATGTGAGTTGTTTAATTTTACAAATGAGAAATAAACATTGTATTAGCTTTAATCTATACACATCAACTATGTATCATACAAGTTCAGTGCCTGTAACATATTCTTCTGAACCTTAAAACTGCAGAAACTTAATATTATTATTATTAATATTATGGTCTTCTTAAAAGTTCCTTGAGCCTTTTACTGGCTGCAAAACATTTTTGGTGGGTTTTTTTTTTTTTTTTTTTGCATGCCTAATGGAGCAACCCCTGTTTCAGCACAAAGAAACATAAGATGGAAAAGACAGCATAGTATGAATTGTGGCTCAGTCAAGCTGCAGAGAATGCAAACAATCCCACAGAACAGACTCTGGAATACACAAATAAAATAACATGCCAAAGAGAGGAAGTACGTGTATGAAAGCTGCCAAGACTGATGTAATATCTCATCAGCTGCATTCAGGTCTGTACCACAGAAGCAGCGATACACAGATCATGTGCTGCCACCAACACAGACAACTGGAGAGGCACTGCCCTGATCTGTGGAAGATGTTTTCCTGGCTGGGTCTTCTGGCACTGCTGTGTGAGACATGTCCCAACCACACAGGCTGCACCGCTGCACTCAGACTGTGAAATAAGGTCTGGCAGCTCTGCAAGCCAAAGTTAAGGTACAGACAAATTCTCAGCATGCTGCAGAAAAAGGAAATACAGGAGAAACGGGAAAGCTGAAAGTTATACCTGCTTACAGCTTCAGATGTGATCACGGGTTGTAACGATGCTCAGGTTAGCGTTACCCCAGTAGATGGTGCTATGATTTCACAGGGGTGAGCAGCTGTCCTGAGATCCTACCAGCACAGACCCTACTGAGTACCAGGGTCAAACATCTTTATCCAGAGTCAGAGTTCCCACTGCGTCCCCACCCAGCAGATGGTGACTGCACCTGTCAGCTGGGGAGCTACTTGTCCTGCTTGTCTGCTTGGGGCACAAAGGCAAACAGTGCCTGTGCTGCCTCTGTTAGTCCAAATCAATTTGTTTGTTTGTTTTCCCTTACCTGAACCCCTCCAGACTCATAAAACCAGTGTGCACCACTCACAACCATTCTGTCACTACATACAGTGACAGACAGGACACATAACCGGCTGCCTTTTCCACTAGCAAAATCTCTTTTTTAGTGCTGACAATTCCCACTGAAGTGACACACAATTTATTTCAGCTGACTTAGTAATTATTGAAGCATTCAATTCTAGTTAGGATGATGGTTAATGAAATCTGCCATAAAATCACTTATGGTTTTTAGCCTTCATAAATGAAATTAAAAACATGTAACAAATATGGAGAAATAAACAGATACAGCATACAATGCATCATTATTTTCTCTGCCAGTTCATCAAGAGAAGCCTATATATCGATATGACTTGATGATGACAGGATGAGAGACTCATTTTTCCAATGAACAGTTTTCTTCTTATAAGGGAAAGAGCACTGCATCTGTATGAGATCATCTAGGAAAGCCCTCCCTCCTGAAAAATACTATATTCTTTTTTTGTTGCCTAGCTACGTGCTGCTGTTACCTTAGAAGGCTGTAGTTCATCTGAATTATTCTGGTGGTGCTGATGTGCTTGAGCAGAGGAGTAATGCAAATATATAGCCCTTTCTTTGGTAAAGATTATGAAAAAAGATTATGCAGAGGGTAGGGTGAATGTGAAAAGAAAGAGCCTTTGAAGAAATGCTATTTACTATACTCACTGTGGTGGTGGTTTTTTTTTTTTTGGTTTTTTTTTTTTTTTACATTAATTGTTGAAATAAAGATCATTTCCTCCTCACAGCCCTGAATGAGTGAGCAGGCAGTGAAATCACAGTCTTGATGCTTTTGACGTGAAACCTCTGATGCCAAGGAACCATTTGCTTGGTTTATGGTAATTACTGCTGTGAGTAAGCGTGGAGAAGGGAAAAGGCTGTTAAGGCCTGATTCTGTACTCATTTCCAAAGCTGAGAAACAGGAAAAATGCCATGAAAGGTAGAGACTCCACTGAATTTCATTAGCAAAGGGGTGATCACCAAGTCCTTCTCTGAAGATAGGTAGCTTTGATTATTTGGAAAATTAAGACCAACCATTTAAAATGCCTAAGGCCCAAAGATTTTCACTGTAATATGCCTGTCAAAGACAACTCTGACAGGAAACTGTGCCCCCAGGCATGAGGCATGTAGAGACTGAGAGCCTGAGCAATAATTCCCAGGCACTTTCCCAGCATGACCAGCAGCTCAGCTCAATGCTGCCTCTCCAAAGCTTCAGTACATGGTATTCACTGGCTGTGCTACCAAGGTAGTCATTCTGAGAGTATTAAGATGAATGGAGGAAAAACAAGGAAAATCTACACTCAAACTGTCTGCAGTGAAGCAGATCTAGGTTGATATGGGTCAAGATTCTGCAGTTCTATCTTCAGGACTGAAGGAATTTTAGCACTGGAGTTTTGATTTCACTTACTATAGTTAGGACTATAAAATCATTTTATACCTTTGGAGAGAAAGTGACATATAATAAACTTTATTACTACATTTTTTTCCCCCAAGAGTAAGACTAGAAAGAATTTTGACAAAGTGAGAATAACAAAGTCCATACAATTCTAGTTTATCTTTAAAATAAGCATGTTGGAGGTCTTCATAGGATTATCTTAAATAGCAGCAGAGGCAAAGCAGAAAATGAGACATTTACAAGAATGCCTTTTACTGTTATGCAAAAGTGCATGCCAGCCAAATTCTGAGTTTCTCCTGGAACAGATGATAGAATCTTTCACATGGAAATTCCTACACATTTTACATTAATGATTCCATGACATCACTCACCACAGGAGAAGACAACCATAAATTCTGCCCTTGGTTATAAAGGCACGTAAAGCCTTTCTAATTCAAATTCCTATGTCTCTTCCAAGAGTGAGAGTTTTTTCCTTGGCTTCAAGCTTTTTCACATTGAAATGAAAGGGAAACAGCTTTCCCTACATGGTAAACAAGATCAGGCTTTACTACCTAAAGCAAAAGGGCAGCTATGTGTTAATACTGGTCACCATCAGTCCCTACCAGGAGGCTTATACAAGATGCAGCTACTCTGAGCATCAAAAATGCACATTTGGACACACAACTATATTTCTGTGTAAGAAAACAGATTTAAAAATTCATGTCCTTTTCCTGATCTTATACACAGAAGAGGGCAGCACACTTAAAGTTTCACTTTATATTGTCACTAACATTATAAATTATGTTTCTGCCTTACCTCTTTTCTTTGGTGACAGATCTACATGACTCAGCATGGCAAGTGTGGTATTTACTTCCAGAGAGGACCACAGGCCTGCTCCTACTTTGGGGTTTTCATTGCAAGGACACTTTTCCTTGTTCACCTGCCACATCCATGGAAGCATCTATAATGCAGTGATTTTATTGGGATTATTCATTACTTAGATATAATCCAGACTTCCAGTCTCCATATCACCAAGTCTTGATATCTCTGTAGTGTGTTGAACATAACTAATGCCTCATCCCTGATGCAGTCTGCCACACTCCTGGTACCCTCACTATAATCTCTTGCTGCAGAAAAGTTCTCCCTTACAACTATCTTTTCCTTCTACAAGTTTCTGTAGTACTAAGTGGAAGACACCTGCCAACAAGCAACTTTTAAAGACCTCGTTCTGTAGGCATATGGAACAAATGGGTTCTGTGGGTTGCCAAGGGCAGCTTTAGACTGTTTTCTACCCAATTTTCTGGCTATTAAATATTAGTTCCTCAATAAAAGAGAATTACAGTAGGTCCACAAAAATGTTACTTGATGCTTAATTGAAAAAGAGTAAGTGGATGCTAGGAATTTTCAGGACCAAACAAAATTAGAAAGTATCTCTTCCCACTTCATAAATCCCTGGTGACCTGCAATTGGAATAATCTGCATTTCTGGTCTCCTCACTTCTAAAAAGATGCATTGAAAATAGAAAATATTCAGAGAAGAGTAATTAAGGAATAGGTTTACATGAGTGACTGAATACATGAGATTCCTCAGCTGGGAGGCAATTTCTGAAGGAAAATATGAAATCATATGTACAAAGAAAAAAATTACACTCTTACTTTACAATACAGTAGCTGGGGGTGTTGCAGGTTATAAAAAGTTTACATGGGTTAAAAGCAATTAGAAAAATATGTAGAAATATACATCAACAGCCTCTGAACAACAGGAATACATGGCAGGCATATGGGTGCAGTTTTAACTGCTTATCATGTCCTTACTGTCAGTTCTTTAGATATCAGCTGCTGACTGCTGGAAACTGGACGTAAGTTGGGTCTGATCCAGTACAACTCCTTTAACTTGTTATTGTAAATAGATTCATTCCCCTTACCAAGACCTACTGCTGGTAAATGATAAATCTTTCTTACATTGCAAATTGCTTCCTTACCACTACGTACCTCTCAGTAGGACAACCAGCCATTTACTTTGCCCACTCTTTAAATCAACCATCTGTTGCAATGTGTAAATTCAGAAGCTTTTTCACAGTATCAGACTTGTAGATATTTTGTGGAAGGGGCCTCTGAAATCCAGACGAAGGAGTATACATCCCACAGGAACTGTAACAAGATATTTAGCATTCCAGTCATGGATGGACGATGCATGTCATGCACTTTGGCCATGACAAATTTAATACTGAAAGAAAGGAATTGGGGTAGTAAAATAAAGTAATTATAGAAATACCTTACATCATGTTCTGTTTTTACTCCAAACTTGAAATGCAATAGGAGCAAACAGCTGATTGCATATAGTATGTGCTAATGAATCCATCTGGTAGTGGCTGGGGAAGCCAATGGGATATCCAATTTCGAGCCTTGTACCTGTAGCATGGTATAGCACAAGCTGTTGCCATATCAGTAAGAGATGAAACTGAATTTAAGAAACTTAAGTAAGTGCAAATTTGTAGTCAGATTCAGATGGAATTCTCTTCCCCAGTATATTGTAACAGGATAGTTTGTTTGTACTGTGGTGTGCTTTGTCAAAAAGTGGCTGTGAACTGTACGGGGAAAAATGAAATTAGATATGCCACTTGGGCAACTTCTTTTTTTCCAAGGGGTGATTCACTGGCTCAGCTGGTCATGAGGATTATCTACTACTGGAAGCTTTTGAGATTACTCAAAGCAGTCAGAAATGCAGAGTAGCAGGAAGATGAAGCACGTTTCCAATCAGTCCTATCCCAAATTATTTTTTTTTTTTTACTCTCTTTCATTTAAGAAAGACAGAAGCATTTATTTTACATTAAAAACAACAGATTTAAAGTTTATCCA
This sequence comes from Alectoris magna, assembly GCA_030625065.1. Taxonomy (NCBI): domain Eukaryota; kingdom Metazoa; phylum Chordata; class Aves; order Galliformes; family Phasianidae; genus Alectoris; species Alectoris magna. The sequence continues at coordinate 8,774,225 of CM060571.1, read as the reverse complement.
ATCTATGTTTCCATATGTAAAAATACAAACAATACCACATCTTTTTGTAGCGCCGATGGGTGAGCTTTAGAATTTCTGGTCTGGAGCTGGGAGGAAATTAAGTAACTGTGAAAGGAACTGTAACAGGACAGAAAGCTCAGCAATAACAGCTGAGCAGCAAGGCCCTAGGCTGCAGCAAGCAAGGACATCCTCAAATCCAACAGCAGCAGGCACAGAAACAAATGAAAGAATCTGCTTACCTCCAGAAGGCCTCAGGTAGGCAGGGATCTCCAGCAAGAAACCCTCACCTCCACTGCCAACCCTTAAATGAGGGCTGGGAAGGGGTGCATCCCCGCTCCACCCCTTCTCCCCTGGGTTGGCCCTGCCTTCCCACTAGGTGCTCAATCACTGCTTCAAGCTGTGGATCAGCATTTCTGCTACAGGAACCGAGTTGGGATTAAATTTTATAGATATAATAACTGGGTTTATTTAGGTTTCTGTTTGTGTTTCCCCTCTGCCACTACAAGTGAGCTCTCTACACTATGTTGATTTCTACTGACCCCAAAGCTTACATTTCTCACATCTCATCGTTGCAGCCCCAACACATGGCTATCACTACCCAGTAAAAAATACTAGCTGTGTTAAATGCAAGAATAATTATGAGAATAAGCATGGCTCCTTGGCCAAAGGGAAGGCCCTGCCTTGGGAATATCTATATGCAGGTTCAGTATGGATGCAACATTCATTGGTCTGGCAGACAAAGGAATCAATGCTAAGACTGAAAGCACCACTGTTGGTACAACCATTTGTACAGTTCAAACTGCAGTCTACTTTTACATCACTACATAGTAACTGCAAGGTAATACAATATACCATATGCTACATGAAAGATCTAGTACTTATGTACATACGACACACAAACAGAACCACTTGTGTGTATCTGTTCAGCACACAATTACTAGCGTATGTAAAATCACAGGGCTTTGCAGAGAAAAAAAATAGACCATGTTTGCATTATTGTACAAAGAGCAGGATAAGGAGAAAGTATTTTCTTCATTCCCTGTAGCTGTTTTTATCTTGCTTATGTTAAAAAAAAAAAAAAATACAAGCCACATTTCCTACCACTGCTTCTGTCTCTTCTCCCACTGGCCTGAGTCTCTCAGTTCCGTAATCAAAATAATAATAACAGCTGCTATTTCTTTTTTAGTCTAGATGTTTGGGAGGTAGCCAAACTCAGGCTTCTGCAGGAGTAATGCTTCCTGTAACTTGGCAAGAACAGACCTTTGTGGATATCTCTACAGTTTGTGTAGAAATAACTTCACCCACATAACGGTTGATTAATTAGACTTGAGGCTGTGCAGCTGACTTGAAAAGTAAGAAAAGGAGAAACACACACAACTTCCAATGTAGAGCCAAACTGAGAACAATACTTCCCCAAGCCTCACTCTGCTAATCCAGTCTTTGGGCTGCTCAGAATACTTCTATTACATATAACCAAATGGGAAACAATTCCAATGTAAGACAACAAATAAAACAAAAACTAGAATTCAGTGGTAATCATTTGATGTAAAAAATGTAAATGCAGTTTATAATATGGCATTTAACCTTGAATAAACACCGATGAGATAGAATCACAGTTAATTCTTCCTCCAAAATTCTGCTTTTCCACCTACAAATCCGAAGGGAAAGTAGATGGATACCAATTTATGTGTTCTTAGTTATGACTGCACCCCCTGCAAAGTTTGGGCTTGTCATTTAAACCACCAAATGCACTCTGCACCCAGTATAGCAAAAAGAAACTCCAAGCACAAGCTTTATCACCACAGTAATAAATAAGTGGAACAACAGGATCATGCTGCATGTTTTACATCTTCCGTATGATGAAATGTACTGAGGCCAAGAGAGTGCACTAAAAAGGAACACTGATGCTTCTCAAAAGCTAGAGAATGAATGGGAAAGAAAGGAGAGGAAGAAGAAGAAAGAATGAGGAGAGGAAAGAGGAGAGGTGAGGGAGAGGGAGACAAAAAGAGACTGGACAGTTAACAACAGTAAACTACAAAGAAAAGGCACCTTAAATAAAGTGCAATTGAAATAATCAAAATGAAAATCATACAAGCATGAAGTGAAACTAAATGAAACAAAATGTTATCCATTTTTAGAGAGCTTGGTGCTCAGCTTCCCATAATACAGGACACTGGTGTTTCTGTGAGTCTCAGATCAAATTCTTCCTTGAGAAGCATAGCACAGATACCACAGATGCTCAGTAACCATGCAAAAGTGAAGATTTTGGATTGATTCAAAAATGGGAGACTCCAGTGGTTCCTCCAGGATCCCACAACATCCTGATAATTAGAATGGAATTAAACTGGGTACCTGGAACCAAGGACAACCCAGTGCTTCTGGCCTCAGCAGAATTTGCTTGTTGCTTTCATTAAAACTTATTCCCTCCTCACACATAGTGAGGACCTGGATAGACAGTGGTCCCTGACTGCAGCTCTGCTGCTGGTTATGATGTGGCTGCTGCAGGGAATAAGCATCTGAACTGCTCAAGAGCCACCTGGGACCCAAGAACCACAGATGGTAGCACTGCTATAGTGGTAACCTCAATTCAGTGTAGTTCCAATCTGCCATGCCTGCTGGAGCAGACCCTTACCTTCAGCACTGAAAGATTCCAGGCCTGGCTCCATGTAAAATTGAAAGAAATTATAAAATTTCCTGTTTCCATTTCAATATATAATGAACAGTACACTAGGCTTACTAAAAATATCAAGTACATTATGTGACAGAAGCACTCATTTAATTAAAACAAACCTTAGGCCAGTAGCAGCTAGTACAATGGAAAATAAGAATAGAAAAACAAGACATTGAAGTTTCTTTTACATAAAAATAAATTACAGTTACTATTTGTTAGAAGGAGAATCTTGTGGAAGTGGAAATGGAGGGCAGGTGAGAAAGGAGAGGATCTGAACTCCTTCATAGAAATTTAGATCAGCATCTTGGGTCTGTGTGGTCTCATATGCATCCCACTAAAATCATTACGTGCTGCAGTAACATATGCAGGAATATATATACGTAGCAATAGCAAATAACAAACAGAATTACATGCTGTGTGAAGGAGCATGTTATATGTCTCAAGTGATTAACCTGAGTTATCTGTTAATTCCTTCCAACTTCACAAAATAGCTGGATCTATTAGGATCAAGGGAGATAAAGCAGCTACGTGACCCCTGTGATCCCTCCTTCTCTGCTTCTACACGGCGAGAACAGCCCTAACAGCCTTGGCACCACACTCCTCCAGATGACTTGCAGTCATCCCTCTAGGAACAAGTGAAGCCTCAGGGACCTAATCCAGGGCCATCTCACTTTCTGCTGAAGGATGATTTGCAGAACCCAGTGCCAGATCCCAGTAGTATCCTGTAACTGTGATGGTATTCTCTAACCATTAATTCATTACTTGTACCTGGCTGCTGGCACAAAACAAAACATTTGCCACATGCTCCTGAACTTCTGTAAGGTATTTCCTGCTGAAATGCTGTTCTCTTAAAGTCTTTACTTAGCATTTTTATATGCCTTTCTTGTTGTTGTTGTTGTTGTTGTTGTTTGTGGGATTTTTGGTTGTGAGGGCTCTGTCTTGCATTTACACCATGAAAACATTCACAATGTTTATCAGCAAAAGAGCAGGAATAAAAAATGGCTCCCGTTTTTTAGCTGGGCTTTGAACAGTAATGCTCCACGTGCATAGAAGCAGCACAGTATCTTTACGGTATCTTTAGTTCTGATGCCTCCCAGATTTTCCTTCTTACACACAGAAAAGAAACAAAATATCCCCATTTTATATTCCAGCTTCTAAAATTTGGCCCTGACACACAGTGAAGCCAGCAGGACGGGCTGGTCCAAAAAATTCATAAAACCACTCAGAGTATTTCCAGGTGAGATTTTTAGGCAGAAATATTCAACTTTTTATAAAGTTAACTGAAGAAGAAAACATTTCTGGCTGCATAAAAACACAAGTTAATAGAGGCGGTTTGGTAGATTTCAGATTATCCAACTTAAGTAACCAACGTGCATTTCAAATGCTAATGCTAATTTGTTTAAATATGATTTAAAATGTAAACCACGGCAATGTGTTCTGTTCATTTCACTGAAGCACTCACCGCTTCTAACAACCAGACCAGCAATTAGAACTGACGCGGCTATTTCGGTGCTGTTCTGAGAGACAGGCGGAGGAGTGCTGCAAGCACTCCGTGATCTTTAACTGCCACATTAACACTTTAAACTGCAGTTATCAGGGCAAAGGGGTCAAAGCCACCCCAAGAGCATGGACTGGAGAGTTATAATTAGCTCCCGAAAATAGCAAAACATTCACTCGCTTTCATAGGAAAAAAACCCCATCCATTCCCTGCAGCCAGACCCTTTAGAGTATTTACGTGTTTCCCTTATCGCAGTTAAGTAGCCTCACAAAGTGAACGTGTTATAAAGAAAAGATGTTTCTCAGTTGTTGTGTAGTATTTTATTGTCCATGCAACTGCACAGCCCAGACCCAGAGACTCTTTCTTTCCTTTACCTGATTCTCTATGTCCATTTATTACTTTCCATCACCTCCCTATCTTCCTTGCCTTCTTTAACCTTGCTTCAGCTGCTGATTTATTACCTTAAGCATTTAGTAATCTGATGGCAACGGTCCCTACGCAGTCACAGGGATTTTCCCGCACTGACCAGGCTGTAATCTTTTGGGAGCTGGAGCCAGGGCTATTTTGGCTGTAAGATGTTCACCGCGTCGCGGTTGCTAAGAAAACAATAAACTGCGCGCACGGTGCTGCGGTGAGCCATTCAGCACGGCAGCGTAGCTATTTGCTCGGCCCTTTCCTCACTTGATCACACGGTAATGACTGTGCTACTTAAGATAAAACCTTTACAGCCTCACTTTTGCTGCTCAGGTGAAATCAAGGGAAGAATTTGACCTTTATGTTTTAAATCGGCCTCTGAAACCGTTAACACGGCGTTTGTATTGAGCCAGCACAGCACCTAGCACGGGGGCTTATCTCCTCACCCTCTCCTGAACATTAAGTAATGCAAGCACGAAGCGATACAAATTTTGCACACTTGCAAACGTTCTTCCTAACAGTGTTGCAGACAATACGACTCCTGAGCCATGGCACAGACCACAACAAGCTGAAGAAACCTGCCCGCGTACACCGCCAACCTCGTGTTCAGTTTCCCCTCGGCACAGCCTCGGGAAAGCGAAGCCCGGGCGGGGCTGGGCACAGCCGGGGTTCCCCACCGACGCGGGGTTCCCCTCCCTTCCCGTCGCGGCTCCTCCGGGGGGCGGCCCCCGCCGGGGCTCCCCGCGCCGGGCTCTCCGCCCCCGCCGCGCCGCTCCGCTTCGTTGCGCACTGAGGCTCCGTGGGCGGACGCGGCAGCCCACGGGCGCTGGCAGGCAGCCGCGCGGCGCGCGTCACGGCGGGGAGGGCCGGGCGACACAGCCATAAATAGAGGCGAGGCGGCGACGGCAGCAGCACTCGCGGGGAATCCCTCCTGGCCTCCCTCCGAGCGGCGAGGTAAGGCGGGCGGGACGCGGCATCGCTCCCCGGCGGCGCGGGGCCGGACCGGGAAGCGCGGGGCTCTGACGGCTCTTTTCTCCTCCGCGTTCGCAGCCCGGCGTCCCCATGACTCTGAACCGTGGCGACAAGCTGCGCTACCTGGACAAGCGGCGCGGCAGCATGCCTTTCTCCGCACACCAGCAGCTGCACCGGCGCAGCATGCCGGTGGACGAGCGGGACCTGCGGGCCGCCCTGCCGCAGGACGAGCTGTCGGGCCTGGTGCGCTGCACCTCGTACAGCCCCGGAGAGGCGCACAGGGAGAGCTGGGCCTCCGACTCCTCCGACTCCGTCATCTCCTCGGGCAGCGACTCGGACGGCAGTCTCTATAAGGTGATCCTGCTGGGTGAACACGGCGTCGGCAAAACCAGCCTGGCCCGCATCTTCGGCGGCGTAGAGGACGGCGCGGAGGCGGAGGAAGCCGGTGAGGGCGCGGGCAGTGCGGGGCCCCCAGCCCGGAGAGGCACGGGGGCGTCCGGGCGCGGGGTGACGGCGCTTTAACGAGCACTGTCTTCCTTCCAGGAAACACGTACGACAGATCGATTATGGTCGACGGAGAAGAAGCGTCTCTCGTGGTGTTTGATATCTGGGAACAGGTACTTGCAGCTCGAAGATACTTTTTCTTTATGGACCAATCGGTGGTTTGCTCCAAAAATGTGTAGCAACGGAACGACTCTGGCTATTGTCAGATGGGTAACATCGAAAGGGTGAAAAACTGGAATTCATGCTGCCTTTATTCTCCCTTGCAATTATTTTCTCGTAGCTAGACAAGCAGTTTAGAAACCTGGCTAGGCTTGGGCTGTGAATCCTCAGTGCTTTGAATAAAGCTTACATTGGCAGACCCAGGGAATTCCTGTAAAATTAGAGACTGACAATCCAATCGGTGCAGACTTGATATTATTTCTAGAAACAAGAAGATTTTAATAAAAAATTGTAGGCTGGTTTACTTTTGCTGTTTATAAATAGATAAAGCAAATAAAAATATCAGATGTTTACAATACATAAATCCTTAACTAGATAGTGCCAAATATCTTTTTCAATGCAGTAAATATGTTTGCCTCCTTTTGTTTTAGGATGACAGCCAATGGCTTCAGAACCACTGCATGAAGATGGGAGACGCCTACATCATTGTCTATTCAGTGACAGACAAAGTTAGTTTTGAAAAAGCCTCCGAACTAAGGATCCAGCTAAGAAGAGCAAGGCAAACAGAAGACATTCCTATTATTCTTGTGGGCAATAAAAGTGACCTGGTCAGATCCCGGGAAGTCTCAGTCGATGGTAAGATACCATTCATTTATACAATAATGTCTAAATTATTAGTAGCAAAGACAGGAGAGGATCGTAATCAACAGTCTGGGTTTGATGTAGATAAATGTATGATTGGAGGCACACCAGAGAAATCAAGCCAGCTGGTTCACACTGGGGACTCCGCACCAGGGAGAACAGTGAGGGAAGACTCATACATAGAGCTAGGCTCCAAACTGCAGTACAAGAGACATGCAGCTTCAGAGCTACATAGCAATAGGCTGAAGCTGCAGTTTTACTGCATGTAGCAGTTGCTAGTCTCAAGATTTGGTAGCCTTCTTAAGGGACAGGAGTGCCATGTCACAGAACCCAGGCAGTCTTTGATGATGGTGATCACACAGTAACAGTACAGCCCTTTCCTCTAGAAGTGATTCCATCACGTTCGAGGTGAGGTGGAGACACTAGGCTCACACGGTCTTTTTGTATCTCATCTACAGCTGTGGTGAGAATTTTCTGTTCCAGTGTGCATTTCAGAAACTGAGTACAGTAACAACTGCCAAGTATTAATTTCACATATTAAAATTTGTTTTTCCTTTTGCTGGGAAGAATACTATGGAAATATTGGTGTCTTGATGCTTGATTTCTTGCTGTCTGGTTCTGGCATACTTCATGTGTTAAATGCCTGTATGGAGATTTCACTGGAGTTCATCAGGAGGTTCTCATTCTTTGCAGGCTGGTGGCAGTGCATAGTTCACCTGTCCTAGAAATGACATTGTTTTACTCAGCCTGGCAACTTTGTCATTATTTACCACAAGGTGGACATGGAAATTTGCTATGCAGCAGTGTTCCAGGGTTACATGTCTACCTCTGGAACACTGGGGACAGAGCACTGTCTATTTTGAATGCAGTCCTAATCAAATCCGGTAGTTGACAACATTATGACCTCTGCTGTAACCTATATAACCTATATAGCAACCTGACCTTTTTATCTGCATCAGCTTCATCTGTGCCTGATGTGGAAGGTTCTCACTTCTTACAGCAAGGCTGAGGTGTGTGATTGCTCAGCAACTTCCAGAAGAAATACCAACTAGCTCTTCTTTCTGTACCTCACAATCTTTCCTATCAGACAGCAAGCATACATCAAGTCCTTCCCTTAAATCAGCTACAGATCTTAAATGATACTGGGATGGTCTACCTATAGGGCTACTTTTGCCTTACAGTCAGTATCGCTGGTCAAGTAAGACTTCTGACCACACCACAACAAAAGAATGAAAAGTAAGGGGACAAAACCATGACTGCAATTATTATAATTTACTGCTGTGTAATAAAGCTCTTTGGTGTTGAAGACACTTTCCTTTCTTTTTAAGTTAACCCATTTTTTTCCTGCTAGTATATATGAAGAGAAAACATCAGTCTCCACTCATCTCCCTTCCTTTCTTTCCATCCAGAGGGAAGGGCCTGTGCTGTTGTGTTTGACTGCAAGTTCATTGAGACCTCAGCTGCTCTTCATCATAATGTCAAGGACCTGTTTGAAGGTATTGTTCGGCAAATTAGACTTCGCAAAGACAGTAAAGAAGACAACGCTAGGAGAATGGCCAACACAAAAAGAAGAGAAAGCATAGGCAAAAAGGCAAAGCGATTTCTTGGGAGAATTGTTGCAAAGAACAACAAGAAGATGGCTTTCAAAGCAAAATCCAAGTCTTGCCATGACTTATCTGTGCTTTAGAAGCTTTCAGCAAGGCCAGATGTTGCATGTTGGAGGTGAACAAGCATTTGGCTGTTGAGAAGTATATGGATGATCCTCATGGTGATAAAACAATGACTTATCAATTGAGACTCTCATGAATGCCTTAAGGTGCACAAGCAAGTCTGGAAGTTACCTTACAATGTTGGCTTCATTGATGAATGGTTTGTTTCAATGTATACAAGTAAACGAACTAACTTTAATTAAGTGGCTTGACATGCCCACATTTTCACTATGTAAATATGTTACATACATCCTCTTGTCCTGTGGATACCAGAGATGCAAAGATAAGAAAGGATGATAAGTGTCACCACAGACTTGCCTCGTTTGCAGAGCAAAACTTAAACTTGTACGCAGGCTCGTACACTCTTTTTAGTATAAAGTAAGCAATGATAAATCTTTTTAAATTTAAATGTGGGGTGGGAAGAAGTAGAACCACATTAGAATGGAAGGAAAACATATTTATATATATATAGTTAAATACGGAACAGATATCATTTTATGAAGTTAATTTGCACTTCCATTACCTGTTACTCAATTAATTTGTTACTTGTTTACATGCAGATTTTATAATAAAGTATTATTTCCTGTTATAATAAACTGTGCTTTTTTCATAGTACGGATAAAGAATGAGAGCAGTATTTTTATACTGATCTTTTTTTCACTGTATAAAGCATTAATTACAGACTTCAACTGATCTATGCAGATATGTATGCTGCAGTTCTGGAATGAAACAAATCAGGAATACTCTGTCCTGTTCTTCAGCAGACAGTTCTTTTAAGTAATTCCTGCTTTTATGAATACCCTTTTACAGTAGCTGATATTGGAAAGGCGTATCTTGATGTTATTGTTCATCTTCAACCTAGTTCTCTTGTCAGCTTTAGCAGAAACAGACCTCTAAATAATACTTCTAGTTTGTTGTGGTTTTTGTCCATGCTGATGAATTGAAACCTGTAATGTTCAGCTTCTTATATCACTCCAGGCTTGAAGGCCTGGTATGACAGCCAATGAGCAAATGTGGGTTTTTGTTGCTGCTTGTTGTTTGTGTCTTGTTTCTCATTTGTTTGTGTCCTTTTTTGGGAGCAATGTAATTTTCCCATCTACTCACAAGCCTGTAAATACCTTTCAGTGGCTTTGGGAATTTCAAAGGAGCCTGGCAAGGCTGTCTGAAAGAGATCTGAAAGACTCTAGCTGTGGGCTACTGTGGCCTGCATCACTGCTATAGTTTTCAAGTCCCATGTTATAACTAATGTGTCTCCATGATTTTTACGTATTTACTATTCATGAATTTAAAAATCAATCATGCCTTGGCAAAAAAATTAGGCTAACTGCATGTGCTTTATAAATTCCTCTATAAAGGATACATTATCTTTAAATTCTTCCATAATCTCAGGTCTCACAATTGATAAAACACAAGTCCCCTCTCTTTCCACTCCCCCTAGCTGAGTCTAGTTATTTAAATAGATTGTTCCACTGACACGTATGCTCTTACAGAGGCTACCCCTTCCCATGCAGCAGACAAATAGCATCAGCTGTTACACCTCAGTGTGAGCTTCCCTGAGCTTGAACAAACAACTCTGAATAGGCTTAGTCTCCTGATGTGCTGCTGGGGCAGCTAACTGTTGGCTTCAGTGTATGTTGCTGCTAACAGGTCATAACAGTCATCTTGTGAAGAGAGGTGTTTGCTTTGTGATCTGAGTGAGGTCCAAAGCAAGTGACTCCACCCTGCAGCCAAAGCTCACATTTACCCGATGATACTTTTTATTTGGATTTGGCCCTTTTGCATTAGCCTTACTTTCTGGCACACTATTATCCCTGGAGTATCTAACCACGGTCAAGAGCATGGCACCAGATGTCTATTTACACTGAAGCTTTTATCTTTCAACACCGAAGAAAATGCCCGAGTTGTGAAAACCTTGCTGCAGAAGTGCCCAAACCAATGTGCATAAATCTGACACATACCTATTAATGCTTATATTAAAGCTATTAACAGAACTTTGTGTTGCTCCCTCTGTGTTTGCAAAGCTTTTGCCTTCTGGTTGTCCTATTTTTTTCAGAATGACTGGGAGAGGATTGACACTTCATCTGGATTGACTTTCAAGATTTAATTCTGTCAATAATAAATACAAGGAATGCAATAGAAATCCAGAGATCGAGACGTGTCTTTTCACAAAGTGCAACGTGTTACAAAGATGTTGCAACACAACTGCAGCTGCAAAGCCTCCCCAAGGTCATGGTTAACAGCTGTGCTTTTTTGCATACTCTGACCTACAAATCAGGACTTTTCTTGTGTTTGTGAATTCAAAAGATTAGGTTTGGGCAACTCTAAAGCATAATTCCTGTTTAGTACATTTCTAGAGGTTCATATAAACGGTGGGAAAGAATTTGTATTTTAGAATTGTGTCATATAGGCCACTGTGAGACAATAAACTGTGAATCATCTGAAAGAGACGTAGGCTCATCTGTACTGTATTCAAACAGCTAACATTATACAATAAAATACTTTTCAAATCCTCACTGCATTGTTTTTTTTCTCATTTGTTTTTACAAGGTTTTTTTGCAGAATTCAGCAATAGTTCATGAATATGGGGAGGGTTTGATGTTATTGCAGCTTTGATAATAACCTGCTCCAGAACAGTATCATATTCCATACTATGGAAGCATTGCCATGAATATTATTTTGCAGAGATTTTGTAGCTCATGGAAGACTTCCTACCCTGAACAATATTAATTTCTAGGATATAATTTAGTGCAATTTCCAAGGGGATTTTTTTTGAAAGTACACATGCAAACAGCAACAGGCATCTAACTGCCAAAAGCCTCAAAAAATCATCATTCTTCAATAGATTATTCCTACCTTCAAGCATTTGACAGTCACCTATGGGTTTTTGGAATTTGAGATGGATACTCAGATTCTAGCTGATAATGGGAGTGAATCTACGTCAGGTGAAACATACTGGGAGCTCCAGAAAACAGCATTTTCTCTCATTATTACCAGAACAGAAGCAAGTGTCAGAGGTAACACTGGTGTGAGTTCTCTTATTTTTTGCCAGTGCACATCAGTTTTAATTTGGAGGGACAATTCACACAGTCGTTTAATCTTTATTGCTTTCACTGCTTCTGCCAGCTGAGGTTTCTGTTACAGCTGATCATGATAGAGGATTTTGTGTTGGCATAAATCCATTTGGAACAACACTAATTATTATCATCTGCAGTGGAAGGACATCACCTTTTATATGTGATGCATACATAAACAAATCAAAGACTCCTCTGCCTGTTATTTCTAAAACAGCTTCTGTAAAATTCTTCACAGTAAAAAAAATGCGAAGAAAATCATTCCTCCATCTGCCAAAAACACAAAGGTGTAAAATTGAGTCATATAAATAGAGATGAATGTAAACTGCTGGGGAAAGACATAGCATCACCAAAAATGTAGTTTTATTCAGATGTATTTTCTCAAAATAGACCTACAAAACCAGGCCAGGATCTACACAGTAATGCTGCATAACACAACTGTTCTTTACTGAAAAAGAAAGCATAGTGAGTTGACAGTGAGTAAGAATTCAGTGCATGATAAAAGATCACTAAGAAGTAGTTTAAGAAAAGTGGGATAATACTTATGCTGAAATTTGCTCTAGCTCTCTTACTGTTTTTCAGGGACACTGTACAGACTAATCGCATGTACAACATGGAGACCTCCTTGAATCTTGATTTGTATCGCATCTGTGCATTCCAGGGCTGCCATCTAAGTTATAGGAACGATCTCTAGCATTATAATGGACAATTTGACTCCCTGTTTGGATAAAGGAACATCTGATCTCCGATACTCCTGAAGTTATAAATGTCTAAAAATTCAAATTGTAAACAATTTCAATTGTCTTTGTGCTCTATGACATGCATGTTGAATAGAGAAGTAAGAGATAAAAAGAGAATGAAGTACATATCATTTAAATTCATATATAATTTATCAAACTGACTGTTCAGAATCCAAAGGGGAACACCACTGTTAACTTAAAATTGTACTAAGTATTGTTCTTCACCAACAATTAACTTGCTATTAATTATGTACCATGAAAATGCTCTGGCAACCAGGTAAAATGGGCAATATATGTTCTAAAGGCTCCCCTTGCTCTTGTTCTCTTTATTTCTTCTTTTATTTCCTGATTTTTAAATATGTTGTTTCAATGAATCACTGCAAACCAGTTAGGGTCCTATTGAGTTTTTTTCAATTATTTCCGAAATTTATCACAGGACCTGAAGAAGACATTAATCTGAACTAAAATAGATTCAGAGACAGAAATCAACAGAATCCATTTGAAAATACGAATTTTCTCATCCTCTTAAAATAAGCTTCTCAAAGACCCAAAACAAGGGGCTAAAGAAAGGACAGGATTTGGAGTACCAACACAGAATCGAAAGTTGCTTCCGCTCAGTACAGACAACCTGTAAAAAGCTTTATGGCAATAAGTTCCACTTTCATCAGCCTCATGACACTAGCATAAATACTTACACTTTTGTATGGCTTGCAGTGCCACTGTGACCCCTGCCTTAGGAATGACAATTTTCAATTCAGTAGACATCTTGGCAGAAGAAGAGAAATTTTTGTCACGCTAAAATGGATTATTGTAAGGCATTATGCTTAACAGAGAGCTTTCGGGAGCTCCATGCTGTAGGAAATATAACCATGTTAATTAAGCTGGCTAGGTCACAGTGAGCACGTAACTCCTGTGCTCTGGCCTGTGTTCCCATAAGTTTCTAAGTGAAGTGATGATCTAGAAAAGCTGCAAATAGTATTGGACATAACTAATGCTGACAGTGCTTCACTTTGCTGCATATTTCTTGGCTTCAGCATAGCTTGCTGAACTTACAACAAAGTCAACACCATTTCTTGATTCAGGGCAGCTCAAAAGAACCATCTCTGTGTTTCTAATTGCAGCCATCACGTTATCATAGATACTGGGCAACAACAATTTAGAGCATTTTACACTGCAATGGTACCTGCAAGAGATGATGCCCTTAATTAGCCTTGCATTTCGAGGGCGCAAAAAGCACAAAAGAGCAGAAATAAATAGATTTAAACTGAACTAGAATATACAATAAATTTTAAAACCATGCAAACTTGCAACAGCTCCTGTTCACGGATGAGCCTTCCACTGGAAATTCCAAGAAGTGCTCATCTGCTTAATCTTCAATAAAAAGAATAACCTAACTCTTTTTGGATATCAGCCAAGTGCTGAACAACTTTCTCACAGATTTCCCAGTTAGAGGCACCCCAGCTACAGGGCTCCTCTGTCACACGCTTTTCATGTCAACTTCAATTTTATCTTTCCAACCTCCACTGTTACACATTGTCACCCTTGCAGCAGTAGCTCAGCAGTACGCTGGGAACGTCTGCTGCTGCATGACTTACTGAAAAACATCAGCTGTCAACAGTTGTAACATGAACCTGGTCCCCCAGCTCATTACTTTACATAATATGGTCTAGATAAAAATGTCAGATTTTGCTGCACATAAGTCCCTGATTAAGACAGCATAGCAAATTAAATTACTCTCTCCTTGAATGTCAGGGGTACTACTGCATTTGCAAGGCAAAAAGGAATGGAAGGTTTTTAACTAATATCTGTTTGTGGGGGAAAAAAGGAAAAACCTCATGCAATCTGACAGCCGAATTCATTTTTACCCTGTGGTCATCTTCCCAATGGAAATCTCGGAGGCTATATTGTTGTGTATGGTCTTCTGCCGTCTAACTATTACTAGAACTCCTAGATTTCTATCCTTCCTGCCTGGACCCACGTAGGAAATATTCTTAAAAATCTCAAATAAAGCAAGATGATAAAATTTATGAGCTGTAGAAAAGTTTTCAAGATTTTTAAAAGCAGTAATGAAAGCATTTTATTCAACAAATTAGCATTTCTATGCAGGGTTAACAGCTCACAGTGCATAACCTAGTTATAAAAAAAAGAAATCAGAACTCCTCAGCCTTTATCAATAGTAAGTATTTTTTGTCTTTCTCTTGATACTCTGCAACAGATCTAAAGTCCATGTCTGTCTGCAAAGCAGAGCTACTCAAGTAGCAGAGCAGAACTTTGAACAGCCAGCTCCCCAAGAACTAAGACTTAGGGTGCAAATACACATCACTGTACCTTCTATAGGCTCAGATTCATCATTAGCAGAATATGCAATTCTTTTTAGGTAGGTCTCAAGGGTTCTAGACAACAGCACACCTTGTATTCTAAAACCATGTTCAAAACTAAAAAGCATTAAGATCTTCCTAATTAATTTTATACTCAGCCTTCACAAAATGACTTCTACATTAAATTCTTAGTTAATTTTTACAGAACTTGATTTGGCTAGTAATTGGCTCAATTTTAATTACATGGTAATTAATTAATGTCTTTATTATACTTTGATCTCTTCTGGGACCTACTTGGAGCTATCCCGTGGGCTAGGGTGTTAGAAGGTAAGGGGGCTTGTGAGAGCTGGTCAGCATTTAAACAGCTCTTCTTCCAAACTCAGGATTGGTGCATCCCTGTGAGCAAGAAATCAGGAAAGGGTGGCAGGAGACCTGTGTGGATGAGCAAGGAGCTCACGCGCAAACTCAAAGGGAAGAAGAAGGTCCATGAAATGTGGAAAAAGGGTCTGACCACTTGGGAACAATATAGAAATGTTGTCTGGGCCTGCAGGGATGCAACGAGGAAGGCTAAAGACTGCCTGGAATTGAATCTGGCAGAAGTGATAAAGGATAATAAAAAAGGCTTTTTTAAGTATGTTAACAGTAAAAGGAAGACTAGGGAGAATGTGGGCCCCCTACTAAGTGAGGGGGGTGTTCTGGTAACTGGGGATGCTGAGAAGGTGAGGATACTGAACGCCTTCTTTGCTTCTGTCTTCAGTGAAAAAGCTCTCCCTCAGGAATCCCAGACCCTGGAGGTTAGCAAGAGCATCTGGGGAATGGAAGACTTCCCTTCAGTCAAGGTGGTCAAGAGGTAGCCTGTGAGTGCTTAGGCAACACCAATGTTCATAAATCCATGGGACCCAATGGGGTGCAACCACAGGTGCTGAGGGAGCTGGCAGAGGTGACTGCTGAACTGCTCTCTATCATCTTTGAGAGGTCTTGGAGAATGGGGGAGGTGCCTGAAGACTGGATGACAGCCAGTGTCACTCCAATCTTCAAAAAGGGCAAGGAGGAGGATCCAGGTAATCACGGGCCAGTCAGCCTCACCTCTGTCCCTGGAAAGGTGATGGAACAGCTTGTGCTGGATGCCATCACCAGACAATTGGAAAAAGGAAGTTATCAGGAGTGGTCAGCATGGACTCACCAAGGGGAGGTCATGCTCGACCAACCTGGTAGCCTTCTATGACATTGTCACTGGCTGGGTGGATGGGGGGAGAGCAGTGGATGTAGTCTACCTTGAGTTCAGCAAGGCATTTGATACTGTCTCCCACGACATCCTTATAACAAAGCTGAGGAAGTGTGGCATAGATGAGTGGACAGTTTGGTGGGTTGAGAACTGGCTGACTGGCAGAGCACAGAGGGTCATCGTTGGCGGTGCAGAGTCCAGTTGGAGACCTGTAACTAGCAGCGTTCCCCAGGGGTTGGTGCTGGGTCCTGTCTTGTTCAACATCGTCATCAATGACCGTGATGAGGGGATAATGGCCACCCTCAGCAAGTTTGCTGATGATACAAAGTTGTGAGGATTGGCTGACACGCCTGAAGGCTGTGCTGCCATTCAGCAAGACCTGGACAGGCTGGAGAGCTGGATGGTAAGAAACTGGATGAGGTTTAACAAAAGCAAGTGTAGAGTCTAGCACCTAGGGAAGAATAATTGCATACACCAGTATAGGCTGG
Source organism: Alectoris magna (assembly GCA_030625065.1). NCBI lineage: Eukaryota > Metazoa > Chordata > Aves > Galliformes > Phasianidae > Alectoris > Alectoris magna. The sequence continues at coordinate 8,757,814 of CM060571.1, read as the reverse complement.
GGGATGACCTGCTGGAGAGGAGCTCTGCAGAGAGGGAACCGGGTGTCCTGGTGGATGACAGGTTGGCCATGAGCCAGCAGTGTGCCCTCGTGGCCAAAAAGGCCAATGGCATTCTGGGGTGCATCAAAAAGAACATGGCCAGCAGGTTGAGGGAGGTGATCTTCCCCCTCTACTCTGCCCTGGTAAGGCCTCATCTGGAGTTCTGTGTCCAGTTCTGAGCTCCGCAGTACAAAAAAGACAGGGATCTCTTGGAAGGAGTCCAGTGGATGGCCGCAAAGATGGTGAAGGGCCTGGAGCACCTCCTCTATGAAGAAAGGCTAAGTGAACTGGGTCTGTTTAGCCTTGAGAAGACTGAGAGGGGACCTGATCCAGGTCTATAAATATCTAAGGTGTGGGGGGCAAAGAGGCGAGGCCAGACTCTTTTCAGCAGTGTGTGGAGACAGGACAATGGGAATCGGCCAGAAACTGGAGCATAGGAAGTTCCGCACAAATGTGCGCAAGAACTTCTTTACGGTGAGGGTGACGGAGCACTGGAACAGGCTGCCCAGGGGGGTTGTGGAGTCTCCTTCTCTGGAGATATTCAAGACCCACCTGGATGCCTACCTGTGCAACCTGGTGTAAGGAACCTGCTTTGGCAGGGGGGTTGGACTTCCTCTCCTCCTCCCCCAAAAAGAAAGGCCTATTTTTAATTTACTGATTGTAAGGCTTACTTACCCAACAGCAGGATAGAGGTTTAATTAAAACACCAACTGGTACTAATATAATCCAGAGAAATCCCATCTCTTTCACGGAATAAGCCCCTGCCTAAGTTGGTTTACTGAAGTGATCCAGTTTAGGCAGTTTTCTGTATTATGCCTTGTATTTAATTGTATCTCTGTGAGAAAAGCTGCCAAAACCATTCAAATCTGGAAAACATATTATATGACATTGAAAATGGCTTATTAAGGTTACTTGTTGAATAATAGATGAAGAGCACTAACTGTATTTTAATATTCTTGTTTCTCTTACCCTTAGAATTTCCCATAAGGATTACCAGGAAAAAAAAAAAAAGAAGGTGAAATTCTTCATTTTACTTATCTACACCCCTATCAGTATGGCCAAGAAGGAGCAGGACCTCCATTGCTAAATGGATACCCAGCTTTATCATTCTCTTTTCAACAGAGTATTACTTATGCAAAAACTGTTATTGAGAACAGAGGACGAATCCTGCTTTTTTATGGAGTTAGCAGATCTAGGGCTTGTTTTTGGAAATGCAATCACATGCTTAATGCCAGCAAGGTACACTAGATCTGTAAGATTGAATAAATATTTAAAAGGCTATTGGTTTGAAATTGTGTTCTTGTTATAGTACTGGGAAAACAAGAAACTCACATTGAGTATCTATGTCATCTCATGAAAATGTATGGTAAGTCTGCAAAAGCAGAAATACATTCTGAAAACAAAATAATTGCTGGGCAATTTCCATCCAACAGGCACACTGTGACAAAAAGATGAACAAGCATAGAATCTCCAGACAGGCGAAAAGCAAAGCCAAGCAATTCCTCCAATATGATTTATTTTACCTAAACTTAGGAAACAAAACAACAGCAACAAAAACCATAGATCATGGAACAGGAGTGACTGCAATAATCAACTGTTGTTTTGGAATGTTCGTAGTGCTTACAGTTCAGAGATTAAAAAAGAAGACTATCACTAAAATACTAAACTAAATTAATTGATGTCACATGGATAGAGAAGTTTTACTGAGCAGCATGGTGCTAAAAATCAGATTTCCAAAGAAAAGAATATAATTTTAACACATTATTCTAAATTGTGCAATTTTATCAGAGAAGTAGCAGATATTTTGAATGATTAAGTTGGAATTTCACTTCCACTGAAGAAGTAAGAACATTGCTTTCAGGCTACAGGAAGCTTAAAATGTAGACTACAGAAACCCCACAGGACCAAGTAAAAGTTATTTTTTAATTTTCATACAACTTTGCTCATGAAATTGTGGTGAAGTTTAAGACTGACAGTAGCTGCGGGAAGTTCCCTACTAGATCCATATAAGATTCCATGAAGTTGCAGCACAGCAGCACTGCGTCCTCCTCCTGCATGCCAAGCACTGGTTATTGGGATAAGCTTTTTTTTATTATTATTCTGGGGAGGAAGGCTTGAGCATCTTACATGTTAAATTATTAAAAACCTGTGAAGATACATTTATGGTGTAACATAATCCTACCCTGTCAAGGGCTTCTTTGTCTTCTGCATTCCCACATGTGCTTTCTCCTTTTGTGCTGAAATATCAGGAGCCTTCTCTGTATCTTTAAAGTACAGGAGACCCAAGTTTGTCTCAGGAATTTTTAAGTCTCCAAAGCAAAATGTTCTAAGATGCCCATTGCATGGGAGGATGCAACAGGGAGATGAAATGTCAATGTGTTACATTTTTATATTTGTTTTTCTTAATTCAGAGCCATTGCAATTTAGTAAGAAAAAGCGTACCTTCAAACACAGATTGATGCGTGTCTAACCTCAGAATTATCGCTTTATCAGATCCCCTTTTACTCCCACTCTGTTTCACCATGTTTCCTAGTGGAAACAGTGCTCTGAGGCTATAAATAGGATGAAACAAAAAAGGAATTCCTCCAAAAATCATGTGGAAAAATGGTTTCCTGCCCAGCCCTGCTTGCAAATACAATGGGTTAAATGCTAACCATGCTGAAGCTGCTAAGAGTTTTCTCTTAGATCTGATCATAGCAAAGACATTCATTTTCTTTGTCATTAAAGATATAACTTGAAGAGACATAAAAAGGGAAATATTTCAAATTTTTTAAAGTAGATTTTACAAAAATTGGCAAGCTATGCATAACAAGAATTCAAACTTCTACTTCTTGCTAATTTTGCACAAGTCTCTTTTGACGGATGCATCCAGACAGAGAAATTAAAATGCATGCAGTAACACTTTCCTGATTATTTTTGTTTCCAACATCTTGAATATTTAAATGACTACAGACTAAACTATGTTTCTATATTTGGGAGGCAATCAACAACAACAACACTGGAAAAATCTTGCATTGTATTTGATTAAAAACAGAGCACAGGTCAGAGTCCTGCAAATGCATTACGCCTCTGCCACAGGAACGCTTCTGCACCAAAGAATGTAATTATGTGCTTGTGCTTCTGAAGAGCATTACGGAGTTCAAAGAACAACTTTAATTTAGGAAATTAAGTGTATACCAGGGGATTTGGAATGCTGACCTCCAGCTCACTCATCCCACCTCTTTGCCCAGGACTGTACATGGCTCATGCAGCTCAAGCCACTGGGGAAGGGACAGTCAAGCCAATTCACTAATAAATCCTCCCCTCAGAGATATCACCAGATCTAAGAACAGCATTTTGAAGACCCACAGCAGAATTTCTCAACACTTCTATTACAGTTTTAAACATGTTTTGTGATTAGAGCCCTTCTCTACAGGCTGATGTGCACTAAAGAACATATCAAAGCTAAAATGGATAGACTGCTTCATTACAGTCAAATTCAATATTGCTCCCTTTTGGTACTGGGAATCCCACTGCTGTATTACTCTTCTGTTTACATAAACTAAAATTTTTTTCATCAGAATAATATATTTAAAAGACATTGGGATGACACTGATAAATTATAATAGGAAAAATCAAAACCATTCATCTACTGTTGGATTTCCTTGTCATATTAAATTTATTGTCAGTTAAATGTAGTCAAAAATGTTTATATTTATACCATTAGTATTAAGTTAAGGAAATTAAATTAAGGAAATTTGCACAATTCTGTGTGAAATAAGATTTTAGTTTTAAGCATGAACCTGTGAGCTTAGCTATTCTCCATTTTAAATATGAAATGTCCCTTTCAATAAAAAATATTAGATTATTATTGAACATAAAGATATTCAAGAAATTCTTAGATATGATCTCAGTTCATGTGTTCAAACATCTACGTAACCTAAGTTTCTAAAGGCATGCTTGACTTAGACTATGTAAGTAATCATCCTCCTATGAGTATTTGTCTTACTTATGCGACTAAAACTGGATACCTTCTTAAGAAAGTGGGTGATTCATGGCCTAAATCAAGAGTTACCATATTTACTCAAACTTACATTGCTGTGAGATCAGACTGAAAATCATGGAATCCAACTCTTTGCCTTTCCTTTTAAAATTTGTATGCAGAGTATCAAACACCATCTAACCAGATGATTTCACTGACATGTCTGCTCATGTAGAAAAAAAAAAAAAAAAGTGCAATGGAAAGGAGGCCCAGGAGCACTGCACACCCAAAGCTGTGGGTTATCTAACTCTTTTCTCACCCCATTTCCATCCATCCTAGGAAATGGCAAATCTGCAGCTTCTCAGTGCAGCCGGGCAATACCGACGGATCTGCACCAAGGGACACTGTGCAGGACTGGGTTAAGATCAGGCGTAACTCTTAAATCTAGCTTCCTTGAACAAAATAAGCTCTCAGCAAGGGCCAGCTGAGCCCAAACATTCAGATGTGTCAGGTGAGCACACAGACACAGATTCAAAGTAATCTATCATCATGAAGTATATCCTGGGATCTCATTAGGCACAAAGACATTATGGAGATGTTATCATAAATATTAAAAAAAATAAAGCCAAAGTCCTTTTAACATAAATATTATGCTCCAGCTCAATCCTATCATGGAGCACGAAACCAAAACAAATGTCACTGATGCTAAATTTGCCTCTTAATTCCTAACAACCTCTTTGACTTCAGTAACTGTCCTCTGTTAGAGTAACAAATGCAGTCATTCTCCATCCCAGCCATAAGCACCATCTGCCATTTAATAGGCGCTTCAGCAACTCATTAGTCTGTACTTAAATTGACTTTGAACAGAGCACTTCCATTTTATTGCTGTTGTGCTTTGCATCACCAGCTAGGACCTTTAAATTCAATGCTGATAAAGTCCAGGTTTGTGCAAGTGGTGCTGTAACTTTATTTTCAGTCTTAGTGCCCTATTCCTCACTTGATACTTTCTGAATTGATGAGCATACAACATGGTCCAAGTACAACTGTACTACTTTTCAGAGAGTAGTATTTCAGCAAACATTTCTAAGGAGATTTAGGAATGTTATAAGTGTGTTTGGAGTGTACAGGTGCTCAATTGCATGCGTAGAGTCAAGTTCTGTGCACCTTAATGAGTATAAAATTAATGTTAAAAAGTATTTATAGATGTACTTTAGACATTCTTTAAAAAGCCACTCAGAAAATAGTGGTGGAATTTTTTTGAGCAATAAGTTAAATAGCATTCTGATGCCAATTAATCTTCTTTTTATAGTAGCTTACAAATACATCTATTTTTGCAAATACTTTGGCTATCAAATCCAGACTAAAGCCTTAAACTCATATTAAAGAACAGCCATAATGTTTTTATTTTGACCAAAGTTTGTTTTGCTCAAGTCTTTCAAAATGGATATTTATACGCCCTTCTTCTTTTGTGTTTGTAGTGTATTTGCTGTATGTTAGAGCTTAAGCACTGTACCTGGAGACAAGAGAAAGGAAAGACTTAACAGCCTTGATCTTTTAGAAACATTTGAGCAGGTGCTGACAAGTGAGCGTCTGGGAGAAGAAAAAAAGTAGAAAATAATGCTAATTAAAGAAATAGAGATAAAATAACTATCACTGAAAATTAAGCCTGCATTATCAGCTAATACCACTCTACCAAAATTTGCAAATTAAAGAATTTGGGTTACTTAAGAGTTCATGGCCAAGAAGGCACTTCCTGTAAGACTTAAGTCACGTAAGATCTTATATCCCACTTCCTACCTTCTCCAGTGCGATAAGCACTCATGGTTGATAGCTAATTACAGTATTGGAAAAGAAAACATGGGGGTTTACCTATCTCACAGTGACAACTTCGTGGGCACCTTTTAAAAATGCTGAGCACTTTTCACAACACAATCACATTCTATGATCTATTCCATAACTGAACTGAACATCTGTGGGTACTCATACCAAGTCAATACCCTTCCCAACACTAATTCAGGCCACATTTGGCCTGATTACAGATAATTGGCCTGATACAGAGAATAGGAGTGACAGGGAAGCTTATCTCCACACCTCAGTTTATATTTTCCACTTGCATTTTAAATAGCAAATCCAAACATCAGATGCCCTTTATTAGTAACAATTAAGAGACGCTTTTCTACAGCTGCAGTACCGTCATACGTATTAAAAAAACATGTTTAGAACTTGGTAACTGCAGAAAATAAAGGTGAGTATCAGAACTGGATTGTATAATCAGAGCAGCAGCAGTAAAAGATGAAAATAACCACATGCCAGTGGTTAGAATGTTTTCCCTGACATTCAAGTAGCAAGGTATCACCAATCTCCCCAATACCTTTCTAAAAAGACATATTTCTTTTTCTTCAACATTCAAATGTTTTAGGATTCACATCTGTTAATCTTTTCAAATTTTATCAAACATTTCATAAAAATAATCTGATTTATATCTTATGTAGTGTTTGTACTACACATTTCAGTAATTATTGTCACTCCCAGAGAGAAAACTAGAACTAAATATTAAAAGAACAAGCATAAAATGCCTTCCTTCCACAAAGATATTCATACGCAGAAAGGAGCAATATCATGCACTACTCTTTGGGATTAAGGCATTCTTTAAACTTGCCATTTGGCATTATGAGCACAGTAAACAGACAAAATATAGAAACCATGTGACTTCTTGTTCCATAGCCTTTTACACACTGCTGCTGTAGAGCAGCTTTCAGATGTCAGTACAGAGCCGCCTGCTCACTGATGCTCGGTAAGAAATGTCAGGGAAGAGATAAGCAGGCTAAAAGGAGACTATTTTAGAAACATGGATTGCTCTATCATTAGTTCTATAGATAAACTTCCCGTCATATTTTTGAACAGCAAATGTTATTGCCTAACCAAAGTCAGAAGGAGACAGTAGAAAGCAGAGGTGATTTAGGACTTTCACAGAGGGTGAGAATGTTTAACCTTGCTAAACCACTGTTTTAAGCTGGTTGGGTACTGAAAGCCTTCATGCTAAAATGATTCTGGTTTTGGAAAAATGAAGGAAAAGTTTCCTGAAGATTTAATAGGAATAGTCAGGAATAGAAAGAAAATGACTTCTCTTCAGGTGAGCATTAAGATATCATGGAATGGAAAATAAGGGCTAAACTCCTGAGGAGTCTCAGTTCTACAACAGGAGTTGTTTCAAAGTACCTCATAACTGGGAATTCTTGTGGTATCTGAGAAGGCACTTTTTGGTCACTATTGCATCACATAAGCTCTAATGCTTTAAATGGCATGCAAAGCATGTGCCAGTCAGATTTGGGGAAAATTCTGAATAGGTAAATTTGCCTAGCACTGTGACATAAAAATCTATTAAATTAGTTCTATGTCTGCTTGCAGTCTAATAATATCAAAGAGGTGCAGAATTCAGTGCAGCCCCTAACATATTTTACTTTTCAAATGGTCCTACAATGCAGTAGAAAACGCGTGCATTAGAAAGAAATAAAAAGTTATTTTAGGCCACTTCATTTAAAACATTATGGACAAAGATTGAAGTGATGACAGACAAGATAACATGCTATTTCCTTGAGGTGATCCTGTAAAAGCACACAATCTATAAATGACCTTTATGTGCAAACATATTAAAACACTCCTCTTACAAAATACATTTCTATAATGTTAGCATATTTTTAGAAGTCCTCTTAGTCATATATAAATGCACCCCAAAGGGATTTAATTTAGACTGCAATTAATTTTCATCTCCCCTACACAGCAAGTAAAATGGTATTAAAAAGCTCCAAAATGAAAAAGGAAGGATTTTAATGTTAGCACAGATGTCGGACAGTCATCATGCAAAGCAAGTCAGCAGAGAATATGACCTATTTGATACTCTTTTCCTTGCACATTGTTATAAATCAGGAGTAACTCCATTGAACTCCAGCTTATTATAGTGACGAAAATAAGATCTAAGCTGAAGAATAAGAGCCTTGATTAATCTTGAGAAGTTTTCTCTTTTCATTTGAAATTCTTAGCTGCCTTCAACATCACGCTTCCTTCAATAGATTTGCCTCATTTGGTTTGCATTGGTCATGCTGCTTTGCATCAGTCTCAGAAGGTGGTTTTCAACAGCAATATTCTTTGTATTGTAGATGCTGTAAAGGGTTTACAGTGCATTTCCATATGTTCGTAAGAGAGGCAAAAGTTACTTCATGCCATAGCAGCAGCAGAATTAATAGTTCGAGAGCTAAATGACTTTTAATGGGTGCCTGTCATTCTCTACAATTTGTAACAAAAACCCTCCAGAACAAAGAAAAAAATAGGTGGAGAAATGTAGTGCTACAGAACTTTCCGCTAGATTACTGACATTTAAGATAAATGCTTTCCCAGTGCTATTTTCCGAGTCTTATTTCTGTTCCAAATATTAACCCTTGAATGTCCAGTTTCTGGTTTCCTGTGAATGGGAATATATTGTATTGAGTCAGACACTTCATTAATGCCTACTCCCCAGTATGATTCTGGAAAATGTTGCCAGATCTCCAATTCATCTTGCTCCAGAGAAAAGAGTTTTTGACTAGGCAGTTGCATGTCAAAGCAATTGATCCTGATAATGCTAATAAATTAGCATTTAAGGAATGTCACCTGATTGCTTAAGCTATGAACAGAAATTCTCCACTACATCAAAACTGGCACATGAACTAAGGTAGAGCTTGATTTTAGCTTAGTTAAATCATCAAGGCCATGATCTCTCTGAACAGTATATTTGCTTGTTGTCTATTTCACATCCTTGCTCTACAGCCAAGAAAACAGGGTTTCCTTCACAGGAGCTGTTAAAAGAAGAATGTTTAAGAAATATTACCTCTTCTCTAAGAAAAACCTCTAGTGAGAGGTATAGGCCTGAACTCAAATTTGGTCCATTATTGTGCTTCTTGGGCTATAACCTATCACAATGCAAAGCAAAAGTCAGAAGCCCACTCGTAGTGGTACAAATGACTACAGAACATGAGATGCACCAGCATTAATGCTCTGCATTTTCATTATTTGTACAAAACGTATTGCTTCAATATTTTTACAGGCAAGCCTGTCACTTGTAAATTTGGCTGAAATACTGACACATGCAGGAGATACCTGAAACTTCTCACTCAGCATATGGTTTAAATGCTGACATACATCCCACCTACATAATACACATACAAACATAGCATACACCCTAGGAGCATCTTCAAGCCCTGATTCTCAAGGTAGGTCTTCTTTCTGACAATAAGAACAAAACTAGCAAGGAACTGTCTGTGCCTTCTCTGCAGGCTTCCAGATCAGACACCTAACGCGTGATGTATGCAGCCTCTAAAAAATTTCTCCAGCTGCCGAGCCTAAGAGTTTAAATAGAAGAAGTGGAAAACCCATGACTAAAGCCTCAGGTCGCTTTCAAACCTTTCTGTGCAACTAAAAGAATGTGTTATTTGACTGCAAAACTGCCAGCAATTTGGCTAGAAAGAAGGACAACAAATGCTCTAAGAGCTGGTAACTTTGAGCTCATTAAAGAAGACAAAGAAATGCTGCAAGACTTCAAGCCGATCTTCAAAGTGTATGCTCCATGTATACTCAAGGACAGAGCCTATTTCTTCATCTGCAGAAGGTAAGGTAAAGCTGTGCTGTTCTGCCTTATTCTGTATCAGTGTTTGAACAATTCGGGCTTTAAGCTTTACAAAACAGGGGCCAGTTACCTATATTTTGGGTGCATATATACAGCAAGCAATCATGCAAACTAAATAAACGTTTTCAGATGCTCAGGGATGTATGGTCTCTTTAAAGCTAGGGATTAGCTGTTCAGGTGCTGTTATCATGAAAGACAAAGCCTCGAACACCAAACTTTACTCCTGTGGTAAAACTCTGAATAACCAAATTCTTTCTTAATAGAAAAAAAAAGCACACAGTAGCTGCAATGTTAAGGAACTCCTTGTTTTGATAAGAAAAAAATGGCCCTTTTACAATATCTGATGGAAGGTTTTCAATGAGGATTTCAGTTCTGATTTTAAGTTACCTATGCAGTAGAAATGTAATGCTTTGGCATTACTCACTCTCAGTGGCACTTCATAATGATTTCAGCAACACTGGGATTTTCTGCGACTCTAGATAGGAAGCCTTCTCCTAGACTGTATCTCCATACACCTACCACCAGGTGACATTGAAAGTTTCGAGCCTGATGACTCCAATGTTCACTTCTTTTGCCAATAAAATGCACTATTAAAAACCTCACATTCTAGCACTTCTTTTTCCCTGAATCTGCAGTAGAACTGAGAATGTACAAATTTTTATGTTCAAAAAATACTGCCTGGTGGTTTGTGCACACTCACACAATGCATCGCCAATAACAACAGGTTGAATTCGTTTTTTGAAGTGCAATGAAAGAGTCTTTTGGAAGTTCATTTTGTGTGTCCACAGGCATTATGTATTGCACAAAAGATTCTCAAAATAACAAGTCCCTACTAACATAACAGACATGGAAAATTCAGGAAATCGCAACTGAAATAAGTCAATACAAATGGGCACGAGATAAAATAAGTCCTCATAAATATTTTTAAACCCCTAATTCCAAGTGTGATACAAGCTGTGCTTATTATTTTAAATCAATAGAAAGAGAAGAGGAAGGACACTGGAGCATAAGGTACAAGGAAACATCGCTTCCATTAAAAAAATACCAAAAAACTGAATAATGGCATATGATGAAAAAAGGAACTAAAAATGTTAAATATCTGCTCCTTCAAAATAGAACACCCAGCATAAGAATTCTTTAATCACATGCTATGTCTACTAAAGAAGGAATGTTTTGGCTTCAGTTTCAATGGCCTGCCTCTGTAGTAGATTCTCTCGCTTAGACGTTTTGCCAACGACATTTTATGCAGAGAAAAATCTTCCAGATACACTACAATAGAGCAGGCTCAATGTGCAAAGTGTGTTTCTTAGTTCAGATGGAAACTGCTTTAACTAAACTATCACTAAATTCAAATTAAATATCACTAATTATCAAATTAAACAGTAACTCCAAAAATGAAGGTCCAGATAAAACCAGATTTTTTCAAGCCTTCTTGTACTGTTGCTCCGCAAGTGAAGTGCAGCAATCATTCATCTGATTTTGTTTATTTCAGTTGCAGTTCAATAGAGAAACTTTATCCATACAGCTGTTTTTGGTGAACAGACTGAAAAACACCTGGCTTTCCCACTTTCTACCTCCTGATTGCTATTATTTTTGTACTTACACAGCAGTCTGATATAAATCTCAACCTATGATATAAAAGCAAAACCATTCTGTCTCTCTTGTGATATCAGAAGGGTACATGCTCCCTCATTCAAGAGTTCAGAGCAATTTCTATGGCTTTCAGGTATTAGTCACCACAGGACTGGGACAGAAAACTGCATCACCACTCAACAGAACCGTAGGAGGGAAGAACATTCAAAGATGAATCTGCACCCTCCCTGCCAGTTTCCTTTAATGTGATCTTAAACTCTGCATCCCTCTCCACTCCTGACATTCCTGTAACTCTGGTCAAAGAGATTAGTTGCACTAAGGAAGCAGTAAACTAATCCAGCAAAGAGGAAAAGTCTACATGTAGCGGTCAAAGATGGGCTGCCTTCTGGTCACAGAGAAGTCAAGTAGAGTGAGGGGTAGAATAAGGTCTGTAACATGGCTGAGTTAGAGCTGCAATTCAGGGATAAAGTGCTAAAGTGCTAGAGTTCTCGGGGCTTTGAGACTGTCCTCACTAAGAAAACACTGGTCATCATGAGTCAGCTTCACATAATCTCTGCCCTGCCTTACAAAGTTAGTAACACATTAGGATGCTTGGTGCAAAAGGATTTAGGAGGATGTAGGTATGTTAGCTTATCTGACTCCTCTGCTGAAAGTATGAAGACAGACTTTCCTAAATCCAACTTCTGAAAGCTCTTCATCCAACCACCCACAATGACACAAAAGAACATCCCATATCATATGACATACAGTTATATGGTCATGAAAATGAACATCATCTCTGGTAAGTGACTGTGAACACAGGTCACAGTATTATCAGGAACAAAACCAACATAATATCTAGATGGCTCTCATTTTGCCTACTCCTTCATCTGCCCCCAAGCAAAGCAGCTCTCCTCCCTCTTGACATCTTTCCTTTAGGGCTGCCGCATCCTTTATCTTTTCCTGGCAATGATTCCTTTCCTTTCAGACTACTGCTGCTGCTGCACTCATCTTAAAGTGACAATTTGGTAGCACATAACCCATGACTATCAGCAGCAAGTATTCAGTACAGTTATCATGAATCTCTGAAAGAAACGGGTACCATGGAAGCTATGGCGCAGAACTGCCCCAGCAGTACTCTAGTTTCTTTCCTTCTGCCTTCTTTCCTTCTAGCAGGACCAGTGTAGTTGTCATGTTAATCACCTTATTATCAATGGCAGTAACAAAATTGAATTGAACCATCAGTAAAGGAACATAGAAAATGCACAAAATCAATCATACAAAATCTCCCTGAAGCTTAATTTAATGTCCCTAGACCAGATATTACGCTTTTGCTTATGAATTATATATTAAATAAGTTTCATTTATACAGAAGCATCTCTGTACTACACACATCCCCAATCAGCAATTATCATCTACTTCTGCAAGTCAAACATTTGGGAAATTAGTCTCTAGGATATTGTGCCTTAGCAACAGTGGAAACTGCAGTTGTGGAAAACAGCTGAGTAGCTCCAGGTGCCATTCTCCTTTCAGAACTCCTGAATGCAAGATATCCTCAGATAATTTCCAAGATAAGTCATGAAATCCTGATTTTCAAAATCATTTGACTCAGATCGTTCCACTCAACTGAAATGAGATTCTCCTGTAATCTTGAATCTACTCTGGGTAATTCCTTTGGATTAGGATCCTGGGCTTTGATCCTGCAAACCTGTGATTAGTTTACACATATAAATAACCCCATTAAAATCAGCCTTCTCTTGTCTATTTGAAGGAATGCTTCTGTGTGCATAGGTTCGTTATGAAGAGCAGATTTGTTATGTGGGCCAGTTTTAATTAGGAGATGAGGTCAAGGATCATAGCTATATAACCTTCAAGTGAGAAACGATGAAAACGTTTCATTTGCATGAAGAAGTTTAAGATCACCCAGATTCCTGTGTTTTGGACTAATGGCCTTGGATATTTCTGCATGATAGATAAGTCTCAACACCATGCTTTTTCTGTCTTACCTTGACATTTTTTGAAGTATCTAAAATCAGAGCTGCAATTTGCCAGTTTCTCACTCGAACTCTACCTAATCGCTCAGCTTGCGCTGTTTGAGCAGTAAGAGAAACACAATTGCTTAATGCACAGTAAAGCCTGCTGCTGTTCTATTTATTGGAACACCAAAGGGAATCCCTCAGGCATCTGAAGACGGGGTAGGACAAGGCTGCTTAAAATAACGATCTTATTTTAAACATGAACTACAGATTGCACAGTTCTTTCTTCATAGCAAATCAAGTGGGGGAGCTGAGTCATATGACTGTATCCACATATTTTGGGAATACAGTCATGTGGGTTAAGAGGCACAGAACCTAAACAAAGTCACCCAAGAAACACATTAATGTTACCACAAACAAATGGATGTTTAAATTAGAATGAGTCCTCCATAATGTCTTTGCCTTGTTACTCTGAGAATTGATGAAGCACTGCATACATCCCATCTATAACAGTCACCTTCCACTTTCTCCTTGTTAGGAACTGTTCAGCACCCATGGAGTTGAAAGGGTTTATGTCTTATAAAAACAACAGACAAGCTATATTTCATGAGGACTGTACAGTGTAAACACAAGTGTTTGTAGCTAAATTTCCATGGTAACAGCAAAAAAAAAAAAAATTGGTCATAATATTCTCAGAGCTTGCTATCCATTCTTCTTTAGACTACCTGGAGTAACTCCTATTGCTTTTCACTAGTGCAAAGCTGCAGAAATATTTTTAGCTCTAGTAATTTAATTTCATATTTAAGTCAATCTGAAAATGAGTTGACTTTGAGTTTGCTGAAAGATGTCAGGGAAAGATTTCACTGATTTGATTTCACTCATTATGGAGAAATTACACCATTTAACAACAAGAAAATGTCCAGAAACGCTAGAAGAATTCCATTATTTCATTTCCATTTCATTATTACTATTCTGAATTTGATTTAAAAAAATGCTGCTGTCTGTGGAACTGTGAAAGCTTGCAGTATTTCATCTATAATCTGAATAATATCATAATTATACATTCAAAGGATCTCAAAGCAGATTGAAAAAATTACTCCTGCAAGTCCTGCAGTGTTGCAGGAAGCAGGCATAATTCAATGTATTTTACAATAACTGAGAAAGGGGTTAGTGATGGCTGTGAATTTACATATTAATCTAGAAATCCAGTCAAACTCAACAGAAACTGGTTTTCTCTTGAGTTCTAGTCTGCCTACTGATAGGTAGAATGAGCCAGGCAAAACACAAACTTCAGCCCAGCATTTCTTGATTCCCAGACAACTTATACAGCCACTGCACCATATCTCGACATTTTTTGATAACACAAGTTAGAAACCTTCTAGTGGCAAAGCATGGTCTTCAACCACAACTACTTTTAAAAGCAGGCAGCGTATTGCCACTAGATGTAAGAACAATGCTGCCTTCTTCAATTGCATCCTAAGGTCTGTTGCTTTTTTAAAATGAATTGACAAAAAGGATTAAACTCTTTCCATAAGAAAAAGTTCTGGGCAGGTAGCAAAGGAGACAAACACATACCCTCTCCCCATTGTGCCTGGACAGTACTCCAAGAAGATGACTTCTACACCTACTTATTCTTAATATCAATCTGTGGCTGCCAGCAAAAATTTAAATCTGATGGTTTTTCAGAGACCCTTGCTGCCTGAGAATGAACAGATCGTTATCCATATTTTCATGTCAATATTTTACCCATGATTCCAGGTTCAGTGGCCAAGTTGACAGGTCCATTACTACTTGAAGGACAGCTCTCCCAAGGGCCTTTTTCCAATGGATCCAGCTGGAAACATTTATACAACAGTAGAGATGGGCAGAGAAAAGCAGAGGTAAGCATAAATACAGTGAATAATCAGCCTGAAGTAGCAGTATGGTTTTTTCAACTACTGTTTAGAAAATTTGAGTACAGAGATGACTTTGTTAATATGTATTAAGAAAATTTAACATATAAAATAAGATTCCTAAAGATAAGGCCAGAGGACAAAATCTTTTGATTGCTAATAACTTGGTTTCACAACTCTAAGATTTATGTCCCTGAATGACACATTGCCACTCTTAATGGACAGCTTCTGCAGCATTTCTGGACAGTGTGAAAATGCTATTGTCTCTTCTAGAGGAAGATGGACTAGATAAAGTGATATGATCAAAATCATACAGGCAGCCTGTGACTAATCTAGGATTACACTCTGTTAAGTGCCTTACCCATTAAACTCCTTCCTTAAAGATTCAGCTCCTGATAGCAATCACATAAGTGCAGTTCTACTGAAGCCATAAGGACTGTACTAGAATAAGAGAAGAACTTGACTCTCAACAAGAGAAAGCGAACTTTCAAATAAGCCTGAATCAGGCCTTAGCTTTGATTTGAATTGAAACATTAGCTCCCTAGATTTTTACATCAGTATTATATACTTCTTGCAGAGTAGTTTCTATGGGACCAAATCTTATCTTTCACTTTATGTTTCCCAAAAATACCACAGAAATCAACACTAATTTACTTGAAACCAATCAGTATGAAAACCTCAGCCTCTGGCCCTGTAAGAACTGGGGCTAGAAGTTGCTCTGCTGGGCCCTCAGAAATAATGGTAAGCACAGAAAGCAGTTGGGACACTCCTACAGCAAGGTGGGGCCTGACAGCAACATTGATATTAAACAAAATTGTGCTTTAAATACCCTTCCGTGCCCTCTTGAACTTGATCTAACAATCTACCTACCCCTAACTGTCACTATGAAGAAGGAATACTCAGTCAAATAGACAGACATTCAGTACAGGTCTTCTTGTCTACACTCTCTTGGATTTTTTAGATGCCTTACTATGATGCAACTGTCCCACTTTTTGAAGGAGACAGAACACACTTTACTGATGTTTCAGTGATGTTGGAACATGTGATCCTTGATATTTATAGAAAGAGCCCTGGGACTTCCATATATCAGGAAAGCCTGCAAGGTGCCATCTGGGATTCTGAAGTCTATTTCATGTCAGTAATACACTTTATCTTCAGGGTTTAGATTTTTCTCTCTGGAATACAAAAAGCCAAGAATAGTGCAAGCAATGAATGCATTTGAGGATCTCTATAGAAATAATTTCCCTTTTAAAGTACTGTAATTTGATGCATGAACAATACTTGTCATGAGAGCTTATAAATAGAAAGTAATTTTAGCCAAATTTGTAGTCCACCTTATGGCAGAATTTCACAGCTTCTGGCTAAGACTGAAGCCTTAGCATGTTTTGGTGATGCTACTTTTCCTAACTAGATAGGCTAGCAGTTCAGCAGTTTGGAGTTAGCTACCAGCACAGTCCACATGCTTCATGAAGCAGATAAAGTTAAGTTTATATTGACCATTCTAGCTCAAGACACAGGCAGTAGAGATAAAAAAGGAAGAAGTTTTATCAATTAGCTGTCCACAGTCAGATTTTCTCTCCTTGTCTTCATTGTTCTGCTAATAAAATATGCTTTGCATAAGCAATAAAAAAATATTGAAAAAAGAACTGAAAAAGCACTGAAAACTTCTATGTAACAAGTTACATAGTCTGTGCAGCTTACAGAACATTAATAACAATAGTTATTAGTGATTTCTGCATGTGTGACTGAAAGCAGATACTCATATGCATTGCTTTGTGCCTTTAAACTTTTACTGGGGTAAATTTCTTTGTTCTTTTGTTTGTCTAGCAGTACAATGTTTGCTGCTTTAGCACGTGAGCCATCTGTGTAGATTTGCAAGCATATTTGCCCATTCCTGAACGGAGCTATGTTTGAAGCATGGTCAAGAGCCTGTTTGTATAATTTGTTCACCAAGTCACTGAGTCACAGAATGGTTGACCAACTCAAGATGTTAAAAAAGAAGCAGAATGAACACTCCCGGATCATGAAATTATTCTAAATACCACATGCAGACAGACACGTTCACATTCAGATTGTGCTGGGAAGAAATCGCTGCTATCTTTTTAAAACCTCTCTTTCAATCAGATCACGTTTCTACTCTACCTCTAGGATAGGATATAATTATAAATCAATGGGTAAAGTTATAATCAATTAGATATCAAAAGAATTGCAGTAACACAAGAATTGAGCATGCTTACTTGGGTGTTTACATACCCATAAGAATACCACGTGGCCCCTGAAGCTTGCAGAACAACCCAGAGTTTTGACTCACTCTTCCATACATGACAAGGTTCTCCTTGATTACTGCAAAATTATTTTTTTAAGATACGATTTGTTTAGGTTAGAAAAATGCTCTGATGAATTAAGCCTAACTAACTTGAATTAGACTGACAACATTTTTATTGAAATCTCAATGTTAGTTTTTAAAATACGACATGAGATCTTTATGGTGAGATAAACAGCAGAAAACATAGAAGTGATTCCAGGCATCCTTGGTAATTGGCCACCAAATAAGATGTTGTCATTCTTATTATAGAAGGTGCAATGTTTGATCTCAGAGAGGACAGATTAACATGCCAGACTTGGAAACTTTACTCTAATAGCTAGTTGTCAAAGGAGTGCTGACACCTTGGAGAACTGCACCCTGGAGTATTGAATAATGTTCAGTTACTCTACAATGTGATCACTTCCATATGTAGACAGCCATGACAAAGGTTAAGGGTAGAGCTAACTTTGTTCCTACTACACTCAGTGATAAAAATTTCACTAACTAACTTCACCAGGAGAAGAATCTTGCCAATTGCAGTCTGATACTTTGTCACGAAGATTACTTCATTGTTTTGAAATCTAACTGCACTTCCATAAATCATGTGAAGAGTGGTGGATGTGCAGCATAGGATATTTGTTAACCTCAGATAAATAATATTAGTTCTACGCAAAAATACTTGTCTCATCCCTTCCTTCTCTCCCTACTCTGCTTTTTATTTCTTGAATTCATGTGGTGAATTTATCCTAAATTTTTACTCTAGGATTACTAAGACATGAATACTGTATGTATTTATAAAGCTCACGGCAGTATTGGGCTTTGACTGCTTAATCTAGGTAATACAATAATGGTACTAAAAGAATAGTAAATTCACTAATTCTAGAGTAAAAACTGGGGGAAACTTTCTGAAGTCTAAATGACTCACAGATCAGTCCCATGAGCTTCTGTATGCAAAGGTACCACAGGATTTTTGTCAGGGAAGAAGTCATATGAAGCTTGCGAACCAACTGGTTAAAATAGGCTTAGATTAATAGGATATAACACTCTGCAGACACAATTCATATAGGAGGATAGAATTCCGCCCCCCCCCCCCCCCCCCCCAAAAAAAAAACAAAAAAAAACAACCTGTGATATATATAAAAGGTTCTAAGTTACACTAGGGTTGCGAAGTCTATTTTTTACTTAGGATAATTCACAGGTTAAAGTTCTAGAAGAGATTTATCAGTTAAAATTAGCTTCTAAATCTAAACCTCTAAATTTAAACCTCTAAGTTTAACCTCTAAGCTAAAACCTCTGGGTTAGATAATAATTTCCATTAGAAATAACCCAGACTAACTATGAATTTTCTAGTGTCATTCTGGATTTCTCTTGGAATGGAAAACCAAATCTCACTATTCCTATTTTGACCTCAGACATGAGACTAATTCTGCTAATAAATAATAGGATAGTGGTAGTTCCTGTCATATGTGGAAATAAGAATACTACTTCTAACAGCAGACACCTGGAAAAACAATAGGAACTTCCACGTTTGTTTTTTTTTTTATTGCATTTTCATCCATAAATCTCTGTCTATGGTTTGCTTTTGTTGTGCCTTCCTCTGTTGTGGTACTATATGACAAGGTAAATGGCATTCGTACTGAGTTGTCTTAATGTAATGCAATCTGGCAAATTCTGAATGATATGCCCAGATATTTACCAATCTATGGACTAATCTTGTCCAGCACGCTCACTTTTTAATAATGTATGATTTAAGATTATTTACAGACAATCCAGCTGTGTCTGCTCCATTAATCTGGAATTCCTTTCTTCTGAATATTTGAGGTAACCAGTGTTTATGAAAATATCTTACTGACTGTTCTGAGCTTTGCTTTCACAGTTATGACTTTTTTTCTTGTCTGTAGGGCAAAATACACAAATCCTTCCGTGGTTAAAAAACCCCACCACCAACAAAAACAATGAGGAAAGAGGACTTTACTCTGACTGTAACACAAACATTGGGCATAGTCACCACTGTATCCTCACCTGGGGTGTGCTGTTTTAAATTTACTTCTGTAGAACTCACCTTTGGTGTTCTTATTTGGCTCACAAGATTACTTCACAAGACAGACAGCTCATTTTTCTGCTGTGAAATCAAAGCCCACGAGATTTTTCTACTTGTCCTGCACTTTAAATATATACGTACACCTTATCTAACATCTCATGAAGAGTATTTGAAAAAAAAAAAAAAATCTGAAACAAAAAGCAGTATCACTTTTTAAATTCCTTTTCCTACATTTTTATAGGTCTGGAAAAAAAAAAAAATAAAAAAAAAAAAATTCAGAGCAAATGGACAGCAGATTACCAAAGATCCAAAGGCAAAATCAGTTGAAAACTACTTTCAATTTCTCTATCAATCCTTCTGGAATAACCATTTACTAAAGCATTTCCCTCCTATATTGCAGTGCCAGTACCAGGTTTGTTAATGGTTATTTGTAACTTAACTTAATAGCACCTATTAACCAGCTCCTCAGGACATTGTATCAGTACTTTGTAAAGATAGGGTTGCAGAGTCCTTGCTCCATGCAACTTACATTCCAGTAATTCTGTTTCAGTAGGGTGAATCAGATACTGTGATGTAACAGAATCTTACTTCATAGATATACAAGAACTGGATGAAGATCCAGGTCCGAACTCCATTCCCTAACAGCACCTAGAACATTTCCACTTCTATACTGCTGTTTTCTGCCATCACTGCCAAACACTACTATTTTCCATGGAGCTGAAACAGTATTTAAAGAAAACATTCAGTTCATTGTAATTTAGTTTCCAATTAACATCATAAAAGTAATTTTTTTGGGGGGTGGGAGGGGTGTCTGGAAAAGATTACCACAATGTAATATAAAGCTGCCGAAGAGATGAGAAGATACAAACATTTAAAATAAATAAATAAATTTTCTCCTTCCTAACATAGAACCTTAAGCTCCTGGAAATTAGTGTTCACTCTTTCTCTTGACTTTAATCAAGTAATTTGGCTGTAATTGAAGTAGCAACTGACATTACACAGTAAGTATACAATTAAGTCATTGCACTTGTAAAAATAACATCTATTATTTCTAGTCATCTTCATTAGGATAAGATGGGGCTGTCAAGATGCGGTTTTGCACTTCTCTTTGGCTAACCTGTTTCCCACACTCATAGGAATCCTGTTTGGTAAGGGCTGTAAAATGCACTATATAGATCCATTTTTCTTCAGTTTTAAGAGTCAACAACAGAGGTTGTTAAAACACTGGATTTTGTCCTTGGATTATATGAGTCACTAATAAAGGCAATGAAGATGAGAGATGATCCTTTAGTAATTGTATAATGCAGTACATCCTTATTGGTTTACCATCTCTGTAAACCAGTCTTAGATTTCTACTGACGTCAATGAAAGAGTAAAACCTGGGCTTTTTAGTGTTATCAAGGAAAGTGCTAATACTCTTGAGCAGAGAGCCACATAAGTGATTATATCCTTTTGGGGGGGCAACAAAACTTCATATTTTTTTTGTCACTGCCTATCACTTACAAGAGTGTTTTGCTCTTGATGAAAGTGGCACAAGGTAAAGCAGAATATTAAAAACTAGGTACTTAGAGAGTTGTCAGTCAGCAAGCTCATAAACAGAGATTTGGACAAGGCTGGCTATTATCCACAAACATCAATGTTAGTATAAACTGTCCAAAACAGATGGAAGATGTTAACTCAGAATCAGACTTTGTAATGTTTTGTTTTAATGTGGAGAGTTTAAACAGACTTTTATCCAATTGTCAGATTACAAAAATGATGCACTTTATATTACCATCTGAAGGACTTTGTCCTTAACAAGTAGGACCTTTTATATCCCAGCACAGATTGGAAATACTCTGCACAGAAGCAAGAGAAGTATGGTAAAATTATATTTGAGGGATGCATGTTGAATCCCATGTTGAAACCCATCTTTGCCTAATGGTTTTGCTCCCTCAGGAACATGTACTCTTCAAAGCCCTTAACAGTGGGGGGCTACCTATATTTCTGGGGCTCTCCTGGCTTTATTCGCTGCTCAAGTGGAGCGCAGGTGCCATTTACTGGTTGCCATCTTCTCCTAGGAACTCTCCCTTTCACACAGTGGATGTGTCTGGAGAATGGGAAGCAACACCATGCAGATCATCAGGTACAAAAGCATCAAGACAAAGCAGTAGTTGAGAGCACACCGGCAGATTGTATTTTCATGCACTCTAAACCTTGATACACTGAATCTAAAAGGGCTAAACACGCTGTCTTTGGGAGCTATGCGGCCCGGCAAGAAAACTTGGAAACAGAGGGAAAAGACTAAACAAAACTTAGAAATAATGCAGCAGTAATGGTGACCCAGAAAACACTGGTTTAGAATTAGGCAGATTTCTGAATGCAATTTAGCTAACTAGATCTCACATTCTAAAGAACAAAGTAATAGCATACTCCCAAACTAAACTAATTTGACCTTACTCAGCTTTGGTCTCACACTCTGTTTAACTCCCCTGAGCTCACTGAACTTTGCTCAGATTTGTAAAGTTTAGTACTGGAGGAACAAACTCTTAACTTACTAAGAGAAAGAGACAGTCCACTTCCTCCCATTGATCAACATATCAGTTACACATCCAGGAGGATTTTCTTTTCACCCCAGTGAAACCTTGCATGTAGATCTGAGCCGTGCCCTGCTACATTTGTTGGCCCACAATGGACAGCTTGAAAAGCACTGCTAAAAATGAAACAGCAGGTTCTTGCAAAATAGTCCAGTATATTTGACAGCTAAAGTACAAGAAAGAGTAGTGATTCTTTTTACATACATAACAGAATGGGATATGGAAAGAGCTACAAATAAGAAGAGCAAACATCAAGAAGCAAAAGAAAAAGCATTAAGGAATGGGCTCGTATTCAGACAGATTTAAGACATGGTTTGGCCAAATAATAAAAAACGTCACTTGATCTCACTTTTAAGCGCTATTTCTGAGAAATTTAATGAAAAAATATCAAATTTAATCAAAGAAACACATTTTCAAGTGCTGGATATGCCCTAAAACAAAACAAAAACCATATTAAAAAATAAAAATAAAAACAACCTATGAGGTTTGGCTTTGAAACCTCAAGCTCTTCCTTCAGAAAATCAAATAACAAAACTGACAGCTGTCAACAGTTTTAATGCAAATTTATTGGTGACCACATGTTATAACAAGTGGATGCTGGCTGAGATCTGCTAGCTTACATTACTTGGTCATTAATATTCCTATACAAAACAGTACATGTAGTTTATCAACTCTTTGAAAGTTTCAGCAATGTAACGAGAGATAGAAAAATAAAAGACAGCCAAATCCAAAACATTCTTCATGAAACACAGCCCTTGTAAGAGCAGGAACTCTTATTCTGATCTTTCTCTACAAGCTGGGCTCCTGGAAGTGGCTGCTGTGGTATACTTTAGTCTTCTCTTTTCATGACAGAGCCAGATGAGTATCTTAAGAAGTCAAAAGCAAACAACCTTCAGAAGCTCCTAATTTTGAACTAAAAATTGGCAATTTCTACACATGCCAGATTCCATAGCTCCCCCCAAACAAGTATCCAGCAGACAAATTTCCTATTAAAGCAAAAATATGATTATGTGGCATTTTCAAACAGACCATTTGACAAAGAACAACCGTGAAACAACTCAGGGCTATTCTGACTGTCTCAGCAAGGAGTAAGAAGAGCTGTTAGAGAAAAGCTGGATATGATGTTCACTAAAGACCTTAATCTGGCATTAGTATTTACATAGAAAAAGACATTAGATTAACCTATCAGGAAACAAAGAGCTGGGGTTAGCAGTACAGACTGCTCAGGTTACCATTCCTGACATACTCCATACTTCATTAGTAAGGTAAGAGTCTGTCCCTAAAAACATTCTGAAGGAACTGCAGTTTTAAGGGATCCATGAAGACATTTTCTCTATTTTGGTGGGCTTTCTCCTAGGAAAGCTCTATGGAAGGGAAAAAAAAAAAAAAAAAAGAGGCAGAATGGCAAAAGCACCTAGATGAGAAGTTCTTAACAGCATCCCTGAACTGAGAGTAAAAAAAAGCCACCAACAACAAACAAGCAAACAAAGTATGCACACACACACACACACACAAACAAACAAACAAACAAACAAAAAAACATTCATGAGCATTTAGACTTCCTGGGTAAGAAAGGTTTGAAAGACCACCTATTTTCCTTAGCATAATCCAATGCTCAGAACATGGGGTATTTATCCAGGCATAATACCAGCCCCTGCAGGCTTCATCTGAAGAAGAATATGAAACAAAGGTAGGAGGGAGACTGTAGAACTCAGCCCAGGCTGACCTCTGTTTCTGTGCAATCTAATCTGAGGAAAAAAATTTCAAGGACCATCACAAATATTCTTTTGTTTCTTTAAATTGGATCAGTGCATCCTGATCAGCAACAATCAAAGAAACCCTGAGCTGAAACACACAGATTTTTCTGACCCTCGTTCCAATCTCACACAAATTAACACTCTTCTGAGCCACATTATGTTGTTATCATCCTGTCAACGATGACACGTCCATACATTTTCTTTCTTAATTATACACTTACATAGTTCACTGACCACATAAATATAATAGCCATGAACTATAAGAAAAACTAATTGAGATATAATTTTGTTCAAAAGGACACGTGGACTTTTTTCCCTAATTATGCTGGAGAGCCTGCCAAATTAACACATGAAAAATGACTATTTAACAGTATACTAATGCTACCATTTCAGGTGAGATTACAAAAGAAAACATGTCGAAGTTTGGCTAATGCACAAGTCATTCATGGTCAGCTTTTAAAACATATATTTTGACAGCACAGCAGACTGGTATTTTTATTCAGGACCCAAAATGCACTTTGCAGCATGTTTAAGGACACCCAGGGTAAGAGTGAGAATGTTGCCCATACTGTGAATATATGAGTCTGATTAAAAAGGAGGCAGTAAGTTAACAATAGATGCTTCAGCACTGTGCCAGCAAGCACACAGGCGTTAATGAGCTAGTGCATGATCTCTTTCAAAACAGTTGACAATTCAGATTATTTTCTATTTGCCTTGGTAACGTGTACCCAAACATTAACACAAGAACACCGACTAAATACGATATTTTTTAAAGCAAATAATCACTGGTTAATAGGACAGAACATAAAGGAATAATGCACAAATGCACATAGGAACTTAAAAAAATATATAACCTAGATTTGTATTTTCTGCTAACACTTACAGTGCATCCTTTTCTGTAAATTTTAGCACGTCTTTAACCTACTATGGTAACTTCCAGAAGATCCGCAAGAGCCTCTCTCAGTCTCATAATAAAGTTTGTTAGCACTGACGCATCTTCTCCTATAGTGGTTTTTTTCAGGTCCTTCATTTTCAAGCCTCCTAATTCAACTTCCTACTGCCTAAGGCACTGCATTATTCTTCTCTACCATTACAGATAACCAGGACACCTAAGCTTCAGGTAAAAGCAGCAGGCATTCCTCCCACACAATACAGCTACCTGCCATGATGGAGCGAGCTATCCTTGAACCTTACAGTCATTCCTCAGTAAAAAAGAATCCAAAAATCAAAAAGTTATTTAAACAACTTGATTATTTGCAGATGAAAAATTTAAATCACATATTACACAGAACAATCCAGTTCTCAAGCATCACGATACACAGATTGCAATGTTGAATCTTTCAAAAGCTAAGATATTTTAAAATATCAAAATTAAAAACAACAACCAAAACCTTTCTTCTGCCCTGACAGTACAGTAACCAAGTCTTCTTCCAATGCTCCCTGTCCCCCTGCACCAAATGTTCATTCACGGCTCCAAAGCAGGAATTTAAGCAAGCCCTAACCAATATTTCCTATAAAGAAGGAACCAAACATTACCTAGATTTGCACCTGAAAATGACAGTAAAGATGAAAACAGAAACTAGAAATTAACTGCTTTCTTGCAAAAATGAAATATTTTCTTATGATCAAAGCAAAATTATAAGTAGCTGAAAACCACACCTTTCAAAAGGAAAATATCAGGAAGCCCTAAGAGACAGATTCCCTTTCTATGTCTTTTTCACTACCTTTTGGCATGTCAGCCTTAGCTGATTCATGGCCCTTCATTCTAGTCAGTGAGTCCATCACATTACACTGATGACTAAGAAAATCTGAATCACTTTGTAACTATTGTGGAGTAAAAACATGTTTTGACTATAAGTGCTGGACAGATGTCTTGAAAACATCCTGGTTTGACTGGTAGAGTTTATTCACCTGTTCACTTTCCTGAAGTGAAATTAAAGTTGGCTTTTCTCACCATGAACTTGTAAATACCAGTACAGATGCAAAGCTGTGTACCAGGTCTTTTTATTTTTCACTTCTGAAAATATTAAATGAATTTCAGTATCATCCACCACTACACTTCACCTAACTTTGGAGCTGCTCCCTGAGAAGTAATCTGATTATGTGATTTGCCATTGATGGACACTACGGACAGCTTGCACTGCAGACAGCCTTAACAGGACAGTCAATCAGTGCAGGTCATTGCTCAAGATGAAGATAATAATGGAATTTTGAGTTTGCGATAGAATATAGTACCTTCCCATCCTTCCCTTTAGAACCAGCAGAGCAGAGAGCACACCAAATTCTGCAGACACACATTGTTGTAAGTGGCAAGTTGTTAAATGAGTATTCGTAAGATGAATATTGGCAAAGTTGGGCAAAAAACTTACAGATCACCTGCACACTGGGACCTGCAGAGGCAATTCTGTGGTTCAGAGCTGATACTGAAAGGACTATTAGAAGCCCATGTAGTGACTGTTTACAAAATTCTATTTTTGATTACAGCAGTGAAAATTGGCTGTAAGCTGCATGTTACAGCAGTGTAATGAAAAGAATCGACCGTTTAATGCAAAAGTCTTCTCCTGCCGTATTTTCCTTTGTTTTTAAAAATGAAGTTAGCCAATCCATAGACAAGTTAAAGAAAAAGCATTCCTTAATGTCACAACACCAAATAATTAAAAACAATATTAATGTATGTAAGAAAAGCTAAATAGCTCTTGCTAAGCTTATGGCCTTAATAGCATCCCTCTTCAAAAATGGATGCATGGTAGCCTTGTTGAATCAGCTATGCTTAAAAGTTGTCTCAGTTTTTTTGCATCAAATTGGCTGACAAACAGATAACCAAGTTAACCCAGTGTCAGAGGCATGTATTCTTCACTGTGACTTTTCTTCCTCAAAAACTATTCAGGAGTCAGCAGACATTAGGAAGCAATCTAGCTGTAAAAAATAGCAGGCTATGTCTAATGACCAGTGCTGTAAATTCAAGCACAGCAGCAGACACCAATCATTTACTGCTCCACCATGATTCACACTGCAGTGAACGTCACCGAACAATTTACCTAAAAAAACCCTCCAAGTAACTTGAATAGAACTGCTTCTTTTTCAGCCTGTCTGAATCACACATAGCTGTGATAGTAGAGGAGGAATTTACTCTTGTCATCGTGAAAGCAAGTGCTGCAACTTAAACATTCATTTCTGTCACACGTGGCTATAGAGAGCTGTCTGCAGTGGGTAAAGGTTGGCACTCAAATCACCTTCAGCCAGCAACACTGCTGGATGATAAATCACTGAATATATTTAGGAGGGTAAGGTCAACTAAATGACTATGATCACTTTTCTTTATAGACAATTACAGTGATAAGCAAATATGATGATTCATTCTTAATAAATATAAATAGTATCAAGCAGTCCAAAAGCCCAATTCTGAACAACTTCAAAATCAGGACTGGAAGTTGCTTAGCCTCTCAGAAGAGCATTTCAATAGCTTCTACAATTAAGATTAAATACTTTACCTTCAGGTTCACCAGTATCAGAGGGACTGCATTCCCAGCCTGTTTCCATCGCAACACGCTGCTCTGGGGCTGGGAACAGGCCTGTATGCAAGGGCCTAACAAATAACAGCTTCTATTACTTCTACCAAACTACAACTTTTTCTGCTTGAAAGACTAGAGATTTGAAGATAAGCAGTACATCACTCCCTCTGTTTCTTCACAGTGTCGAGCGAAACGAGTTCATGGCTCTTTTTTTGCACTAAAATTTTGTTAGTTAACTTCAGAAGTGGTTTCATAACCATACAATTCACATTTGTAATTGGAGAAATATTAACATGAATCCATGTGGTCAAAATGACTGATTGAATGAATCACTTGGAATTCATAGGCTCATATTTCTAAAGCTTCTCTTGCAATCGTCTGACCATGCTTTCTCTGCCTTTATTTACACCCTGATTTGATAAAGGGCTTTGTGGGAAGGTTTTATTATTATTATTATTATTATTATTTTATAAAGATGAAAAATGCAACGAAGTTGCACTATATTACTTCTGCTTCAAAATCTATTTTCCAGACGTCACATGATGTCATCTGAGGCATGAGTCATACATGCTGCAAGATTTCTTTTTAGCAATGTTGTAATAAGACAGCGGAGACCACATTTTCAGCTGATGCTTCTAAATCTATGCTTATAAATTGTCAGACGTTTGTGTATGTAAATAAGCATTTAGAATTAAAAAAAAAAAAAAAAAAAGCAGACATACCAAAGAAGGTCCAAAGCGGGGCTGCAAAGAGCATCACAGATAATTTCATTTAGATTACTACGTAAGTACAACACAAGAGTACATTGGAGAGTTGCTGCCTTCAAATATGCAGCACTTTACAAAGAGTTTAGTCAGAAACAGTACTTTCGACATCTTCAGTTATATATCACATTAATGTAGTATAGCACTCAAAAGCGTGCCATATTATACTAACACTAGAAGAAAGGATGTGCTTTGAAATTGTCAGTGTTGCAAGACCTTGCACAAATACACACATTTTCCTGCGGACACCAGTCCTTTCTAGATGTTCTCTTACAGGTGTGCATGCTAGCCTAACCATTGGAAGTCTATGGCTGGAACTCAGAGCATACACTATTACCACTGGACAGTGGAACTTCATCTCATATACAGTGCGTACATGTAGCAGACAGTAAGAAAGCACTTGCTTATCAGTTATCTTCCTTGCACAGACAACGTTTTTAATACATGCCAATATGCTAACAATTTAAGCTCTTTTTTTTTTTTTTTTTTTTTCAATCACTGTAGAGCATCCCACACACTTCAGATCTTTATCATTAGGTACATTTTCAGATACAAGCACTTATGAGCAAAATATGCCTTCCAGCACTTTTGAAAGCTCAGTGAGAACACATGGAGTGATTTTGCTTCTTGAAGGTCAAAATAATTAGAAGAATTTTAGGCAACTCTGTTCTCCAGTAACTTCAACGAGATAGCACCTTCGAGAGAGAAAATCTATAAAGAAATAGGATTACAGGAGAAAAGAGAACTCAAGGAGGTTTTCTGAATCATTTTTAATTGTAGATAGTACAGGTGGGTCCATTCATCCATACTGAGGAAGAGAAGAACAGTCAGAAAAAGTATCTAGAAAACGTACTGATGGAATCAGAACAAACTAGGTGAGTTGTGCTCCTAAGACTCTGGTATCCACAGCATGAAGCAAGGGTATGAAAAAGTCACATTGCTCCCTTTTCAGCAGTGGATCACATATGAATCTCACTGCAAATGCAGTACGCAGGTAGAAGTTCTTAAAACACCTCCATACAAACAATATATTGCGCAGTTTCCTTCTTTGCACACTTCTGAGAGGAAAGTAGAAAGTTATTTACCTATGCCATTTATGATGCACATCCAGAGGTAGAGTAGGATACTCACAGGAGAGCTTGCTGCTATATTCCCTTAGCCTCCCTGGTTAATCTGCATGATTAAGGACTTAGTCCACCATGATCAGATAGCTTCTGGCTATATAGTTTTTTGCAACTATGAAATAAAAGGGATATTCACAGTGAGCTTTACACTAATAGTCTAACTTGTCAGCTCTTCCTCAGCTTCCCAATGAGTCTGTGCTCCAAAACAAGATTAAGAGAAAATATTTTCCTACTTAACTCCTCAAAAGCTGAATAAAATCCAGGCACATGTCTATATATTTAGGAAAAACCCATTTTTCTACAAAACACAGATCACAACACTGAGTTCCTAGTAGCCTTATACTAAATTTGGTTCATGCCTTCCTACTTGCTGCTATTTTTGCTGTCTTACTCCACACTGTTCCCCTTGCTAAAATAAAATCTTAGGAAAAGCAGTTTTGTTAACCTGACAGCATGTACATGAAGCTATATTTTACCTTGTGCCACAAGCAAAAGCTAAGTCTGTTTTGCTGCTGAGCAGTCACCTCTGTATTTGGTAAATTACCTGCAGCTTCAGCAGAACATAGACAGTAAATTATTTTCCTGTCCTCATTTATCATCTTATCTATAATGCATGAAAAACTGTAAGAATAATGCCTGTCCAAGCCAGTACTTTTGCCCCCACACCTCCAATTTGGAGGAAGTACACTCAATGTATCTTTTTCAGACAGCATATTTTAACCAAATGCATTTTAGATACAGAAACTCTTCATATCATTTATTGGCTTAATTGCTCTGTAAATAGTCTCCCAAAACTTTTTTCTGTACTATAGACTCAAATACGATTATTGGGTGAAAAAAATGGCTCAGTACATGTTTGGAAGAAACTGCTGGCATAAAGACGATGCTTAATAACAGCAATGTTCACTTTCAGAGAAAGCCTGTAAAAGAAAAGTAAGATACTAAAGGAGCAGAAAAGGAGAAATGAAGTCAGGTTGCTTTCAGTTGCTGACCAGATCTTAGGCACATGAATAAGAGATGAGATCACAAAACTAGGAAGAAATATGAGCTGTTAAAAATGAGTCTACATAAACAGTAAATCTTGTTTGACAGGCTTAGTGAAATTTATTTAAGGGCTAAAGCAAAGGACACAGGAAGGAAAGACAGGAAATAACATCATCCACATTCATGAAGAGACACCTGTTGCCTTGCAGCCTAGTAGGCTTGTAACTGAACGTAGTCACAACACTGAGCAAATAACACTAAAAAGGGGAAAAGGAGTTATAGAAAGAGTATGGAATGGGTCATCAACTGGATCTGAACCACAGTAGTTTTGAGAACTGATATCACGTGCATCTGAGAAAGACTGTCTACAATTTATATTGTGTACTAATCTTTGCCTCTAGTCTCAAAGGGGTAAGTTGTTGTACCTGCTATCAAGGAAGTAATGGCATCTTGAATTAGAATTAAGAACAGACTGCCAGCATATTTTTTCCTGCTATTGTTAGTTACCTACAAGATCCTTTCAAGAACACTGCATTCATGTTTCTCTAGGCCCTTATTCACCAGCGAGGAAAAGGCCAAGCACTGTTACAGCACAACTGAAGGAAATTATTTCCACCCAGAGTTGCTCTGCTCTTAGCCAATCACTATCTGAACAGAGCTTCTTTGATTAAGACCTTACATCTAGTGCTACCGAAGTCCATATTGTACTACAAAATTAAGAAGGGTTGATGGATAAGTTAATTTTACTTCAACACCAGACAATAGCATACTAGTTTGCTAAACATACATGGTGTACATCTTGAGTATTGTCCGTAAGCTGAAAAAGAACAGAACTGGTACTTTTCAGATCATATTAAGTTCCTACTTTTGACTAGGCAGAGTCTGATGTCTTGGTTCTGAGTACAAAATAAGACAAAATAAAGCTTCCCCTAGAATCCTACTTCAGCGCTTACATCAAACCGAACTGTAATATGAACAGCGCTGTCTCTCAACATCACTTTTCAACACCTCCTTGCAAACGTAGCCACTGCATTAAATGGTGGGTGCCATAGGAGGTTAAAAACATGGACAGGTAGTAAACACTCAACTCAGGGCACTGTACAGAGGTTAACCTCACAAAATCTAAGCTTTCTTCTTTGATTTGCAACTCCCAGCTGCAACAGTTACATCCCTGCAAGAGGTGCCTTAAAGGGGGAATATCACTTAAGTGAGCCAGTGCATCAGATGACATCAGCGGTTTATTGACAAATCTGAACATAAAGAGGTTAGTTATATGCTGATCTCCTACACCACAGTTATGGCGTGATCTAGCAGTACCGTTCAAAGAGATCAGTGGGAAGAAAAAAAAAAAAAAAGCAAATGCAAACCTTGCCAGAAAGCACTACACTTATTTAGGGCCTGATTGGCATCAAGGACCAATAAACTTTAGTGGCAGTATGAAAATAAATTTACATGATTTCTTGTGATTTCTTCTGCTTTAGGGTCTGATAGTATTTATAAATTGTGTGAACTGGAAACAGATGAAGTCTCATGATAGTCTAATATATAATTTACCAGTTCAGTTAGTTGGTGTTTTTTTTTTTAGTTGCTAGTGCACAGCATGTTTTATGTAAGTATATATCAGTATAAGAATCTTACAGCAGTAAGACTGACTAATAACCACAGCCTCATGTTACATACCACTATCATCTCTGTAGAGACTTGAAGGCTTCAACAGTTAGATTTTCAACACACCACTTAGTATCAGCCAGTTCTAAAAAACTGACAACTGTCATTTTAAAGTTTGTTACTAGATTTACCCATCTTTTCTATGGGTTTTGAGGAGTTTGAGAACTATTGTCCTTCCTGTGAAATATTTTCCAAGCTATTTTGAATGTGAAATAAATCTTTGTACATGCAGACAGATGCAGATAGTGTATCAGCATAAACAGAATTCACCATCTAGTTGCTCCAAAGTGTTCACGTACTTCTATCAGTATCTAATAGTATCCCATGTAAGGGTTAAGCTTCCATTCTCTGAACTGAAACTTGGCTGCTAAGTATAGATTTGAGCATAATCCAAGCTCCTTCTTCAAAAATGTTAGTTCATACAGCTGACTTCGCTAAGAGGAGATGGAGATCTGTTAATGCTGAAGAAATTCTTCACTTTCTTAAAGCAACTTCGCTAACAATTTCTTTGCGACATTGCTGGTCATAGCTAAAAACACGTGGATTTTTTTATTTTTTTTTTTAAACTTTCTCCTCAGAGATATACAGGAGAGCAATGGAATGTTTAGGGAAACACTTATACACATCTTCTGTTCTATTTCAAGACTGAAGTATAAATAACTATCTCGTTGTGCATCAATTATGGTCAAAAAAGAACTAGGATGTTCTGGTCAGAATTAATGGTGACTAACAAAGACTTCCTGAGGAGGGACGTGATTTTGCTAAGCTCTGTGTAGCAGGTCTAGGTCTGATTTAGAACTGGAATTTAATCTCTGGTTTTTCAGACAAGAAGGTACTTCCAAGGAGGCATTTTGATCCCAGGCTCCTCCATGTTGTGTATTTGTCTACGTCAGGCTCCCCTGTCTTTTGAAAGAAGTGCTGCTTCAGTCTCTTTGTGGTCATGGTGATAATTTCCTTGTGTCCTAAGGACGGACAATGCATACAAAAAGACTGGAGAACTGAGGACAAGCTCACAGCAATTTCTGCATCACTGTAGGTAGTACTGGAACACTGGGTATATAACTGCCCATCAAACAAATCTTGAACCTACTTTTCTATCAGAAAAAAATACATCCCCTTATTTTATGGGTAATAACACAACCCTGCTGGTAAGTCCTCTTCAAGTTCTCCTAGTTTCCTACTTCCTAATTTTATGTATATATACACACACACATAAAGAGTGAGGACTTACAAACTATTCCAGTTAAAATTCACTATCTGAAAATATTTTTCCTTCTTACTCCCCATGTATATTTCCTTATGAAATTTACTTTTGTTCATTTGGTCTTCTCAGGAGCAAATAAGTCTCATGAACTGATGCTGCCACAGTCCAGAGCACTTTGGTAAAATTATGAGTTAGCTTATTTTACCAGATGCTTGT
This sequence comes from Alectoris magna, assembly GCA_030625065.1. Classification (NCBI taxonomy): domain Eukaryota; kingdom Metazoa; phylum Chordata; class Aves; order Galliformes; family Phasianidae; genus Alectoris; species Alectoris magna. The sequence goes on along the minus strand of CM060571.1, from coordinate 8,724,564 downwards.
GAACGGATGAACAGACAGAAATTCAGTGCATTTGGGAAGAGACATTTTAAAAACCAAACTCAAAGTTAAGTGTCATCTCCACAATTCAGGAAACTTCCATAAACCAAGGAACCAATGATTATAATTGTAATTACTTGTCATCCTAGTTGAGAAAGTCTGAGTCAGTTTTAAAAATAACAGGCGAAGAGACAGAGGCAGCTAGAGTGTGGATGCCTGAGTACCAATTCCAGTACCTAGAATGCCACTCCTTTCTCTTCAAGGATCAGATCTCAAAGGACAAAAAAAAAAAAAAAAAAAAAAAAGGTGTTTCACTCTGCTCCCACTTAAGTCAAAGGTAAGACTCCTCTCAACTTGGAGTAGGGTACACTCAAGCAAGACAGTAACAGCACAAAATAAAAGTTCAGTTGCCATGGAGACTAGATGTTTTAATTAGGCAGACTTCATAGCCCCCATTTCTCACACGTAAGTTTTCTATTACTAGAAAATAGTCTTGTGCCCTTGATGAGAAAAGTAGCATTATTGCGTGTGGTCGTACAATACAACATCCTGGTCAGACTGTCTATAGATAACCGGCTGTATTTCTCCATTGTATGATTGAATTTTTAAACAACCATTTCTGCTGAAAAGGGTTTAATTCCTTTGTATTCCCTCAAACAGGAATTCCTCTTGCCTACCTACTAGTTTCTTACTCCTGGTTATCAGCTGACAAGATTAAAACCAAAAATACTCTTTTGCTCTACATGCTCCACGGTCCAGTAGAAGACGGAAATAAGGACATTTGCTTTCATAAAGAATTGCATTAATGTGTTACCGATCTGTCTGCAAAGCTGCTAGCGACTTCATACCCACTGAAAATTTATGGGACAAAGCAATTCAACAGTAAATGGCGCTGCAGGACTCCTAAGATCCGTGTTCTATAAACTGTATAAATCCAATAAAGATTATTCAACATTTCAATTAAACAATCTTTTCTTTTTATCTGGTAAGCTATGCGATCTGTAGGCTTAAACTGAGTTCACTGAGGCATTTCCCTAGTTACTCCTAAACTGTATCCACAGCACACTGGACTACAAATACGTACCGCAAGAACTTAAGGCACAAGCTTTAATGTTCATTTATAAATATCTTAAGTGTGGAAGTCAAAGAGACACGGCCAACCTCTGTTCAGCGGTCTATGGGGACAGTACAAGGGGAAACAGCCATAAACTTGAACATAGAAAGTTCTGCACCAATATATAAAGGAACTTCACAGTAAGGGGAGCACTGGAACAGGCTGCACGGGGAGGTTGTGGATTCTCCTCTGGTGATATTCAAGACCCACCTGGACACTTACCTGTTCAGCCTGCTTTGCAAGGGGGTTGGACTAGATCTCTACACGTCCCTTCCAAACCCTGAAATTCTGTGACTGATATCCTTATTCTTCAGTAATGACATTCCGAAGGAATCTATATCATTTGCTACAGCTATGAAATATCAAGAAGTAAACCAACAATAATCATAGAATCAATCGTAGAATAGAATCATAGAATTACTCAGGTTGGAAAAGACCTCAAAGATCATCAAGTCCAACCGCAACCTAAATTCACTTTCCTAATGAAAGTGAATTTACCAGGGCCACATCCAAATATTTAAATAGCCGAGGAATATCTTCTGTAACTGAAAACCCCATGTTCATCTTAGAACTCCACAAGTTTGTTCACAATGCATTTTTAAGGGCTTCACCTGACATCTGGAACAACACAAATCTACTTTAGACTAAATGATCTGCAGAGAAAAGCTTGCAAGGTTAAACAAGCCATTCTGCTTTGCAGTAGGGTAATTTAGGATAGCCATGGTAAACATCAGATGATGGATGGTAACTTTTCAGAACAGACTACATCAATTGCTTTGCACCTGTTTAACTGTATCACACACAAGTTGTCAGAAAAGAGGAACTCTGCTCCAAAGTTACGTTTTACTAAAAGAACTTATGTAATCTTACACTAAGATCCAGAGATCTTAAGGATCTTCAGGGAAAGTCATTTTGGTGAGCGAGGTAAATCTATTTCTGAAACAATTTTGAAAATTACCCCTAATGTACCTTTAGTTTCTGGGAAGGCAGCTTTGTTGCTCCATGTATAGAAATCATGTTTACAACAAAAATTTTCATAAGCTAGCAATAATTATCATTCTTCTTTAAAAGGCAATAGCCAGGGATTCTTATATACTTACCTCCAGAAAGAGAAGAGGGAAACTGTTTCACACGCTAGTTTCCCAGTTCCTTTCCACTAGGAAAAACTGTGAGGGATCTTACAGTTTTCTTTGCATCCAGTATGTGTCGATCAATTCCACTTGCATTCACTAAACATACACTGCTTTTGTCACCTACTATTTACAACCATCCCAATCAAATAAGAACATTCTATCCCATTAGTCCACAATACCAAATATTTTGCATGATCATATTCAGAGAGAAGTTGCTTCTGTGCAAGAAACCGACAGCTATACAAACACAATATAAAAGGGAAATGAACAGTAAGACCTAATCCTGAATCTAGAAAATGGGATTCAAATACTTAATATTTTCATGATAGCAATGCCCCTCCTCATTAGCTAATCTTTAATCTGAATCCCATCAATAGCTTTCTGTAAAGCTGCAATATATACAATTGATAAGCATGAAAGTTATTTTTACTGGCTATTGGAAATTACCTTAAATAAATACAGTCCATGTTTATAGACCAATGGAATGAAACTACAGCTCCATACTACTAGGCTGCCATTTGAACAATGGAAATGGAAATAACAACCAGTCAGCTGAGACTGTTTGCCAATTTACATCTCTGACCTATAATTCATTTAAAAAAAAAAAATCTGCCTTGAGTGAATTAGCAGTGTTTCTGTAGTTCTGCAACAAGGAAAATAACTTCCCTCATTTGTAATGAGGGAATTGAAGCTTTCTTACAGTTGAGGCTGATACAGTTTTGAACAGGTAAAATAATTAAATTCACCATCTGTACGTTCAGGCCTATTTTTAGTAATACATAACTGGAAATAAAGCTGACCAACAGCAGCTGGTAGGCACAGGGAGACAGCAGAAGCGTACCCAGGGGCACACTGTACAGCATGTTCTGTTTAGGTTGAGTTCTGAGTCTTACACGGAAACCAAGCTGAAAATTAAAAAGCAGAAGGGGAAGACGACATTTTCAGTCTTGTTCAGGAACTGAAAAATTCCATCTAGAAAAATATAGGTTACTGAAATCAGGTAAAAATACTGTGAGACAATTTTATAAACCCATGGAAGTATGCAGAACTGCTATATCTCAAGAGCTTTCCTGACAAATAATTCAGTAGAGTAGGAATAAAAATTAGTTACTAGATGAACTTACAGGCGCTCCTACCTATAAAGAGCTTCTTCAGGACAGGAGAAACTAATATATTGAATTAAACGATTCTGCAGTGGTCCCATAATCTTAAAGAAAAACCTTTGATGAAATTTACATTGTGTTTACTGAGAAATCTGACCTCAGGGAAGGACTGATTTTAAACATAGATCATTCAGAGCAAGAGGGAACACTCCTCTTGCTTACCCAAGAGGTTTACCTTTTGAAAGAACCTATCTAATTATTTCATCTCCTTTTCATTTTTTTTAAAACACTTCATTTCTGGAATACATTTCTTCCAAGTATGGGTTCCTCTGATGCCTCCTAAATCTTCATTTAATATTTCCTACACAGAAACTCACGATTTCATTGAAATGCAAACTAAATGGAAAAATCTAAACTGGAATGAGGCACATCTTAGCAGCAAGGCTGGTAAACTAAGGGGCAACTGCTTTTATTCAAACAGCTACATAGTTACACAGTTACTCCTAATCCTTCACAGGGTACAAAAAAGTTTTCTTGGACTGGTCTAAGTTTGCACCTTGCATCCATATCCTACCTCCTCCTCCCAGACTGGAGAGAGGATTTGAGCACACACACCTATCTCTGAGATAAACAGACAGAAAACTGGAGAGAGCGTTTTTTACCTCGTTGAAGTTCGAAAGAAGCTTTGTTTGTGAATGAAACACTAGAATACTTTCACAAGACTACCCAAAAAAAGACAAGTCCCCATAAACATATGCACTTGGGAGACAGCAAGAGAATTTTGTAGACTCAAGTCTCAGGTATAATACAGAACTTCTGTGCCACTAACAGTCTCACTAATGAGCAGCAATAGAATTATTTTAAGCTTAATGACAGACTTTGAACACTGAGCTTGTATTTTATCTTTCCTCATCACAGAAGAGAAGACAGCAGAAAGGGGAAACAGGAGCACTTAACAGGAGAAAAGAGAGAAGTCACAAGTTTTGAGAGAAGCAACACTTACATAAGGTAAGGTTTTAGAGTATTATCCATGAGAATGCAGAAAATATCACCATCTTTTACCCGGCACAGGATTCTGAACCCATTAGATGTCAGGAAATTAGTTAGGAAAACTGAGCATTTTTCAGCAAAGTTATCACTAATACAGTTTAGAGTTTTGAGGTAGTTGAAGAAAATTTCTCCCAACACATATTCAGAGATTCCCTTTCTCTAACTTGCAATTACTTCATTACACTGGTGACTTATGAATAAACTGTTTCTAATCTCCCAAGTTTAGCACAAGTCTTTGAAAACTACTGATTTGTTTAGACAGACTCTAAAAATCACTGAACGTTGGTTTCAGAAGTATCTTCAGGAGTTGTTATGGTCCACTCTTCCTTGCATGCAGTCTTACAAGGATTTTCCTAGCAAGGAACATCAATGCAAGGACAGGGCATTTCAGTCGTTAAATTCACAGTAAAAAGAAATTAGCATTGACTATGAAATTGCATAGCTTGGACTAAACAGGTATTGAAGAACAACACCTAATTTGTTATCAAAGATCAAAAATAAGATTGAATGACAGATAACAGGTAGGTAAGAGACAAGGTATACCATTAGCCTTTGGGAAACAAGATCTTTTTACACAAAATCTAAAAGATTATCCAATAGGTCCTCAGAAAATGAATTTGATGAAACAAAGATGATGCCATCTAATGATGATTATTTTCATGGCTCAGAATTTAAGTAAAACACATTGATTAGTCCAACCAAACTTGTTTTGAGCAGTCAGACGTTGTTTATTCAAATATAACAGAGTCTTCTGAACTGCTTTACTACTATGCCTCCAGGCCATTAGCATTCTACTCAAGTAATTCAGATGAACTTTTTATCAGTTTAGAAAGCATATTCTGCCAGAATTACCTTAACATTCAAGCAGAAAGCAGTTAAGTAAGCTGAAACTGCACTTGTTAAAATGTAAATCCTGACAGTTCAAATGTCAGATGGGTATAGTGACATGCTGATGATTTTTGACAAGCTCTCTCCCAGACAATCTTTGTTTTCACGGTAGAAATGTGCAATACTTACTCAGATCCATAAATAACACAAGTTAAAAAGGGGCCAAATGAGACAAGTTTCCAGTCCAAAGGCAGCTTTGAAATGAGCAATGATTAAATAAACGAACCAAAAATGAGAATAGAGGCACTACTGCACAAGGAATGTAAATATGAGAGTATTTTTAACTTCTTTCCATGCCCAAAACATAGCAACACCTTAAATAAGGCAAATGGTTGCTCTGGAACAAAAACCGATGTCTGCAAGCACTGTCTTAATTTTTGTTGTAGTTCTTTTTTATTGTTATTTAACGGATGTACCAATATGTTTACTTTGACAAAGTTTTGCTTTAGTCTAATCTGTTCAATAAGGCAGTAATTATCAATTAATATCTTGTTTTGGGTGCTAGAATATATTCCTAGGTATATGAAAGAATAGGTATTTCCATTTCTTATCCCACCTTACGAGCATACGACTAGTTGGCCTCAGTGTTACATCCAAATAAAACTCACCGAAACATTGAAAAATGCATTCTTAATTCTGTTGACAAACATTGCACCTCTGAGGTTCAAGTGAAGATTATTCAAATCTCACAGACTGTCACCAATTTAGATAAAATATTTTTGTTTGCATGCTTGGGAACCCAACAAGGCTACAACTTCATTTGATGCACTTGGATATGAAGCAAATATAAAAATACTTATTCTGCTAATAATAGAAGTATTTAACAGGAAAGATACACCTTTACAGCATCTGTAAAATAATGTTTAGTCCTGAGCAAATCTCTTACTGTCTGCATACGGCAGATATAAAATTCAGAGTTTGCTAAACAGTTCAAGTAAAAGGCAGCAAATTTAAATGCCACTTTTTAAAATATTCTGATCCTTGTAATGCGTTAGGGAAAAACCAGAGAAATCTTCTGAAGTACTGTTTTCAAGATGCAAAACATTCTCAGAGAAAGCTTCTTGTAAACATGTTTCACATTTTTCAAGGTTGCTGTACAGTTCTGTATATCTCTAGAAACATCACTGCAATTACATATTTGATGTAATAAAATGCATGACCACCCTGCAGAGATATGTATCCATACACTGTTAATTGAACAAATGTAGCAATTAGACCATATTGCTATCCAATCACACACTGATTCTACATACATAAATGCCCTATAACACCTACTTAAATGTCATCATTCCCTTGAAAGCTACAGATTTCATACATTTTCAATAGAATGCATTTTCTCTCCAAATTGTTTAGTAGAGATTTGTATGGTTGTAAAATCCCATCCTGCTTCCCTGACACCACTTTCCTCACCTCCAAAAGCTCCAAGTGGGAAAATAACAACAGACATGCTGTCAAACCAAAGATTTATCGAGCCCAATAGCCTGGAAAGTGCATAAGAACAGGTCTGCATGACATCCCTAAAGAATATTCTTCAATATAAAGTAAACAGTACTTTTCCTGAGGCTTTTTAACTCTGCCAGTAAGACATCCTGCTTTTTGACAGCTTCTCATCATCCGTTTCTATTTGCCTATCTAAGCAGAGCCAACTGATTCTAGCATGCATATAGACTCCACATATAATAAATGGATTCTTCATGTTATTTTACTGGAAATACTGTCAACTTAAACCGTCTCTATTCTCAGCTGTTTCTCCATTGATGCTTTTACTGTGCCACAAAACTGGTGTGACCAATGTGTGGTAAAAAAGATCAGGGAACAGATTGATCTTAAAATACTGTTACAAATGAATGCTTAAGTTTTTTAAATAGGCATCTGTTATTCCAAAGGACTCCTTTACTGCTACCCACAAAATGACTACAAGCAGGTTTTCAAAGGTGAAACATTTCACTAGACCAAGTATGATGAGTGAGTCAGTAGATCTGTCAACACTGAATCAATATCATGCAAGGGATTAGAGCTCAGGAATTCTTAAATTAAAAGGATTAGTAAAAATCCCATGTTTGATAACCAAGGCAGAGCTATAAAGTGCAACAGAATATACAAAAATAATAATAAACAGAAATACAGTTAAATATAACAATGAAGTAATTAAGGTACCTTGAACTTTGAGGCTGGTAATGCACTTTCACTATGTGCTTGACACAATGAGACTCCTGTCACAACTGGGGTTCTAAATGGTACCACATTACAAATGGAAACAGCACAGGAATGTTAGGCTATACTCCTCCCCCATACATTCTCAAGAAGAGCATATCCTCAAAAGTGCAAAGGTATTGACCACATTTGTTTTTGTTTTGTTTTTAAAGCAATTAGAAACATACCCGCATGCAAAGTATTAGCTTCACAACATTTAGCAACAATAGGCCTAATTGGTAGAATCAGTTTTTCCCTTTGTTCCAGCCACCCAACTTTGCAGTTGAGAATTCATATGCAGAAGCCCTGAGAAGTGTACATTGCTATGGGGAATGCTCCATGTACCTTGGAAGAAAAGCAGTTACATAAACGTGTGCAAAACACCAGAGAAGGGGCAGAATTACTATGGTTATTGAAGCAAAATCACTTCTAGTAAAACTAATAACACCAGTAACATTAAGACATTTTCAATTCACGCAGGATTTTAAGACTTCAACAAATTAAATGCTCTAAAATTGAATCTTATGCAGTAAAGATGATACTTTCAAATCTGATAAATCACCCTCTTTAAAATTCTTTTGTAAGTCAGCTTGAATAAAGACTAACACTAAGCATAGAAAAGCAAGTATTTGTGTTTAGAGTTCATGTCTGCAGCTGGCTACAATAATTCTGTACCTCAGACACAGTTACATGCTTCCTTTTCCTGCCTATTAATACTTATGGTTTGTGAAAGTAAAGTACTAACCCATGCAGTCCCAGGAAGTGTCCATAGAAGAAGCCCCTCAGGTAGACCACTGATATTCCTGCACGTCACCTGCAGCTGAGTGAAAAAAAAATAATTATCAAAGCCTCAGCATTATAAGAACAGGTTCATATGCAACTCAGCGCTGGCACTACAAGAACTGAAAGTTTCACCTACGCATGCAAACTTAGAACAAATTCTCCAATTCAAAGACTAACAAAAAGCCTAAATCTAAGTTTGAAGTTGACAGCTTAAATGCATGTTTAAAATCATGTGGTCAGTCAGCCTAAGTAGGCTCATGCCTTGTAATAAGGAGAGCAATCTCACAGTTGATACTTCTGGTAAAACCCAAGGAGGAAAAACTGTCCTTATTCCTTTTCTTTGTCCTGTCACTTGGCCAAGCAGAAGTAGAGCATACACTATGTGCTCTTGAAAAAAGAGAAAATGGGGAGGCTTTGAAAAATTAACTGTGAGATACTCTTCCCTCCTGCCTAGAGCTTCCTGTCACTCAAAGAAAGGGCACAATAGCTGTGGAAAAATGAAGGAAACATAGAAATGAAGGTCAGATAGTTCAAATTTTGCCCTTTCGTTCCCTTCATTTGCAGAACAGCCTTCATGAAGGCAGCATTACTGTACCATGACGTTATCAGTACATACAGACAGGCAAAAATAGAGAATGGCAGAAAACAGCCTTCAGAAAGACTGGATTTTAACATCTGGGTTTACACACCAGCTTATTTCCTTGCATACCTGGTGCTCTGGAAGAGTGCTATTCAGTCTGGAGAGCTGCCGGCTGCCTGGGCACATCCGTACCAGTCAGTGCCCTCCTCAGTCTCCCCAGTGAGGTGCCAGAAAGACTCACAGTGAAGCTGTGAATGAAGCATAAAATCAGCCCACAAGTGAAGGCTCAGTGGGCAGGCTGTGGATGAGCTGAAGATTAGCACTGCCTCCTCACAGATCAGTCTTTGTGCATGGAGGAAAGACTGTTAAGGACCATTAAGGCCTCCTGGAGTGGTTGGAATAATGACGGCCGTCTCTCCAGCAGCGCTCACAAGCACAGGCTGCCCCAGAGAGTGGAAGTGAGGGGAAGATGGCCGCCCCACCTGACTGAGGATGGCTGCAGGTTTTGGCGCCAACAGCTCCAGAGTGTGTACTGAGGTGCAAGATGGCCGCAACACATCATAGCAGGCCCATTAGCTAGCTGGTCTGTGCTAATGATCCCCATGCTGCCACCAGCAGGGAAGAAACTCTGCCATCCTCATCCCTTGTGGGCCATCTGGTTGTCACTCCTGTCCTTTAGCCCCTCTCTCCTCCTTCAGGAGGCACAAACAATGAAATCAGTCTGCAGCTGGGCAGCAGTGGCTGTTCCTTGGCCTGGAACAGTTGTGTGTGGCTGTCCCCTCAGCGGTGTCAGGCCTGGGAGGACTTCAGTGTCACAACAGTTGAGCTGCAGTTCCACTTATTGCTCAGGTATTAAGACTTTATAAGTTATTCCATGTGATTTCTTGTGAGCAGTTCCCATGTAAGAGTCTCAGAGAGAAGGAAATACCAGTAATAAAAATATAAATGATCAAAAGCAGGCAGTCAGACATCAAATCACAAAGTAGTGGGCCCATAACTAAAATAGGATTTACTCAGTTGAATTCAGTTCATTTTCTCTTCACAGTAGGATTAGCAGGAGATAAACTATTTCCAGTTGTATGTAAAAGTTCATAATTGAATGAACTTCAAAAACGTAATCAGCAAAAGTCCCAACTCACCCACAGTATTTTATAAATAGCAGTTTAAATGTTTTATTTGGGATTTGTTGTTGAAATGGGAAGGGAACTTAAAAAATCAATGTAAATAGGTTGATGAAATGTCTAAAGATAGTATATTGGAAATGTTTTACGAGCCATAAGAAAAAGCAGCCATCTCCTCAAAAATGCCCTCATATATTTGGGTTGTGATGCAGCTGTGCAGGAATGCAACAAATGATTTAATCTACTCTAACATTACTCAAATTGAGGGAAAGAGGTTACTCGAATCTCTAGTCATTAGGATGGAGAGATACTGTTTTGTTGACCCATTTACAAAAATAATACGATTAATTTAGTTTTAGATTTTAAGACAACACAGGGACTTCACTACTGCATAGTATGACTCATACAGGATCAGATCCTCAAATTGTGTGACAGGAGCTCATTTAATTCACCCACCATTTGTGCCTCAGCTTCTCAACCTGTTGGTTCTGAATTCCCAAACAACAAAGGGAGTTCCTCCTCTGAGTCACTGGGTAGCCTGGCAGTTTTCCTGGTTTCATCCCACCCACAGATCCTCTCAGAATGAGCACTGCTTGAGCAAGATCCTTTACCAAACACAGATAAAGCTGTTCTGCCAACACACCATGCTTCTGCATGCATAGAACTTCACACATGAAATGCTCTGCCATGGATCTGCATGCAGTTGTTCAGCAAGTTGTCCTTGAAAAGTCCTTCCAGACTGTGTAAACTTATGGACAATAGGTGCAGTCATACTTCTGATACTACAGTGGAAAGGAGAACTTATTAAATATTCCAGGTTAAAATTTTTCAAAGATGATTGTAAATACCCCCAACACAAGAACTTCACAGCTCTGGCTGGGAATGCATCGTAGTGAAAAAGTAGCTTTATGCTTTCCAGTGCAGCAGATTGGGTGGCCTCATTTCAGACCACATCGTTTAGTCCCCAGGAGCTGGTAGAATTAACAGAATGCCCTTGTAAGCTTTGCAGAGTTGACAGGAAGTAAGGAGCAGCAGGACAGTGACAGAGGCAGCTGAGTACAGTGTACAGTCTGCGCTGCCATGACTCAGTGATAAAGAAGCTCTCAATCTCTAGAGTTCTCTTTTGAACACCTTTGACAACAGCTGCTTATGTCAATGTTTTCTGTGAAAGGAAAAGAGTCAAATGTTAGTATGTTCCAAGCCTTTGGTCAAGACATTTCTAATTGGTGTTCCAGAAATAGCACTAGCTTTATTCTCTGTGTAGCAGTCCACATTAATCTGCCAAGTACCATTACGTAAAAGCAATTAATTACATTATTTCTTCATTACTAGCTGTGAGCAAAGACAGTTTTCCTAATGTGCTGAAATGTATTTCTGAAGATCTTCTTGGTAGCTATGAAGAGAAAATAAATGAGGACAAGCTGAGTGCCTAGATTAACACCACATGATAAATCCAGGCTCCTTCATAGATGCCAAATTAAATATCCTCCTGTAGGCCTTGACCTAAATCTAACTACTCATGATTTCTCTTATAGGTCTTCATTAAACAGATTGTTAAGGATCACAGGATCTGCCATGTGGATAGGCTATACACTTCCTTTAGCCATAAGTACTTTTCAGAAATCACTCTTGCAAGCTATGGATAACTTCACATGGCCTCAAGTTTCCACTAATTTTTCTGGAACCAGAATTTCATTCTCTATCTTCAAAGAAAAAAATTCACATTGCTAAGAATGCTGTTATTTATCTTATTTTAAATACCTCAAGCTATAACTGCTTGCAAACAGCTCCAAGTCTTACTGGTAGGACATGATTCCTAGTTTTAATCTTAGAAACATCTTTCCTCTGCTCCTTTCCTTTTTTTTTTTTTTTTTTAAAAACTTTCCTTTGTTTGCTCCTCCATTTCAACATACTGATGAGTCCAGAAGTGTGTAAGCTTGTGGTCAGCGTGTACTATGCTAAGTGTTTATTCCACTGAAATTGTACTGCCTTTCAAGCACTTGTAAATATCAGCCAACACTACTGAATTACTGAGAAGTATTTAATTTAATCTCATCTGGTTTTGCAGCCCTAAAATCTTTTAATTTTTTATTTTTTATTTTTAGAGCTCTCATCTCTCTACATCTTCTTCCCTGCAATAACTGATCTCATTGTCTGTAGGACAATTAAAATACTCCTTTGTCTCCACCGTAGATTCCAAAGCAACCCTAAACTACACTGACCTATTTTACTACGGTATCTCACTATCAGAGAGATTTGACAGCTGTCTTAGATGATTCATTATTCCCTCAAGGAATCTGACCTCTCCTAGGAGGAAAAAAGATTGCAGGGGAAGCACTGAATTCTGAATTCAGAGACAATGAATTTTCTGGACAGCTTCAATCAGAGCTTTAGAAATTAATTTATATCCATACTGATGCTTCTAGGCTTAGAATCTGGCTAGAGATCTGTTCTCATACTAAACATTTCGCAAGCTGATCACTAGCCTGGAAGCTAAAATGAGACCCTGTATATTAAGCTCTTATGCCCTTAAACAGTTTCCGGCTCAGGTTAGGCACCAGAAATGTGGCAGGGTGAGGGAGAGGAGATGTTCTGATGTTCCTAGTGTATTTGTTGAGCAAAAATTTGTAATACAAATGCAGTGTCAGTTCCGCTTCTCCAGAGCCAAAATTCCAAGTATATAGTGACATTATCATGAAAGTAAACATGTCCACGCACATACTTTTTAAGTGAGTTAATGATATCATTCAAAAAAAAAAAAAAAAAAAAAAAAAAAAGCCTGTATACTCACATTAGCACTGATTTTCACATGTTTCTTGGGTTTAAAGTAGGGTCCTCCAGGATTATCGTCTTCCTCCACTTTATGGCTTACTTCTTTCTCTTGTGTAGTCCATATATTTTGGATTTGACTGGTTCCCCAGCTGAGTGTTTTATGTTCACAAATAGATCTTTTCTTTAACATTGACAAATCTTACTACTTCAGTTACCCCAAACAATTGCAGGCCTGTGACCCTTGAATGCCAGCAGTACAACTCAATCACCTTCTTTACTTCGCTGAGTTTCTTATGGATCTTCTATTGCTCGCAAGTTCTTTTTCAATAGCTCTACTTATTGTCCAAGGAAACTAGTCCAAAGGTACTCTCGTTGTTCTAGTATGCTTCCACATGCATTGAAGCCACCAAAAATTAACCAGTCCTCAGTTACAGAGTCTCAACAAATGCTGAGCAGCTCAGCAGTAAAACAGTTCCACAGCTAGAGCCAGGACACACAGAAGTTTTGAACTGCTGCAACTTACTGCTATGTTGTTTTCAATATCATTTGTCAGTTCAACTCAAAAAAAAAACCAAAACTTACTGCTAACTCAAAAAAAAAAAATTATGCATACAGAAAGTGCATTTTTAATCTCCCCTACCATAGACAATGCTACTAAGAGAAAATACACAGATAAAAGCTCATAAGACTAATACTCAGTATGAAATACACCTGGACTGACTATTTTCCTTCCTGCTGTGAAAAATACTATGTGTTAGGCCTTTTAAAACAGGAATTAAACTGCTTATTTCAGGTATGTGCAATAGAACAGAAAAAACTGTGTCTGCATAAACTTAAACAACCAGCTTATCTCTCCAACTGCCACCCAGAGGTTAATTTTTAAAGCTTTCTATTGATTTTTGATGGAGATAATTGAAATGCATCTTTTCTGATTAAATTCAAACCACAGCAGAAAAAGCTCATTTGGTTACCTCTGTACTGAAGTTCATTTTTCTAAAAAACAAAATCTCCCACCAAAAAAGGTCATGGTTGACAAATAAGAACTTGTCTTGAATTGTTTTGGTAGAACAGGTTTAGAGGCAGATAATCTCTCTTTGGGATGGCATACCTGGCAAAGCTTTTAGTACAGGGACTGGCAGCAAAGGGAAGGTAACTCTGATTCTTTTCCTATCATAAAAGCTATTAATCTAACACCAAATACAATTCTCCCTTTTTATACTAAATAAAACAAAAATATGTATTAGCACATTTTTAGGTATGATTAAAGTAAACAAGTTTATAAGGTGCTAATTCCATGTACAGAACTGGAAATAAATACAGTCAGATCAGAGTCAGCAGGTCCAGAGTCCAATTCAGAACGAACTACAATCTATAACTGCTCCCTATGGGGAAAAAAAAAAAAAAAAAAAAAAAAAAAAAAAAAAAAAAAAAAAAAAAAAAGTGTCTTAATTTGACACGTCACTATTAAAAGGAAAAATACTCTGACTTATGACAGCAATGAATGCATAGTCCATAGTCATAAGGTTTGGAAAAATCTGTCCACTGCTTGAGGGTAAAGGAGACAGTGAAATCACATTCACTGTGAAGATCCATACAAATTAGATAAGCAAATTCTTATTTTTAGCATTCGCCCAAGAGCAAAGACAAGGGAACAACACAAACAACTCAGAAAGGAACAAGTAACCTAAGCTAAGCCAGGGTACACTGAAACAGTCAAGTTCCAGCCGCAGGGTGTTCTCATATAACTGAAGAACATGTAACTCTCGTAATTGGAGACAACTGTAGAAGGCAATGGAACAGGAAAGGTAAACCACATATTTCTGTCCCTACTTTGCCATGCCAGGAGCAATCTTGCAAAATGCAAAATCTTTTGCATTACATTATGGGCCAAAGCAAATTGAAGACCTCGCTTGCCTAAATTAATGAGTGCATCTCGGAATTTATTAAACTCCCACTGAGGTCATACAGGCTTTAAGAAGATAAGTCTCTGGGAACCTGGTTCTTTGTTACTTAAAATAAAACTTGCTTATAACTTGAAACAGAGCCCCCAAAACAGTGATTTTGAAGCTTTTTCTTTTTAAATCTTTAAATTCTGAAGATGCCTGACATTGTCAGCTGTAATTTTCCCTCTTTCTCTGACATTGGCATAAAAATAGAACGGCTCTGTAGCACAGAGAATATGGAAATCAGTCTTAAGCTCTTTCATTCACACATATTTTAAACAAGAGGGATGAGTAACACACATCTTCATATCTCCTTCCTGGGCAACTGCCTTTACCAAAAAAGGATGTGCATCAGATAATCAAAAAAAAGGAAGCTCTGATCTGCTTAGTGAGTAAATGGACAGAAATGGTATCATTTGGAAGAGGAATCAGAGCTATAGAATCTGAATGGACCAAAGATCCTCCTTGACTGAAGAGAATAAAATAACTTGCAAAGTAGTGTGTTAGATCCAGCTCATCTCCACTACCCCCTTAGGAAACAGCATGCAGCTTCCTGTTCAGCATGACTCTAGACTCCTTCTTCTTGCTTTTCCAAATTCTCCTGTAACTCTACTTTGGGAAGTCTGCTTCTGAGAAGTGCCTAAACTTTAGATATAGATCTGTTAGTGAATCTGCCATTGTAAACTACTAGTAATTTCACAATGACTCAAGATCTTGTGAAATATTTAAGAAAATAATAATATTTGATAACTTGCTCACCCTGAGCTGAGTAAGACTCAGTAAAATATGCAGTGGCTCAGACTGTATTAAAATCCCACTGGTTCTTCTATCACTGGCTGGCAGGTGACAGATAGAAGGGAGGCTGTGATTTGCTCTCTGTAACAAGCCATTGGGCTTGGCACTAGTTACACATTCATCCCAGTTTCTGAGCACACCGCTCAGCTTTCAGACTCTAAAAGGAACTCTAGTGTACCTTTTTTATTGCCTATCCAAGCTAGGCTACATTTCTTTGCTAACTTAACCCTCCATTCCATGTATATATGCACAAGTCAAGGAATTAAGTTCCCTGTCAGACATACTGTGACCCAGCTGGAGTATAACCGTGGCTTATGGTATAGATAGCATCTCATCTTGTTAAAATAGTTAAATACGATCAGGATTTGTTCACACTATAAATTGAATTTCACTGCAATCCCCTTCACTGATTTGATTTTGTTTGCAAGAACAGACAGCAATTAAAAATACTGTTAGCCTAGTGATGAGTATGTTTCCATCCTCCATGTGACTCTTGAGCATCTGTGTTCTTGTGAGCAATTATGTGATTAAATTCATGATGTCTTTAAAGATAACCTCCTGATTTCTGCTTTCTTATTTTCTCAGAAAAAAATATTCTTGTCTGTAACCTGATAATCATAACATTGATTTATTTAGTAAAGCCATTTTTTTTTAGAAATTTGCTAGGATGGACCAAATAGATGATCAAAAAGTTACCTCTTAAGGCTCTGCAGGGGAAAAGGAAATGCTGTGTATATCTGAATTGTAAGAAATCCCAACAATAAGAGCCACACAGAGTGAAAAACAAACATTTTTCGGAGTAGAAACTCCTGAAATAGGATCTGTTACATCAGTCCTGGCATATGGCAGTACATGCACATACCGTTTGTAAAAGATAATCTAAGAACAGTCTTAGACATTTGCTTGGAAGAGATGAATGGTAGCTCTGGAAAAGACGGAAGTATTTACTAGCTCTTCTCACAATCTTTCTTTAAAATGATCAGTTGCAATCACAGGGGCCTAACATAATTAGTACCAATGAGAAAGGGTAAGATCTTAACCTAGAAGAGGAAAAATGAAGATTAGTGAGTTTGCACATCAGCTGGACCTGATGAGCGATGAGCTTTGTCTTCCTAGGATTTTTAAAGTAGTAACTGAGGCAATCCCCTGGCTTATAACAGTTCTCTTCAGAAAGCTGGCAGACAAGTGCGCCAAGAGAAAACAAAAAATAAAGAAACACAGTTCTATTCGAATAAAAAGTGAAAGAGCAGCTGAGAAGTTATAAATCATCCCTCTTAATTTAACTTCTTGTGAATATACTGAAACACTTCCAAGCAAATAATACATAAGAACATAGAAGAACCTAAAGTTATTACAAACAACATAGATTAATTGAGAACAAATTTAGTCAAGACGATCTAATTGCCTCCTGTGAAAAGTAACTGGCCTGTTGCATGGAGAACAGCAGTAAGAATCATGTCTTGGCTTCAGTAATACTTTGGCCATTGTCTCAAACAACATACTCAGAAAGAAGTGTCCTTGAGATGAAACTGCTGTTAGATGAGAGAAGTCCTTTTGGAAAGGGTTACATTGCAAAATTCAATGATTCTCAGTGAAAGATTAAGCACATCTGAGTTCTGCCATACTCTGTCCCAGACAAGCGCTACTTGTGCTTATGAAATCTGCAACTGCTAGCAAACAGGGGAGAGACTGCAAGTATATAGGATAAATAGGAAAAACAGTCAGAAAAAAAAATGCAGTTCACTTGAGATACATGCTCTACTGCTCCAAGCAGAATAAAATAAAGGATATGGAATTGCCAATAGAACAGCACTAAAGCTGAACCTGGGAGTCTCAGTGGTTCAGAAGGTGGTCATGAGTCAGCATTGTAACAGTCACAAAAAGTGGAAGATGGAATATAAAGATTAGATGAAAGTATGGTCTAGAAAATAAATATGAAGTAACCTTTCACTTCTTTGTGATAGAATAGGCCTTTGGGCCCCAGTTTTGGAAGATACTCGTCAGGAAAGCCATAGTTGAGGTTAAGAAGAGGACTACTTTTAATCTCTGAATGAACAAACTGGGATTGTATTGATTAAAGCATTGAAAACTGGGAAAGCAATGAAACCCTACCCAAGATGAACAGGAAAAGAAAGAAAACCCTAAATAAAAGCAAAAAAAAAAAAGTTCAGGTTTGACATTAGAAAATCTTTCCAGTGCTAAGAATAGTGATACTCAAGAACAGCTACAGTAAGCAAGGACCTGCTCAAACACAGCAGCCATAGGCACAGAAACAAAAGAATCTGCTTACCTCCAGAAGGCCTCAAATAGGCAGAGATCTCCAACAAGAAATCCTCACCTCCACTGCCAACCCTTAAATGAGGGCTGGGAAGGGGTGCATCCTGGCTTCACCCCTTCTGGTCACTCAGGTGCACTGCATGCACTGAGCTGCCCTGGGTTGGCCCTGCCTTCTCAGTAGGTGCTCAATCACTGCTTCAAGCTATGGGTCAGTATTTCTGCTACACATACCTATATATAAGAGGACCAGATAATAACTTTGTAATCTCTCATTTCCAGTTTAAAATTTTCTGTACGTTAAGAAGTACTGATTTAACAAAATAGATTTTCTACTGCTATATTTATAAAAGAAACCTTTCAGAAAATCAGAAACCTGTTTGTTGTGAAATGGTGTTTATACTGTGTTTGTTTCTGTCTTATTTGATTGCCTCATAAATAGTCCATTGATCTAGGATTTTCCCACAGAGGTTCCCTCCATAAATATTCTGCAAATATATTGGTCTACAGAAGATGTCTTTTCCAGAAAGCTGAAGAATAAGGAAAAGTTCAGGAAGTGAGTTGTGACTCTCACTTTACTTCATTGAAATGTATGTGGTTCATTTCAGAAGAAGTTATTCAGTGTTGGTTTTAAAGCCACCAAATTAGACTATCTGAGCTTTCAGTGAATTTTTTCACATTACACATTAAAGTTATCACTGACAGTTTAATGTATCTGTCTGCTTTCCATACACTCTTCCCCTCCAAAATGATAAAGTATTATATAAAATTTAAATTAGAGTTGATGGGGAAAAAGATGTCCAAATTGACTGTTGCATTGCATAGGATTTTGTCTTTTGTTGGACTTCTTATCTTCTTTAAAAGTAAATAAAATGGATGTTTACAATCTAATCATGAGGATAAGCTCAGGCAACTGAAGGAAATTCTGTGCTACTAATCAAGGTTCTTGCCTTTCCTCTAAATACCATTCAATCTATAATCCTGAAGAAAAATAATAGCTTCCAAGCAGTCATGTCTCACTGTGTGAAATAAAAAGTAAAATAAATGTATGTATATATATATATATTCACTCTGGCTTGGGTCAGTTTAGAAATACATCCTGGGTGAACCACAGCCTGAACACAGCTAGATCTGATAAAGGACATAGGCAATCTACTGCCACCATAGCTAAAGACTCAATGTGCAATCAATGTGGTGAAAATTTACAAAGCTGGGTAGAATAACATTAACAAGAAAAACTTTGTTTTAGTAACCCTGGCGCCTCTTAGCACTGATGACTTCTTACTGCCCATTGCTGCTTCAAACAGGAAATCTCTCTTGTAGTTTAAAAAACTGACCAACCCTCTTTGAGAAATAATATGCATGATAAAATGGAAAAGAGTATGTTCTGGCTAGATAACAGCCTGTTGTCAGTCATATGCTATTTTGGGAATCACACTTCCTATACTATAATTCAAGCCAAGGTATCAGCTTGTGTCAAGGATAGAGTTGTGTGTAGGTTTACCAGGACTTCATGTTTTTCAACAGGACTTCAAAAGACCATTTTTGTAAAGCTACTCAAACTGAGATTGTAGTAATTAAGTACTTAAATTATTCTGTTCTGAAGAATATTTCAAGTGCTTTTGTACAGTATTTAGTTTTAATTCAGCAAGGTAGTAAAACACTGGATTATTGCTAGTATATACTTCAGGATATACAAACATCTTACTGAAGTAAAACCTGAAATACCAATAATACATTTCTGAGTCAGATTTTCAAAAGCAGATTTCCATTTAGTGGCTTGAACAAATGCGTTTATTGCTAAGAGTCAGAGCATAAAACTTTGGAAGTATTTCAGCATCTTTGTGTATCTCCAAACCACTACAGTCTCTTCTGCTGGCAGACAAGATTTTCTGTGAGCAAGAGAATCAGTGAGAGGCCTGCATCTTTTGATTTGTATTCTTTGTAGCTCCAAAAGCTCACCTACATGATCATATTAATACAGTTTCCCTCTCCATGTGTTCTAATACATCCTCAGCCAGCCTTTGCATACAAATCTATCGGTTGTCACTCTGCTACAGAGTGCGTGGCGGTACCTCTGTGTCCCTCAGTGATGGCACTAATGCAGATTTTCTCCTCTGAACAACCTTCAGACTTACTGAAAGTTAATTATGACTGAGAGTACCACATTTTTGTAAAATTTGGCTAAAACTGCCAATGGGTATAAAACATCTTTAGGGAGATAGCTCTGCTATTACTAATACAATGGTATAAATCTCATTTATAAATTTCAATTTCATAAGAAACAAAGCTATAAAGAAAATGACTGTCAGCCTGACAGAAACACACTTTCAGGAGAGAAAAGGTCCTTTATTGGAAGAAGTTTGAGACTGCATTTTAGAAGTAGCAATACTTACACCAATAGCCTATACGTCTTCAACTGCTGTAAGAAACTAAGAATCTGCTTTAGCATAGAGCTCTGCGTAAACAGAAAACAAGTAATCACAGGGTTTTGGTGAAGAAAGGAAAGAAGTAAGGATGTGGGCAGAGAGCACAGGCAACAAGCAAGGTGAGCAGTGTTCATTGTAATTTATTATATGGATCATTCTTACCATCTTGTCTAGCAAATTCCAGAGACTGTGACCTCCAGGGTGTAAGAGGTTTCTGCTGTCTGTAGTTTTTCCAGAGGCACTGACAAATGACAGATGGAATGGAAAAATCAAGTGCGCACCGTGGGAAGGACTGGTGAAGATTTTCTGGATCCAACTTCTGTTCTTTTTCTTACCTTCTTTTCTTTCTTGGACAGCAGTGGGAAAATAGATGAAAAAATCCCTAAAAATATGTGATTAGACATAAAACCTGAATTTCTTTGAGGGATTGTTTGATACTAGCAAGTCTTATGGAAGATTTGAAAAAAACAAGTGCCTGTTTTTTGATATTTCTACTGAACTCCTCAAAAATGGTTTATGTCTTACCCACTAACTTACTTTCTAAACTCAAACTGACTTTAATTTTTATTGCTTAACAGCCTTATGACATATTTTCATTAGCCCCCTGGCTGACCCAAACCACACGTTAATGTCACATCCCTTCCTCATCAGCCTCACAGGAAATTATATTTTTTCCTTATGTGATTCAATGCATTATGCCAAGGGCTCTCACAAGTATTTTCTATCTATGTTTCAAGTTGATCTTGTGAGTATAATGGAAGTCAAAGCAGTTGAGCTCTACTATCAGATGTATTCAGTGCACAACCAGTAATTTTCCTTCCCTAGTTCCTCAGTCTGCTGGTTTTGTACCAGGGGAATATTTTCCAACTTCACAGAGGGGCAGAGAGCCTTCAGGAGGAGCAAGAGCTCATCAAAGAAGATTCACTGGAAGGGTCCAGCTGTGTGAAATGCTGTTCCCTTATATGAGGATTCACAAAAGCCAGGGGAAGCTAAACTGTTCAAGAGCCCCTCAGCAATTTGGATACTTCTCTTTTCTAAGAGGTCCCCAAATTCTTTTTTAATACACCTCCCATTCTCTTCTTTGTTACTTTGGATCAAATGCAAAGCATTACACTGATGAGCAGTAACCAAAGTAGTCTTATCTCCTACTAAAACCAAAAAGAAGAAAAATTTCTGAGGCTAGAGCTACCATCTGATTGGGTTTTTTCCATGCAAATGGCGGAAAATGAACTAGAATTAGTTAAAGTGGAATAATGAAAGTTTCCAATAATATATTCTGTTTTGGGATATGTTTTGTATTAACTCCATGACTACACAAATTGGGATAACCCGACATCACTGGGATTTTCTGATTTGAACAGACCGGGTTTAAAGAACAATGCTGACAGTTCAGCCTGAAGGTCGCAGTACATTCAGCCAGTGCTAATAGTGGTTCTACAAACATTTCTTAGGGCTTCCAAACCTTCAAACAGTGAAGTATTTCTTTATTCATTTATTTTAAAAATGTAAATTATAGGCAGAACAAAAATTTGTACATCATTTTTACTCAAATGATTATTTCCTAATTGCTTAGAACTGTACTTTACATACAGGCTCTCCATTCTGGAGGCAAGATTTTTACAGGACTCATTTGTAATTGGCAGATGATTCTCTTTGCATGTGATATAAGCAACACTGAGCTCTGAAAAATATTAAAATTCCTCCCAGCTGCAAGCATGTGTCTGGAAACTGTTTCCAAATATATTTTTGGGGTTTACACATATCTTGTAACATTGCTCCAGAATGTCATTGTAGTCTAGCTCAAATCCAAATGGTTTTGCAGAAGAGGTTTTATATTCCCTCTCAAGTTGGACACATGCCCAAATATACCCAAGCGCAGGGTGCAGTAGGATGAGGTCTGCTTTCAGTAATACCAACTGCCAGTAAAATCAAGAGGCCTATTAAAAATAGAAACGGTTAATATAAGCAGTACAGCCACACAACATTTTCCTGGCAGAGTAGAAAAGAGGTGCACTGGAGCTAAATAAATTGCAAAATTAAAAGGATTCCCTCTGCTGTGTAAATCACAGCATAGCCATCAAAAATTAAGCCATCAAGAGGGGCTGCATTGCAGCCATGTTTTAGCTACAAGTAACATTGTACCTCATTGAGTAAGGATGACAGAAACCCCAATATACCTTTTTCTAATTTAAAAATATAGTAATTTCAGTGACACATTCAGAAAGAGTTGGTAGGCTAATGAGTTCGTGTTTGTCCACTATTACTGTGGTCCTCCAATCTGATTCTTACTTTAGATTAGGATTAGGTCTTCTGATAAATTGAAGGTTTTGGGAAATTAGAGAGGAAAGACTGATATTTTTCATTTCAGATTGCTGGGAACTAAGATGTTGCAATTATTTGATGGCATAGCTGAGGAGAAGAGACAGAGGAATCAGCTTTGACTGAGTAAAAATCCATAAGTCTGTATCTCGGAGTTTTCCCTAGCTATAATAAAAGCAGGCTTTTCACAAAGAATCCCAAAGGTTCAGAAGAACAGAGATAAAGAGGGCACAAAACATTGTGAGATCACAAATCTGAGAAAGCCAAGAAGAGCCACCTTCTTCCTCCAAGATGCCCTTGAGAAAATAGCGTGTAAGAATAAAAAATAAATGAGCAACCAATTTGACAGAACTCTGGACCCAGACACGGGTTTTGTATTGCTATGGCTTCCTCTCCCTACTCTAGCCAGCAGATCTGGCAATACTGGTATGAAGAAAAAAATAAATCAGAAAGATCCCCTCTTCGATGGGAGCTGCATCTTGCTTTCATTGGGTGATGGCTGAGAGGTACGTAGTGCTCTCCAAGTCGGTCCTTCTTATGTCAAATCAGTAATTGTGAATGGCACACAGAAATAGAATAAAGATACAGTTGCTCACTGATTATGTCTTCATATCTCTATGGGTTGCAAAGGCTCAGCTTCTTTCAGTTCCAGACCTGCTGATATCAGTAGAGACTCAGTAGTGACCATAACTCAGGACAGTGTCTCACAGGTCTTGAATAGTTAATCTGATCCGACTGTGAGACAGTACCACAAGCTGAATATGTGAAGAATCCAGAAAAAGGACTGAAACCGGTTAGTCAGCAGAAGAGAAACTTCATTCCTCCTCTACTCCCTTTAATCTGAAAAGTCACCTTGCACATTGCAAGAGCTTTCTCTGTCCAACTGGCAACTTGGCAATCCTGACAAGAACAATTTGACTTTGGATGGAAGTTGGATCTGTGGCAAGCATATAGTTATAAAATAAGTCACGCTTTCCTTCCATTGAGTGCACGTTCTATTTATGGCACATTCCAGATTATGCAAGGATTCCCAGAACACTGCAGACTCTGGTTCAAAATTATATCTGCAGAGCATGGAGCAGATCAAGAAATGTTAAATCCCATTGCTAGCAAATTAAGCATCTTGCAGTGTTATACCTGCAGAATAGATGAGATAAATGCAAAATATGCCATGAGGTAAAGAAGAGCAGTAAGAATTCATTTTATTTTGCTTGTTAAGTCATTTTAATAAATTGCATATTACAATACAAGCAAAGAACAAAATAGTAATTACATAAAAAGCTTAAAAGCCAAGATAAATAGTTCATTTAATTTAAAGTGAGACTTCTCTGATGTTTGATAGACTGGTCTGTTTTAGATGTTTTAGAGTATGAATGATTTAGGACAAAACTATTAGAATCCTAATGCTTTCATGTCAATTTCTTCTCAAAATAAATGTGACAAAATAAAATATTTTGCTATCCATTCAGAGATGGAATAGGATTTTTCAGTGAAATTTTATATGTTCTGTGAAGCAAATATCATGAATTTCTTAAATATTTATGTGGAACATATTAAATGATAAAACTCTTTCAGCTAGGGCTTTAGCAATTGAAGTGACACACGAGAACTCCTTCAGAAAAATAATGTAACAGGAGAATCATACAGATGCAAATCCAGACACACATATACTGAACATATCTTTTGCTTTTCTGTGCAAGTATGCTGCAAACTTCCGCATCTATAAAGCATTTCCTACTATTTATTTCCCCAGATCACTTTAGTCATTCGCGTAAACTTGAAGTACTTTGTGTGCTTTGAAATAGGACAATTGACAAAGCTTAGGCTGAATTTTCAAATAACTGATCACTCTTAGAATGTGAGGCAGGGATTTCTGAAAGTCAGACTCAATAACAGCTATTATGAAAATTTGGTTGAGGTTTGTCAAACACAAAGAAGATTCCTAATTGCATTACAATGTTTATTGGCACTGAGTCATCACAGGTTTTAACTGAAATGTCAGTACAGACACTGATTTAGGTGAAAAGTATTCAAAAATATAGACTACAGCAATGATTTCTATGCCACTGCAATCTGTCAAACTTCACAATCACAATGACTAACATTAAAAAAAAAAAGAAAAAAAAAAAGGATGTATTGATTGGATATCCCGGTCTGTTTCAGATAATGAATCCATTTGGAGCTAAGCTAACTGGTTTGTTGGCTATCTAATCAACCCAAGAAAAAATTGTACTCTTTCAAAATTTTTGCAGTTTTCCACACAATTGCCAAGCCTTGTGAAGTGAACTCTGCAATCTAGCAGTAAAATCACCTGTAGATACGCAAAGTTGTCTTCAGCAATAAATTGCGTAAGCAAGATATCTGGGCTTAGCTGTAAAATTGTGCGAGGTGTCTTAGATATGTGAAAAAGCAGAGTTTATGCAACTGGAATTAAAAATTACCCTCAGAACTACTCTTCATGCTTAAATTAGAAACTGGAGCTTAGCAATGTTTCCTAGCAGAATAAAACTGTCACCATCATTAACGAAGTATTGCTGTCTCCATACTTATCAATGCTGAGTTATATTACGCCGAGTTTCAGTCTAATAAAAATATAAAATAGGTGGGGAAAGTGGAGGAAAGAAAGGGAGGTATTCCAGCCCCAAATGTAATGAGACTTCTTTGTAAAGTGCTTGGTTTTTTTTGTTTTTTTTTTTGTAAAGTGTATTTTTGTGAAATTTTACTTTAGTAATATCACTTATACTCTTCACTCAAATTTTCATCTCTGAAGCAAAGTTCTTCCACCAGTGCACTATGGAAAGAAGGTGATGTGAGCTGCTCTATTACCTATCCATTTATTCATCATTAATGGGCTGAGTTGCAATATAAACCTTCACGTGTAACTTTAGAGCCAGAAAGGAGCCAGATTAGACAGTTTTAATTACCCAGGAGTCATCACTTGAGCTTTCTCTTCTCATCCCCTTTCTTTTAAATCAAACCTCCAGTCTCACTCACATGTTGATTTTCTCACATCATCCGCGAGATACTGGAATATTCTACCCAAGGTGTGAAGTAGTCTGTTTTTAGCTATCTGTTACAAAGTTAGCAACGTTACTATTCTTACTGGGCACAGTGTGTAAGATGTATTCCCACACCAGGAGAGTATTTAGTAAGGTCACAAGGATGCCCAGTCTTTATCAAACACGTTCCCTGGAAACTTGGCAGGGATTTCATTCCATGGGGGAAATACAATGGCATTTAAATTTTTCAGTGGTTGTGCAGAAATGTGTATCATCAGCCTGTGAAAGACAATTTGTTATCAGCAGCATTCCAACTCTAGTTTTGCTTTGAGAAAATTGATTTTGAATTCAGTCGAATTGTTTCACATTTACACTACTGCAAATGAAAAAGAAGCAGGCCTTCTTCACACCACTGACAATTACTTTAGTCTTTTTAGTCATTCCTTAAGGAAGAAAGCTGAACTTCTAACATAATTTTAAACATTGCCAGAGACAGGCAAGTGATGTAAGAATTGGATAAAAACATCTTCCACGTCAGAAAAGGATTTTATGTAACTCAAAGAAGCATAAACAGAAGAAGTGCAACCTGGAAATAGAACTCTGTAGAAAGGAAGAAGGTCAGAGTGCTGTGTCTACCTCTAATAATCACAGAGGAAGAGGGAAGTCCCCCCTGGTCTTCTTGTTTTTGTAATTTTTCTGACATTTTCCTCGTAGTCTCAATCCTGTAGAAAGTGAAGCAGAAATCTCTCAACTATGGACCATCTTTGCAGAGCTCCCAGATGGTCTATGTAGTAGCAGACTCCAAATTCCACTGCTAAGCTGGACTGAGCGATATAGCCTGAAGAGATGTATTAAATAAGACATACCACAGTGCATGCAGTGGAAAAATATATGGTCTGCAGTACTCTTCAAGATCAGAGGAGAGTGAGCAGGGAAATGCTATGAACAGGGAAATGCTATGAGCAGGGAAATATTAAGGAAGAGTAGTTAAAAAAAAATTACCAAGAAGAAAAACAAAAAAAAAAGGACAAGAGTAGAGTCAGTTACTACCATCTCCAAAAGCTGAATATAATATCAGAGTATGATCATTAAGGAATGAGAGGACACGGGTCTCTCTGAGAACATGAGAATGTTTGTGTAACTAAGTTATGAAACTGTGGCAAAAGGAGGATTGATGATATCATAGCAAATATTTTGAATTACATATTACCTGTATAAATTCTGCTTTCTAGATACGTAATTCAGTATAACGTTTACTATCTGTTACACATGGAGACCTACGCAATTTTCTCAGTTTCAGAAAGAAATTTGAATTTGAAGCCGGACAGTTCATTTGTTTTAAATAGGAAAAGGACTGATGCTTATACACTACCATGTATTACACCTGTGCAAATTAGAGATTATGGGTCACCAGGAGTCTTTTTCAGCCCAGACATTTACCATTAGGCCATATGTGCTTTACACCAGGCAGCTGTGCTCCAGAAGAACAACTGGCTAGGCTGCCAGCATGTACTTTGCTCTATCATTGTCTTGTCTTTACCAGCACACTGGTATGACATCTTGCCATTTGCAGCAAGTTCTGGCCGGAAGACTGCATTTGGATACAGCTCCACTACAGAAGTCCAGCAAAAAAAAATTGACTCAGCCTATCAGCTGGAATAAAGTCTTCTACTAAAAGATATCCTTTGTCAGAAGATGACAGTACCACTGAGGACAGCTGCACTCGGGAAACTTGCATTCTGTTCCATCAGAGATTTCTTCTGTGACCTTGAACAAATTAATAGTCTATGCCTTGCTTTGCTGCCTGAAAATATTTGCAGGGCTTCTTAAGGGTAAGATTGCAAAGCCCTCAGTTAGAGCGGCACTGAGGACTAGAAGAATGGACAGACACAAACTTTTTTTGGAAACATAAATTTCTACTTCAATCGTAAAGAAACCCCAAGTGTACCAGGGTGTGAGCATGAGGATCAGAAAATGCTGTGATAGCAGAGAGCCTTCAAACTCTGCTCTTGGGTAATGAACATGTCTTCTGACACTTAAACAACCACTGCTGGCTGATAAACAATGAACAGCATCTTTCCCTTCTGGCCTAGAGAAAGGGTCATCACATACAGGGCCTTTGAGTTGTTCTGGGAAATGCAGAGCTTAGAAGGCTTCAGCAAGAATTATGTAGTTATGTTACATAATTATCATTTCTTCTCTAAGATAGAAAGATCACAGATGGTAGTGCACCCTGCCTTTCTTCACGTGAGTCACTGCTCTTTGTGTAACACTGCTCCTGGAGCTTACAGTTCAGTAACTTTATATCTGCCTTGATTGTAAGTGGCATTGTCAACGCTCATTCCAAAAATAAACCCTCCTGACTAATGACACAGATACTCCACAGGCTTAGAATCATCTTTTTATAGCAGCTCTTTGATTTTAGATACCAAATGTCCACTATTTTTGGCACAGGAGCTCAGTGAAACTTTCATGATCTTTAGCCTACATGGCCAGTTTTGCACACAGTTCAGGTTCTGTGAGAGTGCTCATGGTTTTTGTTAAACGTAGGGAAATATGTTTATTCTTCTGCATATTTGTACTCACTAGAGAAACAACTGACCTAGAAAGTGGAGACTGTGCTATCGCATAAGGTTTTCCACATTGCTGCTGAGATATTAAAGGCTTGTCACTTCAAGAGGTTCTTGAGGGTCTGATGATTTGATGCTTAACTGAACTGAAGAGAAAAAATTCTCACTGAATTAACTAGAAGTGAAAGGTAACTATGGGATGACTTACATGTACGAGGGCTGCTCTGAAAGTAATGCTTCCTGTTTTACTATGTTGGCCCACAATATCAGAGGCAGATGTAGGTGGGATGGCATTTGAAGTTGAAAGTTCCCACCACTGTTCTATTACATCTTGTTGCCATGTGACAGATGGCAGCAGAGGGGCAGTCTTACAAAACAGCATCCAACATGGAAGTGCAAATGAAGCAAAGGTGTGTTATTGAATTACTCCATGTGGAAAAAATTGCACGCATTGGCATTCACTGACACTTGCTGAACATTTATGGAGACCAAACAGTGAATGTGAGCACAGTGAAGAGGTGGGTGGTGCATTTCAACAGTAGTGACAGCAACATGAAAGACAAGCCACATATCAGACAGCCATGCACAGCTGTCACACCATGAAAAAAAGAGCATCTCAATCAGCTCATCCATAGGAATTGGCTAATGGTGGTGACTATGCTGAAAAAATAGTGTTCTGTAGCTGAGAATTTCCTCTATCAAACTGTGTTATTACTCTCTTTGTATTTGTTGTAGTTTCCATGGAAATAAGCAGGAGGCGTCACTTTCAGAGCAACCTACTGAATTTCCTCATTTAATGACCTGGATTTAACAACCTGATTTGTTTATTTCAATAAGTAAATGTGGTATTAGTGCTGGATGCCAAATT
This sequence comes from Alectoris magna, assembly GCA_030625065.1. Classification (NCBI taxonomy): domain Eukaryota; kingdom Metazoa; phylum Chordata; class Aves; order Galliformes; family Phasianidae; genus Alectoris; species Alectoris magna. Next base: position 8,695,633 of record CM060571.1, on the reverse strand, counting down.
CACCCACTTTACAGCAGAAGTTCACTGTTTACTCATAGGGAAAAGTGAAGATGTCAGTATTCAAACTATTTTTTTTTTTTAAGTCATCGTTTCCTTCTAATGCAACTGCGGCAGAAGCTAGTATGTAGGTAAAGTCCTTGGGTTTTTTTAACCTGTATCAGTTTAGTATATTTTGATAACAGAATAGTAACATTTTGGCAGCGCTGCCTGATTCGGTCATTGCTGTCAATGTTCTAGTGAATTACATTTATGTTGTTTACTATTGCAGTTAGACACAAATCTCAAGGAAATATGTATTACTACTAAATGTTCTGTAGCTTAAAAAATGCTTACCAGATTAGGTCTGGCCTACAACAGTGAGTACAGAACTTGGAAAGTAATGTAATGTTCTGATCCTTGTATAGGATAACATTACTAGGAAAATTTTTTAAGCAAGGATTAACATTTTCATGTTGACAGTATCTTAGCAGCCAATTAAATACTAGTCCAGACTATCAAATCAACTTTTACTTAAGAAAACATAATATTATAAGGTAAAACAAGTAGACACTTCAGAATCACAGCTTTAGAAAAGAGAACAGGCCATGAGAGAGGCCATGGCTGAAATACTGTTTTGGGTCTCAGCTCCCTTCACTCTTAAGAATCAAATGGAAAGCCACAGAGATAGCAGGGACCTTGAACATATAATGTGTGAAAAGAGTCCGAGGGAAGGAGGTTTGCTTAGCCTGGAGAAAGGAAGGACAGCAAATGCAGGTGTTATATTCTGCTACCTGAAGGTAGGGCTTATACAAAAGACAAGACAGCACTGGTCTGTTCTCAAAGGGGCACCACAGAAGCAAAAAGAAAAATAATCACAAGGTGCAACAGGGGAAAAGCATAAGGAAAATGTTGTTCATAACAAGAGTGATCAAGCACATGTAACAGATGACACAAAGAAGTTTGAAAATCTCCAGGGTTGGAGGCCATAAACCCAGGAAGACTCACATCAGCAAATAGGTACAATAATTACTTTGAGATAAAGCTAGTGGATGACTGACTTCATTTCCAACAAATATCTCTTTGAATTGTGACAGAAGTTAATAGTTTTATAAGGTTTTATGTCAATATTATATCAGTTCCATGGCATTGAAAATTTGCTTTCAGCTTGCCTCCAGACCTAACTGTAATTCTAGTTGCTGGTATGGTTTAATATTTGTTAATGTCTGCAGTTAGAACATCTGTAGTCCTTGTACTTGCCACTGTACAAAACAAAGACAGCAATTCACATATGTTATTCAGGGCAGGCAAGTGGAGGGAAGGTAAGAAAGTGCAAAGATCCATGGTTAATCATCAGAAAATCTGAAACAGATCCTCAGTTGTCAGTAATGCTTTTCTCATTGGAGTTCCTTGCTCATGTTCCCTTTCTGATCAAAATTAGTTAACAATCACTTTAAGTAATAAAACCACAAGGAAAAAAAAAACAGTATCACAGGCACTTCTACCAATATTAAATAATTTTTGGAGTTGATTACACAGTAAGCCAGTGAGTAGGACCCTGTTTCTTTTGTAAATAAGTATGGACCTAAATACGAATGCATTAAGGCTGCTTAAGGCTAAAAGTAGGATGATTCCAAGTTGTCCTATTTTAGCAGGATAGACTCAAGGTATATGCTTTAAGACTACTGAATGCATTCATTTCACAATTACTTTGAGAGGATTGAGAATCTGACAAGATTAGATTCCAAGCCTGGGCATCAAATTGTTACAGCTGAATATAGTGTTGCATATAACTATTTATTTTTGTTGTTCATTAACATTAATATACACTGATAATTAAGATGAAATTCAATCCTTTAGACCTTCCCCTTAGGGCATGCTGTCCAATGAATGTATTCATGGATGTTAATCCAACTACTATACTGTCCTTCTTCCTCTGTATGCAATCTCCCCCTCCTTTTAGCATTTGACCATTTCAAACACTCAGAGACTAAAAGGTCCCATGGAAAGCTTTTCCTCTAAGCACAGGAATGAAAATGAAGCGGCCATATAGCACAACACTGTACAAAAGATGCCACTACCTGTTTTTTAACTAAGGAGAAGCATTGTACCTCAGTAACTACTTGCTGTCTTTGGAGTCCAGGCAGGTCACTCTGATCCTGTGCCATGCTGATGTTAGCTTCGCTATTGTTTATCATTGTATCCCACTATGCACTATTTTTCATTAAAGAACTGTCTTAGGAAGACACACAGAGCTACTGCAAAACAGCTAGCAGACAAAATTCACGTGCAGTAATTTGATTTGTAAACAAATTCTAGTTCAGGCTACTACTCATCTTACTATTGCCTTATCAGCTTACATACCCACTTCAAAGGATGATAGTTTATAACTTACCATGGGGAACTTTCTGGTACATTACAAATAACCATGTCAAGTCCCTGACTAGTTTCCACTAGTGTGAATTCAGTGACTCCAATGGGTATAAGAATTCCTCCAGATTAATCCCCAAGCAAGAAGTCAAAACCTCAATTCTTTTCTTTTTCTACTGGTTTGGTTGCCTATTTTTAACCGGAAACACTATTTATGTATCTGAAATACACAAGGTTTGTGATTACGCTACTCAGACTGAGTCAGACAAAGTAAATGAGAATGCCTGGAACAATGCACAGCAGGTTGCCAGGTAGAAGTGAGTGATTCTGAATTTTCTTCATTTGGAATAAGCCCCAAATAGCTCCAAAAAAGGTCAATGTCAGTATGCAAGCAATAGACAACTCATAATTCTCATCTTAAATCACCTTGTAATTTAGACTTCTCTTTAAAAAGGCAATAACTATTAATTATAGAGACCACAGAACAATATTAGATCAAGCTTTTTACAGATATATCAGTCTATTTCCAAGACTTTTAAAAAACCTAGTGCCATGGGTGAGCATCACTGTCAAATACAATCTTTAGGGAAGCTTTTCCTATCCCCAGTTTGATGTGCTAGGCGGAAATGAGGACTCTGCTGACAGCAGGCCAGATGATTGATAAAGTACAGACCTAATACTGAGTCAAACACTTTACAATCCCAATATATGCAACTGATAGGGAGATAGATACTTGTCTAATTAATATTTGGCAAGCAAGAGTCAGATAAATAGACAGTTTACTGAGAACTGAAGAGTTCTAGTGATCCGTGTAACAGATTCTTAAATCTAAAGCCAGCTGCCAGTCAGTCTTGGGGATTTCTCTAGACAAAGTCACGTGTATTCACACTTCTTAGCTCACAGAGAATGAACTCTCAGCTGGGAATCACAGAAAGTGCATATGGTTTATAGCATTTACACAGTCAAAACTATAAAAGCCTAAATAATCTATATTGAAAAACAAACATGAGTAGCAATTTTGGCAGAAGTCCTCATGAAAGCTCCTTCTTTATTTTCCCATATTGGAAGTCGAGAGGTCCTGCAGGTGATGCGTCACCTACTCATAACAACAGATGTAAAAGCAAAATATTTCCACCATTTCTTAAAGACAAGCAACTCTGAATGCAGAACCTCTGCTCCTCTCACCTCCAGTTTTTAATGGTATATTTCACTGCCTGATTTTGGGAACAGCTATATTTTACCGTAAACAGACAATGCTCTGCATCATAGCTCAAACAATTTCCCTTGTCCTTGAGATGTGAGCTGTGAGCTATTGGCAAAGCAACCTGTTTGTTTTCCTAAAACAGAAATCTGCAAAGAAGCATTTATTCCCAGGTGTTATCTTTCCTGTCTTTGATTAACATCCCTAAGAGAGAAAGAATTCTACCTACAATTGACACCATTCCTTCTATTTATGCCAACTATTCTGTTTCCAATGTTTATTTGGAAGAAAATATAAAATCCAAATATGACAAGTGACTGCTCAGTATCCATCTTTTGCTTAAGGGGAGCTGCAAAAAGGAAGAATATGTTCTTGTTCCTAGAGTGTTTTGTGTTTTTGTAACTATGATCATTCCTTCATAGCGAATGAACCTCTTTCTTAAGAAACTTGAATGATAATCATTGGAAAGAAAAACGCGGGGTAAGAAATAACAAATCCTAAGAATAGAAGATAATGTGAGATAAGAATTGAGCCATCGGAATAGTAAAGAAAATAATAGAATTTACAGAAATTTTGTCCCAGATTTTCAGGCATCTGGGATTGAATGTCAGAGATGGAAGATTCAGAAAGATCTAATGGAATTAACAGTGATAAAGCTTCTATAACAACCATAATGTTGGAGACTACCAATCCTTACCTGACACAAGCAGACTATACTCAGTTAGCTGAAGCTTGAAGTTACTAACACCTTATTCAGTTGTCGCAGTCTCTGAAATAGATACAGTATGGGGAACTAAGAATTATTGCTTACCAAAGAGTACCTGAAAGCTTAACAAACCACTCTGGAACAAATTGCATTAAAAAGTACTCAGTGTCAGATTTCCCTTTATTATTTTCTTATTCTGAACAAAAGCATCCCAAAAAGATAGTTTCTTTAATCATGAGACAGTACCAGAGAACATTCCGAACCTGATACCATCAGTCAGCTCAGCTCTCCCAGCAGTGTGTTGGACTCCTGAAATTCTCAGGCAATTCCATGAAATTTGCAATAGGAAAGAAAGAGAGGAAGAAAGAGAGGAAGGAAGGAAGGAAGGAAGGAAGGAAGGAAGGAAGGAAGGAAGGAAGGAAGGAAGGAAGGAAGCAAGGAAGGAAGGAAGAGAGGAAGGGAGGAAGGGAGGAAGGAAGGAAGGGAGGAAGGGAGGAAGGGAGGAAGGAAGAGAGGAAGGAAGAGAGGAAGGAAGAGAGGAAGGAAGAGAGGAAGGAAGAGAGGAAGGAAGGAAGAAAAACATTCACTATGCAGTTGGTAAGACAGACAGGCCTCTAGCTACTGATCATTCGTAAAGGGATTTGAAATGAGCACGCTTACAATAAGGTATGATGCAAACTGACATTACACATGATGTAGGTTTCAAATCTAGATATGACATCAGTATAAATTTTCTTTCCAAGGTGAAATGAAATGAGCATGTTCTTCAAAGGCTGATAGCATTGCGTCCTCACTCTTCAGTCTGAATCAGTCTCGAGTTATAGGCCGTGATACTGTTACAAAATAAAAAGATTTAGTCTTCCCCTTTTGCCAGCCTAAACTAGATGTATCACAATGTAGCTGACATGTTCCTTAAAGGCTGTAAGTACCTCATCAGTGCCACTTTTTGCTGAAATAAGCACTTGCAGTTCGCAGCCATTCAGGAAGCATAATATTCCCACTAGTTTCCCATTTGTTACATTGCTGAGGGAGGATTAAAGATTCTAAACACATTTAACATGAATTAGGAACCTAAAGGTCAACAATGGGGGGAAAAAATCAAATGAAATGAAAAACTTGGCCATATCACACGTGTTATGGTATTAAACAGCTGTTCTGTAACAGTTACTATGTACCTTCCATGAAGACTATCTCCTCAATAAATAAATAAATAAATAGATAGATAGGTAGATAAAGTATAAAGAAGCAGTCATTTTAATGTTGAAAGGAAAGTGAGTGTGTGTTATATTTTGAAAACTTCCCAGTGGAGCCTGAACAGAGTCTGCACAGGAAGAGAAATTGAGCTAAAAATAAGCAAAACTGTTTTGAAATGAGTTGAAGATGGTGAGCAGGTAATTCTGGACCAAATTAATTTTAGTTGAAGGAGTAGAAAGACAGCAGCAGCAAGGTTAGCCACCCTAACAACATCATTTTCTCTGGAAACATTCCGTATACCAATGCTCAAGCTGACACTCCAGGCAAGCCTGGAAGCTAAATGATAAGAGAGAAAGGTGAAAGTAGCACAGGAAACCCAACACTGAAAATAATGAAGGGAGATGAGGACTGACGGCAAATGACGGATCACAAATACTACTGGAGCTGAGGTCATGGAAACATAGCGGGATGTGAAGGAGCGCACTGATGGGCCAGGGTCTCCTGAACGAGACCAAATCAGCAAGAAATCTGTTCTGTTTGGCTGGGAGAGCTGAGCTCAGAATGCAGACAGAGTGAAGACATAAGAAAACATTCAACAGTTACATCAGATTGGTCACTAACATGCAAGTTTAAAAAGAGAAGTGGAAACCACAGAGGATGAGTGAGTTGGAAATGTAAGGAGGGGAAACAGTGAAGTGGAAAGCACATAACAGTAACACAGATGAAGTAAAGAGAAGGGCTGGATGTGAGTGCAACAGAAATGGAAGAGTAGCTTAAATTCCCTATTACCATCTAATCTGTGATGAGTAACAGAAACCAAGAAGAGGCCTCCATAAATGAGAAAGCCTCGAGGTGCTCCAAGATGCAGGCTTCTGGAGACTGTGTAGGTGCCTCCTGAGCTCTGCCCAGACTCCTCACAGAGCCCTGTGGTTGTCCAGAAAGGCATGACAGTGCCCCAGAGGCAACATCATACACAAAGGAACCCAGGTCTCAGAGATCACAGTTACCACAATCCTTGGCTTGGAGAAAAGGCAGGGTACTGCAAGAGGAATAATGAGTACAGCTTACTGGGATTAAAAGTTTAAGAACTGCCTTGACATTCACAGCCAACAATGAAGGAGTCTAAACATCTGGCTCTAACTAGCAGAGAGGCAGAAAGCTGTGTTCAAATAACAGCAACAACAAAAATCAAGATTTTTCTGGTAGAAATGCATGAAAATCACTTAATATATCAAAATATGTAGCCTGCATACCTAAATAATAATCTATTTCATCTGAACTGTTCCTAGGTAAGCTATTTAAATTCAAACAGAGCTGGTGGATGTACAGAGTATCCTTTTCATGGAAAATTAAGGTTTTTCATTCCTTTTCAGAGAATAGAAATGAGTTGCAGAGTTTATTTCCCTGCAGTATTTTGATTACTACCTCCAAACATTCCAATTTTTACCCTAGAAAATCCAAGTGTGACTGTGAGACTGTGAAATATGCAGCTATGAAACATTTCAGTTTAGCCAAGCTATATCTGTGAAAGTTCACATTCTATACTCTACTGAAAATACCATACATGCTTTGAAACTTCAAACAAGAACAAACAAAAAAAACCACTCAGCCTTTTCATTAATAAAAAATGACCACTTTAAATCACTTTCAGATAGAAATTGTTCCTCACTCTTGCTTGGCAGGTGTTAGGTTTTACCGACAAGCTATAAATCCTCCAAATAGACATAAATAATAGAAATAATTGCGCAGTCTTTATAAAGCAGTATGAACAATTATACTGTAATATATAAAAAAAATCTATTTCCACTATAATCAGCAATGAATCAGATGCCCATTAATGAATAAAGGTTGTGAATCATGGCTTTTAAAAGATCTAGGACTATAAAATACAGCAGCTTCTTAAAATTTGCCCTGAAGCTTGTCTGCATTAACAATGGCATGACCAGAGAGGGTTAACAAATAACTAGATTTTGGGTTCACTGACCTAGCCTGGGTACATCTGATGTACACCAGTTGTTTCGGTATGGATTTGAAATCCAGTACACATGGGGTCAGCCAACTCCTAAGGACACATTTTTACAGTATACTGGGAAACTACCACACTCTGACTTCTTAAAAAAAAAAACAACAACAGTGTCATACATTTTAAAAAGATATTTTCAGAAAGCAAAAGAGCCTGGTTTAATACAATAACACTTTTAAGTAATTTCTTATTTTATCTGAAACAATTCACTCATCCATCAGTATCCAATTAAATCCGGTATGAGTCAGATTGCAGTATTGGCTGCTGATGACTAATAAGGCAGGTCAACATCTATACATAGAACTACTCAGTGATGATACAGCGATTGGCAACTTCAATTAGGGACAGTGACCATGCTTTTTTTTAGTTTGTTTCTTTTGCTTTGGGTTTTTGACAAAGGGATATGCGGTGCATTACAAAGAGCGTGGCCAGCAGGTCAAGGGAGATGATCCTCCCCCTCTACTCTGCCCTGGTAAGGCCTCATCTGGAGTACTGTGTCCAGTTCTGGGCTCCCCAGTACAAAAAAGACTGGGATCTCTTGGAAAGAGTCCAACAGAGGGCCACAAAGATGGTGAAGGGCCTGGAGCATCTCCTCTATGAAGAAAGGCTAAGTGAACTGGGTCTGTTTAGCTTTGAGAAAAGAAGACTGAGAGGGGACCTGATCCAGGTCTATAAATATCTAAGGTGTGGGGGGCAAAGTGGTGAGGCCAGACTCTTTTCAACAGTGCGTGGAGACAGGACAAGGGGAAATGGCCAGAAACTGGAGCAAGAACTTCTTTACGGTGAGGGTGACGGAGCACTGGAACAGGCTGCCCAGGGGGGTTGTGGAGTCTCCTTCTCTGGAGATATTCAAGACCCACCTGGACGCCTACCTGTGCGACCTGCTGTAGGGAACCTGCTTTGGCAGGGGGGTTGGACTCGATGATCGCTGGAGATCCCTTCCAACCCCTACAATTCTGTGATAGAAAATTGTAATAAGACAAATAAGAGGAGGATACAAAGATCTTTGAACCTTGGTCTCCCTTACTGTGACTTCTAAATGCACTAGTTATATCTTTTAATAGATCTATTTAGGTCACTCAGAAAGAGGAGGCATTACTTTCAATTTATTTCCAAAATTACAATGGATACAAAGAGCACAAAAAGACTGTTTGGTAGAGCAAATTCTCAAGTGTTTTTCAACATAGCCACAACAATTAGCAGTGCATTTTCACCAGTGCTGAACAAGAGCCTGCATGATGTGCTCAGAAAAATCTGCACCAGTGGAGGTGACCCACTGTCACTGCCACCACTGCTGAAACACACTGCCCACTGCCTCGGTGTGCTCACACCCACTGTTAGATCCCCACAAACATTCAGCAAGCATCCATGAATGTTAATGGGTGCAATTTTTTCTGCATGGAGGAATTCAGTGACACACCTTTTCTTCATACGCACTTCCATGTTGGATACCAATTTCTCAGACTACCCCTATTCTGCCGTCTGTCACACAGGAACAACATGTAATGGGATATTGGGGGTAAGGTTCAACCTCTACTGCCGTACCACCAACATCTGCCTCTAATTTCATGGGCCAACAGAGCAGCCCTTGTAATTTTACCGCAAGATGCTTAGTCAAAGAAATATTCTTACATCAGAAATTTCCTGTAAATGGGGAAGTGAAAAGGATAGTTTTAAAATATTAGTGTCAAAAAAATCAGGAGGAAAGAATGACATCATTTAGATGTTGTATGTATTAACAACTGAAATAAGCACAAGAAAAAAAAAAGACAGAATTAATGCACATCTTTTTAATTAAGATTAAGCAGAATAAGAACATGGCTTCCCAGCTGTATTTTTAATTACTTTTCTTACATACAAGAAAATAAGGCGGCTTCTTACAATTATCTGTTATATGTAATGCCTCGCAGAGATGGCACACACTGTGAGTTAAGATTTAGCCTTGCCTTCATGTCCAGCAACTGGCTTTCATCCAGACCACCGCTTCACATTGTAGTCCCATCCATGACAGCAGTACTGTGCTATAGATAGTTGCTCCAGAGAAACGTATCTAAAACTTAGCAGGTAGAGAAAAGGATGCACACACGGATTCAAGACATGGTTCAGCTGTGGTCAACTAGCCAAGCAAATGTTTCTCTTTTAGTGGAGCCAAGCAATATGGCAAAGTGCTGAATGAGTGCGGTTTAGTTCTGCACTTGCTCAGGTATCTCTACATTGGACTGCACACTACATACTGAATCTCATTTTTTCTACTTTTCGTTACTAAAACTATACTGACAGTCTGCTGCTGCTCAAAGCCCACATCCTGTACCTGCATATCTTACCTTTTCTTATTCACAGGACCCCTATTTAAATATAATCATTTAAAATGCATGTTGTAAGGAAAATAATGAGTTCCACCTGTTAACCCTTCATTCTAAAGTCAACAGATGAACTTGTCTGCTTTTCATATGCAGTAAGAAAGCTGAAGATGTCCTAAGAATACAGCAGAAACAGTGAGATAATATTATTCTTAAATAGCAAATGTACATATTCTAGAAAAGTAGCCTACAGTTCCTCTTCAGTTACTTACTGTGTCTCGAGATAATAGGGTCTTTCTCTGCATAGTCAGTATACTTTGTTTCTCATTACAGAAAGAGGACGTAAAGAAATGAGTTAGTTTTATTATCATGAAATAATATCCTGACTTAATTTGGTATCCAGCTATGTTTGAAGCCACCCAGTATGGGAAGAGTTAGGACAAAGTCTTCATGCATGCCCTAGCACCAGACTTTCAACTTGTGGAAGGTACTATGTGCCAGACACATTCAATGCAGAACTTGTGCATAAATCCTCACATCGTCCCCAGAGGACATACTTCTAGGCTGATGCAATAGGCCTTTAGTCTTCCATGAGACTAGATAGTTTAGAGGATTAATGTATTTTCCATTAGTAATCCTCCTTGAGATGATGAAATAGAATCACTTCTCCATAAATTTGCTTTACCACTTCAGTACCTAGCATTGCTAGAGGAGACAGCTCTGCCTCTTATATATAAGGAAGATAAGCTATTTTGTAACAGTATTTTGACTTTGCGCAAGCCTCACCTGAAGAAGACAACTCAAAATACCAGAAGATAACCCACCGTATACATACTTTTTCTGTAGTATCAATGTCATTTTTTCTCCTCTAATTCTTATATATACTACCTTGAATCTCTTTCTATTTGAATAATCTCTTTCTTTTGAATCTATCACCCTTAACAGTAACATAATAATAGTCCTTTCAGAGCACAACTCTTTAGAACCAATTTTGAAATTTGCTTGCATTTCATCAGTTCAAAACTCCTGTGCATTATGTCAGATTTTTCCAGCGAAGATGCTAATGAAGTAGAATTTCTCATTTTGGTTCCCCCTAAGTTCTATTTATGGAATCCTTCCCAACAATGAATTCTGTTCATAAAACAAGGTCTGATTGCACTCAAAAATAAGTTACAATGATCCCTGTCAGCAAATATTAGATGAAGGTAGTGCTGAAAGAGAGAAATGAATACTTCACGTTCATTTATGATTTATGAGTTCAGAGTTGAAATGGAAGCTGCACATAATAACGAACAATGGAAATACCTTGTTTGGTGAGGATGAATAGAAACTTTCAGCTTGAATAAGCTATCAATAGATTACTGATCCAAACCATTATTGCTAAAAAAAAGTTCAAAAACTGCCTGATGATATAAATACACTCTATCAGCTAATAGTTGAAATACTCTTACATCACCATTAGAATATAAATCTATAATCCCTCAAGTCGCGGGTATGCACATCTACAGCTGCATCTCCTCTGCAAATAGAATGCATGCATATAGGAGTTTCAGACTCTTACCCATTCCAAGTGTTTCAATGAGAGGTCAATTGGCTCTGGGCTATATCCCAGGATCTTACGGCAGTAAACTTCCACGTGATCAAGAGAGAGCACAACAGTGCATTTTCCACTCCATGACAGAGAGTTATTTTTATTTTATTATTCTTGTTACTATTATTATTATTATTTTTTATTTTTTTTTTACACAGAGGTAGCCATATGTGTTTTTAGTACAATATTGGCATCTTGGAATGACTAAAATAAAGAGCAGGTTCGCTTGCTGCCATATGTATGAGGTTTCTTCCTACCGCTTCAGTTAAAAAACAAAACTTCACAATTTCTAGTTTCTTCAAAAATGTTTAGCAAAGCAATAGAAAAAAATCTTCACACTAAGCTGAAAAGGAATCTGTTGTAGCTGTGAGGTTCTTGAACGTTTTGAGCAAAAGAAATTTCAGAGGAGATTGTTTTCATCAGCACAATGAAAAAAAGATGAGTTGGCAGGCAAACGATGTAGAAATATTTATTACTAGCATTCACTGAAAACAACAATGGAATGCCTCTAAAAGCCTGAATGGAAAAAAAAATTAAAAATTAACTAGGACTCCAGAAAAGGGAATGCTGATAATTGAGGACACCTACTTCTGTGTCACGTGACTGGAAAAACACACAGAAGTTAAAATGTAATTGACTTCCACACTTCTTTTTTTTAACACAGTTGGAAAAGGGGAGATATATGGCATTTTTTTTGCAGTTTTTACTGAGGTCTTCTGCTCTCTTCTGTGTAATGTCACAAAAGAAACTTTCAGAATATTGACTAGTACAATCCATTACTACACAATCCGTAGCCAAACATTTCAAAGACACAAGACTTACTTTAAACAAAGTCACAATAAAAATAAATAATCTTTTCTGCAGTGTTAGGCATGTTTTCGGGGTCTTTGGGAAATGTACTCAACTATTTCCATCATTAAGTAAAAACTGCAAATATCTTTAATTCAAAATTTACACAGGAATTCCCAAAAGACCAAGGAAAACCCTGTGCAAACAATTTCTTTAATGCATGAAAACATCAGAGTTAGGGATGAGCGCATAGCTTTTATGTGCTTAACATAGGCTTGTCAAAAGAATAGTTAACTCCATTTTTATTTTGTTTAAATTAACAAATTGCAGCATAAGCCCCAACAGTATTAGATTTTAATCTTGATGTGCATCCTCTGGAAACTTAACCAAATGACTCGATTTCATTTTTAATAGAAAAAGCACATGAAAGGTCTGATTAGCAAATAAATCAAATGGTTTTGAGACCAGAATCTGACCCAAATCTAAGTATAGAGCTATTCCACAGAGGATCAGCTCTAACCCAAACACAGCAGCCTTGTTCTGCTCCAGTTCCACCCATCATTTTAATCTTTCAGTTGACTTGCCAATATTGTCTGAATTGCTTTACTTCCATGGTATGTGATGAGAAACAGAGGCTCAAACCTGTCTCAGACTGAAGTTTGGCATTAAATAGAAGGTAAAATAAGCCTGCAAGGGCAGTCCATCTCTTACGTGCGATGACACAGAGGACAAAGCAATTACTTGTCTCACTGAGTACTTCAGATCTTTGATACTTGCTGTACTATACTGCATTGCTGTAAAGCAGCCAAACAATTGAAAGAGCTTTTATTTTGCTGCTTGCAGCATCAGTTCAGTGCGCACCAGGCTGAAAGCATGTCTTAGAATTCCCTCCCTTGCTGTGTGTGAAGGAAAGACACATCGCCTTTTATGTTGATCTAAGAGAAAACGGTGTTGTCCCTTTTTCTCAAAGTATTTGTGCAGAACAAGAAATGGAACTAATCACTGTGGAGTAATGAAGAGAAAGCAAAGGTTGGGTGTGGAGAGAGCAACAGCAAGAATACATAAGAGATGCAAGCTTCAATAGTTACAGCAGCATCCAGTGCAGGTACATACATCCAGAGGAAAGAAATGCAGATAATATTTAATGTAACATCTACCTATTCCTCAAGCCTTCATTTTTTTCCAGAATTCCAGCTGACACTGAGGTTGAACCGAAAGATCAAAATGTCTCTCTGAACACCAAGACACCAAGATTTAAGAGTAGACCTCCATCATCTCAAAGAAGCAAGCCTCCTCGATTCTCTTTAATTTCCAAAACAGAATTCCTTGCAAAAGCTAACATCCTAAATCATAACATAGCCATAGGGCAGCTGTGACCATCTGCAGCATTCAAGCTTCACGACAGCAGGAGCCAGGCAGACAGGTAACAGCTCAGCAAACAGTTCTTCAGCTTAGGAAGCAATTTTTCTTTCTTCTGCAATTGAAGACTTCAGGAAAGAGGTTTCACTTCCTTGCATCTAGCAGTGCCAAGACAAGGAAGTGATTTTCTCTGAAGCTTAATCACTTTGGTTACTGGAGCAACCCAACTTTGTCAGGAAAAAAAAAAACAACAAAACCAACAACCCAAAAAAACGAAGCTAATCAAACCCTTGCTTAGATTACCCAGTTCTGAGGAGGTTTTGTTTTGTTATCAAAGTTTATTTCTGAAATTTATTTCTTAGGGGCACATACCTTAAAGTAAAAACACACTGAAGTCGTTAGAACAACATAGCTCTCCTGCAAAACTCAACTGACATCTTCTGGCCAACCTTGGTTCTACTGGTTGGCAATCAGACTTAACTCAGTTAAAGCAATCAAATTGAAATCCTTTTTGTTAAATAAAAACACCTCCAAACTGTGGAGCATGAAGTCATGATCTAAGAGCTACTCCACATCAACAAGAGCCATTTCAGCGAGCATAAAGTGGAGCACAATGAAAAGAAATAGAATACAGAATATCAAAGGTTCTGTTGTCAGAGCTCACCTCCTCCTCTGCTGACAGTAAGTGGTTTCTAATGCCTGCAATGTTTCCACAGCTAGCATCTTTTGGCTGGTGTGAGAGAAGTTTGAAGTCAGTCCGAGCTAACTAGCTCACTCTGTTTGTTCACTTGTTTGCTGCCTGTGTTTCCAGCACCTTTTAGCCTCGCTCATTGACATTCCTCCTCCGCCCACATCCCTCATTCTTTCTAATTCAGAAAAAAAACTACAAGGTTTAAAAAAAAATAAATAAACTTTAAAAAAAGGTATTTTTTTCTCTTTAAGAAATGCCCGGTTAAACAAGTTTGTTTCCTTAATCCAAATAAAAATCATAATGCTGCTTCTTTCCCACAACTGCTTCGCTCTCATTCATCTTTTCCCTTCAAGTCATTAAAAGAGCCTCGGCCAAAGCATTCTGAGGGCCTCCAATATCACAGGCTCGAAGAAGCCAAACTCGAGCAGATACCCAGATGTTTGTTAGCACAGAGATCTGGCAGGGGCCAACGGGGCATAAAGTTGCTGAACAGCAGCTAACTAATGCGAGAAGACCCTCTCTTACCTGGCTGATAACTGGAGAGATCTGACAGTAGCAGCTTGAACCAGTCCTCCAGGATAGACAAGGATTTAGTAAAATATCAACTGTTTCATATGACAATTGTGCTTATTTGGATATTAACTTCTCAGCAGCAAACACAAAGAAAAAGCAGTTCTTGTTTGTGTCAAACCATGGTTTGTAGCCTTAGGACCAACACATCCCTTGGATACTTTTCTGCTTTCTCTGCTAAGGCATGAAGACTAGAAACAGCATGCAACAACAGCATGACAGATACTGACAAAACAACAAGACGTTAACAGTTCTACTTTCAGCTCATCTCGGTAGAATTTTAATGCCAAATAGAGCCTTTGTTTGACTAAAATACCAAACACGTGTACATACACACACAAAGTTTAAATAGCATACTTTACCCTTATTTTCTTTTCATCCTGCAAAAAAACAAGACAATTAGAATGAATGGAAACCTCAAAGACTGAGTACACTCAGTCTCAAAGCCTCAATGACTGAGAACACTCACCAGTCCGCTGGAATTTAACGACTTGATCAGTGTTTCTGTAGATGTCATACTTGTGATCTGTTACAGCACATGCAGCGCTAATGCTGAAACAATTTTTAACCACAAGTGAACAACGCTTATGTAAGCCTATGAAAGATGTAATATTCTTGCGTAGATTGTGAAATCTACCAAAGCACAAATAAGCTATTCTGGTCGGGGAACACATGCTCCCTCTGCTGACTGGTTAATTTAATGGAACCTCAATGGTACCAAGATATCATTACATACTAACAATTATTTACATTGTGAGAGTACAGCATAGATACAAACTCCTAAGGAAACTAACAGAGCCTATTCAAACTATTTATTTTTTACCTGGGCTTGAATATTTACTGTCTCTGCACAGGAATCTAGTGTATTTTCATGTGAGCATCTAGCAGAAAGAATGCCAGATTCTGATAAAGTAACCACAACATTAAATCTTCCACCCATTTATAAAAATCACTTTAAACTTTAAGCGTGGCATAAATATTTTTATTTACAAAAACAGTGATTTTCCCCAATTTGCAGAGAAGTTACAAAAAAAAAAAAATCAAATACATTATGAAAGCCTGAACACTCATATACTAATAACCATAACCATTCAGGAACATGGAATAAGAGTTTTGAAGAAAAAACAAAGTGGCAAAATTGTACTTCAACTCAAGGTTTAAATATTAGGGAAGAATATTTCTGTTACTATTTACATCCACACAATCTCAGGTGCGTTACCTACATGGCAGAACACCCACCTGAGACACCAGATTTTGAGAAACACAATTTAGTTGAATGTCTTTGACCACTGCTTCTTTACACTCACAGTTTTTAAAGGAAAACACTCTCCAAACACAATGGATACTGCAAGACTTGCACCTAAATGCGCTTGCAAGTCCTCACATCAGAGTGCTTGCAAAAGTACATTAAGGCATTAAGTTGTTAGATATAAACGTTGATTCTCCAAGTCACAAAATACAATGTTTATTAATACTTATTAGCTGTGTTCGCACTTAGAAATGAAGATGTCCGTGATCTACTTCAAACTGATAATTATTTTCTTTACATGTCAGGATCCGTTGTTGCCATCAGCCTGCAACAAATTCCAGGGAACGTACGGTTCAATCTATGATTTGCTTTTTAAACAAAACAAACTAACTGGGGTTTAACATTATCTTTTTCCACTCTAGGATAATTATAATGTTGTGTGTTAAACTGAGCAAAACTAATGGGAAATGAGAAGTAGTACTCCTCTTACTGTGAAATGGATTCCCTAAAACAATCATTATCAACTAGCAGCTGCAATTACAACAACCTGTATAAGAGCATATTTATGAGTAACAGTTACATGATAGAGTGCTATGATGACTCTTTCCAAGGACAATACAGATTTCACGTCTGGCTCTTCTTGAGAAAAGAACAGAACAGCCTATTTTTGTGTCCCTTGTACTGGGTGCCTTTCTGTACATCACAAGTTTTCTAGATAACCTTCATAAGAATTGTATCACTTGATACCAGCTCTAATGTGGTTTGGTTTAGGCCCTTTGTTCCTCTAGCCACACTGTTAAGTAATTTCTTTATTAAGAGGTAGTCTAGTAACACATGCTTTACATCTAAAAATCAAAGTGATTAAGCATGCAAGTAATGACAAGGTATTTTCAGAGCAAATGGAACAGGTCATTTAAAGCCAAAGGGGTTCAGGAACGCTGTTTAATAATGCTCCTCTTCACCCAATTGCCTTGCAGTAACCCTTTCTAAGGTTAACTCATAGCCTGCCTATCATTGTTTGTTTTTTTCTGGTATACATTAAGTGAAAATAAAAATATTTGCATATTCTCTGCCATATCCACCCAGGTTCTCACACAGTAGAACAGCAGTGAGTAGCCCCATACTCCCAGTATACATTTTTGCTGCCAACAGTTCCTAATGTGCATAAACAAGGAAAAGAGCCACAGGAGAACACCATACGTGAAGTTTAAGCACAGTTCGCAAAGACTGCAAGCTTTGGATAACCACCCTAGAAAACAGTATTAAACTGTTTTAAAATGCACTGAAGTATACATTCAGACTAGAACATACATTCGCTAAAGAAAATATCTGTAGTTATAACAAGAAGTTGATGTTCAAAGGCAAAATTAAAGAGATTAAACATTTTAGGGAAATAACAGCACTTCTGTATTCCAAGTCAAATCTGAAGACAAAGGTGTTGTGTGTTCTGTTGTAATCACCTTTAGATGTACTTTTTTCTTCTGAATCTGTCAAATCTCATTAAATTATAGTTGGATTTCACATGCAGCATTTCATAGATCTATACTCAATACAAAGTATTCTCTAAGCAATAGATGAATGAATGCTTGAATTTCAAATCCTAATTCCTGAGCAGGGGACCACTGAGTCCCTTGTGTGCATGTGAGCCGCATGTTGTCATACAAATCCACACAGTTAAGAGAATGTGCTTACATCACTGTTGAAGAAAATACAGTTTTGTTTCTTAGCTTAGAAAAACAGTAGGAAAAAGTGTCCAACAGTCTCAGGGCTGCCTGAATCACCTCCCTTAATGCTGTCTCTAAAACAAAGCTTCACAAGGTGAGTGCCTGACACTGTGATATCAAATAAAGGTTTGGTAGTTTACTGAATTCAGTTACAGTGCCTCAGGAGAATGCTACTCATTTTCTATAACAGTAGGACTTCCCTACGCTCCATGCAGCTACAGGTATTACCCATCTGCCTATTACATTTTATCAGCCTAATTCAAATTTGTCTCCTTTGTTCGTTTGTAAAAAATTTTACCAGCAGTTCCCATGGAATCAGAACTGAGTCAGCAATCTTTAGTTCAGCTGCATTGCAGTGAACTTTCATCAAAACATTTTTCTTCAGAGTGTACAGACCTGAAAATCCAGGGAACTGTCAACAAATTCACTTGCAGAAGTTTTGTTTTTTTTCCAGAACTAATAAGTAACAAAAAGGTTTCTAACACTGGTAACAGCTTGACTATCAAGGAAAAACAGTAATGGTTTCAATATCAAAGTTGGCTAGTGGTACAGAATAGCAGCAATGCAAGTCTCTATTCATTGTTTCTGTAATAATTTTCAATTGCTTCTGAATTAAAATACACTACAGTAATTGTGATATCATCTCTGTACATTCTCGCAAGGTCTTCAGGCAGTGTCAGCATTGCAGCAAGTTTCTCTTGGTCCACTTCCCCGTATTCATTATTCCCAATTGCATGCCGTATCAAATGCGTCGCTATGTTCTGGTCCAGTGAGGTAATACCCCTGTTTTTCCTCTGAAGTAACAAGTTGTGCAAATAACCCAAATTAACTGGTTTCTCAAAAGCCAGTTGTGGTTTCTGCACTTTAAGCTCTGTAAGGTGTCCAGCAACTAGTTTTACAACCTCTTCGTTACTGAGCATCTCCCATAGTCCATCTGAAGCAATAATGAGAAACTTATCCTTGCCTCTTAGTTTGTGGTACGTGACTTCAGGCTCCGCTGTTAAATATGGAGGCGTATGGTAGTTTGGAGGAACATACTGATAAATATTTAAAGCTCCAACATCACAGCTATTCTCAAGAACACTGTGTTGCAATTCTTTACTCCATTTTAGTTGCACATCTCCAAAAGCTCTGGAGGGCATGAGAATCCCCAGTAATCTGTCATTCACAAATAGCGTTTTCTCCTCAGATCTAGGATGTTCTCTCTTTAGTCTTCTGATTTCAGATTCATCATAGGCATTGTGGTCTCGTGTTAGAGGGAGAGTAGACCAAGTTCCATCTTCTTCATGAACCCCTAAAATTGCTCTGCAATCACCAGCATTTGCAACATGCAGGTGAACACCGTCAATGTGAGCTACACATGCCGTTGCACCAGAAAAAGCTACCTGAAGGGCAGTGTTTCTCACCAATTCATTTTCCTGGGGAGCCTGAACTTCCAGTGATATGTCCGAGTCTAACCTTTTGAATGCACTTACCATGGCTTCTTCCAAACTAAATCCTGGCTCAATGTCTAGGTCCAGTAAATGCTGCCAGTAAACGCGCAGGCTCTCAAAATACTGCGAAGTCATTTCTCGATACTCTACATCATTTGGATGCTTGTGCAACTGCAGAATAGGAATAACTGGTTTCATGCACTCCACGGCAAGCTCCATCTCTTCCAGAGTTTGTCGAGACATGAGAGAAACTGCTATATAATGAAGTAGTCTCTCACTTACTGCCTGAGCACAAGCAGAACCAGCATGGCCATCAAAGACACCAAACATCATCCCCCTGGTCTGCAAGCAAGTGGCTGCACTCCTGCGGTCTTCAATAGGAGTATTAGATGCCAGTTGGTTACTTTCAAACTTCAACACAGAATTAGCACTTTTACAACTCGAATCCAGTATTTTATGGGATAATTCACCTCCTCTGAGTATATCGTTGATTTGTGATGGAGACAACTGGAAAGAGAATTCTTCTTCTTCAGTGGAGGTGTGTCTGAATGCTTTCCTCAAGGAGAAAGTATTGTCTAAGCCGCAGGTCCCAGCAGGGTAGAGAAGTGTTTTGGAAAAAACAAGCTTCCATTTTATTTTGTGTCTGTTTGGGACACATACAGAATACAAACGTCCTCTTCTTTGTAAAACAAAGCTGTTCCTTGCTGAGCCTAAGATCCAGGATGATACAGTTCTTGACATCATAAGTCACTCCACAAGTAGGAGCGACTTCTTTCAATCAGACAGGATGTCCTTATAGTCTGCAATAAAAAAAAAAATAAAGGTATACAACTTGCAAATTTCACAAGATGCTTTCTATATAGCAATTTTCTATACAGCAATACAAAGAAGCCCAGAGCACACAGAAATGTTCAAAACTGCTATGGATACAAGCATCTAAGAAGTGATACAATGTCCATTACTTAATTACAACCTCTGTGACTTTAACTTAGCATATGACTGTCTCTTACCAATTAATTCATCAGAAAAGCCGATTTTTATTTGCCACATTTTTGGGTTGTTTTTTTTTTTGTCATTACAGCAAGGCTAAGCAGAAGCTCCAACATTACAAGAAATGTAACTTTTCAGTGAAAAGCCTTGTGTAACAAGATACAGAGGAAACAAATTCCTCTAAGTTTTTCAGCCTAAGTGGCAATTAATGGCCAACTTTTAAGACTGCTACAGTCCAGCTCTATTAATACATTCTAAATATCAAAACCAAGAGTACTCAAATCCTACTGAAAAACTGAAAGAAACAGCAAACAGATTAACACTTTATGTAACTTGACATCATCTTGTCTAGAGCAAGCTAGCCTACCTTTCTAATTCTGTTCCAGCTTATGTGCTTGGCTCTTTTTATACCTTCCAGGTATTAACGCAGGTAGGATTTCTGCACAGCTGAAGTGAAGTTTTACTGTTTGTCACAGCACCGTGCACTTAGATAATAAGGAAGTTATACCACAGCTTTATTGGTGACTTTTACAGCTTCCAGATAGGCATGCTCATTTAAAAAGCAATTAAAACAAGCAGTGAAGAGCTCTACTACCAAAAGAAGTGAAACCTGGGGCATCAGAGATACTTCTGTTTCCAGGGAAGAGGTGCATCTTATTGCTTCCTCTTTTAAATCAAGTGTTCAAGCTGGGGGATGCACAAATTGCTGCTAAGCACAACTAGATGCTTACTGCACAACAGTGATTGCCCCAGGGATTTGAAAAGCTAACTGTGTTGTAGTGCTGCAAACACAATTACTCCCAGAAGATCACACTGACAACCAGTTACAGTTTTCCAGGAGCTCCGAACCACTGGAGGCTGCTGCTGGCATTAGGTGCTCCAGGGCTTAGCCCAGAGGTGCCAGGTACTACTGCAACACTGCTGCGTTAGCATGGCACGTGAAGAGAAGTGGCAAGAAGTCAGTCCAGACAGCTGCATAAAGAATTGTTCTGAGAAACCAGCAGAAGCTACAAACAAACCTGAACTATTCTAAACAAAAAGCCAACTGATACAACCCAAGGACTTTACTGAAATCCCACGCGGAAAACAAAAGTATACCACCATGGCCAACCCAGGAGAAGAGCAGCGAGCTCCCACCACCTGGGGGCCCCAGGAGGACAGGCTCAGGCTCAGTTTTACTGCTGCCACCCGGAGGGCAGATGGCAGTGGCAAAGCCAGCGTCAGTTCATTGCTCAGTGCGTGCCCGCAGCCTCCTGGGACAACGACATCTCCTGACAGCGCCTGCTGTTCTGCTGCACACAGAGTACAACCTAAACAAAGGTAAGGGGAAGACAGCTGGTGCTGCCCACTCCAACAACAGCGAACCAAAGCACAGCAGCAGTACCAGACAAACCTTCACGGCCAACCTCACCCAGACCACCGCCCGCTCTATTTCTCCTTTCTAGTTCCAACCTCCGGGGCCAGCTGGGACAGAAACAATGATGACTTTTGTATTCTGGACTGTAAAAGCTCACAGAAACATCCTGTTACACAAATCCAGCCTTCCCCCGCTCAGACCAGCCGCTCACCAGCGGGTCGGTGTCCCCGCAGCAGCCGCCTATCGCTGCCGAGAGCCACGCGCCCGATCGGGCAACGCCGCCCGCACGGAGCGCGCCGCGGGACTGCGCTGCTGCCGCCCGGCACGAGCAGCGCCGAAGAGCGGCTGTTGCTAATAAAGGCAATGTGCTGAAGCCCATGATGCAAGAGCCAATTACATAAAGCTCAGCTCCCCGCGCGGCACGCCTACCGCTCCGCACCAACAGCGGCACTTCCTCCTCAGCCACGTTAGTGCCAGCGGTAAAGCCCGAGCTTACCCCGCACCGCGGCCCGGAGCTCGCTGGGCGGCCGGAGGAAGCGGGGGAGACCGCTTCCCAACAAAGCGGCGGACACCGACGGCGTTAATTGCACACCTCCTCTCCCTGCTGCCACCCCGCCGTTGTGCCCGCGCCTCCGGTCCTGCGCACCCACCTGAGCGCCGCGGCTCCAGTCCCCCGAACGCGGGGCTGACAGCCACCGCCGCACGGCCGCCACGCGCCCGAACCGCCGCCCGCACCTTCCGGGCCGCCTAGCGCGGTACGGCGCTGGGCTCTGACTGACGGCCCCGCCGCCCAACCCGCGCCGCCGACAGAGGAGCCGCCCCCCGAGCCCCGCCCCGAGGGACTGCGGCTGCGGGGCGGGGCCGCGGGTTCCTGCAGGGACGCGGCGGGCCGAGGCCGGGCCGAGCCGAAAGGGGCGGTGGCTGCGAGCGGGCGGAGCGCGGAGTACCGTGCGTTGCCCTGCGCCATGTTCTCGTCGGCGCTGCGTCCCCTCGGCGAGGGAGCTGTGGGTGCGGCGGGGCCAGTGGCGGTCCCGTGTCCTGTGGAACTGGTGCCGTCGGCTGATGGTTGTTAAAGTCACAAAGCTCCTTAGAAGGCGTCGGGCCCTGTAAGCTAAGAACAACCACAGCTGCAGCTCACGTGGCAAGCTGTTTCCGTGCCCGCTCTGTTTCTTGCCTGGGCTAGCAATTCCACTGCGCCCTCGTGCAAGCTGAGCACGCCGAGGAGCGGGCCTGTAGCACGGTGGTGAATGAGTTAGTGCGCCTTGTGGAGTGGTCCCAGCCTCGGCTTGTAGCAGGGATTTAGCAAAGGCAGGCGTTTGATAAGGCTGGTTCATTTTTTCATTCTACTGACTGCTGGTAATGAAGCATTTCTCTTGCTAAAAACGCATTGCGGGTGTCCTGTGTGAGGTAAACGTGTCCCCCAGATTGTCTCCAGTGGGAGGACGTGTGGCCGTCATCACAAATCTGAGCTTTGGCTGTTCCTGCTTTGGTTTGGTTTTTAAGGAATATCAGTGAAACTTGGTTTCATGTTAACAGGAAGACCAAAACAAGAAAAAGAGTGAGGTCACTGTAGAAAAAAAAGATCAGGAAGTTATTTTAGCATCTGTGGAAATGATCATTTGACACATTGCTGAACTAAAGAGGTCCTCTACGTCAGCCCTTACCAACCCACCGGCTTCTTTAGCTTTTGTGCCACTGCAGCAGTGATAAAACCTCATCTGAGAGGTGTGAGGAAAGAAACAGGACTGCTCAGACTTGCAGTATTTTTACCCTCAGGGATATCTAATTAGAATCGTACATTTCCATGGAAGCAATGGTTTGGTTGCCATGGTGCTCTAAAACACACTTTTATTCCAAAGTGAAAAAGTTCAGTTGATATTTTCCTGAAATGGGGAGAAAGACTTAGTTTGGTTCTGCACTTTAGAAAACAGCCACAGATCCTAGCCCTTAGGAAATGAGTGCGTGGCCGTCACACGAGGGAGGATAGGTCCTGCAAATGACTTGCCTCTGGTCTGCCTGGAAGAGCACGGATGGAGCTGGGACTTGCCGTGGCACAAAGAGCGCAGCGGTGCTCCTGGGCTGGCTTTTTGAAGGGAAACACATACAGCTTCAGTCCACAAAGCACTTGGATACCTTCCTGCTCAGGGCCTTGCCAAATAACAGTTGTTTGCTAGGTGTATTTTGCCCTATGAATAGCATCTTGCCTTTTATTTGCTGTGTATTACATTTTGAATATTCACAAAGGGTACATGGGTGCCTCACGTGCGGAGATCTCTAATCAGCAAACAATAAAAATTAAAAAAAAAAATTAAATCATATATGAGACTGGGAAAAGTTAGTTTTCCCAATGTCTGTTAAAGCAATTGCAATTCCCAGTTTGGTTACAAAACAAATTTCCAGTCTCTGATCTTCCTATATAATCTAAAACAAATATGCAAACACCAGAAAAGCAAACAAGCTGCAAGAAATGTCAACAAACAGAGGTAAATGCAATGAACAGCAGTTGGACAGCTGTCATCCCAGCTCTTCGCCATCATTTAACCCCTGCTGTTACATCAGCAGCTGAGCAGTGTGTCTGTAAATGAGGTTGCAGCGGTTAAATTGATTATCCAATTTAAGCGACAGGGCTGGTATGAAGGCATATATATACTTGCTGTGATTGGATCTTAACAACACATTCATCATTTTTTACCAGAGCTTGCTTACAAACTGCTTCAAATTAAACCAAAAACCACTGTCACGTGAAATGCACGCTCAGTCAGGGTTCTGTGCCTCTGTAAATGGGGATTTAAATTTCCTGAGGACAACTTACCAGTGAAGGAACATCTGCTGGCTCGGTTCAAAGTGCTCACATGCAGATAAGTGTGTTCCTTTCCTCCTCTCCAACTTACACCTTTTTCACCTCCAGCGGAGGAACTGCTGAATTCCTGTGCTTAATATTCCATTCTATTACCATGATTTGAAATCAGTGATTAAAATTCAGAGGCAGTACAAGCAGCATTACGGAGGGAGCAGCAGAGGTATAAACATTCTCTGCCTTGCAGCCATGCGGTAGTTCTGGTGGAGCTGGACAGGTCCCATCCATCCATTACTGTTTCCTTCCAAGCAGTGAGAAAAACGAGGCCCAGCATTGCAGGTGTAGTACAGCAGTGTGCTGTATGAAGTGGTCACCTTTGCCTGCAGAAGGAATTCAGAGAGGAAAAGAGTTAATCTGAAGTACGAGATAAGATCTCTTTTGTTCAGGCTTATCTCTGGATTTGTGGGTTTTTTTTCTTTCTTTACCGGAATGGTAACTTTTCTATCTTTCTGACCTCTGAACACCACCAAGAGCCCTGTCTTGTGACCAGGTGCCTCACAACATTTTTCCACCAATGCTTTTGCTGAGGTTATTTTACATGTCATGAAAGTGCATCGCAAATCACTGCTAGATCACATCAGCTGTATCACTGAAACTGCCTGCAAACCTTCCTGTTTGCAGAGGGTGGAAATGCTCAGGTGACTCTTAGCTGGAGCCATTGAAGCCAAACAGTTAAACACAATGGAGTGTGAAGTTTATCAGGGAGAGGATATCTCCAGCCTACCAGTGAGAAAGAGATCACAAGTGACGCAACTGCCTGTTGAGTTTGTTTTGTGAGATTAGTTTTTATCTGATAAAGAGGTTTCAAGGACTGCATGTGTACAGCCAGCACAGGGATCTCAATTATAACCACCTATAACTTTAAAAATAATCATTGTCAAAGTCACCATTTCTCCCATCAGCTGTATTGTTGCTGAGTAGCTTTAAAAAAAAATAATTCTATTCTGAGTGTAAGAAACGGTGAGGAGAGGAACCAGGCAGCCACCAGGTGGCATTTCCAGCCTCGATGTTACCGCTGTTCCGTTGCCGTCCCCGTCCCGAACGCCGGGCAGCCCCGCGCGGCGCGGCAGGTGCTGTGTGACCGCAGCACCTCTCGTCCGAGGGGGGCTCGAATTGCTGCACTCGTCCGGCGTGGAGCAGCAGCATTCCAGCGCTTGAAAGGAGTTTATAAGCAGAGGGAGATGTACTTGTATTGCAGTCTGATGGCAGTAGGACAAAGGGGAGCAGTTTTGAACTAAAAAGGGGAGATGAGGTAAGACACGAGGGAGGAATTGGCTCAGAGGGCAGTCCGGCACTGGCACGCGTTACCCAGAGAAAGTGTGGATGTCCCAACCCTGGAGGCGCTTAAGGCCAGGTTGGATGCAGCCCCAGGTAGCAGGGAGGCTGGGACAGAACGAACTTTAAGGTCCCTTCCAACTTCAGCTGTTCTGTGAGTATACTTTTTCACAACAGTTTTTAAAAAATAAACCCATGAGAAAAGCTGTAAAAATAAGATAAAACTGTATTTCTAAAACAAGGTGTGGTAAGCATCTCCTAGGAACGGAACAGCTTGTGGGATTCAGCAATTAAAGCTCCTTACAATATCTAAGCTTTTACAATAACCTTGTGAGCTAAATATTACCCTTCTGTTGTTCACGAGTAAACCACCCTTAAAGAAGCTTAGCACTGTGCTAAAGGTCACAGGATGGGCACACTCTGTAGATACGTTTTTTATTTTATTGGAGCAAATGGTTACAATTGGGAACAACTGAACCTTGCTTTTGGTGCACAAGCACCCTTAACCCTGTGTGTGTTTCTCAGAGTGAGAACACGCAGCAAATACCGATCAGCACCCTGCTCTGTTAAAGCAAGCGCTGCTGCAGCAGTACTTCGGTAGTTTAAACTATATAGAAGTGATACTGGTTAAATTTCAATCAGGAGGCCTAATTCATATCCATAAAACAATTTGGCTCTCTAATCTGTAAGGTTCTTTGGAAAGACCTTTTACATTTTAAAAGGTCTTCCGTGTCACTTGTAACTGGGAAATAAATCATAGCAAAGCATAATGAAAACCTGACTCCGGCAGTGGGTAAGTCATTAAAGGTGTACGGAATGTCAAATCGTTATCCAAAAGAATAAACTGCAATAGAAACTGCTAGTCCTAGAGGATGGGAACAATTGTGGCACAGGCCAAAAATAGCTTTTAAACACAAGTAGTGGCACAAATGCCCTGAAACTTTAGGGATAATGTATCTGTATTTGCATTATTCTACTCTAGCAAAATCAGTGCCTGTGAAACTGAAGTCCCACACATCATTCATTAGTCTGAGATGGATGCATCAGTTGAAGATATCAAACTGTTTCTTTGTAAAGGGAGTCCAAGAAAAAGCACTGCAGTACGTAGGGACAGAGAGCCTGTTCAAAATAAAGGAAGAGATGCATACATGATTTTTAAATATAATTTATTTAACTTGGTAAAGAAATTAAGATACATAAATAGATTTTTTGCAATAGCATTTTTCAAAACTAGCCAAGTTACATTCATAACAGCTAAAAACATTGCATTTTATGATGGTTTTAATTTCCTCTAGCATCTTCCGTATAGGAGTCTCAAATTTAAAACAACGCTGAATTATCCCTCACAGTATCCCTGTGAGGCAGATATTAGTGTTACCTTCAGTTTATCAAAGAATAAACTGAGGAACAGAATGTTTTATATCAGTGTGCCAAAAATATTGTAGGAGTTTGGTCTAGAATTCCAATCTTCCATTCCTTGCGCCGTGCTCCATGCCTACTATTTTTGTCTCCCTTTCTGAAAAGGGAGAACCACCTGTAGGTGTTCTAGTCCACCCTTCCCACCCCGCTCCCTCTTTAAGGTTTTACTTTAATGCTTATAGCTTTTGATTCTTCATTTAAGAAGCTGAAAACTATTAAACATCAATAATTTGTCTGAAATGTACAGATTAAGTAAAATATCTGAAAATTAGAAATAAAGTAACTGAAAATACACTGACAAAGGGTACAGATGACAGCACTATTTTCTCTTACTGGACACAAAGGTCTGAAGAATTTTTTCACTAAGCTGCAAGAAGCAGCAGTACAAAAACATGGCTTTTCTAAAGCATCTATTTTGAAGATGTATCAGGATTCAGTACAGATAAAATCTCAAATTCTCCTGGACAATTCCTGATGGATTGCCATAGCTATGGGATGATCTGTGCAGTAATGTACATTCAGTGCAATCAAGGTCTACCCACATAAGATCCTTAGAGTGAAAAAAACACAAATACATTCTTCAGGGCAGACGCTGAAGGAGGTCATATTGCAGAGCAAATCACTTAACTGAGGTAGAATTTGAACAATTTAGATAGCCACAAGTACATACCTGAATTGCTACAGATGTTCCTTCTCAACAAACTTAATGAGTTATAATTATGTGTGTTGCATAGGCTAAAATAATTTCTGTCTAAACAGTCTTGTGCAATGAACAACATGGCCTGTTTTGGATCACAGGGCATTTATCTTACTTGAAAACAACTGTACAATAGCATCTTAGAACAGTAATTTTGAAATATATGGTTTTCATATCAGTGCCTTCGTGAAGTGAATACAGAAGCTTTTCTGAGTGCTGTTAGCCCACTTTGTGTCATTAGACAGCAAAGATAGATAGTGAAAACCTTCTTGGAGGGAGCTCAGCAAACACTAACAAGAAAAGTCTAAGAAAAATTCAAGTCCAGTTTATCCAAATTTCAACTATTGTTTTATCACATATTAGACCATCAGAAGATGTAATCATCAGCACTAATAATTACCACCTATTTCCCATCTTATATTAAGTAGGATTTCAATTTCATCTTAACTCCAAGAGAATGATCCAGATCACTATCTATTCTATGTACTAAAAGGAGTTCCAGTTAAAAAGATCTAAGCCTGTGTTAAAATTGTGTGTTTCAAATAAAACACAGCATCAGAAAATGTTTGTCCCCCTTCGAGTACAGAGTGTTCTTGGAAATGGCTATCTTGCATGCTCCAGGAGTGATCTAAACACCAGATTTATGGTCACTTCTGTGGAAGCTTTTAGATATCTCAGGGCCGTTATCAGTTTTCTTCAGGCCTTGAAGGAAGCTCGAACTGTTCTCCCCTTAAGTGGCTGAGGGGGGCGGAAGTTATTTACCATCTGGACCTTCTGGTCTTCCTCACTGGTGAAAAGGAGCATGCGGAACTTCTCCAGCTGTAAATTCAAGTGAGATAATTCACTGCTTAAGAAGGCAATATTAAAGTTTATGAAAAAAAGACCAAGGGAAAACATTCAGTACATTAGCCTGTTCGAAAAATATGTTTAAGCAAAGAATTTAATAGTATTAAAGAAAACAACAGAATCCCTGAATGTTGAACAGGCTGACTATTCAGACTAACAGTCTTTTAACTCGATCCCATTGCAAAGCAAAACAGTCATTGCTTGTAGATACACAGTGTCAAAACCTAAAAGAATTGGGAGAATGTCAGAAACTTACCTGTTTCTCAGAAATACTGATGGGTTCTTTCAGCACTACCCATATCACACTCTCGCTAAGGGGTGGTGTTGTCAAAGATCCAAGGTACGTCCAATAATCTAGACTCAAAGGCAGGAGACATTTGGGGTTGAAGCTGCTAAATTGAGCTTTTGTCCCCTGGAAAACAATTGATACTTAAAATTCCTCTTTTTTTTTTTCTTTAAAAAAAACCACACTTTTGACTTCCAAGTGCAGATTAAAGTCTTTTTGAAACAACAACAAAAAAAGCAAAGGGGTGCTAAAGAGTGGGGGAGCAGAAGAAGAGCGTGTAATGATTCAGTTGCTTCATAGCAGCTATTACCTAAGTGTAAGCCTGAAGACAGAGAACTATTACTTTCTGTCATGTGGCAAGTGTGACCTCTGCTGCTAGCTGATGGAGTTGATGTTTTTGCACTGCGGCCTTTACAGAATTTCAGCTTTTGTCACAAAATATCCAAAAACAGTGTAGGAAGTATATCCTGTATATAATGTTCAGTGTGATCTACGGATATCATGGCAAGATTCCTCATTACTTGCAATTTTTTTGATGCAATGCATCTATTTCAGATGAAAATCTGAAACTGTGGAAAACTTGGCTTAAAATGATCAGTGCTTTCAGGGAAATATCAGCTTTAATAATCAGTTGTCCAAGTGTAAAAGCAGAGCGAAGTACCTCAGCCAGAAGGCCAGTGCAAGAGGTGCTCTGTGTAAAGTAGTGACCGCCTTGACTACCACAGTTTAGGACAAGATTTTCCAACCTGTCATTGTATTCAAAAATACCTGAATGGTTATGTAGTCACTCACAGAAAGCACTGTCCAGCAATCTGTGGAGCTGCTGATCAGGAGCAGACAGAGCAGTTTACTCCTGGTGGCAAGCTGGCAGACCTTCCATCAGTACAACTGAAGTATAACACTTCCTTTCCTCTATGTGGAAGAAATCACTGACTGAACATCAAAATTTCACTTTGTGTGTCTACAACCTACATAGGCTGTATAGTTGCCTTCATTTTCTGTCTTTCACAAACATGTACAAAAGAACAAACAATAATATGTCTACACAAGTATTAGATAGAATTTATTTTGCATATTAAAACTTACACATCTACAAAGTGCATTAATGGACCATATAAGTCCAGAGAGGATAATAGTTGCAGTCATCTAATTGGTCTGTACTTGACAAAGCCCAGCAGATATCAACATTGAATCTCTTGGACACATCTGGTAAGGTACCTTGTTATACTTGATATCAAGTATATATAAATATATATATTCTTGATACCGCTCCCAGAATAGATAGACTAGTTCCCCGTGGTGATCGTCCCCTTGCAGAACTTTGCAGCAGAAATAAGCTGAACAATGAGCTTTGACTTTTCCAAGGTTAGGCTTTGTGGAAACTGATCGTTTTGCTGAGCGTAAGAGCAAGCCTGATGAGTCATGGAACTTTTAACTTTAAATGCTTCCTGAAAGGCAGGACCCCTGAAGGACCAACGGGGTCAGCACAGCCTTGGGAGGCACCAGAGGTTAGGCAGACATTGAGGTCTAGAGGTGAAGAGAGCAGAGATGTTTCAAAGGAAAAATACAACTACAGAGATGTTCTGGTGATGGGAGGATTTGTACTGGATGGTTTTTCATTTCTGTTTGTCTCAAACATATTACTTGTTTTTAATAATATCCCAGAAGGAAGAAAATCTAAACAGCTTAAAACTTACTTTAAATTTTACCATGTAAAAAGCATCAGTGAGCCTGTTCATACTGGCATGTTCTTTTCCAATCTACAATAGTAATGGAATAGACAGGTTAAATAAGAATGACTGTAATTATGCTTTGAATAGGTAGCATATTGTTTTCTTATCTGAATCTCAAGATTTCTATGAAAGTAGGTTTAACAGCAATTTGCTATGAGTTACTGCTTTCAGTAAGTCATCTGTTTTCCCTAAGCACCTCTCAAATACGTAGCATGGTTCTCAAGCATTTGACAGTATAATGCTTTTTATCATGCAAACATGCTATTTTTGTGATTGTTACCTCCAAGAAAACACCAACTACAGCCAAGCCATCTGGAGCTGCTGCTGCTTCTCCAAATGTTGCATACTTCTTGGCATTCCAGTGAACTAAGTGGAGCTTTAAAGGAAAATGAATAAGAATTAAACACGTTAGTGATAAAAACTGTCAATACATGTTTTGAGATGTTAAATAGTTATGGGAAAGGCCCGTGTCTTATCCCAACTCCACAGAAAATTCTCAGGAGCCTCCCGATGAAGCTATTTCAAAGCTATAGATGGCATCAGCCATGATCTTTTCGTGGGCTGTGATCCTCAGCTGTAGTCAGGTTAACTGTCCCAGGTCAATAGAGATATACACTGCTTTTCAATATCATGTTTGCCAGTATATCCTTCCTGTCTGCATAACACAAAGGACATAGTTGAGTGTAGCAGACTAAAATACACAACAGAGGACCATTGGAGGTGGAAGTAGTCTCGTGTGAGCAGAACAGCCTAGCTGTAGGGCAAGCAGAGAAACCTGGAGAAAGGGCTGCACTGAGGGGGGAGAAGTTTGGACTTCCAAGACAGGGCAATCAACAGATAAATAATTTCAGTGTAAGGAATAAAGCCTCATTAAAGCCTGTGCTGACTTAACCATGCTGAACTATCAGAACCCTGAGGGAAATCCAGACCCCGCTGCAAAGCTATTTCTCAACAGCACTTGCATGAATTAATCCCACCTGTAAAAAATGTTACCTCACATGGAAAAGGTTTGCCATCAACTGTATGCTCTGATCCTTCACTGTGCTTTGCCCCCCAGTGAAAGTGGAACTGCTTTAGCCGAAAGGGACTCTCAAAGGGACCACCGCAGATCACTAGGCAGAGAGAAAGCAAAAAAAAAAAAAACAAAAAACAACAAGTATTCAGGGTTTTTAGCTTCCTGTTACTAAAGCCTAACAACTGTTAGCTACTGGTTTGTACTATTGTGCCTTTCCTAGTTCATAAAATAAAAGAGGTACATCATCCAGCTATTTACAAGGGTTAGATTTATTCATGGAACACACCTGAACTCATGTAAAAATTAATTTGAAGCAAACAATACAAAATACAAAATTACATGAATTTTTTTGAAAGAATACATTTGACGTACGAGCATATGGTAACTTTGTTATGGTTAGGCTTCTCCTTTTTCACACAAAGCCTAAGCTGAAGACCAAAAAAAAAATCCTAAGTACCTAAAACATCATTGACATGCTACTTTTGCGCAGAAGAACCTAAATACATTGAGCATCAGGTAGACAATTCAGCTAAGCATTTCCACCAAAGAGTATTCTTTCCAGTAGAGGATGTCTATATTCTGCCTCCTTTAAATATCTGATCCCATAAAAG
The DNA here is from genome assembly GCA_030625065.1 of Alectoris magna. NCBI lineage: Eukaryota > Metazoa > Chordata > Aves > Galliformes > Phasianidae > Alectoris > Alectoris magna. The sequence continues at coordinate 8,663,371 of CM060571.1, read as the reverse complement.
AGGTAATATAATAGCTTGTTCTTTACACAACACCTTTTAGAATCTCACATCACCTTATGAAGGCAGGGAAGTGATACAGAGAAACTTCATACATCGTTTAGAAAAAACACTTAAGATGAATGTTTAAGATGCCAATCATAGGTACTCTATCAATGGTAATTCTCTTGTATTTTATACAGCACTAAGCCAATTAAGTTTTGCTCAGCAGACAAAAACTCAACCTTTTAAATTAAAAAAAGGAAGTACATTTAGCAGTTGTAAGCTCATTCCAGTCTATAACATCTTATTTTAAAAATAAAAGTAAAGTTGCAGCATTGTGTGTGCTCCCATATGCAGAGTTCCAGCTGTTCTTTGTACACGAAGGTGGCCTTCCTTCAGTGGTGCTCATAGTACTGAAATTAAATACATACTGTCCAGTATGTTCTGCTCAACTTAACTGAATGCAGCACCTATTCCAATGCTTTAAGAAATCTACCTGTGTTGGGTTACTGTCAGAATTCTGTTGTACCATTTATGCAAAGCTATGAGTCACTAAATCCATTTCAAATCAACTAAAAATTCTTAAACCATGTTTGTGCTCCTAGCAGACCTCTTCCTGCTAAGTGTTATTAAAACATGGCACACGCATAACGTAAAAAGGGCAGAGGTCTTAATTGCTGCTTGTGCTCTCAGTTTATCTACAGTGATGCATAATGCTCTTAAATTAAACTTCTAAAGCTGGATAAAGTTCACTGGGATGTAGACATACTTCAACTTAGAACTGCATGAAAGTAGTTAGCAAGCTAAGATAATATTTCCAGGAAAAAAAAAAAAATCAGAAGTTCCCTGTAGGATGATATCTTAATGCATTTTTGTGCAACAAGCTTTTGGAAAATGAGCGTGTAGTCTTCCTTTCAAATTCAGTAGCTACACTTGAAAACCTGATCGTTAATTTGGGCCACTGTTCAGGTCCATTCAAGATGAGGAATGTTAGAATTAAGTAGCAGGAATTTTAATCCCCTGACCCTATTGCAAGGGGTTTCCAGCACAGACAAATCACTTCACGGAAAGTAATTTGTTTTGAGTACCAAGGTATCCTATTTATCTAGGATTGATAAACACACCCAAATAGAAGGTGAAATCAGTTGATAGGTTAAAAATTATTCAGAGTATTTTTAAATGCACACTTCTGTATTTATCAGAGATACTTTGTCTCCATTCCAACCCTGCATTTATTGGCCTCCTTCCTTCCCCTCTCCCAGATGTAAAAGCAAGGTTTACCATGGATGTAGAATTGATAACAGTAATCTCATTTATATTTTCTGCCAAGAGCTAGAGAAAAAAAATGCATGATGGCAACATCCACAAGCTGCAGCCAAATCAAAATAAGCTGAAGACTGCTGTTTCTAAAGAAGCTGTACTGCTATGAGGCAGTGAGGAAAGAAGAAAACACAAGCTAATAGTTGCGACTGGTCCAGATAAAAATAAGTCTGGCACGGTACAGTTATGATGGCTACACTGTATGACCTCATCTCTGATAATCCTCTTCCCTTAACCAGCCTTGTGGTTGTAAACTGGGGAGTGAGCCAGACAGCACTAGCATCTTGATGTGGACTATCACGGAAACAGTGCACTGAGGAATGTATGTACCTACTCTCCTGCTGGTTGCGGTCTAGGAGTGCTGGAGATCTGCATGGATTCCCTTTCTAGAAAACTGGTAATCCCTATTTAAAAGGAACCCCTGCAAACAAACAGATTTTCCCAATACAAATGCTTTTCCTAATACAGAAACAGTTCAGCTGTGATGTATGAAGTGCTGTTAGAGAGACTCAAGAGAAGATAAGGAATAATGCTCAAGCAAACAAAATATAAATGGTTTTGTTTGCATACTTTGTTCTAAATTGAACCTATGAATAGCATCAAGTGTACCATAGAGGATGTACTTCATTTCCCTCTCTAAGCCATAACATGCCATCCCAAGGTACTTGGCTATGCATTGGTCTCACCTGTCTTGTCATCAATATCTTCAAACTCAACCATAACTGAATGGCCGTTGTTGGAGATGTTAAGAGACGTACAGGATTCATAGGAGATAACAAGCGGCATCAGCTGAGGGTCATAGACTGCTTTTGCAGAAATTATATCAATGGGTGATTGGCGGTTCCCTCGGGCAATAGGATAAGACTTGTGCCACTCCGAAGGACCTTCAAAGCCAAAGAAAAGAAAGCACCATTATTTTCTTCCTACTACACACATACAATTATTACAGGATTTCATGAGGCTTGAAGTAAAGCTTGCTGAGCAGGAGTGACTTGAAAGTTTGGCATTTGACAAGCTCATTTAAATTCTAAGCTTTGTGTTTTTATTAGCACAGTCTGCAACTAGATGGGGGATTGAAGCACGTTATACCAAATACACTGGAGAAGACACAGCATATCAACAGTCTGCTGCACCTTCATTTACTTGCACCACTAATCTTTTGTGGAGTAGGTAATTACATTTTTAAGGTCTCCGAAGTCCTTCCAATGTGTACGCAGAGGTAAGCGCACTTGTAGGCACACATACACACCCTCAAAGAAACAGCATAGAATTCTTCCTAGGGAAGATAATGTTAAAGCTCCAGTGATTCAAATTAGATGCAGATGACTCAACCTCTTTGCTACTGACTATGCAGTTATTTTTAAAGTCATTTTAGGATTGCAGTAAATCTTTGGAGCGGCTTCATTCTTTGCTCATGCCCATTACGATATCTTTCTGCCCTGAGCAAGAAGTACAGTGTGATAATGAACACTTCTGGACTTGCTGAACCCAATAGAGCAGGGTGAAAGACCAATTTGGTAACTTTGCTCTCTCCTGTCAGAGCTGGAACGCCATCATGCTGTTTGAGATAATAAAAACCTCTACATATCAGAGAATTACTTCTGACCCCTTTTTCCACTTCAGTAGTGCAGGAAGCATTTCTATTCTTCTACTGCTCATATTCAGGAAATAGAAACGTTAACAATTTCATTTGAAGATTCCGAGGATTTTTCCTTTAATGGTACCAGTCTCACATAATTCCACAAACTCTTTATTTTATTTAACAAGTACACCCTCTTTGAGAGTAACTAATTCAGAGGGTGATCTACTATCCTCTTATCTTCAAGGTTTTCTGACAAGTTAGCCTTATAAAATAGTATGTTTTCATCAGCCTGCCTGTAGAGGAGATTGGAGTTTAAGTGCAGTCATACAAGCTCAGGCAATATCACTCGTTTCTTGTAGGCTTTATGTTAATATGTGTGGCTTTATTAATAGCACCCAGATGTCCAAACACATAATGGCACCCCCTGGCACTAAGCAGCTTCACTCGGTGTTCAGGTGAAGTTGGTTTTGGACTTGCAGCAATTGTAGAATAGCTGCTGCCAGGAGCCCAACAGAGAAAGGGAGGGGCTCCTGGAGGCTATGCAAAAGATGGGCTACTGGACAACAGCAGTCATTCAGCCATCACGCTCTGCAAAGGGTACAGGTGGCATGAAATACTGTCGTACAAATCTTTCAGTAGTTTCACACATCCTCTCACTCTGACACACAGTCCTGTAGGCGGGAAGCAAGGGAGGATGACTAAATTAAAGACTGTCAAATCAGAAAGCACAATTTGTTCAATAAGAGATCTCCGATACTGATCTGTACAATTTATTTATGTTCCAGAAATACATAATACATACTTGATTTTATTCACTTTGGAAGCCTAGATATCACATTCCAACAGCTTCACAGAACCAGAAGATCTATTACTGCTCTACTAAGTCTTCCATGAATTGCTTTTGGAGAGACAGATAGTTAATCATTTTCACAGCAGCTTTTTGGAAAAGGACCCATCTGCAATATCTGCAGCCTGAGGATAAAACTGCTCAGCACTGCTTCCTTCCGTTTAGGAACAGTGATCGCAATAACAAAAGGCAGCAGGAATAAGTTTGTGCATCTTTCAGATACCACCTTCTGCAGGCAACCTATCATCAATACAGTAATTAATTAGCTGCTGCTTATACTTGATGTTTGCAGACGTGGAGATGCAGGCAGCTCTGCAGGACTCATACAACAGTTCTGGAAACAAAACGAATGAGGGAAGACAGAAAGATACAGCATGGAAATGCTATAACCTACCGTCATCCTGCCCGTATCCCCAACTGTGATGGCCAGTCATAACGGGACAGCTGCACCCTGCTGAGCTCTCAACTCTTTACTGAGCACTGCTGCTTACCTGCCTTTATAACAGCTCACCGGGGGATCGGGTCAGCCCCTTAAAGACACAGAGCAGCCTGAGCAGCTCCGGCAGGACGGGAACAGCCAAGTTTCTCCTGCTCCTCCTTGTGCTAACACAGCGCAGGGAGAGGAAAGTGCAAAACTCGGGTCGCTGAGGTCCCAGGGCTTAGGGAGGAACCAAGATCATCGGGGGGAACTAGAAAAACTGTTTGGGAATTAAATTTAGGGAAAAGGAACCCTTTTTTCCTCATTCTGCACAAGGAAGCAATAGTTTGCTCTCAGCATTTGGGCATGGCAATGTGCAGATTGTAATGGGAACTGCCCGTTTCTGCCGTGTGCTCTACAGGAACAAACATCACCTGGCTGCTGCCTCTCATTTCTTACTCTCTCCAGCTGCAAAAAAAAAAAATGACAGATGTTGCCAGCTATTTGTGACTACAACTTTGGAAGCAGTGCTTGGATGAGATGGAGAACATTCTCATCTCAAAGAAGCGATTTGTGCTACACTTAAACAAGGCAGGACCACACCGATTTAAGATACATCGGCAATCTGATTTTTCTTTTCTTTTTAACATGGAAACCCTAACACAACATTTTTAAAGACAAGAATGTAAACAGAGTACTGCTATTAGGAAACAGACCCTGGCAGACTGTGGATCAGTGGTGTGCTGTAACCCACTAGTTGTCCGCATCTGGCTAAACCCGCAGAGCTACAAGGAGGTGCACAGTCTGTGCTTTAAAATCTCTTGAAACAGTTTAGTAGTAAGAAACTCCCAGCTCCTTGGTAGCAATGTTATTAGATCCAAGGAGATGCCGTCTGTTAAGGCAGCATTTTATAAACACAGTATTGATTTTCATAAAGACAGGAGCACATGGATAGGGATCCTTCTATTATGCAATCAAGAAAATGGGGAAAAAATCAATGAAAGCATTTTAAGTGATTTTTTTTTCTATTCTTGTACTGCCTTGTAATAATACATTTCCTTTTTTCAGGAGCTTTCTGTGGGAGTCAGCTTTAAAACCTCTGAGATTTACTGATGCAGGCTCAATCACTCAATAAGGGATGTAAACTGCTGTAAAGGCATCCATGTGGCAGTTTTACAATGACTTATTCAGACCCACGCCTCCACTTACTTCTGTTTAACTCATGTGATGTGCTGAGGTCCCTGAGCAGACCTGGCAGGCAGCAGGCTGACCCTGCAGGTGTGTCCATGCAACCAGATGTAGGCAAGGTCAGTCAGGCAAATAGCAAAACTATTGTAGGTGTGGTGGGGAAATCAACTTGCCAGTGAAAAGAAATGCAAGAGGAATTTTGCAACTTAGCGAAGCAGAGGCCAGAGGAAAACTGTATTCTAGACAAGGAGCACTTTAGTCAAGAGGAACTTTAAAACAGGCTCAGATTTTGCTCTCAGGGCACAGAACCATCAAAGCGGCCTAACGTGTATGTGTGTTTGATATCATTCAACGCTTCACCTTTTATCTCTTCGTGTTCAAAAGCACTAAAGATGTGTATTTCAAAGGGAAAACAATGAGAAAAGAGAAAACATGCTGGCACATGACAGGAAGTGGGCACTGCTTAGTGGAGTTTGAAGAGCTGACTTAGAAAAGGTGAAAAGGAGGAGTGACATGAGGAGTACACGAAACATAGAAACCGCCTGAATGAAATAATAGCCATGAAGATAGCCATATTCTCTAGTATATATTTGTTTATATACACAGTATTTAATGTGTTTCCCCATCTTTTTTTCTTTTTTGAGGCAAAAATTAACTTTTCCTTAAGGGTAGGATGATACGCTGCATATACAGACCCCAGATTATTCTTTAATCCCAAGGCCTGTTGACATGTAGATTTTCACTGACTCTGCCCTGTATCATTTATCACTTTCAAAGTTGCAGTAATAATCAATTTATGGTCTCAACAGTACTAGTGTGTACCAGTGATAATTACATCACTCTGATGAAATCAAACTTAGGGAGCTGAGAAGAAGATAGTGGTAGATGCTTAATGGGTAGATTTCTCCATTGAGAAGCTAAAAATGAGATTTCCACAAATTTCCTGCAGGTTCTGACTGTACCTCCAAACTTTCTGCTGAGCAGGGAATGATAAGAAGGCAGAATTCCATCCACCACGGTGAAAAGTTTCAAGATGTCTCAAAGAATCGTTCCATCTTCCCCAGTCTTCACAGTTAGCATTTCATCCCTCTTGAAAAGAGAGGTAATGATGGATGAGCAGAGCAGCAGCCTAGGACAAATACATGGGTTCTTCTTCTAAACCTGTCACTGCGTTGTGATACTAAACTAATGACAACACTTTGCTTTTCCCATTGCCAAATACAGAATAGGTTTTGGTTTTTTTTGAATGATTTAATTTGAGGTCCCATTATTAAAACTGTTATGTAAGTACGAACCATTACTGTCAGAGAGCTCCAAGGAAGATTAGGTTGCCAAATTGTAATTGAACATATAAAATTTTGAAGATTTGAGGAACTGAATTTTTAAGGTGAGTTGTCTCTATGACACAGATCTGGTGTCACTGGGAAGTATTCACAGAAGGAGATTGTGTCACTTGGGGACAGTGCTTTTAGTAGATATTACTGCATCACTGTAGAGCGATGGAGCTGTTTTAGGAAACATGAAAGGAAGAAAAGTCATTGGGTTCCAGAGTGAATGGCTGAAGGGTACTCCAAGAGCATCTGCTTACATAACTTGGCACTTCTCTTTGCTGAGCATCTTTAATGATGGCAACACACATTTGAACAACCTGTCATGTGCCTTCTTAATTTAATAGATGTGTGTCTGATGTGTCATTGCCTATTAGCAAAATACGACAGAAATACAATCAGTTTGGATACAGGCTGCTCACCCCAGAGCCTTTGGGATACAATAGATAGTAGCAGATGAAGTGTTAAAACATTCATCACCCCAGAGCTTGCCTACACCTCAGGTTCTTGAGAGTATCTGGTTTATCCAGACAGCTCATCTCTCTTCTTACATTGCCGTTAATGATGCTGCCAGTTTCTAAATGGGCGTCACACTAAGATGATCCTGGGCAAGGTGGGGCAGCAAAGAGGAAGTGGTGCCAGGTTCTGGGGAGCTCCCAGCATCCACACACCATTTTTGCTGAAACTTGTCTTTGACTTTTAAAGCCATACTTATGTGGCTTCTTTATGTCAGAAACAGGGAACTAAGCGTGAAAGGGTAATTCTTACAATTTATGGCTTGACCAGTGGAGGCCATGTAATTATAGCAGTCAGCAGGAACAGAACGAGCCAACTTTTGTTTTGGGGAGACAGACCGTTCCACTAAATATTCCAGCAGTTACTCAAGTGTCAACAGAAGGAAGGATTTACTGTGACAGCGAACACAGAGCCTGAGAAGAAGGAAGTTTGGGGGGGGGGGGGGAGGCACAGCATATGGGAAAAGAGGAAGCGCTATGCTGTATTAAAATGTCATCTGCAAAGTGTGTAACTGTGTTATAATTGCACTGCTGTATATTTTATGTCAGTGGGTAAATAGCAGACCAAACGTGGTACAGAGCAGCAGAATAGAAGGGCAGCATGATGGCCCATGTGGGCTGACGGAGCTGGAGCCAGGCACGGCGCTGGGGCTTCTCAGAACTGACAGAGACGTTGGCTGACATGCTGGAAGATGTGTCAGTTTTGTCCTTGTGGCAAGATCGATACTGACCTTATGCAGAAAAGATTTTGTAATAGAAGTACATAGCAGTACACATTACAGCAGATTTGGGATTTTATTGTCCGCATATTGATTAGCAACGACTGTAACAGCGCAAGCTGTCTTGACATCACACCCCTGCCTGCGTGCGACTGAGTGTACCTGGGGGGCCACCGACACGACGAAAGCACCACAGCCCCGCCCGCCAACCCGGGCCGCCGCCCACAGAGGGCCGAGGGAGGATAGCGGCGCGGGAAGGGCTTCTCTGACCGCCCCGCCCCGCGGCCCCGCCGCGCTTGCGCACTGCCCGCCGAGGGGAGCGTGCGGCCATGGCGCAGCCGGGCAGAGCCAGCCTCAAGGAGCAGCGCTACGACCGGCAGCTGAGGTAGCGCGGCGGGGCCGCCGGGGCTCTGTGGGGCCGCCTTACCCGCAGCCTGCCATTAGCCTGCCCGCGGGGGGCCGTTTGTTGCGGTGCTCGGCCTTGCCTTTCGCCTCGGGCCGCGCTGATCTCTTCCACTGCCGGCCTCCCCGCGGCCGTGGGGCGGAGGGCGCTGCGGCGGGACCGGCCGGCTGCTGGAAGGGGCTCGGGTCGGGCCCGCCGTGCAGCTGGGAATCCCTGTGCCGGCTCTGAGAAAGGGAGACGGGAGCCGCGCGGAACGAGGGGGTGGGCCCGAGCGAGCAGCGGCCCGTGTCTGGAGTGTGGTGTGTTGGGGCTGGGCCTGATCTTCAGGTGCTTGGTGAAATTCGAAACTGCTAGCAGGAGTCGTAATGCATTCCCGTGTCTCTTCAGCGAGTGTGCTTTGTGCTGCTGAGCAGTAAAATCGCAGCCCCGTGGGATCAGTGCAGCATTCCGGAGTGAGTTCAGCCCAGGCGTTTCTGCCACTCCGCGTTTGTTCACGTGTGTCCCACCTGCTGGCTTTACGGTTCTGGTTCTGTCTTGTTTTTTAATGTTGTAATGTTAAACAAATAAAAGAAGTTTTATTCATTATCTGTGTTAACTATGTTACTCACGTGGCCCAGGCAAATTGCAAGGTTGGCTGCCCCTCCACACATCAGCTCGGCGTGCTGCTTCCCCCACTGGTGCATCTTGGTGTCCTCCAGCATCTCAGACTATGAAAGTGTATCGTTTGTAGTGGAACCTATGAAAAAAAACACACTATTTCTTTCCAAGGGCGAATTTTGCCTGCGGAGCGTTGTCACCCATACTGATGGCTTAAAAGTGTGTTACAGTAGAAAAATGCGTGCGTGTTTGTATGATGTAGGGGAGAAGGATGGATAAAATGAAATGCCGCTAAACGAGTTGGTTCTTTAGAGATATTCAGGTTTGCCACAGCGAGTTTTCAAAGTGGAAGCTTACTTCAGTTGGTGCTGGTTAGCCCTTCTCAACAACAAGCAGAAAGCAGCCTGCCAGCCTTTCTTTATGACAGCTTATTTTTTAAGAGTTGTTTATTCATTTCTTTGTATTCGCTGTACCAGCAGAAATGGAACATCTGCAGAATGTTTATGTTTTTATTCCAATACAGACTGTGGGGTGACCATGGACAAGAAGCTTTAGAGTCAGCCCATGTTTGTGTGATAAACGCAACAGCCACAGGAACTGAAATACTCAAAAATTTAGTGCTGCCCGGTGAGTAAATACCAGCTGTGTATGTGCTTAGCCATGTAGCTGGTGGGTTCGCATAATGTCTCGTTAGTCACGCTTGTTTTTTTCCCCACCAAGGTATTGGTTCGTTTACAATTGTGGATGGGAATCGGGTCTCCGGAGAAGACGTTGGAAATAAGTAGGTTTGTTGCTGTCTTTGTATGCAAATGAGGAAGTAGCGGGATTTCAGAAGTTGTTCCATCCCTGCGCTCTTTAAATTTTACAAGATTATTCATACTGTTAAGCCAGTGTGTTTTACCCCAAGTCTTTTATGGCTTTCGATGTTTGTGACAAATACAGCATTCATGATCAGCAGTTTGATGTTTACTGCTAAACTTTTTTCCTTTAGTTGCTGTTTTCATACCTTACAGGTCTGCTTTCTTCGTACACCAGGTTTATAAAGGCGGTGGTATGCTCACTGCAAAAATACTTGTAAATATCTTGGTAGCTGTCACTGAGATGTGAATAAGATTTGCTTTCACCTCAGCATGGTTCAAGTTATCTTCCTCAGTGCCGTAATAATTTTGACGACAAAATGTATTTTCATTAGCTTGCTGTTGTAAAACCGTGGCTGATGATCCTTCGTTAGCTTTCATAGCTTCAAAGGGTATGCAGCTAGGTGATAGGATAAGGAACGTTGCAGGTTGTTCCTACCAAAAATAATCTGTCTTTACTAATTCTAGATCACTTTCCCTTATAGTTCAGGTAGATAGCTACGAATATCTGACTTCCAGGGGGGTTATTTGTGGGGTAAGGATATTCTGTTACATGAAGAAATAAGTGCTAATGAGTCTTTAATGAGCCTAGTGAAAATGAATCTGCAGTATGATCCTGGCTTCTGGGCGGTTTGGCTTGTCTTATTTTTCAGATTGGTGGCTGAGACAGTGAAAGTTTTCCTTAAGAAACTGATCTTGAGGAAAATAAAACAAAGGCGGGGAGGAGGGAAGCGGACTGCAATGGGAACTTATGTTTAGTTTGTGAGAGTCAATGACATATTTGACACTACGGAAGGGGGCTTTTAATGTTATTTTCCTTGGGAATAAAAATTCACGTATTGTGTTTTTTCTTGTCTCTTTTTCAGTTTCTTTCTTCAGAAGAGCCACATTGGTCAGGTAGGGGTGTAACTTTAATGTTTAAAAATGTCTCTTTAAGTTTATTGAGAGAACGAATGTATTGAGTAAATACCCCTAACACTACATTTGAGTAATCCCCCAAAACAAGTGTTAGGTTAAAAACTCTGTATTCTTAAATAAAATTCCCCGTTCTTACTTTTGAGTTCTTAAGTGAGAAGATAAACTCTATCCTGGAAAGATTGAATGAAGAAAATAAGATCTGGTTGAGAATGTCTTTGGAAGTGTAAGGCGGAAGAGAATTGTGGTTGAAGGAGTGATGCTCAGAGCAGAGGGTGAATGGGTGAGGGGGTTGAAACCAGAGGAACAGGAGACTACAGAAAAGCCTTGAGTAACTCTTAAAAATGCTCCTACAAACCTGGAGGTTCATAAATAGCTTTGCGGTTGTTTTGTTTTCAAAATATTGCTGAAACTGGTGTCAAACAAGTGGTGCTGTTATGGCTAGTGTATTTTTTCTCCAGATAAACAAAGCTTGAAATATCTTAGCTTATGAAGAAATCTCTTTACCATGTAGCATGTATAGTACTAATAATGTACTATAGAAATTGCATTTCAAGGAGCTAAACCTTGTTTTCATTGCTTGAGAACAGAGTCGTGCCCAGAGCGCTACTGAACTTCTGCAGGAACTGAATAGTGATGTTTCTGGAAACTTTGTGGAAGAGGTTTGTTTTTTCTTTTTCTTTCCCAAGTGTTTGTAGATATATTCTTTTCTTAAATGTCAGTGTTATGACTGTGAAACGGTAACTAAGTGTTGTCCACATAGTGTGGTTGTTTAAGTAGGTCCACGATAAAAGGGCATTTGAAAAAGGAGGTCTTAAATTTCCAAAGTTAGATCTGTGTATTTGATCATCGTTTTGTATTTTGATTATGACTCTGGAGTTTTTGCTTTGTTTTATATTCAGTGTTGAAAGTACTTTGTTACCAGAAATTTTTATCGTGTTTTGTGACGTGTTGTTTTCTGCTATTCAGAGTCCAGAAAAACTTCTAGACAACGACCCTTCCTTCTTTAATCGATTTAACTTAGTGGTTGCAACACAACTATCAGAAAGGTAAAGAATCATCTGAAGTTGTTAATACTTGGTGCATTGCCCTCCCACCCCGCTCACTTAGCGGAAAGCAGTTAGAAGTTGTGTGTGTCCATAAGAGAGGTCTTTTTTCTTTCACAGTTTATTGACTTTTTTTGCTTAATTAATCTTCAGAGCAATTGTGACAATGGAGTTAAATAGAAATAAGACAATGGATAAACATATTTCCAGGCTATGATAAATTCCTGCATGAAATTACTTTCATTAGGGGAATGAATTACGTGTGCTCAGAATCACGATAATGGGATTCTCCATAGAAAACTTGTTACGTATGTAGCTTGTACAAGAGTTGACTTCACAGTTACCTGTTGTTGTTCTCTGGTATATCTGAAAAAAAATAATTGTCTTTTTCCTTACAGTACAGTGCTACGTTTAGCTGAACTCCTCTGGAATTCTAACATTCCTTTGCTGATCTGTAGGACTTACGGTCTGGTTGGTTATATGAGAGTCATCATCAAAGAACATCCAGGTTAGAGGATTGGGAGTTTTTGAGATTGTTTTCCATACGTAAGGTCAAAAACTTGTGAGATATTCAGTATTTCTTAAGTTTCACATGGTTTGCAGTTCCTCACCAATATACTGTAAAAAATTCATAGGAACTATGGACTGCAACAGATGGGTTTCAGTTTTACTATCTTCTGATGTTAATGTACACAAAACACTTTGAGAATCGAGCAGTTAGCCCAGCAGGTGATGCTCTGCTTTTGCTGTACAGGTGTGTGTTGAGGGTTGAGCATAAAACAATAAAATACATTGTGTAACTTCTTTCACAGTTGTTGAATCTCATCCTGATAATGCGTTAGAAGATCTGAGGCTGGACAAGCCATTTCCAGAACTGACGGAGCACATTCAGTCTTATGACTTGGATCACATGGACAAAAAGGTTGGTATGTGGTTTGCCGTATGTTCCTAAGACATACCAACACAGAACAGGGATTCTGTGAGAACATCTCTCGGCAGACAACTTTTTTTGGTGATGAGACTTACTTAAACAGAGGTAACAGTAAATCAGTCACAAGTCACTGCTTTTAACGTGTGGCCCATATGTTACTGTCTGTATTTAAATCTTTAGCAAGGAGCAGATCTTAGGAATGTTCATGGGCAGTTTGTTAGTTGAAAGATTTATTCCTTCCCAACATGCTTTTTTTTTTTTTAATGACGAATGATTTCCTTACTGCTGTGCGGTGTGGCTGTTTGTTGGAATATGAAGTTCCACTTCAGAAAAATTCCGCTTAGCTCAGCCGCGCTTTCTTAAGACAAAGGAATAATAATTTGTGTTACAGTGCTTAGGAAATGCTACTCCAGAATCAAAACGTGGAACATGGCATATGTGTTCAAGTAGTGGAAGGGATGGTAAAGTTTACATTTAAAGTAAGTTTGTAGTTTGTCTCTTGTTTCTGTCTCTTCTAAACGTGACAGTGGTTTCTATGCTGTTTGATTACAGGACCACAGCCACACTCCATGGATTGTGATTGTTGCCAAGTATCTAACAAAGTGGTTCAACGAGGTATAACGCAAAACTGGACAAGTCATTGGCCTATTTTTTTGATTTTTACTTCCACTTGTGCAAAGTTGTCTTTTCTAAAGTAGCTTATTGTTTTGGTAGTACGTAACAAGATGGACTAATAAGAACACTACTAATTAAAATACAAATGAATGTATGCGAACTTGGTCAGACTCATGGAATTCAGCATTCTAAACACAATGAAGATATTAGGAGGTATCTTTAATACAAACTTATTCTGTTTTTAAATTTAGAAAAGTGATCAGTTGCCTAAAAGTTACAAAGAAAAAGAAGCCTTCAGACAACTGATCCGGCAAGGTAATATATATCCTAGGAGTTGATTTGCTGTACTGGTAGAAATGTGTAAGGTTAATTTATGAAAGTCTGCTGGTCTGTACAGTGTGATCTTTTCGTGACCTGTTTGCTTTATGCAGATTAATCTTAAGATTCCTGAATTTGCTTACAAATACAGTTTAGCAGTGTTTCTTACTGTTTAAGTTCAAGTGTGTGTTTTGATTTGGGTGGGGGGAGAGGCACTGAAAACATCCTGCTGAAAATGTTGATAATTAACATTGAAAATGTAATAAAGAAAGAAAGTGGCTTTTGATGTTGCTCTTGCTACTGACTGGAAGCACGTAGTTTGTTGGTTGGCTGAGCAAATTGTTGGTAAGCGTTGCAGTCCTGAATTACTGGTCAAGAGACAGATTATGGAGCTACCGAATATACTGCAGTCTGTGAACGGGCTTCATTTATACAGGTGTTCCAGTTGAACATCTTTTGCAGGTGATAAAATTAATGAGATGTTTTTGACATCTAGAAATACATTGTCTTAAATGGTTGAGAAATGATATTTGCTCGTCATTTAAACATGACCTGCATGTAAGTTGCTGCGAACAATGGCTCTGTTACCTTCATCTGTAGCGTCTGGCTGAACGGTAGTGGCTAACTTTGGTTAAATTAGTATTTTACTGACTCCTTTTCTTAATTGAAATTGCTGACTGGATTCATAAGCATTTACCTTTAAAAAAAACAACCAAACAAACCCCCCAAAAACAGTGAAATAAGACAAGTTCAATTAATTTCTTGTTTAATTTCTTTTGAAGCAGCATCTACCTTAATTTTGTGATTGTGAAACTTAATTATTTTTCTCACAGAAATAATTGTTATTCTTGTGGTAAATAACTTCTATTTGACATCAGCACACTGTATGTGTGGTTAGTTCTGTCAGGATGTTTTGTTTGATATCTTCATTTTTTGCTGATGAGGTTTTTATGCCTCAGATACATCCAGTACCATTCTGCCCTGTTGGTGAGACCAAAGTGATGAGATGTTGTCTGGGTCATTGTGATGTGTGGGTTTTTTTTTGTTTCTTCAATAAGGTATCTTAAAGAATGAAAATGGGACTCCAGAAGATGAGGAAAACTTTGAAGAAGCTATAAAAAATGTGAACACAGCATTAAATACTACAAAGGTAAAACAAATGTACAATAAATTTGAAGTAATATCAAACTCATTACTTTTTCAGAACATTCACTTTAGCACAGAGGTTCCACTTGCAACATAGATATGTAGGTAAAAGAGGATTAGTACAATTGTAAAGTTGAAATTATGTGCAATAGAATAGACCTGGACTAGGTGAGACTGTAGCTTATGCAAACACTTGATTTGCTTGTTCATGAAGGGAAGCTGCCTTCCTGGTGCCTTGAAAGAATAAGTCAACAACCAGAGTTCATTGTCGTGTTCCTCTCAGACTTTTACAGGTTTAATCTGTAAAAGAGAATCCAAAAGGCAGGTTGCTATAATAGTACAGAATTAGCAGTCACTGGTGGGGATGATCTTTGCTTTTGAGTGCGCTGTTAGGGGTCAGAAAGTGTATGCTGTATCAAAGCTGCTGGCTACAGTATTGATTCTGTAAAGAAACGAAGGTTTGCCAAGGACTTCTGGCTAAACAAATTCAGTGTTTGACTCTGAGATCACTTAGAGTTGGATCACCTATGTGATGAGTATTGAGGGAAAATCAAGTAAATAAATCCGAAATTTGGATTTTTTTTTTTTTTACAGATTCCAAGGTGTATCGAAGAGATTTTTAATGATGATTGCTGCATAAATCTCACAGAGCAGGTAATGAGTAATTAAAGGTTTAATACATAAATGTAGAGAAAACATTATAAATAACGCTTAAAATGTACATAACTTTCTTGTGTGTTTGTAGTCCCCTTCCTTCTGGATTCTGGTTCGAGCTGTAAAGGAATTTGTGGCAAATGAGGGGCAAGGATGCTTACCTGTCAGGGGCACAATTCCTGATATGATAGCAGACTCCAGTAAATTTATCAAATTACAAAATGTGTAAGTAACCTTTGTGTTGTGGTTGCTGTACTTTTTAATGACAGGTCATCTCTATTTCATAAGTTCAGGTCTGTATTTAAGAAGCAAAAAAACCCCAGCACATCAAAGGTAAGAAGGGGATGAGAAAGCCCTGCACATCTGGTCTGTCTGCTCCTATCTGCCGTCTGGATCTAGGGCATAAGTTTTTTTTTCGTGTGTCCTAGTTTCCTTGAGTATTAACTACCTTTCTTAGTTTCAGATGTAGTAAAGACCTTCCTACTGATAAGAGATCCCAGAACCCAGCTACTGCGGTCCAGAACCTTTACTTAAAATCATTTGTTAACCACACTTTGGTTTTGTCCTCAAAAACATTGCAAGCCTGGTTACAGAGATACTAATTTCCTAAATACTTAATTCTAATCAATCCACTTAGAAAGAAATGCTCAGTAGAGGGCAAAGACTTGGGAATGAACGCTAATTGCAAATGCTAAGCAGCATTAGCGTGGATCAGGATTTTAGGAAGGCTATCTTTGAGTATGTTTATCCTCAACATAAACTTAATAATTCCTGTACATCCTGGACATTATGCAAATTATTGGGCCAAAAAGACTTAAGTGCTACTGTATTTTCAGAAATAAATTATGAAACAGTAATGAAACAGTAGCAGCCCAATGAAGGACATACAGCTGCTCTTCTAAAACTTAATATTCCAGCTGTTTTAATACTGTTTTTTGCACTGATGGGTTTCTACAATGGCTGTGCACGTAGCGTGTAAATCAACAGCTCAGCATTGACAAGCAGTTGTACAGAGAGGTAATAAGTGCATGCATGGTCTTGAGGTAGCTCTCTTGCATTTGTGGTGCCTTGTGTCTTGTCTTTATGATATACACCAAAAAGAAATGGTCTTCACTGTGAAGTCTAAGATCGTAGTTTTATGCTGTTATGATTAAGACTATTTTATTATTGACAGATATCGTGAAAAAGCAAAGAAGGATATTGCTGCAGTGGGTAACCATGCTGCTAAATTGTTACAGTCCCTAGGCAAGGTAATTACAAAGATATTGCATTTCCAATAGGACATAATTTTTTGTTGTTGTTCTGTGCAGGTCTAAGCCAAAAGAGACAGATAAGAGCTTAATTACCTAATTACCTTGAAAATATCCTTGTAACTTCTAATGACGTTTATTATCTGTGGTCTGTTTGATTTATCGCTTTTGGTCTGGTCATATAAAATAAAATCAAAATGTACAGTTGTCTGCATTATTCACTAACTGAAGAACTTGTTTTACAAGAGTGAATAGTTATTTCACAATTAATGTATTAATGACTCTGAAAACATAGTACGTTTGGTCATTGTGTGTACTGGAAGTAGTATGTTCTCTGTTCTAGGCACCTGAATCAATTTCAGAGAGAGAGTTGAAATTACTTTGTGAGTATGCTTGGGTTCCATTGCTATGATTATGAAAATAATGAAATATTCAGAAATGTTTGGATGATCATGGAGTTATTAAACAGTATCTCAATATTTGAACTTTTCAAGTATTTGCTAAGTATTTGCATCCCTCATCTTCAGTGGAGGTAACATGTTGGTAGTGAGTCTAGAAAGGCTGGCTTTTAAATAGATGCAGTGCTTTTCAGGTCCAGATGACAGGGAGCAGATGTCCTCTGTTTCTCTGATTAATACCTCATTGCTCATGTGTGATACAAACTTCAGAGTTTGAGCTCTGTAAACTTCTTGTGGTCTGTACAGGTAAAACAGGGATGTAGGGAGGAGGAGCAGTGGGGAGGAGTACAGAGCATGGCAAGTCAGGTTATCTGTTTTGAATATGCATATGCGTGGCCACACAGCAGCCTGAATCATCTCGCGACTGGAAAAATTTCCTGTTAGCGTGTCACCAAGAGCATGCTGCATTGATTGATCTTTTGCTACCTTTTTTGAGTTGTGGGAAGCAGCTGCACATTGGGTCTGTTTGTTGCAGTAATACTGAAGGAGAACCTTTTTACTGCTTATTGTCAATTAATATTCTAACAGTGCAGCTGTATGTTAGATAGTGGAAAATAGAGAACCCATGTTTGTTTTCAGCGTGGAAGAAGACAACGTGAACCTGATGGCTGTGGTGGGCAGATTACTGTAGAGGAGATGCACACGCTGTGGGCTGTTACATTAACACAGCAGTTATGCTTAGAATCTAGAACCAAATAAGCAAGAAGTAGGTCTCTAAATGCCTGTAAATCATAGATGTAAATGTTGTCTAATACTTTGTGGTTTGAGCTACCAGAAGAAACAGAAGCGTCAATACAATGATTAGTTTTACTGTTTGATTTTAACAAATCAGAAATATGGATTCATACATTCGGTGATTGATGATGCATTCAATAAGAAATGCTCTTCCTTCTGCACCTCCCGCTTAGGCAGCAACTCGGCTTTTCTTCGTGTAGTGAGATGTAGATCTCTGTCTGAAGAATATGGTTTAAACACTTTTAACAAGGATGAAATTAGTAAGTATTCCTTTTTGACACATGCTTTAATTGCTTTTTCAACATGAATGGTTTGGTGGTCAAAGTGAATTACATTACATGTACTATTTCATTATGTAGTTTTATAATTTGGCATCCACTGGAATCGTTTTGTCAGCTTCAGAATGTTGATTTGATTTTGATTTTTGGAAAGTTCAAAGATGACCTTACAGGTCACTGTAGGTTTGGTCTTTATTTCAGGCTTTATTTTTGATAGCACATAAATAAAACACTATTTTTCTTTAGAATTCTCTTTTCTGTATGTCCGTTATTTCTGACTGAGTTGGAATGGTGCTTTTGCCTGACCGAAGAGTTAGCAATATTTATCTCAGTCTTTCACAGCTTAGGTTTTCAATGTGCGAATAAATTAAATCGAAAACTTTTTGCTTTTTAATAGTTCATTATATGTTTTTGAACTTGCATAAGTTTTTGTTTGTTTGTTTGTTTGTTTTTTAAAGAAGAAAATAAATATCTGGAAATATTTTAAATCAAAATGTGTTTAGATGAAGGCCTTGCAAGTCCTCTAGGGGTTTTGGACAAAAAGTTACAGACGTGTATAAACTAAATGTATGTGTAAGCTTTGCAGTATTTCTCATTTTGGTAAAAGCTTGAATGAGTTGATAGTATCTAATGCAATTTAAGAAGTAGTTATTGCTTAGAAAGATTACTGTACTGCTATACTGTGTGTTAAAAGACCTGTTTTATAATTAGACATTATAATTTGTGAAACATGTGTTGCAAAGCCCGAAACTACAGCTTATGAATATCCCCATTAATATAGGTGCTGGCAAAGTTAAAACATGAATATCTTCACTAAGCACAGGTTTATATCAAATATGTACAGTATGGTTTTGTCACATGAAATCATGTATCTGCCAGCTGACCCGTTTATATTCTCAGTGGCAGGGTTTTTTTGTTAAGATTTCTGCTTCCAGCAGAGAATGTATCTAAGGGGAATACTTGATTTCAGGTTGTTAAAACCCCGCCTTTCGCCTTGTAATCCGTACCAACTAACCACTTCGCTTACTGTTTTCAGTTTCTAACATGGATAACCCGGACAGTGAAGTAGTGTTGTACTTGATGCTACGGGCTGTTGATAGATTTTATAAGCAGCATGGTAGATATCCAGGTATGTTTATACAAGCTATGTTAGCACAAGAAATATAAAAATCCAGTAGTTAATACAATGCTAGTTAAACACTCCATGTAAAACATTTCTTGCGTTTCTGTTTTCACATTAACACAACTTGAATAATGCACAAATTGTATTGAGGTTATTTTGGGGGAAGCTTAAGGAATTTATCTAAATGGATACTACTGATATGGGTTGTGTGGTTTATGAATTCAGCTTCACAGCAATTTGTTATTATCATGAGGAGCACCAATAGAGTGATTAAATATTAGTCTACTGTTACTAATATCGGTTGGCTTCTTTTCTTTTTCTGGAAAATCTCTAGTTAAGCTGTGTTTTAACCCCAATAATTCCAAATACAGTATTACAGTTCTGTGATGGAATGGTGAATTTATTTTCCAGGTGTCTATAACTATCAGGTAGAAGATGATATTGGAAAACTGAAGTCATGCCTTACTAGTTTCTTACAAGAGCATGGGTTGTCTGTAGTGGTGAAAGATGACTATGTTCATGAGTTGTAAGTATAACACCATAAGAGCCACCTTGTAAAACTGACCTGAAAATACTGACTGTTACTTTGCTGTCCAGTTGTCGCTACGGAGCTGCTGAGCCACATGCTGTTGCTGCCTTCATGGGAGGTAAGAATGCCACTGTGTTTCTGAGGCCCATAATTAACAGAGCAACCTGCAGTTGTGCCTCCTTGCCTCAGAATCTATTTAAGCATGGTCTTGTCAGAGCTGATACTGTTATCATAGACTGTAGTCCAAGTCCTTTATTCTCCAGTTGCGACCCTTGCTGGCAATGATTTAGAGACAGTAAAAGAAACCAAGTAAACTAAAAACAATCCGGGTGTGTTGATTATAGTAGATTAATAAGAAGAATTTTTTTAATTGACTGAAAAAGGCTTTTTTTTTTTTTTTTTTAAGGGATTACTTAAAATAATTTTAAAATGTGATATTCATAGTGATACCAAGTGTATTACATAACTTTAAAGGAAAATGTGTACAGTGTTAGTTCTGTGTTAAGTACTGGTTAAATACAAATAGCTGTTACCATTCACCTTAATTCAATCTGCAAGTATTTTCTAAACAAAATGTTTTAAGTTAACTCATACATCACTTCTGGGTGATGTTCTGTTTGGAGTGATGCAGTGCCAGAAGTGGTTACACTTTAAATGCAGCATAGAATCAGAACGTGGTGAAGCAGCAGTGGGTATGTGCGGTGCTTTAGGGAAGTACGTAAAGAGTTATTTTCTGAAGGAATCACAAAATTCGTTCCTCTCCTACAGCGGAGCATAAAGTTGATAGTGAAGTGACCCTTTATTTTACAGTGTGACTGTTTAATTGACAAACTTGAGTGGAACTTTTAAAATTGAACTTTGCAATGTCAGTCCTTTGGAGGCCACAACTCGGGTGTGCTTGTGTATGCCTGTACATGGCTGCTGTGTAGGTATGTGACTAGAGACACGTGTGTACAGCTGAGCACACATCCAGCCAGAGCTGAGACTGTCGGTAAGAGCTCTTGGAGCCTCTGGCAGTGGGGAGGAGCAGGAGCCAGTGTGCAGAGTGAAAATCTTGTCTGTTGGGCTTTAATTGACCTTGTAACTACATGACTTTTTTTTTTTTTTTTTTTTTTTTAAATAGGAGCTGCTGCTCAGGAGATCATTAAGGTCATCACGGGGCAGTTCGTGATTTTTAACAACACCTATATTTACAGCGGGATGTCCCAGACGTCAGCCACTTTCCAGCTGTAGGATGACGATGTCGCTTCGTTGCCGCCGAGCGGTGCTGCAGCGCTCCGTACATGGCGCTGATACGCCGCGGGGCGGGCCGTCGGGCGGTACCCGCACTCTGAGCTCCCTTGGTTGTCATGTTTTATTTTTTTTTTCCTGAGGACAAATAAAATGATCGCAAATCCTGACTGGAGCCGCGCTGCGGGGCCGGGCCGGGCGCCGGCTGTGGCGGGCGGGCGGGGCGGGAACGGCGCGCGCCGGCAGCGGCCAGCTCTCCCTCAGGCGGGAGGCGGCAAGGAGAGGGGCGGCTCCGCGGGGAGCGGGCGCTGTGTCTGGCGTCAGGTAGCTGTGCTGAGGCATCGGTAGCCGTAAATATAAAGCGGAGCTGGCTGCTTCCGTCGGGTTGGCGCTGATATTTCTCAGAGCCGTTGCTCTGCTTCGAGAAGGATAGCTAATCTATTGTTACGCTGATTTTATTACTGCTGAAAAGTTTCCACCTGGAGCGAGGCCATTGCTGAGAGCTTTGAGTCAATTACTGTGATGCTGGTATCAGCCTTTCTTCACATGCGGGACTTGGAGTTTGGTTAAGGAAAATGGCATGATCTGCCTGCGTGTGTTTGGGTTCCTGGGCTGGCAGTTAGCTGAGGCTGCCCTTCGGCTCATCCCGACACACCACAGGGTCGTGGCCTGGAATGAGCAGCAAAGGCTGCCAACAAGCCTTGGCTGCTGCAGAAGATCAGAAATACAGTGCACCAGATTGATGCAGAACCAGTGCTGTGGATTTTTTTCATTTTACGTATTTTGTGTATGACTTTGGTGAGCCAAAATAGTGCCAGGGCTCCTGCTCGTTATTGCCTTTTTGATACTAAAAAAGCGGTACTGTTTTGGTTTAGTGGCGGTAGATGGACAGTTTTGTACTGGATGTCAGATGCGATTATGTAACATCTGATGATCTCACTGCCTTTTGGCTGATGATGAAATTGGCAGCCTGCTGTAAGGAAAGTCTGAGGAGATTTATTGTGATAAATAGCAGCACTGGGTGTATATTTTTTCAATTGTAGGTGGGGATTTTTTTGAGCGATTCCACACTGCCATTGTAGGTCACCAGGCTGCTGCAAAACATTAACTTTCAGAGCCATCGGCATAACACAGTAGCTATAAATGCTGTCCACATGAAATAGAGCATTTGTAAAGGAAGGCTCTGCCATACAAAGCCATATTAAACTGTGTGTCAGATGATAGCGTAAAATTTGAAAGCCGTAAGAGAGTGTATTTTAAAATAATGAGCTCACACGCTGTATAATGCTACATGCACTGCTGATCTAAACAAAAAGAAAATGCTTTTTCCTTGCTGTTTTAGAACAAGGACAGGGATGCAACCAAAAATGGAAAATCAGAAGATTCGGAAAACACAGTGTGGTATGAAACCTGAAATTGTTTTCCTTAATTACCTTAATCTACTTTACAAAGTTTTAATAGATTGTGACAAGACTTGCCAAGGAGGGTCAGCTGTTAGGGAAATGTTCTTTTTACTTGTTAGATTTTCAGATTCCTGCCTTGTTCAAACAATAAATAGTATTACCACAAAGTCACTTTCCTGCTCATATTTACCTACATTTTTCTAGTATTTTATTTTTTTAAAGAAACCCAGAACTGTGCATGTGCTTAAGCTATACAGTATCTGCTGCTGCCAATTTAGTAAATGGTCATCAAATAAGTCATTTCATTATAGCACAAAGTCTAAGATACAAGTTATCGTGGTCATTTACCTCCTTGGTGTTGTATGTAGTTGCCCCTTTCCCAAATGCTTTGTATTTATATGTATTTGTATTTAGCAGGTGCTAACGTAAGCACCTGAGTCAAGGTGCTACCTCTTGTGCTAAGTGATTCAGTCTTCTTTAAATAAACACCATGTAGCGAGCCTTGGCATTTAGCTTCATCCTCATGGACTCTCCTGCTAGTGTGTTCAGGTTTTCATGATTCTGTGTTGTTCACTAAATATGCTTAATGCACCTTGCAAGTGGAAAACATACTATTTAGTAACTTATATCCCATTTACTAACAATTACTGATATTTACAATAAAATAACAATAAAATATTAAAATATTAATATAAAGAAATATTAAAATGAGGCTGCTGCTTTTAGCAAAGCAGTGCTCAAAGCTAACTGTGGATCACACTCAAAGCACTATGGATAGGGATATCCATAGTGGGATGTTGGTTATGCTTGTTACGTATAGATGTATGGAAGTGGTAGCTCCATGCTTTTCTTGTTTGTTTGTTTTTCTTTAGATCACATATCCATGCTATGTTTTGGGGAAGTTTTACTTTGATATTAAACAAATTTATATGAAGAAAACAGAACACTTAATGTGAAACTTCCTTTTTGTTTACTTTTAGATATGAAAACAGATTTGAACTTACTGGTTGAATGCCTTAAATATCAGATGGACTGCCCTTCATCTCAGAAGGAGGCTTTGATTGCCATCTATTCAATTTGTCAACAGAACAGTAAGAACCATTTTTCCCTTGGAAACAATCATTTCCATTTGCAGTGTATGTTAAGAAATTGATTGCTACTGTGGGCAGAAAAAGCATTAGCCAAAGGATGTAAGGCTTTAGGAGCTATGACAGCTTAAGATTCTCTTTTTGCACAGTAACAAAAGTAAAATTTTAAATTTTGTTCTTTTTTTTTTTTTTCCTGTTGTAGGTGAAGCATGTGAATATTTACGAGAAATTGGTGGTTTGGGGTTTATAAACGATCTTGCAAAGTCAAGTGTTCATGGCATAGTGAAGGAAGCAGCTTTGTTTACACTAGGAATCATAATAGAGAGTAATGGTAATAAACACTACTATGTATATTTCCAAGTTGGCCATGATAATGTTATATATCTGCTTATGTTTTGTCTCCATTATTTTTTTTGCATCAAAAATCATGTTACAGAATAATTCGTTTATGTGAAAGGCAGCAAATGTGTTGCTGTTTCACTGACCACTCCAGGATTTGAAGAAATACGGTCAGGGTTAATGTATCTGTGGGATTTATGTAGCCAGCTTGTCTGTATGACAACAGGCAGCTCTGCTTCCTCATTAACAAGCGTAGTGACATACAGGCTGTTCCGAAGTTTGCCTGGGTCCAAGGTAATTTAGAACTGATGGCAGGGGGAAGCCCTGAGTCCCTTTGTAGGCCTGTTTTGACTCCCCTGACCATCTATTGGATACCACTGAGCATCTACTTACTGTATTAACCAACTAATTAAAGATTGTAGATAGTTTGCTTTGGAGATAACGGTTTTTATTTTCTGGTTTCAGTTTACTGCCAACAAACTTTGTGTACTTCTGCATTGTTTGAGGACCTCATTTTATTTTTAATGAATAAGGATGCTGGTGTGAACTTGAAAAGAATGTCTGTTTATGTCATCTTAGCACTTGTTTCAAATAATAGTAAGTGTTTTTTTCTGTTATAGCACACATTTTACTCACGTTTCCTTTTTATGATTCTAATCTGTGTGATGGAAATTTGGAACACTTAGTAAGTGTTGCTTTTGTCAAATTGGTTTATCAGGTTGCATGTAAATAAAGCTGACGTATAGAATCATTTAAGTTGGGAAAGGTCATCAGTGTAAGTAAAATAAATCTAAGTAAATTGTTGCTTACTGGGATTTCCTTAAAAAGGAAAAAAAAAATGTTGTAGTTCTAACAATGTAATTACAGTTTTTTAAAAATAGAACTCAAGCCAGTAGTGTCTGACAGTAGAAAAAGTTCAGCATAGAATAGAATTGAAATGCATTTGCCGATGTGTTTGTGTGATCCTCTGTTGAGGAGAGAGTTGTATATACTTTAGGAATGGAAAATTTAAATATATAGGTTAGACTTGACATTACAATTTTGTTGCATTCTGCTTTGTGCTCGCTTTTAGAACGCGGCCAAACCTATGTCAGAGAAACGGGCTGCATTGGGCTTCTGCTGCAGTTATTCAGGTAAACAAACAGTTGCTGTTCAAGCAGAAAAAGTAATACAGTATTTAGGGTTTGTTTGCGTTGTTTTCTTAAACAGAACAACTCTTTCCACACCTGAGCTGAACCTATCAGATGAAAATACAAATTGCTGCTACCAGCTGTGGTCTTCAGTCTGTAGCACTCTCTGTGCCTGTGTTAACAATCCTCAGAATGGTAAGTGCTGCTGTTTAAAATCTGTGGTAAATGATAAGTTTTGTTTTCGTTTTTACTGTTCAGCTGAAATTTCACATTATGCTTGGATTTGAGGTTATCTGTTTTTACTTTCCCAGAAGCTAATCAAAAGATTTGCTGTTCAGTCTTTCCGTATGCAAAAGAGTGGCTAGAAAGTTGCATGGAGCCTGAGATAGTTCGTCCTATTTGTTCATTTCTTGGCCTCACGGTTGCAAATAACTGTAAGATAAAATTTTAAGCAGTTTTTGTTTCGTGCACTTCATTCAATACTTCAATGTTTAATTCCTTATTTTTGTCAATCTCTGCAAATTCGTTTGCTGTTCTTACAACTATTACACTGAAAACTCGATTCTGTTGCTTTTTCTCACGCTGCACTGGGTTGTGCCTCGTTGGCTACAGTTTAGAGAGGTCAGTGAAAACAATTTGTGAAAGTTCCTTTACAAATATAAGTCATTACTGCATCTTGGAAAAGAATGAATTTAGGTGGATTTTGGGCATAGTGTTTACCATTTTTATGTACACGTTTCATCTTAAGACAATTATCACATTTCTCAGGATGAACATATATCCAATGTTATATGTTCCTTTATGTGGGTGTAAACGATTAAAATGTGCACGGGGAGAGATAGGGATGGGCTTAATTAAGAAAATGCTAAAACAGTTTGATATAATTTGAGACTTCTAGTACTAAAGACACCTTTTTTTCTTTTCTCCCTAAGCCCAAGTGCAGAGATACTTTGTTTCTGTTGGAGGATTGGATACCCTAGCTCAAGTGCTTGTCAAGCTGATGCATGATGATTCCTGTCTGAGTCACTCTAGCACAAAACTTGCAATAGTAGTAACAAAGACTCTGGATGCCTGCATTGCTAATGACTGTGAGTGAAAAGACCACTGCTGCTTTCATATCTGATAATTCTAAACTGCATTTTATTCAAGTCTAGTTTGGTGAAAATGTGGTATGAATGGATATAAAAGGCAATTAAGTCAAGTACATCCAGATCCAGTCTGTATTGCAAAACCTATTGAGTTCAAACTCCTATTGGGAATGATTCTGTTAATCTGAGGTGGGATAGTGAAATAAACATAAGGAAACTTATACTGAGAACAAAATTAAATTGCTGGTGCTAGCTTTCTGCAAGTTGAACTGAGAACTGGGAATGTGGTAACCTTGGATCCTGGAGTTAGAGCTGTGCTTCTGCAGGCCTGTGTCTGTACTAACAAGCTGTGCAAGCTCAAGCATGGAGCTGCATAAATGGGAAATGTGAATATGGTTCCTGTGATGCTTTGCAAACATAACTACTTCCATTTACTGTCTGGATGGTGATAACTCAATGAGGTCTTTGTGTATTCCATCAGAAGACATTGTGAAATGAGTCTCATGAATCATGGTGTTGGCCACCATTAGTGTATTTCATGCTTCTGTCCTATAACTAAAATTTCAAAAACCTTAAGAGAATATACCTGCCCTGGTTTTGAGCCTGGTTTCAAAGAAATTGGTGTGTGACTGGATTAGGTTTCAGCATGCATATACTAGCAGTGCTGGTCCCAGTTTCAGCAAGGTTTTCCCTCTTTACCGGAGACATTCCTAGCTCCTTTTGTAGCAGCTCTGTTCTGGAACTGATGAAGGATGTGGAAAAACTCAGCAGAGGTGTACAAAATTTGCACATTGCGAAGCCCATGTTTGTCAGATCTGCCTCATCTCTACAGAGTACAATTTAGAGAAAAGGGCAGTGCTGGTTATGAGGAATAGCACACATAGAATTATTGCACCAGTAGAGGTGTGGTAATTTAAATTGTTGAAATGAAAGTAGGACAGAAGTGAGACTGCTCAATTCCAAGGTTTTTAGAGGTTTGCTGACAGCTCCTTTAAACATCATTTCATACTTGAATGCTGCCTGTTTGTTTATTATCTGATAATTTTTTCTTGGGATTATTTTCAACGTGGTAGCTGCCATGACGGTTGTTCTGGCGAAGTATCACACTGTGTCAGAACTGCTGACCCTACTGTCTAATGACACTCTGGATGCAGGAGAGAAAATGAGCATTATTCTAACAATTGGGCACTGTACTGAAGTCTGTGGTAAGTTTTTTTTCTTTTCTGTCATATTTTTACTGAATTCTCATGTATTGGCTACTTCAATGGTATCATTTCATCAAATTTGGTAACCTGAGGGGATATTCTATTAAGTACTGTAATTTAATATTCAGAAAAAAGTTTGCTTCCATCTCTAAACTTTAAGACCTGTTAACGCCTGCTATCTTCAAGAGTTTAAGAGAAGTAGTCTATTATGCAAGAATTCAGAGCTGGTTTTAGGGATCACAGGGTAAAACTCATCTAGTCCTGAAAAATTCTACAACTGATACATTCAGACCAGAGGTCAAGAAATACAAAGCATAATTAAAATCTTTTAGACTACAAGTAAATGGCTGTGGATGTCTGCTGTGTGATTTGGCTTCGTCCTCCTTCATGTTTCTTACAGCAGTTTTGACCTGCGGTCACATCATCCTATGTGATCTAGAGTGCTTTTGCTGCAGCCTGGGCAATAGGGTCATTGCAGCATGCTGGTATTCTTAATAAGAATCTTTTACAATTTTGTTTTATTTTTTTTAGAATTTCCCTGGAAGTTACTGGGTTTTGTTTCTAAAATTACTTGTCAGATTAAGCGTGTGTGAGGTTGGAACTAACTTATTTTCATTTATAACTTCCTGTTTTAGAAGAAAACCAGTGTGAACTGCTTAAGAACAATGGTCTTCCACTTATGATTCAGGTATTAACTGAGTCTCAAGATGAGGAATTACACAAAGCTGCTACTTTTGTGCTGCAGAACTGCAAAAAAATGAGTAAGCTTACTGTTACAGCTTGAAAAATTAGAGATGGTTTCTGTATTGAAGTCATCTTGACTTTCTAGATGGTTTTAAGGGTAAGAGTTTTGTGATTCTGTGTACTCAAAGATATTTATTTTCTGCACGAAAGTTGTATAATGCTGCCATAGAATGATGATGGTACTTAGGCAGAGAAAGTAAGAATTTCAGTAATGTTGCAATAATGCATTTGTGTAACCTATATGTGTCGGTCCAGTCCATAATGTTTTCCATCTATACCTGATGTGCATAATATGATTTCACCCCAGATTAGTACTCTATTCTGTACATTTAGAGACTAAACCAGTGGATAATCAGACCTGTAATCACCAAAGCTGCAATTATTGTCGTATTTTAATATGTTATTTATTTTTAAAGTCTTTGAAGTTATTTTTTCAGTCATCCTGATAAGTTTTTTTTTAAATAACTGTGTAATACTGCCAATGAAACAGAAATGTACCTTTTCCTTAATTCTCTGGAGTACTGAAGGTATTATGCAGTGCTAGTTAATAAAAAAAAAAACCATGTATTTTGCACTGAAGTCATACTTGAGAGTTTTGTTCAAATGTAAAACTGAGGGGATATGGTGCTTTCCAGAGTCCATCACTGTGGGGTGGTTTGGTTTTCTTTTCCTTCCTTTTAAGCTGTATGAGTAAAGGAACTGTTGAGTTAGGAATAAATCCATGATAAAGTGATTCCTTAGAGTACAGCACCATTGCTACAGCTGCAACTGCAAGCTCAGTGATTACTTAACTGAAACACTGCACTTGTCTCTTGTAACTGCAGTTTATCTTTGAAGTGTATTAACATGTGTGTATAAATTTAGATTAACAGGAGGATCTATTTTGCATTGGAAATTACTGAGGGGCCTGACCCTCAGAATACTAAAATAGAATAAAAATGGAGGTATTCAGTGATAAAGTGTGGAATGTTAATTTTATTTTTGTTTTATACAGCTGAACAATTGTCCTTGAAAATAAATGAGGAGTCCCTAAGTGTGAAGAATGCAGAAGAGCTGGAGGTAGACATGCAAATCAGAGAAAGAAGTCGACAAAACTACTGGAAGAAAGCAAAAGACATTCTGCACAGAATAAACTTGATTGAAAAAGAACGTGATGAGATTAGCATGTTTATGAAGGTAGGGTAAAGCTGTACAGATTTTCTAAGTCTAAGGAGCTATAGGAAATAAACCATTAAGATAATTTCGTTGCGAGCTAGGAAATGAGAGGAAACATCGGATGTATGAAACACTACAACCTGCAGCTTTTACTGTTATTGCACGTAATGCATACTTAGCAATACGAACTTCAGTGTGCAGTACGATCAGGAAATGCAAGCGTCTGAATTCTTATGAGCTATTTTAGTTGATTGTACAATCAGATTTTCTACTAAGTTGAGATCATTTAGGTTGGAAGAGCAACAGCTTGATTTTCTTTTAGTTGCTAATTAATAATTTATAATCTTAATATTTGCATGCTTGAAATGTCCATGATTGCACTGCTGTGACAGGACAGCTCGTGGACAAATGTGAACACAAAGTATGGCTTCGTTATTCCTTGTTTTCTTTGTGCCATGTAACTGGATGGTATCTCTGATTGTGGAATAGCAATTTTTGTGTTACTTGGCTGGATCTTAAGGTAATCTTAGACTTTTCAAGTGATGCGTATTAGTAGCAAATCAGTTACTTCAGCCTGGAACTATGACTTAGTAACTACCTCTTCAACTCTTCTGGAGGCTGTGCTGTTTTGTTGGCTCTCAATTCAGTCAGGACTTCAACTAGTCTATTCTAGTTAATCTTGTTAATAGATTTATTTAGTGTTTTTTATAGAGCTTGTCTAGTCACTAACAAATACTTTTCAATAAAGGAAGGAGTGCAAGGAAGACTGTTTGACAGGACTTCAGAAGCCAGTATTGAAACATCAAAACCCCATGAAGTGAATCCCAGTGATACAAAAGCACGTATAGAAAGAACACGCAAAGAATTATGTGGTCCACAGTTAACCTCTAAGTTGGATGATCGAATTCTTGCTCTAGCTGTAAATTCTTCTGCGCTGACTGTGAATCCAGTAAATGCTTTGGCTAGACGAAGTAAACGATGTGATATTCCACGTTCAGTTTATGAGGTGCAGACAGGCACTGCGATTCAAAGTCATAGTGTAAATGAAAAAATAGCTTGTGAAAAAAGCCAGTCTGTTCTTCAAGTAAGGTAGGTACCTTGTATCAAAGCAGAAATGCTAAGTTGCCCTTGATTATGATTTCCTAATGGAATGTCAACCTTTTCAATTATCACTTATTAGTTTTGTCTTTTGCTACAAGTGAAAAGCTGTAAATGCTTTTGTCCAGTGGGAAAATATTCTATGCAAGAGTTTTTGACATCAGAAACCAAAGATTATAGAGTCTGTAGTACCATCATCTAGAAACTCCCTTTTTCTCTTAATGGTGGCTTCTGATAGGAGGGCCTGTCATGGGCCGTGTTCTAATGCCTTGAACCTAGTGGTGTAAAAGCATCCACAGATCGTGGCCTTCAAATTCTCACTGTTTGATTAGATGAGGAATTGACCGATTGGTGTGAATGAAACCCAAATACTTCTGTGATGTGCACTTACAAGGAGAACAGCAGTTACAGAACTGTACCGCAAGAATTTGCATTTTAATGTCTATGAATTAGGAAGAAAACTTCATTTTTCTTCTTGTGCTTCTCCTCCTTCCTATTGGTTGCTTTGCTAGGTGGGAAGAAGAGGATGTATACAGTTATTTCACTGTTCTCT
Source organism: Alectoris magna (assembly GCA_030625065.1). Classification (NCBI taxonomy): domain Eukaryota; kingdom Metazoa; phylum Chordata; class Aves; order Galliformes; family Phasianidae; genus Alectoris; species Alectoris magna. The sequence continues at coordinate 8,632,587 of CM060571.1, read as the reverse complement.
TGGTTTACCCGCTTGTTTCACAGAATGCCTGTTTTCCTGCTTTCCTTCTTATGGTCATCTTTCTTACTGATAAAGAAAATATTAATTACTATCTGCAAGAAAAAATAAGGATTTCACTATCTTGAATTTATATGTGGAATGTATTTGGTTTTGTTTTTATGGTGCTTTTTTAGAAATGTGGTTGGCTGAACCCAACTCCTGCCATTTAGCATTTATTATATTGTGAGTTTATGGTTACTACAGAAACTTTTAAGCACTTTGGGTATTTTCCATATTACTTTCATGTGAATTCTGCTTTGCTACGAACTGGCACAGAATTTCTCACAGCTTCTTTATTAGTTGTTTAGATCTTTGAAATGCAAACCTCTTGATAAGTAAAAGAGAAAAATGCATGATTGTGGTACCGTAGCAATGTGTTGGTTGCATAAAAGCAATTGCTACATTGTGTGCAAACTGTACTATTCTGCAAACTGTGGAAGTTTAATGTGTACTAAATTGGGGCTTAAACCAGAATTGAAAATGACTCTGGAAACCAGCACATCCTCTGCAAACACTGTATTCCTGATGCTGGAACAGACATGCTGAGCAGCACTGCAAGGAATGCTAATTGCAGACACGCGGTAATATGCTGCATACTGCTTGCTTGGTAACTTGGGATAAATGGAATAGGTAATAAAGAGAATTTTTTTATTTTTTTTTTTAGATTTTTCTTTGATTTTTGTTTAGTGTGCTTTTTGTTTTGTCTCTGGAATGTGTGTATTAATGTGCAGTTAAACATGTGTGTTAAAATATGTTCACGTTGTTAATCTTTCTAGGAAAGGCTTACTTCAACAACCAGTGCAGACTATTAAACATATGAAACAGGCAAGCACATCAGGTACAAGTAGCTAAATGTAATCTTATTTTTAGATAATTGTGTTCTTAATTAACTTCAAATACTGACTTTTATCACTACATTTTATCAGGTGCAAAATATAATTAGATGAGAAAATTCATTGTGTATTCTATAACTGTGAATCATTTTGGAATTTTAAATTGTGCTCAAATTTACCAGGAGAGTATTTGTTCTGCTTTTATTGTAATACGTATTTTTTTCCTTTCTTCTTTACCTATTCAAATGAATGTCTTACCGATAAGTATTTAAAATTAAATCTGAATGCAGTCTATCCTGAAAAGTGGAAGCCCTTAATAGAAGATGTGCAGGGGAACTGCTTTTGTTCTGTGTTTGTGAGAGCAAGGATAGAAACTACCTGTGAGAGTGACTTCTGCCTGAAGCTGTGTTGAATGCTTGTAGATGTTTATAGAATTCTCAGATTTGTATTTGTTTTCTTTCTCTGGGGTATTTATTTCAGAACTAGGATCTGGTCAGTCAAATCTTTACTCATAATGTAGTTTACTATTAGTTTATAAAACCATTCGTTAGCTTACTGTTTGGCAGAATGGTGGCTTTACAAGGGTCCAAGCTGATCTCCACATATAATTATTTAGATAGAGAAGAAGTATTATTCCAGTACATCACACTTTGAGCGTCTGATTCTAAATATTGATAGTGTTCATAGGACTTCATTAAGCAATGTAAGTTTACAGGATAATTTTGGTCTGTTCAAGTTCAAACAATATGCTTCATTAGGAAAGTGAATTAAAACAGTAAGCACTGAATTAAATGTAATTACTCTGGATTTACGAAAATGTCAATCTGATCCATTTAACGTCAGGAATTTCTGTTTGAGTTTTCTGTTTTTATGCCAATCAAACTATTCTGGTAATCTACTATTAGAAAATACAATTGGATATCAGCATGCTCATGTGTGATTCCCACAGGAAAAGATAGCTTGCATTTTCTTCCTGGTGTTTTTTTTCTTCCTACTTCAGACCAACATTCATTCTGCTCAGAGATAACCAAGGAAGAAAAAAGTGATTTGATTACAACTGCATGCCTTAAAATGACAGATTTCATGTGCTTAGGTAAGTATCTCAGGTCTTTCTTTGCTAAGTTCAGAAGAGAAGAATTCAAGAGCCAGAAATTCAGCAAGTGAACTTCACGTTACAGAAATTACTTATTCTGTAATTTTTTATCTGCTTCCTTTCCTTTTTCTGCATTTAAAATAAAACATAAGTGTTGACATAGAGGTAACCTATTCCAATTTTGTTTAATGTGCCTTTCCTCAAGCTTAAAAGGGCACATTGTAGCTAAAGGAATACTTAGGGGCAGCTGTTTTCTTCCTTTTTTCTTTTTGGAAAGAAGGAGGGGGAAAAAATGGAGCCCTCTTCAATTCACTTCTGTATTCATCTAGCTAAGCCTCTAACTATTATGCAGTTCTTCGTTGGTTTTTTTTTTCCTGCCTTACTGCTATTGAGTATGGATAATTTTTCACAGCAGTCCATGTCTACAGCCTGTTTTTTCCTTTTTTTTTCCTCCGTCTTTTCCTTTGCAATGTAACCATGATCCACCATAGGTTATGAGAATGCTGCTGGTATTCAGCATTTATTAGTTGCGTAATTAGCAAGGAGAACATGTAAGAGACTCTAAACTGTAAGTTAGCACAGGACGTGTCCTTGGACATAAACTTGCTGAGAGGGCAATGATAAGCTATAGGTTTATCATTTATTTAGATTAATGCAGGTAACTTACAATGTGGGAAAAGTTTCAAGGTATAGCAAAAACATCTGTTAAGTTTTAGCTCCTACATAAATCGTTCCGTACAAAGAGAACAGTCTCTTTCCTCCCATCCCATCAATATTTTTACTCCTGTAGAGGATCTGTGCCTTACTTGGTAACTCTGGAGTAGAAATGCATTGTGATTTGGTTCCATAGGTCATTCTGAAAATGCATTTTCGGAGAGTACAAAATTGAGAAATAAGTCTTTTCAAGAAGGTACAGCAATAACCTCTTTTGAGATGAGTGAATGAAAACTTGGAGGTTAATTGTAGATCATAGTCAGCAAAATACTGGATTTTACAATAACTACCATAGCAGTCATGCTGCTGTCTCTACAATCCCTATTTTTTTTTTCCTAGGTTGTACAACAACAGGACTGTCTTTCAATAGCAGAACTTTTAGTAAGATATTGCAAACTTGTCCATACCTTTGTGGCCGTCACAGAGTCATTCTGGAAGCTGAAGAAAGATATAAAAAGAAACTTCAGGAATTGTCTGGTTCTAACAAAAGACGTGCAGCTTATGAGAGTACTTATTTTGTTGGTTTGTTTTTTACTCACTGTCCTTATTCTTTTAAATTGCGTTTTGAGTTCCAGACAACAAGTCTGGATTCTGATCATCCTACTCTTGTAAACTCACTCGTTATATATGATTTACTGCTAACTTGTGCTAAATGAGGTTGGAGTCAGTCACTTCTGTTTTGAGGAGTTGGTGTACTTGAATCTTGTGCTTAAGGCGGTGGTGAATCTTCATTGCAAACAATGCTGCCTTGTTTGCCGGAGTTAATCAAATAGTAATAGAAGAGGGTATACAAATTCGAAGTAAATGTGAACGAGTGAACCTCATAAGAAGCTTGTTTCATTCTAGTATTAACTGCTAAAGGATGTAAGAGGCTTATAATTATTAATTAGATAATTTTAATTAAAAATGCATGCAATGGTTTTATGGTTTGACAGAGTCATTTAAAAAAAGTTTTCTGGCATTTTTAATGGTGTCCATTGATACTTTCTAGAAATACTGCTGACTCCAGTGAAGAAAGGAAAACCTCCTGTAGAGACATCTTCTAAGAGCAAACAGGATAATTTCCAAAGTAAGGCCTTAATTTGGAAGTTAGTGCAAAAAGCACTTATTGTCTGAGTAATTCTCTTGCAGGGCTTTACCACAAGAGCTTTTGGATAGGCAGTTATAATAAAGTTCTGTGGATTCTGTCAAAAATCTGTCAGACCATGTGTGTTCTATAATCGTGAAGCTATTACACTACTTCACAATTAAGTTTTCTGGTACGTTGTTGAATCCTGTTAGGATTACTTTCATGCCACCTGCTATTATTTGTTTTGTTTTGGTGCTTTAAGATGTAGAAAGGTAGTCAGGATCAGAGCGCGGTGCATCTGACTGTTCTTGGATTCGGCATCATTCTGTTATACCATTACAGCTGTGTTATCCTGTAATGCCTGGTTTTGTTCCTTCTTGGAATTCTGACAGGGACTTGAGTTTCTGTGTGCTAAAAAGCTAAACGTGTAAAGCTTGAATTATCCAACAATATTGAAAAAATTATCAGAAAGCAAACTATCAGAAAATTAACTAAATAAGGTATTTTTTACTGTCCTGCACTATGAGGGGTTGAGTAAGATGTTAATGACAAGTAGGGATAGAAAAGTGAGGATAAGTTCCATCAGTTTCCTCAAACAACCATCAGCTGTGGCCTGGCCCTGTCCCCCAGAAGATATGCTAGGTTTTAGTGCCTGAAATGCTGCCTGCGTTTTGCTGGTTTTTTGAAAGTAAAATGCATAACGTTTTGCTGTTTTTAAGGTATTCTTTTGACTCCAGTTAGAAAAAGCAAACCCAATACTTCAAACAGACATGGGCATAATAATAGTACTCATCTAACTGAAGGATATAACTTGCTACCAACATATGAAAAATGTGAGTATCGCCAGGAAATTAGTTCTGTAACAAGCATAGCTGAAAGATCAGGTTTTACCTTTAGTTCAGGGCACTGAAAAAAGCGTCTGCGCTTGCTGTTGGAGACAAATGGCTGAGAATGTTAGTAGGGATTCTTGGAGCTTCGGTCATGGTATTGCTGAAGTTTATTTTCAGTTAAATCCTATTGTTTGCTAGCTGCTTCCAGTACCTAAATAATTCAGACATGTTAATGCCAAGGGGGGTTAGTGGCAGCCACTTACACTCTGAAATCTCTTCTAAAATTGTGCTGCATTTTGTGACTACGGTTGTCTTGATGTTTTTGTCTCCCGTCTTACAGAAGCAAGAAAAACAAGGATCATCATTAAAGCCTTTTGAGAGAATTTTGGGTTTTGATGCAGAAAGTTGAAGAACAGCATTATTAACAGTGAGGTACAGTCGTAATTCCAACCTCTAGGGAATTTAGATGAGCTTGGACTCACGTTCTGTGCTGCTGACGTTCATAACAAATTGTTATGCTTTGCACATTTCAGTTCCATTGTAAGTTTTTATAAATAATGCCAATAAAGTAAATTACCAGTAAAAGTTACTTTTAGTTTTTAAAAATTTAACCTTCTTTGTAAACTTTTGATTATGTGACAATTAATTTGCCTTTGTCTGAACCTTTTTAGTTTGCTTCACCCTATTTGTGAGAAAAGGCTTATTGCTAAAATGCCAGGAGCTGATGAGAAGCGGTGCTCTGACTTCCTTCCTCTTCATCAGTGAGATTAGCAGCTGAAAGACTTTGTCGTGGGTTTGGTGTGTGTGGGGTTGGAAATAGGATACGCTGTCAGACGTGTAGGAGGGATGCAGCCAGGTCAGCAATTCAAATTAATGCTTAAGTGATTGTGGAGGTGATAAAAACCTTTCTAACGATATCAAAATGTTTGTGATATAAATAGGAAGCACTGAATTGGAGAATGGAGTTTGTTGGAAATGCTCAAGAAATCCACATCCTAGGGGAACTTCTGGATACAAGATTGGGAACTAATGGACACAAGATTGGGTGCTTTCAGAGAGACAACAGTGGTAGAAAATCTTTTATATTCTTATTTAGAAATAATTTTGTGTGGGACAGGGTATGTCTATGGCAGAGAACACCAAATGTGTGTTGGAAAACCACTGGTTGTAGTGGGTGAATCTTAAATGGGTACAAGTAAATGGAAATACAGAGCTCGTGGAAATGTCAGAACCCACAGATGGAAGATGTAGTATGTGGTTCATCTGCAGGATTTCTTGACTGGTATGAGTGACTTGGATGATATTTGTGGACCTACATGAAATACTGCAGCTGTGAACCGTACACAGTGTAACTACTGGTAAATTTGATTTCATTTTATGGTGGGACTTTTTTGCTTGCTGTTCAAGTTGATGAGCAGAATCACTGTTGCTGCTAAGTGCATAATATTTACTTAATCTTTAGTGAGAGCAACTTGTTTTTTTCTGTGATAGCCTTATTATTTGAGTCCTGAGTGTTAGTTTAGAATGGCAGAAATGTAGTTACTTTGCAGTAGGCTTTCACACTGATGTAGCTCAAGTGCTTTAAAACAAGCAGGATAACTTGAAGTGCAAGGACTTGCACCAACGATGATGCTGATATAATAAACAGGTCTTTTAATGGTTTTCATGTTTCATGCTTCAAGCTACTGTAAGCCTTAGGGTCTGTCTTGCTAATCCTCTTTACTTCAGGGGTAATATTCCCTTATGTCTTAATGAGTCACATTCCAGAACGCACCGCTTCGTCCCCGTTCTATCCGCGCGCTCTATCCGTGCTGCACAGCGGGTTCGCCCTCCTGCAGCCCGGGCAGAGCAGAGTCGCGCTGTACCCGCTGCCACCAGGGGGCGCTGCCACAGCCGCCCCGCCCGCCGTGCGGCACCGCCCAGAGCGGGGGGCGCTGCCGGGGCTGCCCGGGCGCCGCCTGATCGGAACGCGGCGCGACTGCGAGCGGCTGACAGCCGCCAGGGGCGGGGCGCGGCGGGGCGGCGGCGTACGGCGGCGGGGCCGGGAGCGCGGCGGGCCGGGGCGAGGGAGGAGCGGGGTCCTCGGCGGGCCCGGGTGAGGTCACTCTTTGTGGCGGCGGTTGGCAAGATGGCGCCGGTGCTGGTGGAGAAGAAGCTGCTGGGGCCGGACGGGCCCGGCGGCGCCGACCTCACCAGCGAGGAGGAGGAAGGGCAGAACCTGTGGTGAGCGGCCGGGCCGGGGAGACGCGCCTTCCGCGCCGTGGCGGCCGGGCCCGCGGGCTGGGCGGCTGCTGCCGGGCGTCCCGCGACTGTCACGGCGGAGCAGCCTGCCTTGCGGGGCCGCCTCAGTTCACCTGCGGCTGGCGGGAGCCTCTGCCCTCGGCCGGGCCGGGGCCGAGTGAGCACCCTGCTCCGACGGGGCAGGGCCGTGGGGCGGCCGCGCTCGGGCCCCGCTGACGGGAGCGGGGAGCGGGCGGGGCGCGGGCAGTGCCGGCCCGCAGGGAGCCCCGCAGCCGGGTTGAGGCCGCGTCGCTGGGAGGGGACGGCGGCGTGCGGGGCCGGAGCGGCTTTTACTGCGCGGGAACCGGCGGGATGGGGTCTGGGAGGCTGCGGCGTTTGTATTCAGGCACTTCCCTCTTGAAAACAGCATTGACGGAAGAAAAATGTGTGAGCGAAGTATAGTAATGGATTGTGGGAAGAGTTAGTCATCAATTGGAAAGTAATGCATTGCAGTGACGTGACTGCTGCTAAGGGAGAAAGAACTTCGCTGCGTGTGCTCTAGGGGATTGTAAAAGCTCTCCTCGCAAAGGTGGCTTATTTCTGGAGATATTAGAAAGAGAGATGAACTGAAAGTCTTACCTGTTTCATACCTGGTTTAAACAGGGTGAGTGTACCCCAGCCTGTGTGGGTCTGTGGAGCTCGGGGTGCTGTCAGGGAGCGGTGTGTGTCCATGCTGTTGGCCTGACCGCGCCTTCTGCCTTTTCAGGTCATCGATACTCAGCGAGGTTTCCACCCGGTCGAGATCTAAACTGCCTGCTGGCAAAAATATCCTTGTTTTTGGTAAGTAGCAGATGCAGGAACGAGGCCCGTCTGCTTTCTGTAGAGGCAAAGCACTTTGGGAACAATGATGTGAACACACTGACGCATCAGTTGGATAAAATTAGCTCCCGTAATGTGACCTGTGGTATTGTTTTCTCCAGGCTGGCAGTTTTACTTTCTTTTTGGTTTATGCTGTTAGTCTTATAACGTATATTTAGATAAATGGGAGCTGATAGACAGTGGAGTGCTTCTTTCTTATTGTTGTGGTATAAACCATTGGATTCAGCTAGAAAAAAGACCAGCAGGTATAGGCCAAAAATACACAAGAAGACTTCTAGTTTCCAGGCGTGTTTCAAAATTCTGTTCAAGTTAAATCTGAAACTGTCTTTTTCTTTCCTGTAAAAACTTACTGGCAGGTGATGATGGCTCAGGTAAAACCACGCTTATGGCTAAAATACAGGGAGCGGAACATGGCAAAAAAGGAAGAGGACTGGAATACTTATATCTAAATATTCATGATGAAGACAGAGATGGTAAGGTCATCTTGTATGTAATCTGTTTATGTAATTAAGCAGCTGACATGTTTTTATGTAACTCTGGCTTCAACTTTGAGTTACACCCAAATAGCTGTTTCCAGTGTTGTTGTATATGTTTTGTAAGGTACATTGATTTCTTAAGTGAAGGGCATTTTATGTTCAGATTTGGTCTATTTTTTGCCTGTTTTACAGCTTCACCTGTGAATGAGGTAGAAGTGCACTTGATGTATTGATGTAGCTTGGGATCCGATTAATTTCAAGGTAGATAAGTATGCTGGTATTGAGTTACAAGCAGATATGTTGTCATTTGGTAGGACTGCCTTACAGCTACAGAAAGATGGTGACACATCGTCGAAATTTAAGATGGATTTTAGATCAAAATTTAATATGAACTTTGGGGTTTAAGGTTTTCTTGGTTTCTTGAGCAGTGTGTGGAATTTTGGTGAACTGTAGCTGGGCCATTTTGTTAGAGTTGAATAAGTAAAGAACAGAACATGAAGTCAGAATTAGTATTTCCGTTTTTCAACTTGCAGCTTTTCTCACTGTCCCTTTTTGTTGCTGTTGGTGATGATGATAGCCCTTTTTTTTTTTAGTGTTTGGGAAGCGACAGGCTGGTCTAATGGTGAGGATGCCACTAATCTCATTTCACCTATTCTGCTGAAGGTTAGGAGACAGGAAGAGACGAAGAGTGAGCTTGTTATCCTTGCTCCTAAATCTGCCTGTATCGCTTGAGCAAACTACTGAATCTCTGAGTTAATTTTCCTCCCGCAAAACTGGGAATAGTGGTCTTCCTGTTCATGACCTCCTGAGTTTTCAGCTGCGAAGAAGGGAGGCAATGACGGTGGTTTAACTATGTTCCTGAAAAAAAGATGAACTGGGAAGATCCTATCGTGGCATTTTGGGAATGGAAATGTACTGTAGGTTTGCAAGAGTTATTAAGTACTGTATGTGTCTGGTTGTTATGGAGATCGGTCTTGTGCTCATGTGGTAATAAACTGACTTTAGATACTAGGTTCAGCACAGTTAACGTATGAGCACACTGCCTGTGTCATCAGTGGGTGCCTAATCTTACAGTTGCTAAAAATGTTCTGTGGTGTAATTTTCAGTGTTGAGGCCATTCCTTACTGCTTGAGGTTCTTCGCATATATGTTTTCTCACTGTGTATCATCTTCAGTACTGCGTAAATACATCAGAGTGAAGAAACCCTAGGGCTGTGGAGATGCTGTGTGATGTCAAGCTTAGGGCAGCTACAAAGGAGATGGTATTATAAGCAGACAGATGTTAGATGTGATGTTCTTAATGGTGGTATAAAGCCTCAAGTACCTCCCTACTCTGGAAATGTTTTGGGGCTATTCCTGAGTATCTGAAAGTGATAAGTATTTGTGGTGGTTAGGAGAGGCTTGTGGTAAGAACTCTGGCAGTGGTGTAGCAGGAAAAAATAAGACCTTTTCGACTAGCTGACTCAGCTGGATAATTCAGGTCTTCATGCATCCCTTTAATAGATGTGTTAAGATCTAATAATATCTGTGTCTTTCCTTTTTGTCTTGTTAGCGTCATCAGCAAGCTAAATAAATAGCAAAGTGGGTCAGGACCTCATAACAGATGAAGTTAACACTCTGATTTCTTCAGTACATGCTTTGTTTTGTTTTTTAACTCTTTGCATGCTTTAGGTGTGTGTGTATTTGGGTAAGTTTTGGGAATGAAACCTTTATAACTGTCCCACAGTTCTTGGAAGCCATGAGGAAACGGGAGATAGGCGGTCAGAAGCTTACTGCCGTATTTTTGAGGGTATCTGCTTTTTACTGTACTCTGGTCTACTTGAGACCAGCAAACCGTATGGGTTTATACCTAGAGGTGTCAAGTCAACACTGTTAACTGAACCTCTATGTTAGGGTGAAGAAGGTCTTGTCAGCCTCTTTCCCAGATGCTGGGAGACTTCTTTTCTGTAAGCCCATTTTTCTCTTTTCGTAAGAGTTTATCATTTTCATGAAAAGTATTTTTGTCATAGTGCTGAGTCATTGTCTACTTCCTACCTCTCTTTGCAAATCTTAAGGACATTTTCTGTGTTGTTTCTAATTTCCACCTCCCACTCCCTTTCCTCTCTTACTTCTTAGAGGCTGTTTGTATCTGACTACTCTTGTGTTTGAAGGAGAGTCACTGCTTCATGTTGGGTGACTCTGGGTGCACGATTTAGTTTCCTGTTGTCTGTTCACCTAAGAAAAGTTACACAGATGCATATAGATTTTTTTGAGCACCTCTGTGCTTAATATAGGTGCCCACTGACTTGTTTGTTTTCGTTGTCACTGCCTGTTTCTTGGCAGTGATGGATACCTGGCTTGGGTGACGCAATGCATGTCACCGCTGGTTGGGTTCTGTTTCTGTCAGGCATTAGATGGTTGATGTAACACGTGCTGCTTTGATCTCTAGGCCTCGGGATAACTTAGAGTTTCAGTACTGGACCTCTTCTACCTGAAAAATCTCCTCCTCACGGTACTATCCCAAATTCTGCCTAGGCTAAGGCATTTGTTCATGTAGAGACTCGGGGACACCGAGCCAGCAGTACTGAGAGAGGATTGTCCTGAGGTATGGTGTCCTTCGAGCACATGGCTTCTATGTTCATGGCACCTCAGTTCATCTGGATAAAAGTACTTACAGCACTGGCTATAGTGTTATCTCAGCATATTTAATTGCCTTGGAGCTCAGGCCCTAGAATTCTCTGTTAGTGGCATTTCCCAGGGATGTAAGTTTGATTTTTTTGCCTTTGTGTTGAGCAGGTGTCTTTGTGTCTGTGCTAGCCTGTTTGCTTTTGAGAGCTGTCTAATTGGTAGGATGTACATGGGGGGATCTGCATAATTTTATTTCAAGATTTATTTCTGGAGTAATTTTCGGAGTCTCACAGGGTGATAGGTCACAGTTAAAGAGAGGGTGTGCAGCAGGTCAGTAAAATAAACTGCATCAGCTGTTCAGGTGGCTGGCTTTGTAGGAATACCGTATGGGTTAACAGGCAATTATAAATACCATAGAGATCTTTCAGTTGGTCTTCAGATTACCCCTGCAATACAGTTGGCTCTGGCTGTGCCAAGCGTGCAGGTGAGATACAGTCATTCATACTTGTTAAGAAAATCAAGTAGTCTTTTTTTTTTTTGCCTCAGGTTTGGCCTGGCCTCAGTCATATCATGTACATGTTCTAGTTGAACTGGTTATTCCAGCGTGAGCCAATGGCTGCTGATACACTGGTTTCTAATAGGAAGTTTTTTTGTCAACATCTTGAAACTAATTCTACTGAAAGTGACTTTCTCCTGTTTTCTACCACCTTTGGCTTGGATAAAGGATATCTAATTACCTCTGATATGTTTTGAATAAAGGAAATGTCATTGCACTTCACAGAACCAAACTTGTAAAGTAAAATTCATCAAAGATGGAAAACCTTTTTCGGGGCTTAAGGATAAAGTATTGGCAGGATTTGGAGATGTAATCTTAGCAGTGATTGTAATAGTCTTTAGTTAGTAACACCTGTTACTCCAGCAGGATCTAGTAATTATTTGCTCTGTGTTGGCATCTTGTATCCTGGCCATGATGAAAGGTCCAGTTAACATTCACATCGTATGACTAATAGGGAGCTTGATGTGGTGCTGACAAAGTTGAATTTGCCTTCTAGTCCTTGCCAAATTGTGAACAAGCAGTGCTGCAGCTTTCGGAGTGTTTCATAGTCATAGTAATTGAAAATCCCAAGCTATACCTGATGGTTGTCTTTTTACTGTAAGAAGGAAGGAAAACCTTTCACTTTCTAGTTTCATAAGGTGTTATCTTTAATTTAAAAAAAAAAAAAAAAAAAGGCAAGAAAACAACAACACAATTATGTTACACTAATGTGAGGGTTAGGCTTCCAGTCGTCTTGGCAGATTGATTTCATCTGAGTGGCAGTTCCACTGTGCCTTCTAGATTCAGTATGCATTCCAGATATTGAGTACAAACTAAACCCTTAAGTAAGACAAAGGTGTTTAGTAAACAAAATCTTTCCAACCTTTAGTTATTGGTTTAAAAAAGTGGCTGCAAATCAGTGAATTAAGTTGTTCATTGAATTTTGTTACCTGCTAAGTTGTGAAAGTCCTTTCTGTGATTGAAACAGTCACCACAGGAGAAAATATCAAAGTGCTAATGAGAGTTGTAACTTTTTATAGCGTATAGGCAGACTTCGGTTAGTTTTCTAAAAGGTTCATGATTGCTTGGAGGAGGCATTGTGCTGTTAAATGTCTCTTAAGACCCTCTAACTCATAGAAACCCCCTGCGGTTGTAATCAACTGGTAGATTTCTACCTCTGGGAATGTGCAAAGGGATGGATGGGATAAGAGAATCCTGTGCAGAGGCTTTGTGTACTGTTGTATTTGTGATCATATTATTTGCCAAACTTCTACCAGACTTTCCCTCAGTCCTTAGAGGCCTTCCAATAGCTTTTGATTCATCGTCCAATACTGTGACAGTCGTTTGTGATATTAGGGAGTATGGGGGAGGAGGGAAGGGACATATAATTATGAATGGTGTATTTCTTAAATATGCAATAATTATTTTAACTGTTCACTGCAAAAGATAGTTCCGAAGTGCCCAGTTGGCAGTAAGATCTTTAATTAATTGAGAAGCATAACTGTTGGCCTTTGTGATGATTGAATGCCTTGTGATACCCTAGCAGTACCTAAGTAGGAAGATAACAGAGATGCAGAAGAAAGATGCCCGTGTACAGCATCTTGATATAATCTGTCTGTAATTTGGACTGTTCTGTAATGTTATTCAAGACCTAATTAGCAAGGGATGTATGTATATCTCTGTGCTCTTTTCTCATTCCAATTTCTTCAGTCAAATTTTTGCCTTTTTCTAGAGTCGGTGTTTTTTGATCCTGATGGATCTTTTTTCTTGAAGTTCTGACAGCCACAGAGGCTGGATTTATTTTGTGCAGCTGAAAGATTTGGAACACATGTCAAGGAAATGCAGGGACAACTGATCATAAAGCTCAGTAGCAGGTTTGAAAATCTGTGCTCTGCAGGGATTGGCTTGCAGACCAGGTACGTGTATTTCATAGTTCACCTCTCATCTGTAATGCTTGTGGAGTCCCGCTGTTCCCTCTGGACATCTGGAATAGAATGGAGAACACTACGGACAGATACTACAAGGAGTCTCCTAGATACAGCAGAGTGACTTGTATCTTTTCCAGCGCAAGTTTCTGGGGATAACGTAATTTGGTTAGGCTTGGTTGTCCAGAGTGCCTGATGCATCACTCCTGGATGATGCTGCATTTTCAGTTTCTTCTGTTCTTGGCAAAGTTCATGTTTGAGGAAAATGCTTGCTGCTGGTCCCAGTGGATTATTTCCCCTTGCATTTCAACAGAAGTTGTTTGATCACAGTCTAGGTGCTGTGGGGAGACACAAAAACGAAAATACCAAATCTTTTGTCCTGTACTAATTCTATGAAGAGACTGTAAGTAGAAGCCAGTGTTAAGTCACTGTGAATTAAGAGCAGATAGCTTTAAAGTTTGGTAGGTTTTACATTCATCCTGTGTTTGGCTCCTCCTACTCCTGTGCTAGGGACCTAAGCTGCTTACTGCTTGTATCTCATTTGCGGCTTAGTTCTGTTGTGAGATGTCTTGGTTTGTTTAAGCAGCATCTGAGGGACGCTTAAGGCTTTCTGACCGAATGCAGCTGTGCCCACCCCCCTTGGAACTTGGCATTACACGTGTGTTAGATGGGCGCTTGATTTACTCGCCATATACTTATCTCAGATTGAGAAATGCCATGCAATATCTAAAAGCTGTTGTGCCACCTGTCAATAATAAAAGCCAAGGAACTGAAATTATGTGTTAAACAAAATGATTCTGAATCGAGAACGGTCCTGTTTAAATGGAGGCATCTACCAATTAATTTAGGCATTTGTATGTGCACCTGTGTGAAACTGACAAGATCTGCTGGTAGCTGGGCTCTGCTCTTTCCCTAAACACTGAAGAAGTCCTGTTTACTTTTAGGCTAGCAAAGCAGCAGGCTGACATCCTTTGAGCTACAGCTGTGCTTTTTCTTTTCAGATCATACTCGCTGCAATGTTTGGATTCTGGATGGAGACTTATACAATAAGGGGCTGCTGAAGTTTGCCGTTTCTGCAGAATCCCTGCAGGACACCATTGTAGTCTTCGTTGCGGATATGTCTAGACCTTGGACTGTTATGGAGTCTTTACAGAAATGGGCCAGTGTCTTGCAAGAACATATTGATAAGCTGAAAATTCCTCCAGAAGAAATGAGAGATATGGAACAGAAGTGTAAGTCTTTGTGCATCCCTGGGTTATTGCTTTTTTTTTAACCTGTCTCTTGTCACTTTCTTTGGTAGTGATTAATTTCTTCTGGTTCGTGTTTTGAGAATGCTTTGAATAACAGTTGCTTTGAAGTTATGATCCTAACACTTGATTCAAATAGACCGTTAGGTATTAAAAGAACTCTTGCAGTTTTGTTGTGCTAGCAAAATTTCAGGCGAATGGTCTAAATTCTTTGCGATCGTGAGATTCTGATAATTGGGTTTTGGTTTGTTTTTTTTTTTTTTAAGACCATTTCTTAAAAAGTCAACCATACAGAATCATGTTTTTAAAAACAGTGTCAGAATTCAGTAGCAAAGTGAGCTGTCTGCTTTCCTGTGGTATCCAAGGCAGGTTCTATTCCCTATTGTGGATGTTCTTAATGTATTTCTTTGCCCTTGCTTTTCATGAGCCTCAGGCCGTAGTCCTGGTGCGTCTCGCTCTGGCTGTTCTTACCCTGTGACTTTAGGAATGTTGTATAAATTTAGTTTCTTCCCTGGCGTAACTGTGGCAGGAAGGAATTTGGCACTGGCAGGCAGTCACTGCTGCAGTACTGCTTCCTGCAGCTTCTTCTAAAATAATTTGGAGAGTTTTTAAAGACTTTTTTTCTGTATTCAAATTGAATTACTTCAGGATAAATTCCTTCAGCGGAAAAGATCTTAGCAACGTGCTCCTTTTCAGCTGAAGTACAGATGGATACTGATCCTGGGTGGGCGCTGCTTTCTGTTGGTGGTGGTTTGTTTTTTGCAGGACTGGTTGCTGGCTGTAGTGGTGTGTTTACACCTTGGCACATTCTGTCTGGTAGCTTCCTTAAGTTCGCTTTAGGGAGCAGTGTAATCTGTTTGGCATGTGGGCATTCAGATGTATTTCTATAGCTGATCTCGTTCCTGAATGTTAAATACTGCTTTCCCAATAGGCCTGTGCCTACACCGTGCTGGTTAAAGTATATGCTTGCTGATTAGAGCCATCTGTGATGTGATCATCAGATTATATTAAAAAATACTAAGGGAAAAAGCATTATTTTTGAGGAGTAGTAGATGGAAAAGCAGTTTGATTTCAAAATACCGCCCTTAACCTGATTTGCATTTTCGGAAGTGCACTGAATTCTATGGCAATCAAAATAATCATGGAGTTCTTTGTGCTGCTGAAGCTGACTTTTGAACAGGAAAGTGTGTTCAGCCTTCACTAAGACCGCACTGTGTGGAGGAGTCAGCTACAGTCATGGCACAGCTTTAGCACTGCGTGTCAGGAACCGAGAAGATGTTCCAGGAGTACTGCCACGGACAGTTACAAATGGAAGCACCTTAGAAATTCCTGGCGTGTCTTGATTTGTGATAGAAGGGAAGGAGAAGGAAAGTGTGTGAGCGGCCTGTTTGACGTGCTTGTGGGGCTCTGCTGCCATCGTGTGGGTGAGCGGTGAACTTCAGTCCGTTGTGGACGTGCAGGTGAAACGGGGCCTTCGTCTTGTCTGCAGAGCATCCCTCCTGCTGCTTCTCTCAGTCACTGTGTAGGACAGTTGTCTGCTCTCGTACGTGACTTTTAAGTTCATGTAGACTGTCCTTGAGGCCAAATTACTGCTCAAAACTTTGGCTGCCATAGCAGCCGAGTATGCCCAAGAAATGAATATTATAGTTCTAGTCGTATTTTGCAGCATAACTGCTTTGAAAATAAAAAGCATGTATGCCCGAAGCGTGCTTTGTGGCTATGGTCCCCCAAAAAGGCCATGCCTGCAAAGTTCTCCTTGCTGAAGTTCTGCACATGCTTCCTGAGGTAAGCTACTGCTCAGAAAGTGCAGAACTCCATGCAGCAATAGCAGGTATGAAAAAAATTGGGATGATGAAACGTGTATGTAGAGCAGGCAATGAAAACATAGAACAGGTGCAGAGAGCTGTTAAATTCATGTCAGTGAAGCCCCACTGCAGCATACTGTCTCATTGAGATGTGTTTCCTGATTTCAGCTTATATAACCATGTGCCTTTCTGCTTGCTTCTAGACTTAAAGTGGGGCACGTGGATGAAGCGCAGTGGCTGCAGTGCTTTCAGTAGCTGTCAGTTCTGCAGCTCTGGTTCTTGTTGGCTCTGGGAGAACATTTTCTAGTATCCACTTAAGCTGTTGCTAGGTTATTCTTTCTCTATTACTAGGATCTTACTGGTAGTTTCCAGAAAAAAATTGTTGTTAACTCACCGTTTTTGAATAAAATCGAACTTTGGGCTGCCTGTCTTTGCTTTCAAGGTTTTTGTGGCCTTTCTCCATACCGCCTTTGGTGTTTGCTGTTTGAGATACTGACTCCAGGCTCTGTTGGGTGGATAACGCCAGGCTCCATCTGGCAGATAGGAGGCCTTCCCTTTTTGTTCAGGAGCTTCCATGATGGGAGGCAGGATGGACGTAAGGAAGCAACAGGCTGCCTTGAAAAAAGCTGAAACGCTCAGAACATGCCAAGAACGTGATTTTGTCTGCGCTCAGTCCTCTTACTGAGCTGCTCTTCCTCGCTCTGGATTCAAATAAATGATGTCAGTTCATGTGTTTTGACTTCATATTTGAACAGTGATTTATCAGAATTACCGCAATAAGACATGAAACTAGTTCAGGGAAAGTCTGAGTTATGCCTCCATGCTTAATGCAAAAGAAAAAAACAACCAACAAACAAAAACCACCAAGTGCAGAAATGCAGTATCCTTGTAAAATGGCTGTTATGTTATGGAGCATTTAGAACTGAATACATGAGGGACAGTAACATACCAGAAAATTAAGTCGTGTCCCCTGTTGAAGCTGAAGTGGTTTGAGGTTCTCTGCCTTCTCTGCAGCAAACATACAGCTGCACGAATGTTTAAGGTAAAAGAAGCGTACTTTTTCCGGACATCTCTTCAGCAATTCCTCAGGCAGACCAGCTTTTATAACCGCAGCGCACAAAGAAAGCCAAACGCTGCCTGAGTTGTTGGTGAGGTGTAGTGGAGCGATAGCAGGGAGCGGGTGGGCTCCAAATGCTTTTTGGTATTTTTCTTGTTCTGCTGCTCAGTGCTTTTGTGTTCTGCCCTCTTACTGAAGCTGGCGTGTTTTGTCTGTAAAAACTGCTGGTTGCTCTCTGGGTGCTGCTTCCCATCAG
Source organism: Alectoris magna (assembly GCA_030625065.1). Lineage (NCBI taxonomy): Eukaryota > Metazoa > Chordata > Aves > Galliformes > Phasianidae > Alectoris > Alectoris magna. The sequence continues at coordinate 8,615,003 of CM060571.1, read as the reverse complement.
TTGCTCTGTGACAGGAGCAGTGCCTGCTCTTACAGGTAACTTCCAGTGATTCTTCGTAAATAATCAGCAGTATGAAAATAGAATTGTTCAATTAATTGGAAACTTGAATTCGTTTGCTGTGTCAAATGCAATAGCCATATGCATACGTACATACGCAATACCCATATAATCCATTAAATACAAATAGAATCTTCTTATCTGGATAAGCCACAGGTTTGATGAACAAATGAACACACTGTAGTGGATGCTTGAATATTTTATTTTTTAATTGCATATTGTCATCTGGTGGTAGTTTTCAAGTCTGCGAGGCAACTCACTGTACTCATCCCGTCTGCTGTGGAGCAGCAGTCATTTTTATGCCTTCTATTGTATGTGCGCTTTCTTACGGAAATAAATTGAAGCAAAAATGTTTTTTTGTGGTTCATTAAAACAAAAAAGGGTGAATTAATGGCTGTACCTTACAGAACGTCATTCCTTAATGTGGATTGTATGGCAGAGAATATGCTAATAGCTTGCTTTAAGGAGGAGAGGAAATGCAGTTTCCTGCATGCTGTTTGGGTGCATGATGAACTGCAGGTCCAATAGGAGTTTGAGAGCAGAGATGAAGTAGGAAGGCAGTGGATAAGCATGAAATTGCTGTATGACAAAGAAACACTCGGAATGGAAATGAGCGTACGTTTCTCCTAGCAGTTGTTCACAAGAGGTTGTTTGATGCACTTCTGATGCAGGTTTACTTTGAAATTCTGCATGGAACTTGGGATTGAAGGGGAGTCTTGACAAACTGCTCCAGCACCCACCACTCCCTGGTGTTTAAATGGCTCGAAGCAGCTGGACACAGGAGCAGGTGTTTCTGTGCTCAAGATCCAGTTGTTTGAATTTCTCACTACAGCTTTCAGCTGCTTTTATCCGTAATCACTAATTCAGCAATACCTTTGCTAACTGAAACTGGGGGTTCTGTAGCAATTCTCAGTACTAGCCCTGTATGCAATAGCAGGCTGTGTGCAGGACTGACAGTGGACAGCAGCAGTGGGTTGTGCAGTGCTCTCTCCGTGGCGAAGGTTTCCTCCCTGGTGCACGCATCAGCCAGAGCGAGATGCAGCTCGTTGTGTGCAGGGTGCAATGGAATTTCCATCTCCAGCTGCTGAATGTGAGGCAGTACTGACAGAGGGCATCTCCCTGAAGATGTTCTGGTTTCTTCTCCAGCAGAAGGCACTGCCTCCCCGGGTTTAAAAGTCACCGGATTCTTTTTTATTACTAAAAAAGGGAATTCCTTGGTTCCTGTGAGATTTTGAATTGGTGATTGAAACTGCATAGTGATCCATGTTTATGTATTTATTTCGATAACTTTGCTCTGAACTAGAGCTCTTGTTTTTCATGAGAAAGACACGTGTCTGTTTCTAATGAACATTGCCATTTGTGCAGCTTTGGGCAGAATTGTTTCTGATTTGTCCTTTCTTCCATATCTCATTCTGCCACAGAAGTATTTCCTATTTAGAAAAGGTACAGTGACTTCATTTTGCAGGCTTTGTATTACAAACTTTGCTGAGCTTTTACCACTTCCTAAACCTCAGAGGTATCAGATGGCCCTGTCACGTGGCTGTGTGTACCGAACAACAGGCTCTTTGTGAATGTGCAGGCAGTTCAGCCTTGTGGAATAGCTTTCCTTACTGTATGTACGGTGGATCTCAGGACTGTGTGTGTAATAAGGGCACCTTCATGGGAGCACGTGGTGGAGCTGTGGGGCGGTTGGCTTGGGGTGGGCAGTGGGCTGTGGCACACAAGGAGTTGTCACACAGCTTGGTAAAGGAATGTGTGGGTCCCACTTTGCTTCCCAAATGGTGCTAATGCTGTTTTTTAGATGCTTCAGTGTTTGATGGTGTTCAGTATCAGTGGAACCCTCAGCTCTGCCATAAAATGGAAAGACAGAAGGCATCTCACTTTCTCCAGGCTGTGCTGTAGTTTTGCAGAATATAGTTGAGTGTCTTTCGGTAACATCTAGATGTTCTTGAGCCTGTATTTGTGCAGTGTATGTTTTATGTTTCTGGCATTTGACTCCTGTAACAGAAATTCAGAGTAACAGAAACTTAAATGATGGTCTGTAGGGTTCGTATTGTAAGAATAGCTGTTTCAACATAGTATTTTTGGTGTCCATTTACATTCTTACTATGTTTTTGTTGCAAGACCAGATAGAAATTGCACTGAATGTAGACTAGGCTGTGAAACGAAATTTACATTTTCTGTTGGCAGCTCCACTGTAATGAAATGAGTTGAGCTGAGGAATGTGCATTTGTGTAACCAGTGTTGCTGGTTTGTAATATCTGCAAATTGTACTTGATGTAGCTTGCTGTGAATTTTGGGAGAGCTGTGTTTGAAGAAGCAACAAGGCTTAAATTTGCATTGTGTTCTTGTGGAATGCTAGTTTTAAAGAAAAACATTTAAAAAAAAAAGGAGATTTCAAGTTAGTGATTGAAAAAAGTACTATAGCTCGTATTACTTCTGGTCTAAAAAGAACAGCTAATTCCTTTGTTTTGTCTCACGAATGTCTCTACTTTCATAGTTATAAAGGAGTTTCAAGAGTATGTGGAACCTGAAGAAGGCTACCAAGGATCACCCCAGAGAAGAGGCCCTTCTTCGGGCCAAGAGGATGAAAGTGTTTCTTTGCCACTTGGAGAAAATGTGCTGACGCACAACCTCGGTATTCCTGTGCTGGTAGTCTGTACAAAAGTGAGTTTCTAGTTCTGTTTGCTACTGTGGAAGCACCTTATTACTTTACTGTTAGAATGTGTGCATTATACAGCCGTGCACAATTTATTTTGGATTAATAGTAAGGAGATTTATTTTAAAAGTAAGCTTCATCATCACTGTCAATTTTTAATTTTGCAGAAGGGCAGTAACGTGCTGATCCCTTGATCTTTTGATATAGTGGTGGCATTTTAAAACCAGAGGCTTAGAGTAAATGTGGTGTTTGTAATACTGAGGAAAAGATAGAGATGTACTGGGATTAAATGACTGATTTTTTTTCTGATATTGTCTTTTTCCCATTCTTCCAGTGTGATGCAGTGGGCGTACTAGAGAAGGAGCATGATTACAGAGAGGAGCACTTCGACTTCATTCAGTCCCACATTCGTAGATTCTGCTTACAGTGTATCCTTTCCTGATCTGAAGAGATTTTCTGAAATCTGGAAGCAAGAAAATCATGTTTTAATTTTGAATTATGGATAAATTTAATCTGAGGAATTGCATTTTGAAGTTGTATTTAGCTGTTTATTACGTAGCGTTTCTTGTTTTGAAGGTGTTTAAAAATGCATACAGTGTGCAGTTTATCAAAGTTAAGTGACTAGGAGGCACTTAACTGTTGTATATCAGTAAGAGCATCATGACTCTTGTCTTGTTGTCTTTCCTTTCTCTCCCCAAATGCTAAGTGGTGATAGTTTTTGTTTTTAATTACTTTTCAAACAGGGGTCTAATAGATATGTGACCGTTACACTCCTGTTTTGAAATTACTAATATAATTTTAAAACTATATCCTATGTATTTTTCCTTAAATAAGTAATCAGACGGAGCTGCCTTGATTTATACATCAGTTAAGGAGGAGAAGAACCTTGATCTGTTGTATAAGTACATTGTACATAAAACGTATGGTTTTCAGTTTACCACACCTGCCTTAGTGGTAGAAAAGGATGCAGTTTTTATGTAAGTCAATTGTACAAAACAGTGTGGAAGCATATTGCTTCTATTAAATGCGACACATTATGTAGACATAGATGAAGGATCTACATCAATTATTTTAATGTATTATGTTCTTAAGTTGGAAACGGAATGTAAAATACTATAATGAATTTAACTTAGAAAAAAAGGAAATAACACTATCTTTAAATAAATACTTCAAGCAAGTACCTTTTTCTGCTAATGAAAAAGATGCCATGTTACAAAACTAGTCTTTGAAAATAGTATTTAAAGAAATAAATGAGACTTGAGGGGTTGTTGTCTTTCATCATTTTTCATATCTATGAAGTACTTTTAGACATCTCATTATATGTTCTCAGTCTTGTTTTTAAGCAAAAATGACTCTAATTAAATCTTGTGAGGGACTTCAGCACATACCTGTGCTGTGCATCCAGCAAATTGGAAGCATCTTTTAAAAGTGCCACTTTAGAATTGCTTTGATTTTCATTACTTTAGATAAGAGATACCTGGAGCACACTGGCTGGTTCTGAAAAGAACAGTATGTAAACTTGAGTGGCTTGTGTCATTTTTACGGAGCAAGCGATTTCTGTATCTGTAATTTCTGTGGCTCAAAAGACAAAGCTTTCCTTCAATTCTTTTCATAGACCTGCTGGTTGGGACAATGAAAAGAAAATTGCCATTTTACATGAAAACTTCACAACAGTGAAACCAGATGATGCGTATGAGGACTTCATTGCAAAACCTCCTGTACGAAAGGTAAGAAGAGGTAAACTCTTTCCCTTCTGTTAAGTAAGTACAGTTTGCTTGAATGGTTGCTAACAGCACTGTTGAAAATCTTCAAATCTAAATACTTTTTTCTGTATCCAAATGCATGAACCATCAGGCATTTATTTTCCACTAAAATTTAAGATACTAAAACAAAGAACTCATTCACCCTAGTGAATCAAAGGCAGACCAAAATCATCCATTTCATGTGATGAACCTTTTGGGAAGCATAGTGCAAAAATGCCTTTTGAAAACAGTATGCTATTATATGAGTTCAGCAATTTCACAAGTGCTTTTGAGGTTGTTATATATATAAACAGACCTTGGTAAAGAAGAAAGTGTATTACTGTATCACTGACATTAGTGCTAACCCTTCTTGCAATTGCATCAGCTGTTAAAGTTGATTAAGGATCAGTGTAATGGTTTTGGGAGGTGTGGGATTGAATTTGAGGTTTTACAGAGTAAGATAATAAAACAGGTATTTGAAAGATGCTGATGAGATTGAAAACTAAACTTAAAAAGACAAAAATGGCTATTTATCAAGTAGTCTTCTTTTGAGGGGAATTTCCACAGGCTGGTTTCCTTGCTAGGCTACTCCATTCACATAAAATATTTTTTAATCACAGCTTCTTCCGTATTTCTTCTCTTACGTGTGGAAGAAGTTAAATTATGTTAAGTAACAGGGCTAAACTTTTGTCTCCTTTTCTTTGCTGTTGACCACCAAGCCAAAGAAAAAAAGTTAAAATCAATTGCTATTTTTAATTAAGTATTTTTCGTCAACAGCTAGTCCATGATAAAGAGCTGGCAGCAGAAGATGAGCAAGTATTTCTTATGAAACAGCAGGTAAAAAAACCAGTCTTACATAGTAAGACTTCACTTTAAGCTCTCCATTGTTATTTGCCTCCAGTTTTCCATTCCTCATTTGCTTTACAAGATAATGACTTCTCAGCTTTGCAATTTCAAATGTAATTATGAGCTAAGACTTGCATATATTTTTATGCATATGAGTAGAGAATATGGCCACTTGTCTTGGAAAATTGAAGGGAAAATATGCTGAAAACAAAACCAAAAAACATTCTAAAGGAGAAGAATAAGATCACTTGAAATTTCACAGCATACATAGGTCCATCTGTAAAAGTGTAAGTACATTGCTCTTTTCTTACACCTAGAGGCTTGAAGGACTTCAAGGTGTCAAAATTTTGCCATGCTGTGTCTTATTTTCCCTTGTTTATAAGAACTACTCTGTTATTTAAAAGAAAACTAATAATACTTTACTGTGTAGTTGATTGTAAGTAACGTAAAGGTTACAGAGACTTGAGTGTCTGTGGTTCTGATTTGTGGTACTGAAATGTTTGTGTAAGACAAAGGACTGAAGGAAATGTATTTGTTTTAGCTGTCTCCTAGTGGTAAAGTTTGGAAGTATATAAACATTGAAGAGGAAGTCTATAAGTAGCAGAAAAGTGAATGATTAAATAAACTAATAGTTAGTGAACTTTACTGTATTTATTCCTTTGTAGTTCCTGGAATATATTTTAACATTCTTAATATGCTGTTTTTGCAGTCATTCCTTGCCAAACAGCCAGCAACGCCTACAAGAGCATCAGTAAGTACATCCAAGAGAAGAGTAGGAGGTGTTTTGTTTCTTTCTAGGGAAAAGGGAGAGATTCTAAGCTGTAGAGGTTCGTGTTATAAACGGGAAGTAGATAATCTTTTCAAACTTCAGAAAATTACAAAATATTTGATAATATTTTAACATTACTTAAAAATGAATTCATTCTAAGTAGCTGTGGAAACAGAACTATCTGATGATTATTGAACTGAAAATTTCATACAGTGATTCATTCTTTCTCTTAGTAGAGGCACAGACACAAAATATCCCGTGTTGACTTTGCTTATTTATTCCCCCTGCTGTATAGAGTACAGTGCCAATATGAAAGTTTTTTTTTGATGTTGCATTTAGTTTATGTAACCAATTCATTTAATTTGTTCTCTGATCTGTGTGATACTGATTTCTTTTTCTTTCTTTTTTCTTTTTTTAAGGAATCTCCTGCAAGAGGACCTGCAGGATCCCCAAGAACTCAAGGCAGAGCCGGTCCTGCCAATGTACCTAGTGCCTCACCAATAACATCAGTTAAGAAACCAGATCCAAATATCAAAAGTATGAATTAGCATCTTATTTTTTGTGTGTTGTTTCCCTTAGAAAAAAACATTCCTAAAAAAGAAAGATCTTGGAATTTATTCACTAGTAGTATAGTGGTAGTTTAATAACAAGAATGAACTTATGGCATAAATCCAGCATTTTTTGTTTGATTTTTGTCATTCATGTGACTTGAAGTAGAGTTCTGTTACTGCCAAGCAGTTAGGCGGAGTTGAAATACATTAATTCTTTACGTTGCCTAAGTACGTTTTTTGTGCGTTGGTTGGATTATTAGAGTGGACACTCATTTAAAGTCCACACAGTTTTATACTTAATATAATTTATTCTGGAATCCCCAGTTAAACTTGTACTTCTACTAAATCTCAAGACTGTAGTTTTCTCTTGAAGGTAGGGCTGGATAAGGCCCTGGGCAACCTGACCGAGTTGTGGTGTACATTGCAGGGGAGCTGGACTAGATGGCTTTTGGAGGTCCCTTCCAACTCTAAGGATTCTGTGATTCTATTCTATGATTCTATTCTATATTTGAGGTTTATTTTCCTTGGTTTGTAAATATTATCCATGTATGGGGAAAAAATAAGTTCACCGGTAGTAACTAATATACAACTATGTTTTGTCTTTTTTGTTTGTTTGTGTGTTTGTTTTGTTCAGATAATGCTGCAAGTGAAGGTGTCTTGGCTAGTTTCTTTAACAGTCTCTTGAGCAAAAAGACTGGCTCTCCTGGGAGTCCTGGTGCTGGAGGAGTGCAAAGTACAGCCAAGAAATCAGGTACTGGAGTTGTTACTGCATATTTGAAATACTTCATTTGACCCGCGCTGGCCTAAATGTTTGTATCTTTTAAGTTGATGAGTGAAGTGGCAGATCGTGACAGATGATGCAGTGCCAAAATGTGCACTTGAAGTTCTCTAAAAGAACTATATTACTGCAACTTCATGACTCAGGGCTTCTATTAAACTTGTTATAACTCAGTTCTCTGAGTGAAATTGTCCTGCAGGGATGTAAAGAACATTTGATTCTTGACTGTATTCAGAAGGTGCTAATCTTTCACGTTAGAGTTCCTTGTCTTCTTAACACTTAACTACTCAACAGAAGAGCATTTCATTGGGTTTAGAATGTAGTTTCCAGTTGAACTATTGAAATCTCTTCGTCATTCAAATTAAAATGTACTATGTATTACAACAGCTTGAAGTTATAATTATTTTATTATTTTATTGTGATTCAACACAACTAATATCTGATCAAGTGGATTTGTTCTGTGTACATGCCTGTGACTGCATTGTATGAGAGATTTACTAGTAAGCAATTACAGTATTTTAGATGAAAATAAAACCAGTAGAATAGTATCTATACAAAATTAAGCATTGTAAAGTGCATGATTGTTCCAGCCAATTTTAGAAATTCACTTCTTTGCTGACTGCTTTACTGTTTATTTTCAGTATTGGCATTCCCATCACACTGTACACTCACGAGCCTTCCTTACTTCCAGAATTATTTCACTGCTGAATTATTGCTAGATACGCTACTTCTAATGCTAGATATGTGAATTCATGTCTGATTTAATGGCTCAACCCACAGTTTCTGATAATGCTTAGAGGAGAGTGTAAGACCCAAGTGTTCTCAACTGCAGAGAGATGCCAGACAGGTTTGATGCCAGACAGTGATGATGTAGCTATTAAAAGAACATGAGGAATAGTTGGAGCGTGTGTATTTGAACTGAAACTATTTCTAGAGGATTAAAATAAAGTGTGTATGTTTAGTTATTTATTTGCTTATTGGGAAGAGATTTACAAGACACTTTGTACACTGTAATCTCCCAAATGGCTAGAATTTGATTTCTGGGAAGCCAGTATTTTGTAGGTCTGTTTTTAATTTTTTTTTTTTAATGTTTTTTCCACCAACATTTGCTATGAATTCTGCAAATCTCACAATTTGATTTCTGTATTGAATTTGTTTATTATTTAAGTAAAAAGTAAAAAGGTTTTTGCATTATGTAGCCCCATTTCATTTACGTTATATAATTTTATCTACATTATAAAATATTAAGGTCTGTCCTAAGATAGAGTGCCCTGTCCCATTAAACACTGCTTCACCCTGTTCAGCATTGTGTGATTACTTACTTCAATGTCAACTTATCTGTTTTTATAGAAATAAGACTAGAAATAATTTTTAGAGGCTGTTTCATTCCTGTTCTTTACACAAAGTGGAATCCGTTTCGGAGTCCCTGAGTGATGTTTGAAAAAACAAGAAAACAACAACAAAAAATAAATGAAAACGAACCAAACAAAAGACCTTTGAGATAGATGCAGTGTCATCTCTCCAGGAAGTCTATTCCAGAGCTTAATTTATTAGTTATTTTTTTCTGTTGTATAGGTAGTATATCATTGTTCCAGTACTATTTGTCTTTTTCAGGAGAGACGGAGTATATCCTGTCTTTCTTCCAAGTAGTCTTCTGCAGATTTAAACACTGCTGGCCCTTTTCCTGTGACTCTTATCCAAACTGCAGAAGTACACTTGTCAGCCTTTCCTCATAGGGTGTATCAGTGGCTCTGATAATTCTGACCATTATGCTATGTACTTTTGTCTGTCTGTTCAGATGACCTTTTCCTTTTGGTGCTCAGATGTGAATGCAGTACTTCAGACAAGGCTTTGCCAGCCTTAAGTAGAAATTACTCAATCTGTGTTATATTGTGTTCCTGTTTATCCGTCAGAACATGATTGATGCCAGGGTTGTATTGTTTTGGCTGTACGGTATTGATCAAGCTTTGTTAGAGCAGTACAGACAGTTTAATACAATTTCTGCATCCTAATAGGATGTTTTCTAGTCTTTATTAAATTACCTGAATATTTACAAAGGCAGTATTTTATTATTCTTTTGTTTTTTGGCTATTTATATAAATAACTTTTTACTTCTAATTCTGTTGTTCAAAACTCTTTGTAGTTTCTTTGAGAATGCTAGCTTGCATACCTGGTAACTTCAACGGTTGGACAGTGCTGTTCTTAAATATTTTCTTTTGCTGTTCTTAAATATTGACTAGTAGTATGGATAATTAATGGGTGATTTTACGAATTACAGTTTATTTTTTTTTCTTTTCTTTTTTTTTAAATTGAGACTGTTTTTTCTAGTTTATATGAAGGTTATGTGAGATGTGATATCGACCGCTTCTCCCTTCTCCACAGGACCTGTTATCCTATCATAGAAAGAAATTTGGTTGGCTTGACACAGCTTATTGGTAACAGATCCATGCTATCGTACTGCTAGGCTGCTTGTAAACATCTAAACCATCATTGTACTCTATGGACAAATACTAGAGTAAAAACTAACTAGTTTTTAATGAGCTTCACTCTCCTCTTTCGGTCTTCTAGAACATCATGTGCCTTCAGGAGTTCTCAGAGATGACTAATGGCTAGTTGGTTTTTTGGTTTTTTTTGGTTAGCATTAACTTCTAATTTAAATAGATCATTTATTTCATGAAACATCTAGAGACAGCAGTCACACATCCTTTCTTAACTCTTTGTTTTATTAGACTAAATTAGATGAGTTTTTTTCTCGCCTTCTGATAAAAGCTGAGCTCTGTTTTCTCTGCTAGTTTCTTCTTCATTACTTGCCATCATTGGCTTATCTTTTCTTGAACATGAGCAATTAGACTTGTGTTCAGCACTCCAGATATGTCTCACTGTAGTGCCTGCAACAGTATTTCTCTTTCTTTGGTGGAAGTCCCTCTCCTGAGTGATCACAAGATTGCAGTTGGCTTTTCTTGGCTGTATCAAGTTGGTAGCTCACACTCGTCCCCTCACTTTTGGATCAGAACTGTCGGCTTTCAGTCACAAGAGAATATGCCTGTTCCTTGTCAGATGATGTTCTCACATCTTATACTCAACCAATATATGATTAAACTTTGCTGAGAAGGTAAGAAGGACTCTTAACACTGATGTCTGAAAAGCTCTTGTTGAGTTTATAAAGGCAGCTGGTTACTTGTTCTTTTGTGGAAGGGTTGAGGAGAGTATCTTAAAATGACTTGTGGGGATAGAAAGACTGAATTAAGGCAGCCTCTTCCATGTGAATAAATGTACTAAAATAATATTTGTAAGGATTTTAAGTAATCTGAGCTATTTTAAGAGCCCCAAGTTTTCAGAAGATTGCCACTAAAATATTTATATTTTAAGAGGTTGTCTGTTTCTCCCACAGTTGTAAATATCCTGTGGTTGAAATTGAGATATTGTTAGAGGTTGAGAGAGACATTATGGATTTCAACGTACTGATCAGCCTGGTTGATTGTTTTGTCCCATGTCTTATTTGAGAGAATAATCTGGGTAGATATCCATCTTATTCATTTCTATGCTGTGCAGCTTTTCACCTATCCTATTTGCTTTAATGTTGCTGGACTATCTTTTTCCAGTTGTAGACCTTGAGTCTTCAGAAAGCATCATATGATGGATTCTGTGATGAACTTTTTATTTCCTTACGTATCTACAGATACAAAAGATTTATGTCATTTCTGTTCACAAGATACTTTCAGTTTCTGAGGTTTGACTTCACCCTTCCAGATGAAGAATTGGAGTTCCCAGCTCTCATTAATCTGAAAAGAAGAAGTTAAATAATTGTATAGCACACACTTAATTCTCTAAGACTGCTACCATTCTTGACTATATTCTTGTAAACTGAAAGCAAATATCAATTTAGTTTACGATGGATGGGGATTTTAAATGTTCTTAATAACAACGCCTTTGTTTCTTATTAGAAAGGTGATCATCTCTGACAGCGTTAATGGGCAGTGTGCAAAACTACGTATTGTTCAATAGTTTGGCAGTGTTTTTCACATGTGATGGGAGGTAGTTGTAGACAACTGTAATGATACGGTTCATTTGTTGTATAAAAAAAAAAGCCATGGTTTATGTTTAGACTTACTTTTGCTCGAGTGGTTTGTATTTATTTAAATCAGAGCGCCCTTAGTCTACAAGGGAAGTTTTTTGTATTGTAAATCGTAAATTTATTACTTTTTTTTCTTTAATTTGTTTAAATACTGATGTGCTGAATAGATGCTATTAAGAATGCTGTGGCTTATGATCAGCATTTAAATCTAAAACCTATGCAGTGATTAAAAGTGGCCTTTTAACTTAGGCTTTGTACTTTGGAAAAAAAAACACTTAAATCTTCAACAGTCAAATCTTGCCTTCCTAATGTTTTCAGCATGTACCCTGGAAAAAATCCACCTAATATTTCACACACATTTGAACTGGAAAACAGATGCTTGTTAAATTCTTTGGCTGTGTAAGGAAGCTGCACATGGTTATATAATCTATTTTTTGTCTAAAAATATAAGTTTTTAATCTTAAATGCTTGTACGCTGTGAGCTTTAGAATATATTGTTCCAATTTTAATGATTAATTCATCTGTGGGTTTATAATTTTCAGAATGAGGGAATTAAACTGTAGTTTAGTGGGAGAATTGTTAAGAAGTTTTGAGTCTAATATAAAAATGTATGATACGCTGTTCCATGAAATACTTCAGTGTGTCTGTTTTCAATTGAAGAAGTCCTTTGAAATGATGGCTCTGAGATATTAAATGAATACGCAGTTCATGTCCCCTTTTTTAAGGGCAGCATTATCTGCAGACATGAAAGAGTTAGTTGTTTAATATTAAAACGCATCAGGAATAAGTGTGACCAAACAAATGTGATTTTTCTAGCAGGTGTCCTACATACTTGGGAGAGCTCGTGGCATAAATCTTTGTTGAAAGACTCCTTGCTATACACACTAATAATAGAATTGTGTACAGTTAATTCTTACAGAAGATTCTAAACGTGGTTGTTTTTAAGATATCGGTTGCTTTATGTTGCAGATACTTTCATGCTTTGTATTTTGTATAATTTTTTTATATTATATATACATAATATATAATTATATAATATATATTATATTTTGTATTATTTTTTTTTCTAAGTTTTGATTTTTCCAGGTTTAATCAAATCTTAGGTCAGTCTTTATGTAGATGTTACCTTGTATTTAGTCAAGGCCCTGTGTTCTTGGGTAGGTGGTGAAATAAGAAGCAATTAAATAATTGACGTAAAAAATATTCTTTTGAATGCACGTACTCATCAGTTAAAATATTTTCTGGAAGGTAGATTGCTTTAACCTTGTCCTTTTTCTTTTTAGGACAAAAAACAGTTTTGACAAATGTTCAAGAGGAATTGGATAGGATGACTCGCAAGCCAGACTCTATGGTAACAACAAGCTCTCCTCCAACAGAGAATGAAGCTTGATAGCGCTTAAAAATGCATAATTAACTGACCAAATAACTATGTATATTGATCTGATAAGACCAGGAATTTTCTGCTGTGGCAGATGCTATCAGTTTTCTTGGGGCAGGGGAAATGAGCTTACTATGTCATTGCCTTGTCCCAGTAAAAAGTGCACATTCAGGAAGTTTGCATATAAAATCCCTCTGTATAAGATAACCATTTAGAGTTTATATAGGGCAATTCTTTTGGTTTTCGAGGTAAGCAGGTGCAGCTGCATTTCCTGTTGTGAAGAGCACAGAGAAGCAAGATGCAGAATTATTATAAAATACTACTTCTGACTGCACGTAAGGCAAGAAAGAAATGAAATCCTCTACCAGAATTACGGGAATTGGCTACTTGTATGTTTGCAAATGTGTTAAGTACTTGGAGAGGTGGTGGTGATGTAACAGAGCATTAATTAGGTGAAATAAGCCTAGGTACGGGATGGAGCCCTAAAAGGGAAGCAGATTTGAGTCAGTAAGAAACAAGAATGTTGGATTGACTGGAGAGGAGCAATGTTGTTAAATCCTGTGTTTCACATAGGGTAAATAATCACTGTTTTAAAAAAGACTACTTTATATTGGAGAATTCCAGGCCAAACACTAAGCATCATGGGAATTTATTCTTGTTATAAATCTTGTTTTAGTTTAGGAAAAAAAAAAGTCTAAGAGTGTGGATGCCCTTTCTGGTGTAGCTGACAAAGGGAGAAACTTAAACTTGTTTAGATCCAAGTGCCTGGCACAGCGTGCGATGTGTCTTTAGAAGGTGCTTGAATTTATTGTGCACTGTAGTACAAACAGTCACTGTTTGTTTGTTGTTTTTTTTTTTTTAAATCCGTAGTTTGGCAATTTGTATTTAATTTTAAGTCCTGTTTTCTGATAGCTTCTGCCTTTTTTTATGCCAAGAGGCTAGCCTATGAAGAATGGTCGGTGACGTGTCATTTTCCCATAATGAAATGCGCTACAGAACACTCTCAGTATTTTTTCTTACTTTTTGTAACTATTAGCTAGCAAGCTAAAACTGATTCCTGCCTTATTATACCTGTGGAAGTTTTTAAAAAACTTTCAAGGCTGTTTTTCCAACCGCATCTGCTGCAGGTGCAGCCAACTCCAGTTCTGAAGGTAACCTAAAAAGCACGAATGTGTACGTGACGAACATAGTCAAAAACTTGTTTTGTATAACTATTTTTTTTAATGTAGCATTTCATTTGGAAAGATGGGTTATGGTTGTCCCCGTTGCTGTGACGGAGCTCTGTCCACGGTCACATAAAACCATCCTTCTGTAAAAACAAAACTGCTATGGTTACTGAAATGGCACTTTTGATTTTATATATGGTATGCTTGTTTTACATGTACACACTACCCGAAATTAAAATATGCCAAGCATATTCTGTGCTCTTAAAGCTGAAGGGAAAAACCACAATTTAAATTACGCAGAGTTTACTTTCTGTTGATGTAAACTTGTTGTACTAAATCTAATGTCTGGGTATAACTTCCCTAATACATACTGTTACTTAAATATACAGAGTTAGATTGACCACTAACACAGTACTGGATGTTAACTTCAAATCCTACGTAACATCAAGAGGCTGTTCTTCATGTAAGTCTGTCTAAACATTATCTAGGAAGCTAAGAGTATTTACTTGCCTCTTCGACAGCTGTTAATATGAGCATGTTAATTGTGCCAGTTTTGTTGAAAATATTTTTTTTAACTTTTTAAAATAAAGGGTATGACCTAAAGTTACACAGTTGTCTAGATAACAGACTAAGACTGTGGATGGCTGATGGGTATGTAGAGGTACTTCCTGGTGTAATGGGTGCCAGTTGCAAGTTGCCACACCAGAAGTAATTGCACTCTGTCCGTCTGACACTGAGAACTGAAACATCGAAGGCATGACAGGAGAATTGGAAAAGTGTGTGATTGTAACAGGATAGAGCTTGAAAACCTCAGTCCAAAATTGTGTTTTTGCCAGCTAACCTGATAAGCACTTTCTCTAGCAATATAGCTAAAACTTACAATTGAAATACTTCCCGGTTTTATAAAAGTGTTAAATATACTAAAATTGATCAAAACTGATAATGTATAGTAACTTAACAGCTTTGCAGAAAGATGCTTCTGACAAAACAGAAACAGATTTCCAGTTTCTAATTGCAAGTGAATGCTCCTAGTTTATCAAAAGAGTTGTAAGTAATGTAGCATCCTGCGGCTGCCGAAGTCTGCCAGCTTTGGTGAGCTGCACAGTTGTTCTTCTGGTGTCTTCAAGCATTGGAACCAAAGGCCAATTGCAAACAGCCTTTACATTTTCAAGTGAAACTTCATTTTATTTGCAGATACACTTGTATGGTAGACTGTTTAAACTATTATATGACTGTATTTATGTGCATTAAGGTGACTGCATCTACTATTCATGTTTAAGAAAACAAAAAAAGAAATTATTCAACTTGAAGCAAATATAAAAGTTTAAAGATTGGCCCTCCATAAAAATGCTGTGGTTATGCTGCTTGATTTTAAGTTTGCACTTTTTTTATTGGCATTTAAAAAAAGCTGTTTAAACTGAATTTCGTATTTTATTTAATTTAACTGCGTTGAAAGTGACTGCTCTGTACATCATGAACTTAACAATATACATGCTGTAAATGAAAGTTCACTGTCCTGTATACTAAGGGGTTTTTTGTTTGTTTGTTTCTTTGGGGGGAGGGGAGGAAGGTGGAGCAGGGTGGGGTGGTGGTTGTTTATTTTGTTTGTTTTTTTCCAGCTTACAATTAGGACTGCAAATGTATGAGACAAACCTTAGTCCAGTTGTATGGCTTTAACCAGGTGCAGTATGCAGTCATGTGGGATCTTGCTTTCTAGTGCTGGCAAAATAAGGACATCTTTAGTTACTGGCTTCAATAAACACGAATCCAGACTGCTCTATGCTGTGATTTTTTAAAAATGTTTTATTTTCGTTTTTAAGATCACCAATCTAGAGCTGTTTCTGTGGGAGCAGAACATCAGTGAGTTCAGTGAACAGGAGAATTAAGTCGGCTCATACTGTTGTGTACAGTGTGGAAAGCTAGCCACTTGGATGGTGTAAATAATGGACTGCTAATAACAGAACTATGTTTTTTTCTCTTTGGTAAGTGCAACAGCTTTTTCTTAGTAAGCATCGAAAGAACAGACCAATTTAACTGGATTTTTTCTTATTTACTTGTTACTTGAGCTGGATGCCTTTCTGTTCCCATCCACGGACTGAAGTTCTACTTCATTGATATTCATGAATCATTTCTGTTACAGAAGCCAACTGAGCTTCTGATTTCTAAAATACATTTTTAGTGTAGAAGTGAATCTTTATGAGGCCCTGAAGCAGTTTTAACTGTGGAGTTATAATAATGCTTCTTCGTTAAATGAGTTTATTAATATACAGTACAGTGTTACTTTTGGTCTATTTAAAATGCAAAACATTCAAGGTGGGATTTAGAAAATAATTTTGAGTATATGATGAGAAATATATTTGGTGGAGAACTAAATGCAAGTTTCATCTTCAGATGTGTTGAAGCTGGAAATGACTATTCATAAAGACTAATAGCAGATAGAAATGAAGGAACGCCTCTGTAACTCGTGTGTACTTTGCTGTTGTTTGTCAGTGGGGTTGTTGTGGGTTGTTAGTGATTTTTTTCTTTCTTTCTTTCTTTCTTTTTTTTTTTTAAGGCAAAGGCCTCCAAATTTAAAACAAACAGACATGAGGTAGTGTGGTTTTTATTACACTGTGAAAAACATCTTACTGGAGGCTGTAAGCTACTTGCTCAGAGTAAATCTTCCCCTGACTCTGCTGTTCCAGAAGGTGGTATTAAGCCTTCTGGCTTTTCAGCTGTGGCAGGCTTTTGTTAGCCATATAAAGTTCTCAGATAAGAAACTTTGCATGAATAAAGTTACTCGGTTTCTGAGTCTTTGTAGTTCAAATACATGTAAGGGAAGGGCTGTTGATAACCAGGATGTTGCTAACAACTAAAAGAGCTTCTAGTTGTCTGGAACAGTACTGTAGAACTACATGGAATATCTAAAGTTACTGTTCAGTACCAAAAGCAAAGCTTGTGTGTTGCTCAATATTTTTAATGAAAACAAACAAATAGTATGTTCAGAGGATGGGGGCAGTTTAATTCCAGAAGCAGTCTTCAGGTGGAATTCATCGTTCCCTTTGATGTAAATCTTCCAGCCCTTCTGGTACAGCCTTTATAATAATGAATTATTTGTTCTATGATCCTCTCAGATTTTGCAGAGAAGTTGATGTAAGCACAAGTAATTAAGAAAGTCAGCAGTCTGAACAAATGCTTTGGGTCACTGCGTGGCTCTTGTTTCACAGCAGAGATGTCTGCAGTGAAACGTTACTGTGCCTTATAATTAACCATTCCAAGTAGTGGGTGTTGCAGTAGTGTAGGTGAGGGCAGAATCTGATCTAGCATGCTTTCTTCTTTCTAGGAAAGTGGAATGAAGCAAGCACTGATATGCACTTGTCTATCAATGCTTCTATAACACTTGGAATTGAAATAATTTTAAAAGAAAATAAATGTTTTTTAAGTGGTGATGTGCTGCAGTGCTTCAAAACCATGGATGTGTATAAACTTTAAATGTAGGTGGGGCATCGAAGTCTGCCTTAAGCTGGCTTAAAAAAACAACAGTTAGTTGTATCGGTGCGTTAGACATTTCTTGTGCCAGATACAGCAGTGCACCTAAGAGCATAGTGCTCACTTTGTTTAGAAATATGATTGTTGTAAAAGGTTTGAATTACTCATACTGGCTGGCATGTACATCGTACTAATAAATACATGCTTGAAAGCTGTCTGTAGGATAATGCTGTAAACGAGGAGGCAGTTAATTTTCTCTACTGCCATTGTTTGCAGACTTTCTATGTGGTAGATTGAACATTACTAGTTGTAAATTTTATTTGAAGAAAAAGATCTTTGACTCCTTTCTCCTTGGTAATTAATTATTAACTACGTTTGACTGAAGGTTTCTTTAGATGCAGTCTTCCAGATGGTGGCAGACTGAGGATCAGTGCCTGTAAGCAGTGCTGCTTCATACACCATTTTAAGATGGTATATTCTTTGCTTGTGATGTGCCCTTAATAATTCTCGCGTGGCAGATTTTTTAGGCCAAATGCCTTTCAAAGAACAAATTGCAAAAAAATTCCAAATGAAAGCAGTTTCAATTGATTCCAGTTTCAGTAGCAGTTACAATTCTAAGAATTTCCCTAATATGGGTTAATTTTTTTTTTTTTCTGAGTCTTAACTAAGACACTGTGGTTCTTTGCTTTCAGAACAAAGGCTTAAATAGCAATGTCCAACCCTGAAGAAAAACAGTTGTTTTGGCCATGCACATAAGAGCTGAATTTGGGTGCAGAAGCTGATCGAATCATGCACGAGCTACCTTTGGAAAAGTGATTTTTTCCTCTATGAATGTAGGCTTAAAGAAGCTGTTAGTGCTTGTTCATGTGTAGCACTCAATGTTGCTTTATGGTCATGTAAAAAATGTCAACCTTGTAGAAGTGCTCTAGAACAATTTCAAAAGCTATTCAAAATATACCAGAAGGATTTTTTGCAACATTGAGGTTCTAGGAACAGTCTTACACGAACATTGAAAGAATTTGCAGTAAAATAGTGATGTTCTATAGGAAAGGAAACAAGCAATCCTAAATCTCTGACACTCAGTTTACCAGATTGACAGTGTTCAAAAGAACAAGGACTTCTCTTCGAGAGAGGGATGGAAGTACAGGATTAGAACTGAGATAAATGGTGGAAGAAGAGGGAATATGATTACTGAAAAGATAATGGATTCAGATGGGTACTGAGGCTTGGACCAGAACAGGTCCACATGTAATTGTTTGCTGGACTTTGAGCTAGAGTGCGGAGTGCCCTCTAACTTGCACAGATTGCTCCGAGTGATTGGCTGCAATCTTTGTCTTGCCCTGTGTTGTGCTTGTTTCCACTTGGAAAGATCCCAGCCAGGTTTTTGTTCAGACACTGGCCACTTGACTGCAGTACAAAGTGACTTGAATGACAAAACTTGACAACTAACAGTATCTTTTGGTAATAATTGTTGGCTGCTGTTGCCAGGGGCTAGTTTTGAAAGAAACAAGTGGTGCATTAGTCACTCATACTTCATGTAAGAGTATTTGATGGCTGAATTAATACCAACATTCACGTATGTTATAAACCTGAGTTATTTTACGTGGGTTTATTTTCCTGGTAAAAGTACCCGTGACCCAGAAAAACACTGGATTGCCAGAAGGCAGCTATAACTAGCAGCTGTTCAACTGGCTGTGTTGGGATGTTTTGATTTAAAAACAAGCAACGCCTTGCGATGCTGTTGTGAAGGGCTGGGAGATTGCCAGTGAAAGTGGCAGATCTGAAATACTTAAAAGCTAGCCTGTCAGAATCTCTCCGGATCACCTTTTAGCTGAGCAGAAGTACAGCACAGCTATTAACAGAATGCTGTCATACTTAAAACATTTTACTTTGACCACAGTTTTCCTCTTGCTTTTGCATTTGTGCGCTGTCCTGTTCTACCCCCTCATTATAAGCAACTTGAGTCTTTTGGGCCACTTCAGTTGAGAAGGATCTCAGAGATCACTGAGCTAATACCAGTTGCATGAAAATTAGTGGCTCAGTAGAGAAGACAGATCCAAGACTTCCTGTGCTTAGGGAAGCGTTGCCAAGGAAGTTTGGCCAGTCAGCAGGCGAGACAGGCCAAGAGCAGATCTGTCAGTCTGCACACATGGAACCTGGCAGAGCACTTGCTTTCTTTTGCTCAAGCAGTAGTTCAGGGACATAAATAGGAGCTAAGCCTACTGCGTGTGAAAGGGGACCCTCGGGGGTGCTGGGTCACTGGGCTCGCTGGGAGGGGTGAGTGGGAAGGTGGGAAGAGAAGACTGAAGTCTGCAGGGAATTGGGATTTATTAGTTCCGCTTTATACAGCTTTGTAGATTTGGGGCAGTGTGCCTGCCTGGAGTTTATAGCTAGTGATGGAAGACTTGAAATTACTTTTCCTGTTTAAAAAAAAAAAAAGAAAAAGCCCAAACTTTCCATTGCATGTAGACCATGTAACTAAAGGAAGAAATACTCTGCAAGGAAAAGAGCCAAATTTGCTGAATGTCAAATTTTGTTGCATGTAGGAGTTAAGTGCTGTTGAGTGAATTAAGTTCTTTGAACTGTTGTCATGTTAGCTGATGTAAGCAATAACCGTAGGTAAAACAAATTCCAAAGAATAACTAAAAAATGAACTTTTAAAACCTTTGCGATTCTCCACCAGAGGCAGAAGGAACTGATTGGTTTGGTTACGTAACAGCAAACAGTATTAAAACAGTTGAGGTCAGTTGTTTTCGCTGGCCCGTTTCATCCATGGAAAGAAAGAATGCAGTGAGTGTACTTCATCTTCGAATTTATTTATACATTTTATTTAAAGCCTGCTGAGAGACCTTTAAAACTTTGTAAGACATGGTTTATACAATTTTTCTTCCATCTCCTCAAAAAATAAAAACGATCTCTCTCCAACCAAAGGGCTGCTGTATCCTCCACGCTCCATCTCTTGCTGAAAAAACTCTAGGTACCACAGGGCAGCATGGCCGTGGCCATGCAGTCAGGGGGAACTGGTGTTCCCTGACCTTCTGTTCTGGGCTTGTGTGTTTTTATGGTATTATTGGAAGAAGACTACCTTTTTTCTCAGTTCAGAGGGTTTTTTTTTTTTTTTCCCCTCTGTTTCCTGAATAAATGTAGTGCCACGAATAAAGTAAACATTGCTGTCAGTCTCTCTGCATATTTTTCAGTGTGCTTCATTATACAGAATTCTTTCAAAAGAAATACAACCCACGGCCTTGGCTGGTTCCCAGCATCATTAAAAGTCCACTGGCACTTTTCGTAAGAACATGAGGCTTTGCTTCTGTTTTTTATAGAAATTAATTTCACCTCCCTTGTGTAGAAAGTCTGCTGCCCTTCATCCCAGATGTGGCTGCAGCGTAATCCCCCTCTGGCACTTGCAGGTTGCAGATGTCCGTGAAGGCTTTTGGAGGTGAAAGGAATCAGTGAATACTTCATCGGTGAGGAAGGCGGGGGGAGAGAACTGGCCAGTAGATGCTATTGAAGGAGATGTCAATTTCTAATCCAGGAGAAAAAAAGTTCTCTCTGAATGGCTCATTGTTCATAGCATGTAAAATGTTCATCAGTCTGTAAAGACTGATTTTCTTGCCAGTAGTGTCTTAATTTTTATTTGTAAGGGGAAGTTCTGCTTACTGATGGTGAAATTCCAGGAGTGATATTACCCCTTTTCCCCTTCAGAGGGTGAAGCCAAGCCTACGGAGCTCCCTGGGACAGGTCCTGTGGTGATTTCCAGCCACCAGTGCCCTCTGATTGCCTTTGTGAGCCCTTACAGCTGCCTCATGGTGCGTATATTGGGGGAACTGGTCACACAAATATACAGGGGCTGTAAGGCTTTCCAGGGCTGCTCTGGTTATTTTGCTGAGTGATGGAATACGGGTGAAGGTGTTGTAGTATGCATAGGATGACGTGATAGTATAACAGTGTACATGTGAGCAGGGCTCACAGACACTTTGTGTTGCTACATCTGTAGTTTCTTAACCAGACAAAAAGCCAAGAGTGTCGCTTGCTGTGCTGTGTTGCTGTGGAGTCACCTGTTTACCCTAACAAAAATGTTGGGATTGAGAGGCGCTATCTTCCCAGTACTACATGTATCATTGTGTTTTGAGAGCGTTCAGTGGGAGAAGCACTAGAAGCATTTATACATTGCCCTTTAAAGCAGTTCCCTTCTGTTCTCTTGTCTGCTTCTCTTACTACTTCCCTCTGTATGGCTGCTTTGACCCCTAGCTGAGGAACACAGTTCTTGGGGTGACTTTGTGTTGAGAGTTCTTAGCCTGGGAAGCTGTGCAGTACTCTTCAGTTGTGTTTGGCTGCGGTCAGGTGGGTATCCCTGCCCCACTCAGCAGTGGCCATCCACTGCCAGTTAGAGATTACTGTGCCATTGCATCCAGTTGTCTTTCTATTGAAAGCCCATCTCAGAACCTGTGGCTTATCCATGCTGTACGTTGCATTATTTTATAACCAACTCAGCGCAGTTATTTTCCTGCTTCCTATGCTGCCAGTGGCCACAGAATCGATGTGTGCATGCCACACTCAGGCTGTGAAAATGGAGAATTTGCTGAACTAAGGCACTTAAAACTACCAGATGTTTCCCTAAAGCAAGTTCGTTATTACATTTTTAGATTATTTTTTTTTAACTGTAAAGTTGAGAGTGCTTCAGAATTTTTTTACATTGAGAAATTCAAGGGAAAAAATCCTCTTGAAGCCTGACTTAAACTCTAATCACTGCTCAGCTCTCTTGGAATTTGGCAGCATACCAGTGCTCCTTCCCTTCGGTAGGTCATGTGGAAATACTGGAGCGTTTTCTTAAAGAACCTCTCTGCTCTGTTCAGGTACTTGCAGAGATGTAGCTTTCCTGTTAGGATTCTAATTCCTTTCACACTTTAACTATATTTTCCTCACAATAAGGACTGTTCAGATTTACAAAATTCTGTGTATCAGCTTTAGAATACTCTGTGTGTTAAAACTACACCAGTGCAACTTCTAAAATCTGGTTTTACGTTGTTATAGGCACTTGCAATAGAACCATACATTAATCTTGAAAATGAAATTCAAATATGTTTAATGAGATGAACCCACAAGAAGTTCACAAGTTTATTAAAAGCTGTGTATTAAAGGCTGAAGTTTATTAAAAGCTGTATGAATAGCTGAGATGAGCTCTGTCTGATCGGCGATAATACTTAAAATCCTCTTTTCCTCAGTTTTTACACCTGGATTATCACTTGGTTATGGTTTATCACCACAGTCCTGGAGATTCTTTCTGATAAGGAAGTTTTAATTCTGCCAAAGCTGGCTTAACCATTCTGTAGAAACACAGGTCTTTAATTACAGCACCTATGAACAGCATCCAGGTTCTTGCTTGATTCCACTCTTCACTCAAATTGTAGCAGGATGTGAAGTCTCCTCTGACAAACAGAGGCTATTAGCTCGATGCCTTGATGTTATCCTGAGCACTGATCACTGACACAGTTCCCCATTTTCCTCCTTGTGTTCAGGCATGCAGTGAAATAGCAGGCTTTGTTTGAAAAGCTCATGAACTTGTGAAAACAAAGTTATCTGAAAGCAATGCGATTTGCCTTGGATGAATGCAATGACCTTTTTACTGGATCAATACTTTTATTTACATATTAAATGTAGGCATTTTTTTCCTTCAAGTGTTACCGAGCAGAGTGAAAAGGTGCCGTATCAGGCAAGAATGTGTGTAAAGGATTCCTTTGTTAAATGTTGGCAGAAACCTCACAAGACCTTGCCAAGTCTGTCCAGCCCACCCACCCATCCAGGAGGATGCCAGAAAACCCCCCAGTATGGCTTGGTATTGGCTTTGTGCCACTTACAGCATGGGGAAGCTCACTGCACGCTTCACAGTGCCGAAAGGGGCAGTGTGGCCGTGGCTGGTGATGCCAGTACTGCTGCCCTGCACACAGGTAGAATGTCTGAAACCACGGTCTGTGACGGTGTCAACATGCTGAAAACACGGCCCGTAATTGTGTTCAAATAACGTTGCAGAGGCTTGCAACAAAGAGAATGCTTACCGTGCTTTCACAACGCAGGCAATTAGCTCCCTGAAGAACGGAGCGTTTTTGGTGCATTCATACTTTGCGGCATTCTCAGAGCGCTTTGATGATTTTAAATGCATTTAGACTTCGTGTCCTCCATTTTATAGGGAAAATGAAGCTCTTTGGAAGCTTGCAGAAGGCTGCACAGAAGGAAAAAAAATGGGATTGAAATGGAATTGAGGCCTGTCTCCATCTCGCTTTTTTCATCTGTCAGCCGTCTCTCCCCTTGACCTTCAGTTGCCTTCTGCAGCACCACCTTTTTTCCCCCTTACTGCTGTTGACATTGGAAGTGCAGGAGATAAATCAAAATACTGGTTACTGGATGTTTAGAAATGTTGTTACATTGCTCACAACAGCTTTCTCAAAGCAGCATGCTAGCTCCTCCAGACACATGCTGAATGTAGGGGTACACGTGGAAATCCCATGCATGTGAAACAGCTGCAGAGCCTGAAGTTTAGAAAGAATCTAGAAAAGCTCTTGTAAGTGGCAGCCACCTTGCTGTGATATTTCCTGCAGGAAAGGAGCTTTGAGGGACTTCTCATTTTCCCAGAACTATATAAGATCTGAAATATGAGACTGTAGAAACCTGTTAGTCCATCAGAGCAAGCCCCGTGCCAGCACACGGTTTTCCCCTCATATTTGTGATTTCGTGGTGTTAGGCTGCTTTGGTATGACCCAAGGATCACAGGTTTTCATCTTTTTCCACACCTTGCTCATGTTTTCTTTTTCTGCCAGTTGCTTTTTGGTGAAAGGCAATATTTTTGTTTTCTTGGATATATTTCCTTGTTCTTCATTTCACTTGAGAATGTCAGCCTCTTCCAGCGCCAGGATGCACCAGGGAGGCATCCTGAGTGACATGAAGATGTCTCTTGGCTGCACGCTGTCACTCTATCTCCAGTTAACCAAGCCACGGTTGCTCACATAGATCAAAATGTTGACTTTTTCCATCCAGGTTTCTGGTTCTGTCTCTTTGGCCCTATTTCCATACAAAGCCAAAGAAAAGAAGAAACATCTCTTGCAATTAAAAACCGTGTGGTGCTGGACAGAACCCTCTGAAAGAAGGATGCTGAAAGAGGCCCCAAGAGAACAGATAAAGAAGCAAAACATAACGGGAATGGGAAAAAAATATTGCAAGATTTATAGTCCTGTGTTGTTGGGAAACAGCAATACTGTGGTGGTGAAAGACTCGAGAAAGGGAAAAGTGCTGGAGGAATTAATGTACACGAGAAAATCCTGTGACAGAAATGAGGGATGCAGCAAGGGCTGCAATTCTTGCAAAGATCACCTTGAATGATCCAGAATGACAGCAACGCTATTTTCGGTATGTGCGGATTCAGCGATGAGAACTTCTACCGCCAATGCAAAATAGGTAAGGACTAGACGAAGTGCCGCGCCCCGGGCCGCCTGGAGCCGCTCGGAGCTACGGGGCGGCAGCGGTCGGCACCGCGCCCGCGGGGCAGAGAGCGGCGCCGTGGCGGCCCGGCGGCCCCGGGCAGGTGCTGCCCCTCCCCAGCCGGGAGGCTCCGGGCGGGGCGGGCAGGCCCGGCCCCGGGGGCAGGTGCCGGGCAGGGCCGGGGGGCGGAGCGGGCTCTCTCCGCCATTTCCGCTGAGCGCAGGAGGGCGGAGCGGCGGCAACCGTAACGTCCCCGGCCGGAGCTGCAGCGCCGAGACGGGAGCGGCGGGAGGGAGCGGGCCGCGGGGCAGCGAGAGCCCGGGCCGGGAGGCGCACGAGGGCACGGCGGCTCCACTGCGGCCCTCGGCGGGGCGAGGGTGCCCCCCTGCGGCGGGGCGGACAGGGGCGGGCTCCCGCCGCGCGGGGCAGCTGCTGAGGCGGCCGGATCGGACCGGGCCGGGGCGCAGCGCCATGCGGCGTCCGCGCGTCCCGCGCCTCTCTGCCTGACGGAGCCCTCGCGGCCGGCACGGCCATGCGGCCGGCGCTCCGCTAGCAGCTCAGCCCCCCCTTCGGCAGCGCGGCGGCGCCGAGCCCGGCACCATGAGGAACGGCGAGGACCTGGAGGGCTTCGACGGCGAGGCGTCCAGCACCTCCATGATTTCGGGGGCCAGCAGCCCCTACCAGCCCACCACCGAGCCCGTCAGCCAGCGCCGCGGGCTGGGCGGCCTCCGCTGCGACCTGGACTACCTGCGGGGTACCTTCGGCAGGATCAAGCTGGCCGAGGTGGTGGGTACCGCGCCGCGGGGCGGCCGAGAGCGTACCTGAGGGCGGGCGGCGCCTGGCGGCCTCCCAAGCGTCCTCCTCCGGTGCGGGCGGGTGGGAGCCGGTCTCGGGCCGCGGCGGCGGCGGAGTGGCCGGCGTTACCTCCATCGTCTGTCACCTGCTGGGCCGCTCCCCACGCCCGCGGGACGCCCCTCGGCCGCCTGCCCGTGGCCTGGGCCCTCCCGAGGGCGTGAGGAGAGCGAGGTCGGGCGCGCGCGGGGTCGGAGCGCTGAGGGCGAGCCGCTCCCGGGAGGGGAGCACAGCGCAGGGCCGGAGCTCCTCTGTGCCGGCGCTCCGCTCGCTGTGTGCGCGTCCCGGGCTGAGTTCCTTCGCTGCCCGAAGTGAAGAGTAACCCAGAAAACAAACAGAAAAGGAAACAAAGAAAGCCCAAACGTTTCTGCGTTCCGAAAAAAAATGTAGCGTTTCTTCATCCAGCGCTGCCCAGCTCCGTTGCTTGGCTGGGAGCCCTGGGGGGGCTCAGCACCACTGCAGTCACGGCGGGACGGCTCCCGGCCACGTCAGGTGCTGCTGCTGCTGCTGGTCTCCGTCTGGGTCACACTTCACAACTTCACAACACACTTCACGTTCTTGAAATTAGCAAATGGATTTTAAAGGATATTTTAAAATAGATATGAAAATGGTAGTTAGTTGGAAATAGGTTTCTGTGTAGTTTCTTATGGGGTGCTGCAAATGGTTTTCGTAAAATAAATAAGCTCTTTGAGAGCTGTAGTATTAAAAAAACCAACACAGAACTCGTGTATTATTTTGGTGTTCAAAACCACTGCAGTTTGTGCGAGACAGAGCTCGCATGTTCAGGTTTCATGTAAGGTGCAGTCGGAGTGCCCCAGGTCCAGCAGTGAGCGTGGGGTCACGGCAGGTTGTGCTGTCGCCATGTTTACAGGAACCCAATCAAACTCAGCACTCGGAAGTGCCTTTTGTGTTCTTGTCCCCGTGCCATAGGGCGAAATGTGGGAGTGTTACATGAGTGCCCTGAGCAGAGAATAGCTGTGTGTGAGTTGCGTGTTTTCAGGAGTGAGGCCGGAGGACCTGCTGTTGCTGTGCAGTGCCGACCTGTCGCTGTGCTGCTGAAGCCAGCCCTGCAGTATGAGCTGTGCAGTGGGGCTGCTCAGTAGGTGAAAGCCATCCACCCTCGGGATCCTTGTTTCTGATCCCATACTGATCTCTTCTGTAGTATGCTGGTAACTCCAGCAAGGCACCTTTGAAGCCTGCCATTCAGCGAGTGGTCATTGATCGTAAGTAAATAAACCCATTGTTGTTAGGGAAGTGTTTTAAAACATTGTTATGAAAACATATGGATTTATATGGAACTAATTTCAGAGGTTTGCGGAATGTGCCCCGCTGGAGACACGTTGTAGTTCATGTGTGGAGCATGTGAATGCAGCAGTCAGAAGCTGACAAACTGCATTAGCTGGTGTAGGCTGGAGGCCTGTGCAGCACCTCAGTGGGCTCAGCCTCTGTGTGGTTGTGCTCCAGAGGAGCTGTGTGGTTCGTGGTAATGACCAGTGGGGCAAGGTGGAGAGTTCTGCACGCTGCTGAAAGCAGAGCGGTCCTGGAGAAGGATAAGGAAGAACTCATTCCGCGATGCACTGAATTGACTAATTTGACAAACTTAATTTAGTTGTTATAATGCTTAATAATGCCTTTTAATGTACTGTGGGAACTGAAATGTGCCTAAGGCCATTGTGCAGTGCTGATTTGTTTTTAAAAATGAGGAGGAACTCCTTTATTGCACAGATGGATACCTTCCCTCCCCCCCAAAAAAAGTTGAGATAAAAAAATGTCTCTGAATATTGGTTTAAAAAAGAAATGTGGCAGGAAAGATGACACTGCACATGCTTCATTTAGCATCAGGGTTTGTGTTAGGCAGGTTGGCAGGCAGAACTATCAGTTCAGGACATGCACTGCCACTTGCATTAATCTCCCACTGAAGGACTCCCGCAGCGCAGCTCTTGTGCTGTGTGTGGGGTAGGGCTGCTGGGTGCTGCCATGTTGGCATCCACATGTCCCATTTTGGCTCTCAAAAGATGGAACCAGGAATGGGGAAAAGGCAAAGGCCTGAAAGGAAAAGCAGAGGGCCTGCAGGGCTCTGTTGCTTACGTTGCTGTGGGTTTGTCTTCATCTGTTTGAAACGTTGCTGCAGGAGTTGTTGCAAGATGGAAAGCAGTGTGAGGGGTAGGCCTATGGAGTAATTGAAGTGCTGCTAGATGGGAGAACAGTTTTAGCTCATCATCCGTATCTCAGGAGAATATGCCATAAACCTTTAGAGGGGCCGTGCCGCATTGCACTGTGGTAACGTTGATGGTTCATGTTGTGGTCAGCACTTTCCAGGTCTTCACTTGGCTTTCATTTCCTCAACTCCCAGATAAGGTGAGCAGCACTGTGTGTTTGTTAAAGATAAAGTAGTATGTAAACCAAGAGAACTATTTTAATATTTGGGGTTTTCATTAGTCAAGGCTAAGTTTAGCAACTTTGTGGTGCGTATGGCTGACTGCTATGGCTATTAGCGTTTAATATGAAGACTAGTGAGAAAGCAATAGGAAGATGCCCTGTAGAAGAGCTAAGCATTGAGCAGGTGTTACCTTTTTTTGAAAGCTTTGTTGTTAGGTGAGATTTCCAGAACAGCTCTTTCAGCTGCAACTTGCCATTGAGATGGGGTAGCTGTATGTGTGTGTTTGGATGTGTGAGGAACCACCTGGTGTAATGGAGGTTGGGGAGAGCTGTGAGCCTCTTTGGGGTGAGAGGAGGGAGGTGCTGAGCAGTGGGTCATGTGGGGACGGGAGAAGGCAAGAGAAGTTAGTACCCTTGTGTGCTGTGTGGGGGTGTGACGGCTGTCCTTGGAGATGAGAGCAGAAAAGCTCTGCAGTTTATTTTCATTTCTCTCTGGCATGATTCTATGCTTCTCGTGCTTTGGGGGGCTGTAATACTTCCCATGGATGCTATTGTACAATGAAGCAGATACAAATGGAGAGCTTCTCTATGGACATCCTCAAGTGATTTGATGTGTTTCGCTTCTTTTCCCCCCCTTCCCTTGACTTTTGCTAACAGAATCTCTCTCTCTCCTGAGAATGTTTGTTTGCCATACGAGCAACTTCTTTATGGGGAATTGTTTGACTTTAGATAAAACGCTATGAGGAAAAAGGGAGCAGCTTTTCTAAATGTGTTGTTGTCTTTCCTTCGTTGTTATATTTCTGCATCTTGCAGAATCTTAACATTATTACTGGAATTAGGTGTCAGAATATATTTACTTAAATTCCTGTGGAAAATCATGCGTGCCTGCTGTCTGCTTCTCCATCTCTTTGGGAACTGCAGTTCCTGGTGGGTTTCTTATCAGGGCACCAGCTGAGCGATGAGGAAACAAGTCAGGATCCTGATGAGAGTCCCACTGTTCTTGTTGGAATCCTGCTAAGTTTTCACAGGCAGTTGATTTAGGATCAAGTAAGTGGAGCACTCACCTACGAAACAGTACTGAGCCGACTTTTGTGATGGTGGTGATAGTTTGTAATGGTTCATCTGAAGCAGCAAGATTGCAGAGCAACCTTCTGATGGAAGCAGTGTCGTAAGCCCTTATGGTGTGCTGCCGTGGGGAGGGTGGGTGTTCGTGGTAGGTAGTGGTGGCCCCTGTGGCTCAGACAGTACTAGACACGTTCTTAATGTGCCAGTTCCAAAAATCCATCAGATTTCTCTTCAAGGAGATAATGCTTCTGCTTGGGAGGTCTCTGGGCTGCAAGTCACTGATGAGCGTATTGGGAAGTATCGCTGCATGCTTCTCTGGTCTGGTTCCCGTTCTGTATGCTATTGCTTGTTGGTGGAGGCAAGATTTTGGGCTTAGACAAAATCTGGTGGGAATAGCAGTTCATGTGTTCACAATTTTCTGAATGAAAAGTTCCATCTTCGTTGGTGGAGAGTGGCTGAAGGTTGGAAGAAGGGTGGGGGTTTTTTTGTTTGTTTGTTTGTTTTTTTGTGTGTGTGTGTGGCTTACTATCATTGTATGTTCCCAGATCCAGACATAGGTTAAGGCCAGGACTACACTAAAGGTCTTCTATTTCTTCTGTGTGAAAAAATAAAAGTGCAAAAAGCCTGTAGCAGTTACAATACCTGCATGTACCTACAATAATTCTATTGAGAGTTCTCATTGTTTATAATAGGAAAAAAAAGAAGCAACATTTACTGTTCCAAGCAGCAAGATAACTGCCAGCTACTGGAACTAACCAGCAGTCCTGTTTAATTATCACAGCACTCCTGTGCCTTCAGCTCATAATCCCCCCATCCAGAAGTGATCAGAGTGGGATGATTTGGGTGCCCCACTGCTCAGTGTGATCCAGTGCTCAGCATCTCAGGGCTTGAACAACTCTTCCCCGCTTCGCTGTCCCATGGTCTGACCCGCATTACTCTGTGCACCTCTCCTGGTATTTCTGAGGGCTATGTTGGTAGTTTATAGCCATACTGCAATTAACTGTACTTCCCATGTTGTGTTTTGTTGTAATTTCCAAACAGCAAATTTGTGTTTGTGTAAGAAGTCCTTGTGACTTTGTGTGTTGTACGCTGTGCTTGGGTTCTTGGTGCTGTTTGTAGCTTCTGGTGCACAAGTTGGGAGCTTGACATTGGATACTACTGATCTTTGGCATCTGGCCCTAGAAAAAGGACTTGCAATATCATATTAAAAGGATAATATTTTTAATGCACAAATATGCTTAGAAACCCAATTTAGGTAGGCCGTGTCGGTCGGGTTTCTCTGAGATGCTTCATTTCTCTTTGGAAAGTTTTTCTTTAAATATTGTAGCTCTGCGCTGCTGTGTGGCAATATTTTTATACTGACATTGACCATAGAAGGAGAAATGATGAGATAACACCAGCCAGCTTCGCTTTTTGTTGCTTGCTTTTTGTTGCTTCTGTGTGCGTGTAAACGAAAGGTGATAGCTTTCATCCACGGGAATAACCATTTTTGTTGTTCCCTTTCATGGTGTCTAAGTACCATCTGGATGTGGGCTGTTGTCCTACTGCTGCTAAACACCTAATTCTGGTGAGAAATTTATCTTTAAGATGCTGGATAGTTTTAAATTCTGCCTTCAGGAAAGAAGTTCAGTAATCTTTAATTTATATGCTCTATTTTT
Source organism: Alectoris magna (assembly GCA_030625065.1). Lineage (NCBI taxonomy): Eukaryota > Metazoa > Chordata > Aves > Galliformes > Phasianidae > Alectoris > Alectoris magna. The sequence continues at coordinate 8,584,087 of CM060571.1, read as the reverse complement.
TCCCTACTGTTACAAGGCAGTGTAAGTGGTACTAGATACGTAGTACTCATTGTAGATGCTGCAGTGAGAACTGTAATTCTAATGGGGTTATGGTTTGGAATGCAGCTTCTTTTCATCTTTCTGGTGCGCTGCTCAGCATGGAGAAGACAGAGGGGATCTGATCAATACAACAGTAACTAAAGGGCAGGAGTCAGCTGGATGGAGCCAGGCTTTTTTCCGCAGTGCCCAGTGACAGAACAGGCGGCACTGAGTGCAGACTGGAACATGGGAAGTACCATTAGGAAGGCGAGGAAAAACTTCTTTCCTGTGAGGCCGACAGAGCATGGGAACAGGCTGTGCAGCGAGGTGGTGGAGTCTCCTTCTGTGGGGATACTGGAGACTCGCATGGACCCTTTCCTGTGCAGCCTGCTGCAGGGAGCTGCTCAGCACGGGTTGGACTCCATGACCTTCAGAGGGCCCTCCCAACCCCTGCACTTCTGTGATGAGCCTCCCCAGTGATTTGATTATCACTTTAAGGTAAGACAAGGAGAAGGACTAGAAATTTAAGAGGTTGTGGTTTTCTTGTAAGTAAGTGGTACAGGAGGAATCAGTTACTTCTGTTGCTGGTTAATGCAGTTTTCCAGTTCAGCCGTATACTTGTTGATAGTCATCCCCCTCTGCTCAGAGGCGTGTGTCAGAAGTGCCCTCCTTGCTTTGTGCAACCAGTAATTCAGTACCGAAATCTTCTATGTGGTCATCTGAATAGAAGTCATAACAATGTGTCATCTGCTGTCAGTCTGGTGATAGCAGTCACGATTTCTGAATTAGAGCTGAATAAAGTACATTCTGAATTTAAAAAAAAAAGTCACCTAATTAATTCTCTGGTGATTGATGTAGTCAGCTGCTTCCAAAACATGGAAGTCACGTTTAAGTTTCTCCAGTGCTTGTACTGTCACATCTTCAGTGTAACGGGAGGAGGAAAGCGAAAGCTTACTGTGCAAACCTTATGTAGAACAGATGTAAGAATGTCCGATCGCGGCTGAAGATGGGTCTGCAGTGTTGCTGGCTGTGGGCAGAGAGGTCTCGGGGCTGACACAGCACTCAGCACTACTGAGAAGTCCTCATGGTGCACAGCAGCATGGATTGAGCCGTGCTCCATCTCAACATGTAGTAGATGTCAGGGGTGAAGTGTATGGTCACACTGCAGTTTGTTGTTCCAATGGCATCATGGCTGACGTGTGGCTTGGGGTATTGAACTGTCTGTAATTAAACACAAGCATTTGCATTTTAGTAGCTTTCTGTACTTTTGTACAATTTAAACTGAAATGTTCATGCAATCATTTCGTAATGTTTATTACAGCTATACTTAAGTGCTGTAAGTAATAACATTTGGTCACCTTTATCTCGTGAAGTAATTTTGATTCTAATAATTGACATTATGACTTGAATGTGATGAATAAGTTAATTAGGAGTTTAATCATATACTGTTCTAAAATAAACTAATAGTTGCACCTCATGCTTGGAACCGTCTTGACTAATGTAGATGAATCCTTGTAGTGAATATTAGGATCTTTCAATGTAATATGATGGTATTGCTTGGTAGTATCTTCAAAGCACTTAGGAAGAAAGTGCTTCTCCAGAGCTAGAGGAACGTTCCCTAAGCACTGGCTGCACGTGGCTCATGGTGGTGGGACAGTTGCAGTGGCAGCCCACCAGGTCAAGGCGATGTTGGCAGAGCCTGAAGGCTTTTGTGTAGTTAACGTTTTATAGTTCTCAGGCTGTGGTGTGAGAGTTTGTTTCAGTCCTGGGGTGGATCTGTTCCTGAGTTGTAAAATTCCAACTAGGTGAATTTGCCATTGTGCAGTGAGAGCCTGTGGGTTCCTTTCTGTTTGGGACGGCTGTAATGCAGTCTGAACAGCAGGATGGGCTGAGGGCTTCACACATTCCCCGGTGCAGCTGGTAGCGCTCTTTAATGTTCTGGCCTACATCTATTTTTTTTCATGTTCTGTTTTACCAGTATGTCTAGACTCTTTTTGCCTTTTAAGGCATGGCATCTAAGGGAGCCTTCAGATTGCAATCTTGGGAACGCTGGGATTGCAAGGACATTTTGCACCATTTCCTTTAAACAAAAACAAACCCAAAAAACTTTAATGGATTCCTTAGGACTACTCGAAGTTCTTGATTGTTTTCTCATTAAAATTCCTTTCTTGTTTTAGTAGTTGTGGGATGTTTGATGTTCTCTTATAATTTGGCTTAAATGGAGCTTTAAAGGATATGGACTGATTGCGATAGTCTTAAAAGAGAACTTTTGCTTACTGTGAAGTACCCGAGCAGCCCAGTGAAACGTGAGGCTGTACACATCAAATACCTTGACAGTTGCAGTACACCTTTAGTTTTAAGAACAAATTAATTTATCCTTCTGTTTTTTGCAGAATTTGTGGTGCTGTGTTTTAATGTTGTTTGAACTAGTGTGGTTTCCAGTGCAGGTTGCGTTATGAATGAGCATGGGAACACAAAGGCAGACCAGAAATGCTGATTTTTCTTCTTTTAGGAACTGAGTTAGGAATTCTCATAACTGCAGGAGTAGCCCACATCTTTATACTTGATTTAGGAATCACACAAGTGCGATGTCAGGAACATGTTGTGTTCCAGCAGTGTGTGTGTGTGCCCAGCCTACAGAACATGTGTGCAGCCCAAAGACAAAAATAGGGCAGCTGTATAGAGCTGATTTTTTTTAATGGCAAAGGTATGATAAGTTATGAGTTCTTGTGGCTTGATGTAATAGAAAACATGTTATCATTCTTAAACTAGTAAGTGCTGAAACAAGACCTGGGCCTTTCAGTGCAACTAACAATGATGATAGTTGTTGAGACAAACCATTCACCGTGAGGAAGCTCAGATGCATCTTCCTCGGTGTCAACAGGGAGAGGGCTACTAAACTTTTCTTGAACTCAGCTGTTGAGAAAATTTTTCCCCATTCTGTTTCCTTTAGTCAGTTTTTACTGTGTTACTATTTTAATAATGCTGCATGAGTATGACCAGCAGTAAATGGGACTTCTGGAAAAGCATTTTATTCTTCCTCCTTCCCTCTTTCTGCCTCTGTAAGTGCAGCTGCCAGCAACTGAGGAGGATGCACAGGATTCAGAGTGTACAGAATTAAATTTAGTGCAGCGCCGAAGGAATGTGTGATGTTTTTCTGGCTTATCCTTAACCAGCATGTCTAAGAACATGATACGCGAATGCCAGTCAAATTGTGATAAACTTAGACTTGAAGAAACTGAACTGAGTAGCTTCACATTTAAAGAATTTCCACTTTTCTGTTATGCGCGTGATTTAATTGCACTTCTTACCAGCCCTGAAGCCTGAGGTGCTGCCTGCAGTGGTTGGTCTGTATGGATTTGTGCCCTTGGCGTGTCCCTCAGTCTCCTGGGGTGTCTGGGTCAGGCTTGTAGGGCTGCTCACAGGGATTTAGACTAGATATTAGGAAAATAAATTCTTTCCTGTGACGGTGGTGAAACACTGGAACAGGTTGCCCAGTGAGGCTGTAAATGCCCAATTCCTGGAGGTGTTCAAGGCCAGGCTGGATGCGGCTGTGAGCAACCTGGTCAAGAGGGAGGTGTCCTTGCCTATAGCAGGGGGTTGGAACTATGTGATCTTAAGGGGCTTTTCCAACCCAAACCATTCTATGATTCTCTGATTTACTACGTTTGCTATCCTGCAGCAGGCAGTGTCATTGCAGAGTCTGCCTTGTAAAGCTTGGGAGTGAGAGAGAGATGATGTAAGAGGTTATGTTGGCAGATATCCGTCAGAATGAGTATGAGGCAATGAACAGGAAAACAAAGCTTCAAATATCAGGAGACTGTGAAGAGAGAGGGGGGAAACTGACCTGCTGTAATGGAGTATTTGTGTTTACTCACTGAAGCCATTAGCACAATGTAGTGTACCATGGATGTAGAAGAAGCCTGTATGTTTATGAGCGTGGCTGTGTAAGAGGTAGGTGTGTCATACAGCGTAAGGGTGAGCAAGGTAGAGATGTACAACTTGCTGTGCTGGGTTTCTGATTATTACTGTCTTGAATACCTGTCATTATGAACGTACATGGAATTAAAATACACAGCAGTTGTAGTTACTGGGGATCAGGGGCTTAAGTCTGTATTGAAAGGAATCAGTGGGAGAAGCTGCTGACAGTTTGCGTGGTTTGTTTGTCTTCTTCCTGTGTGATCTTCAGATGGATGCCTTGTGGGATGGGGTTGCTATGGGACTGTTGATAGGCTTTTTGTTGTGGGACGAGTGATGTTACATCTCTTTTTTGCCTAACCTAGAAGAGGTGTATTGCTGTGTGGACAGCAGCACCACTTGCATGGAGGAAGGAGGTGGAGGGAGGCAGGGCTGTGGTAGGGTTTGGTGCTGCAGCATGAGCTGCCCTGCATGGAGCAATGTAGGTCTGCTGTGGCTGCTTGTTGGGGTTGTGCCACTTAGTACAAGGAAGCCATTGCTAAGGTGGGCTTGTCTGCCTGCTGTCACTTGAGACTTTGGTGAATTTTTGTCACTGTTGCTGCTCTGAGCCATTCCTGGTGAATAAGGATTAGAGCATCTTAGGCGTAAATGGCATCAAGGAGAGGTGGCACCAGGGTGGGGGCAGCTCTTGGGATTCCTGTGCAGGAGCCCTGCAGGCCTGGGCTCTGCTGCTTTTGGCATCATAGCCATCTGCCTGTGGATGTATTACTTGTAATGCTACAATGGGTTTTCTTTAAGAATGGTATTATTGTAATATGAAAAAAAAACCCAAATTATTTGGCTGAACAGTAACAGGAAGAGCTATATTTGTTTTTCTTTAAAAACAAACAGGAAAAACCCAAACAAAACAAAAAAACCCACCCAACCTCAAACATTTCCCTACTGCAAAACATACTGTTTTACTGCATCTGAGCTGCAATTGGTTTTGCATACACGTAGCAGATAAAAATGTTTGTTGTCTAGGTGTGTGCAGGCAATAAGCAAAACATGGTACTGATGCACATAGAGCAGGAAATAGGTCACCATTTGTAGGTTTCTTTCATTCTAGATTCCACGATTGATTTCAGTTGTAGAACTTGTGCATTTCTGTTTGCAGCAGTTGAGGATCTCTTCGGTTTTTAGTTCAGTCTGGGTTTGTTTTCTAAAGTGTAAGTTTTGACATAGTGTTTCAGTCAAGTATCTTTCTGTTGCTAACTTTGAGCCTTAAGAAGTTATGCTCGTTCTTAAATATGACTCCTGAAATGCGCCAGCAAAATGTTTCTGGCCTCAGAAATATGTTCTGTATTTAGAATTGGTCTTCTGCCTAAGTAGAGGAAGGGAATTCAGCACTGGATGAATCCTTGGAAGGTTACAGAAAATGGATGGTGGTGGCAAACTGTCAGCTGATTTAGTAAAGATTCCACAATATTTAATGTGCTGAAAGCTTGCTGTGTTACACCCAAAAGGGAAGGAAGGCGCAGTGGAAACTCGATTGCAGCTGCGTGGAACCTTGAAGCTGCCGCGAGGATCTGAAGTTTAAATAATTCTGGTATTGTTTCTATCGTCACCAAATACCAAATCCAAGTTGAATTCTGGTCTCTTGTTGAGTTTTTCTGAATTTGTTCCATGTTATATTTTGTGCCATTTGAGCACAGTTTATGCAGGGTGCTGAGTTACTCGTGTTCACTTAAGCTTCCTTCTCTGCTAAGCATCGTTTTCCTAAATTTGCCTTTAAGAAAAGCTTAATACTCATTTGTGATTTAAAGCTCCTTGCAGTCCAATTACCGGAGTTAATAACACATTTCTTTTGGTCTCAAGGATACAGATGAAGAGCAGGCGGGAAATCAGCCGTTCTTCTGCTTTGGGTAAAAGATGGTTTCCTGCTGGAGAAGAAGTACCGCGTTTCAGCCATATGACCCCAAATGTTCATCTCTGTGCCAGCTGTTTTAGATGTGGGAAATGCATGTGCTTTGCGAGGAATGAGACCCGCTTGGTTTCATACATTAAGTTAGAACTGCTGGGCCAAGTAAATGAGAACAATAAATCTAGATTTTAATTCAAGAAAGTTTAATGTCTGCGGATACTTTAAGTGGTGCAAAAGCAATTTATTTCTTCTCGATTTTGTGCGTGTGTATTTTACTGTACCATTAATTTAAACAGTCTGGATGTAGAAATGTCTTGGTAGTGTGACATTCTTACTGATATTCTGTGGGTATTTTTCAGGCAGAAAAAATGCTGACCATTTAGTGGGTTTTTGGAAACGATGCGTAATCATGTCATTGAACCACACAGTGTGGCTTTCTGTGGTAACCTCATAGATAAACAGCAAAACTCTCATTTTTTAACTTTGTTTTCATTGCAGAACCGTCTTTTTATTTTCATTGCAAAGCTGCTGGATTATTTTTCAAATTGTTTTTTTTCCAAAAATAAAGCACAGTGTGTTTTATCTGTGACAGGAGAGATGCGGTGTTAGCAAGCTCCTGAAAGCTCGCTTTCGGCGTCAGGGCCTGTCCTAACACATTTTCTCCATTTGGGGAAGTACAGTGTTTTCCGTCTGACGCGCCTGCATTGCCAAGATGATGATGTAAATATAAGCCATTTACATAGCCCTAAGGCAGATGATTTCTTCATTAAGTTCTCTTCTCCAGGGGAATTTGAAGGAAAATTGAGACAATTGCAGTAATGATACGAAGCTGATGTGCCTGAATCAAAGAATGTTGAATCCAAGTGTGGAGGCTCGCTTTCAATAATTAAAAGGCTCTGAATTGTAGTAGCTTCGTCCCTTTCCAGCGAGGGGCTTCTGAATTGAGCCATCAGGTGGGCTTTGCTACCCTTTAATAGAATAGCCTCAGATTGTATGTGAGTTCCCTTGGCAGTCCTAGATGTCCCAAACAGTGATATTGGCTAAGAGGTTGGCAGTCACTTAAAACCAAAAAGCTCCCAAAATCATTATTGGGAAATAATACTTGTACTTGATGCTGTCATTGGAGGTATCTCCCTCTGCTTTTGCACTGGGCAGTAGTGGGCAGTGAGGAATGAGGCAACTGGGAAGTTTCTTCCATCACAGAGCTCGAGGTGCACTGCCCCGCTGGGCTGCAAGTCTGGGCACACCCCAAGCTGTTCTCAGCTCCCCTTTGAAGCTCGTTTTTCTCAGTCCTGCTTTTGTTGACCTGGCTTTTGCATCTCCTTTGCTTGGGGGAAGTGTGGTTTTGCCAGTGGTCGTGGGTGCCTGTGCATAGACCTGTGTGCCCTGTAGAATTAGCAGAAGTGTTTGTAGGGATGGAGTTTCACATTGATGCAGTACCTGCTGTGTTCCTTTTAGGGAGGGTGGAAGTAGAAGAGAAACCAAAACTAAGCCTCAAAAAGGAGGAAAAAGAAATAAGAGGTTATAAATCTTGCCTAATTGAATGAATTAGGATGGAATAGCAAACTCCCCCAAAGTACTCACTGCAGAGGAAAACAGCTGAAAAATTTCATTTCATCCATCAGAGGGAACTTTACTGACTGTATCCAAGAAAGCTGTACTGTGTTGTTTGTGGGAGAGAGCAGTTAGTCCTGTAAGAGGATTTCCACCACATTCAGCTTGTCATTTTTCTTCAGTGAACCAACCTTGGAATTTCTGCTTCTGGAGATGTTCTAGTTGGTGCTCATCACCCTTGAGTACAAGAAGAGGTGTGACTCCAAAGGAGGGATTGCCTCCATTGTCAGGAAAGATGTTTTCATTACATTTAAGGAGCTCTGCAGGAAAAGTGGACAAAATGGTCAACTCTGAACCTGCAATGAGTTCTGTGTGAAAATAAGCTGAGATGAAGACTTTCAGCCTGCCTCCAGATTTGCTGTGCAGCCCTCCTGGGTTCATACTTATTTGTGATCAGATCTGTCTGCTTTATTGACACATCAACCTAGTGGTGTTGAGTGTGCCAAAACTGCGTTAATTCACTGCCTTATTTACACACTGCATGTGAAATGATCTGTTTCATATGTTTCAGAATGCAGTGAAAATGAGTTGTTTTTCTTGCAATGTTAACATGTTGCATGTTTTGTTTGTTTTTTAAATGAACTTGATCACTGGAAGAACCATGGCTTTTGGCAAGCTGCTTTGGCTCGTGTTGCAGAATGTACACAACATTAAGTAATGTAATTAATTGGAGGATGCTCCTGGCAAGTTTATGTATGCGTAGGGGAACAAGATCATCCCAGTGTTTCAAAGAAAATGTTTCTCGATAAACACTGATTTTTTTTTAAGTGTTTGCAGAAAGGCAAGTTTGCATGGGAGGATAGTTGTTTATGTGGTAATTAATTTGAATTTGAATTTTTTGTCATAGCATTCATTGTGAGACAAATAACTGATGGTTAACAGGAAAGTGTTATCCGTAGCCCTACTAGGGAGGGTAGTCTTCAGTCTTTTCTATAGAAAAATAGGAACACGTCTAGTTGGAGTCGTGATGTACTGAAGCTTGGGATTGAATTGTTTGCATGGAAATGCTCATTCAGGTGGCCACATCCACTCGTGATGATAACCCTTCTGTTAGTAGTGAGTTACTCTGCCCATGCTTTCAAAATCCAGCTTCAGCTTTGCTGTCATAATTTCCATCATAAACTGAAGCAGTTGAGGTTTTCTCCCAAATGCATTAACGAGGCATGTCAGTAGGCTTGGGCTGCCCCAGCCTAGAATGGTGCACACTAATGGCGATTCTTACACTGGTGACGTGCCTCCCTCTTTGTTGATGATTGGGATGGTTTGGGTTAACTCCAACTGAAGTGTATACAACTAGTGCTTGTCTTAGGAGGCTGCATCTCACCTGTAAGTGTCTCCTGTGATTTCTTAAGGGATAAAAAGAAATGTTAACATATTTCAGAGCAATTCTGCTTAAATTCATATTCATCTGAGCTTGGGAGCATACAAGTAACACCTAATGATTAGTGTTCCCACCAAGTGTCTCTTTAGTATCTAATTTAATTCTGCTTCTGAAAGTGAGAAGCACTTTAGCTTTTTTTTTTTTTGGGGGGGGGGGGGGAGGGGGGCTTTGACTACTATGTCCATTTGCTTGGAGAAGCGTTCTGTCTGTGTGGAGAGAAGCCAGCATGAGATTCTGTCAGCAGCACGACAGAAGCTCCATCTGCTACGTAGCCATTGCCCAGCTAACGACCGGCGTGCCCCGGGTTTTGGCTCCCATAAACAGCTTCAGAGCCGCTTATATTTTTAGAAAAGGAACCTAATATTGTTTGAGCTTGTGCTACAGTATTTTGAGAGAATATTGCAAAACCATTTCCTTTAAAACAATAAAATTTTTATTAGGGTTATAATACATCAAAAGTGGTGGCAAGGACACTGGAGACTTTATTATATTGGAATATTTAAAAGTTTCAAAGTTGCCAATTGACTGTGACTTCTAGCATTAATCCTGGATTTTGATCCCACTTGAGACATTTAAGATTTTTCTGTTTTAAATCTCCGTGCTTCTTAAAATTGTGTTTTTCAGTTCTGAGGCTCATGTTCACAGAAAACATGAACTTCATTGCATGCCGTATTGTAAAACGAAGCTGCTTTCTGGGCAGCTTTTTAATTTTTTTTGTCATTGTTAAACTCATAGCTGGATTCTGATTTTCAATGCATATTGTTGGTTGTTTTTTTTCCCCCAATCTTCCATAGCTATTCAATGTCAAGGGTAAAACCAACTTCAAGTGTTCAGTCACTGGGTGTCCGTTCAGAATTTGTTTCAAAAGCAGCCTGCTCGGTTAGCTAGCAAAAATTAGTATAGCGTGTGCTGTTGTAAAGGCCTCATGCTAAATGAACTGTGAGAGACTTCCTAGCCAAGTGTGATTTTTTTTTTATTAAAACTGTTTTTGTTTTAGTCTATTTTTAAGCTTAAATTAGCTACTGTATTCTGAAGTATGTGGCAAAGGCAGGCAAAGGCAATGCATGGGAGTGTTGTCCCGAACTTAGAATTACTACTGATGTCAGTAACAAAAATTGTAACTATCCTTAAAGAATCTTTTTTTCTTCATAATGCCATGTTAGCTGATAGGAGACAGAGACACAAATTACTGTATGAAGTACAGAAAGTGCTGTAAGAGAGGGTATTTGCAAAAATATGATTGAAATTTGCAGAGAGCAGTTTAGAAGAAACCAATTGGTTTTGTGGCTTCTGCTAGCTTTGGTTTTTGCAAGGCATTCCATTTGAGACATTTAGCTCTGGAGAGGCAACTCTGTATGTTCTTCACCCTCAAATTGAAGTGACTTAACTGAAGTCTCAGCAGAATTTTGTGGTGGAGCAAAAAAGTGAATTCTTTCTGAGAAATGTGAGTGGGCTGGTGGGTGGGTGGGTGTTGTCTTGAAAACAAAGCAGAACATTCTTGAAGGCCTTCCTTGCTTGCTGTGGAAAACGTAGGGGAAGCATCCATGGCATTGGTTTTCTTTAAGCAGTTATTTTTAAAGAGGAATCAGTTTGAAACATGCACTTGTATGTAAGCGTTGTACTCTCTGTAGGTGTAAATGGTAGCTAATGTTGCTGTGTGTCATCTTCTGTATTTTAGCTTTGTGCTTTGTGTATGGAGCAGGTAGCAAGTTCTACTGTTTTATCCTAAACAGTGAATTACACTCTAGAAGTCTGCACTCTGCCAAGATCAGTTTTGAATTGGGTGTGACATACATCTAATTTGGATAATGGTTAGCTTATAGTGCCAGGAGTTCAGCTGTTTTCTGCTCGTTAGCTACTGGTTTTGTTTTCTTATCACTAAGGGAACAAAGTATGCATTTTCTTAGAAAATAGAGCGTATTGATGGTGATGAACATGCAAACAGGCAGACGCTTTTGGAAGCTGGTAGAGATCCTGAATCTGTGCTACTTAGTTTTCAAGCTGATATCAAATTCAAAATAATAGCTTCATTGAAATGTCTTTAGCAGTCATGCTATGATGATACTACATAAATGAGATTGATGCTGGCCTAAAAGACAAATGCATTCGATCTTTAAGTTTTGTAATAGCATAAAATGAAATAAAAGGTTTGAGGTACCATTTCACGTGTTAAGCTAAAGGCCTGAAGGGGTTTCATGCATTTCTGGGTGCCTCCATCACTTTGATGTTGGACTCCTTGTAATTCTCCTAAAATAGACTTTCTTGAACAGGAGATACCCAGAAAGTCTTGCATTAATTTGCTTTTGTTTTTGCTCTTAGGCAGTGCCCTTTTATAAACTGAAATCACACATTCCTGAGTGTAAACTGATCGTGTTCCCAATGGAAATTTCAGGAATACTTGTGGCTATTTTCAAAATGTGGAAATCTATTTATATTTTTTCCACTTGTTTTTCTTCCTAGGTTTTGGCACTGATTGCATTCATCTGCATAGAGACCATCATGGAATGCTCCCCTTGCGAAGGCCTTTATTTCTTCGAGTTTGTGAGCTGTAGTGCATTGGTGGTTACTGGAGTTCTGTTGCTTATGTTCAGTCTAAATCTTCACACAAGAATACCACAGATCAACTGGAATCTCACTGTAAGTTTGTACAAATCCTTGCTGCTAAAAAACATCTGCAGAACTGTTTTTAAGTTTGGTCTTTGAACGTTACTTTCTACTGTTTAAGATTCTGTATGTGTGTTCTATGCTGACTGAATTGTACAGTTTATGTTACTTTGAATACGAACAGCAGAATGAGCTTTGCAGTGTAGCAAGATTAAACTATATTAAATAGAGCTAAAATTCTTTTCTGGTAGATTCTGTTTGGAAGGAAAGACTTACTGCTACTGCCAGCAATTACTGTTTGTTGATGAAGTGGATAAAAATGCAGTCTGTATTTATTTAACTTTGACAGATGCGATATTTACAGTAGCCTGTTGTTCTTTCATAAGCTGTTTTTTATATTAGGGTTCTGGTGCTACATATATTTTCTTACACAGAATAATGTAATCATTGGGTAAAAAGATCATAAGCTTTCTCTGAAAGTTAAGCATTGAATTGCTTACACCCCTAACTGTTAAACATCGACTGGCAGTGCTTGATATGTTCTCAAATACAAGGAGCTTTGGAAAGGAACTGCTGGCAGTGCACATTCCTTTTGTACAAGTTTCCATTTCCATGCTATATTATGAGTTAAATGTTCAGATTGAGCTGCATAAACATAGATCACGAAATCAACATGAGTCACTCTACGAGAAGATCTGTCATCTTAAGAACAGTGTTTACATCAACTCTTTTGCACAGTACAGATAGTACACATATACATGTATGTATGTTCTAATGTATTTTTGTACATTATTTGTGGTGTTGTAGACTGCTCACAGTAGTTTCCAGGCTTCTGTGTGATTTTTTTTTTTTCTTTTATGTCAGTTGCATATTTACCATAGCTGTTTGTAAGCCTAAATGACCTCTCTAAAATGAGAGTAGAATGTGAAAGTAGATGATTCTTTGTACCCTGGGGATGCATGTTTTATTGAGAGAACTCTTCCTAGGAGTACTTGTTAAGATTAGATAGATTGAGGAATGTGACTGGTAACTGTAGGTGGGGTAGATCCAGGTGGCTTGCGAACAAAACCAGTGGAGCCACTGGAATTTCAGTGGGTTGTCTTTTCTCCTTCTCTTCTGCTAGTGTTGTCACTGTTTATCCTTGTGGCAAGTTGCAGAGAGAAGGTGATTTCTTTCTTTTACCAGCTTGTTGTTTATTAGGCATTGCAGCAACAGCCTTTATAAATGACATAGCTCTGTAGTATGCTGGTAGGATGTATGAGGGCATGATTGTTGCATCAGTGTTGCAGAAAATGGTTTTCCTGGTGTGATAAGAGTGGTTTCACAGTGAATACTAGACCCAGCTTATGTTGAAAGTTGACCAAGATTATTTTTATCAGGAGACTTGGTGGTGGTTTGCCAAGTGACCATGACTGAGCCAGATCACTGGAAGAGTCAAGTTAATGACTTTGCATGCCCTTGCTCCTTTGTGCAGGTAGCTTTTGTTCTGTTGAGCCCTCTGGCATACTTTTACTGCCTGCAAGAACACTGTGGCAGTATGCTGAATGTATGTAAATACAGAAAGGTGCCTTTTACTGCCTTTCCTTCCATAATGCTGGAGATAATCAGTGGTGTAACTGGGTGGGTCCTTTCAGCCACTCTGACTTCTTACAGATTTGAGCAACACCTTTCTGGTAATGGAGTGATATGACTTGCTGCTTTGAGTGCAGCATTGCGTATCTCTGCATGGCAGTCAGTGTTGGAGATCTTTAGAGAAAAGAGTGCTTCAGAATCCAACTAGTTAAAAAAATATATAAAAAATTGGTTTGAGCCCTCTCTTTAGCGGGATTATCACACTCGCAACCCAACACCTCTGCAACTTGGAGCACCGTGACATGATCAGGCTTCAACCTCATGGGCAAATGGAATACTCTGCAAATGCTTTGGCGTTCTTTTTTTTTAGTCTTATCAACAGAGATTAAAGTAAACTTATTATCTTACAAGTCTCTTCTTTTGATTATGTATTCTGAAGATCTCTAACAGAAACGAGAACTGGAAGCTTTCAGTGTCCATTAACTGCTGAGACCAGCCTTCCTCCTGGGATTATTTACTTATTTTAATAATGAGTTGTCTGATGGGGCCTTTACTAGTACAGACGTGTGGGAGTATCTTCATTATTCTGATAGCCGTAGTCTGTGGTTGCATGTACAGAGTGGGAGATAGTAGGCTTCTGATAGCATGCTTGCGGGAGATAACTTTGCTAAAGTTAGTAGGGAATTTAAGAATGGAGAATAGTGTGTTTTCTGCCTCTTTTTTTTTTTTTTTTTGCTGCTAATTTTGTCATTTTATTCTTTACAGTATAGACATATACTCAAACATTATTTTCTTCATTCCATATTTTGTACTTTCCCGTGTTTTGACAGTTATTTTGATAATTTTCCAGCTGCTCTGAGATGGTTATCACAGGAATTGCTTTCTGAACTACATTTCCACACTCCTCAATTCTGTAGGAAAAAATTGCTCCTTATGTAGAAATTTATGTAGTGCTTTTATGATTTTTATAGTGAGTGTTTCCCCTGTGAGAAGTCTCAAGCCTTGCTTTTGGAAGTTGTTTGAGGTGAAGAGGCTGTTGCTTGAAAGAATTTTATAGTGTTAAGTGTAGTCAGGATTTTTCCTTTAGACTCAGCATGCTCACAAACTTTCTAGGAAAAGCATTTGTTTTTCAAATAGTCCCTCATGTTGGAAAATTAGCCCATCAACTGTTTTTGTCCAATACAGGACTGTTTCCTTTAGTACTGCAATAAGATGAGACTTTCCTAATGCATTATGAATATTGTCTGCTGTCTGTGGTTAGGAGGAAAATAAGAATTTGTATCTAGCAGGGCTATATATATATATATATATATATATATACACGTATACCAGATTTGTCATTTTCTGTTTTCTGTGTTTTTAGCTATTTGAGGAAAAGAGCTTTGCTTTCATCCTAATTAGAGACTTGCCAGCCACTTTTTACATTTTCCTGAGATAAACATGAAAGAAGCTTGGAGAAGAAGTCAGAATAGAACCTTGCTTGGGTGCATTGGAAAGGCGGGTTTGTTGCGGTGAGATGAAAGAACAGTCACTTGTCTGTTGCACAATGCTATCGATGTTATGCAAAATCTGGGAACCTGTCAGTGGAAATTTCCGTTTCCTTTATGCTTCATAACTGAAAGGGAGCCTATTCTGCAAGGAGATGCCTAAGTGGCATAGGGGAACGTAGTGCGCACTACAGCAGAGATTTCTGCTGAGCTGATGAGTTGTTGCTTTGAAGTATTGTATTCGGTGTAGATTAATAACCTAATCTTTCCTTCATTTTGTGTTTGGCTATATTTATATATTTTAATTTCACTGTTGGAATCTCATGTTATCTACAAGGAGCGCTTGAGATCTTGCATCCAAATGGTGTGGGTGCTGTGGCCTTCTCATAAGGCTGCAGCAAAAAATGTAATGGAGGTGTCTGCAGTAACTTCTTTCTTCAGATGAATTCCTGTCTGTCCAGGGGTCATCCACAGTAACACTGCTGTACCTGAGGGGAGGGAAGAAAAAGATGGCAGAGAACTGAAGTTTGACGGTATTTCTTTGAGAGTTTGAATGATGAAATAAGTCCAAATTGTTAGACATGTTGTTCTATAATCAGCCAGTGGAATAGACTATTTATGTCTTTTTACACAAAAAGAATTTCAGTAGGTGTTGGACATTGATTTTTATATATTTTTTTATATTCACTGGAACTGTGGAAGCATCTTTCAGTCTGTGCTGTTCTGAATATAGAGTTTTTCAATGTAGGTCAGCCTCAGAAATGTGGCACAGGATGGAGCACAGCACAAACTGAATTGCAGTCCTACTGGGCTTATTAGTTTGGACTGGATTCCTGGGAGACACTGCTCCAGCATCAGGTGTGTGCATCTCTGAACACACACTGGTGGTGGTGTTTGTCTGCTGCCTGCCTGCAAATATTTCATCTTTAAAGGTTTTTTGTTTTCAGTTGTTAGGGAGAGAAAGCCTCGTGGGCAAGTAACTGACAGTGGTAATTGACAGGAACGTTGATGTGGTGCCAGACTGACAAAGGTCCTCGCTAGCCTTGGCTTTGAAGAGTATAATTACAAAGATGTACTTTAGAGGCCTTCCCAGGGCAAACTTGATTATTTTTAGTTCCCCTCCTCTCTTTCTTTTTTATTTCTTTTGAAAATATCTTGCTTTTCTTTGGCTTGTTTAGCTGTCGAATGAGCAAGTCCTTCCTCGCTTTTGTTTTTAGTATTGTCAAAATAGTGGTGCCTTCTACGGATGAAAGTGAATAAAGACAAATTTTAAAAGACGGTCAGAATTTATTTCCTCCAGGTTTGTTCTTCGGGCAGTTATTTTGTGCAGCCTGATATAAACAGGAGTGTGTTATTACTTAAGTAAAACAAACACAAGCTTAGAATACCCCAGAGTATTACCTGGCCTGGTATTTATTGCTACTGGGGTCTGTTGTGTAGTGAGGAAAAGTGGTCCCATCTGTGCACAAGATGGCTTCTCAGAAAACTGGCAAGCAGCGAGGCATGGTGAGCAGGGCACCAGGGCACCTCTGCACAGCTGGGGTGGTCCTGCACATCTCTGGTGTGTTTCTGGAACTGCTGGGCACCGTTTGCGGGAGGGAAGTGATGTTTGTGTGAGTCTTGAATAGCAGAAGCTGGTTTGTTTAGCTGGATGAATTGGCTTCCTTACTTGTATAAGCCCGGAGAAATAAGAGATGGGGATTAATGCTCATACAGTTAATTTGGTTCATTCTACCTGTAACTTATTTTTGCTTGAGAAACCATTATTTCTTTTAGTAATTCTGATGGAAAAAATTGTTCTTACAGTGTGTAATGGTATGATTAGAGAACAAATCGTGAGGTTGACTGGGGACGCTTGAATGAGAGAATTGACAGGTACATTTCTGAACTTCAGATTGATAGCTTCATATTGGAACAAGGGGAATAACTTCCTCAACCTTGTAAAGTACCGACTGGAGAAAAGTGAAAGGAACTGCCACCTCCTGGCAATGTGCCAGACTGGAGTGCTAATCTGAAACTTTTGAAGCTAATGTCCCTTGCAGTGTTCAGGAGCTACTGCAAGTTTTCAGGTCTCTTAGTATGCCTCATTCTTAGCATACCTTCAGCCTTTCCATCCCCATGAACCCAGGAATGGTACCTACTCAGCTCCTTCAGCCTTAAGACTAAAGGATGCTGTCTAATTACCTGTCTAGGTAGAGATGCCCACTTTACAGCAGAATAAGCAGAAGAAAACCTCACCTTTTCAGTGCAAGTGCTGACTTGGCCGAAACATGTCTACATCTGTAAGTTAAGGTGCCTACTCTGCCCTGTGCTCCTTCTGAGCAGCACACATAGGTGGTGAAGGCAGTTATGTGTCCTTGGATGCTCTCCTTTTGATTAATACCTCTTATTAGGACTGTTGGTGATTGAACAGAATGACTTGCAAGTAATAGCAAGAGGTCAGGGGTCCATCTTTCATTTTAGATCATTTTGCAAAGGAGAAATGGAACGGCAGCTGTCTAGAGTGGATTTGATTCAGCTCATAGATTTTATTCTCTGTCATGGATGGCAGCCTTGCACAGTGTTTTATGGCACAGCGTACTGTCTCATGAGGTTGCTGTAATTTCAGCAGAAATTCTTTTATCTGTGTGATGTGGTTTTTACTTTGTCTATAAATATAATAGTAAGAACTTTAGCTATATCATGGCCAGATTTGAAAGGAATCATCTTTTTTCAATTAGCTTATTCTTTTTATTGTCAAGATTATTCGTTTTCTCATATGTGGAGAAAAGCTACGTTACTTTAGGGAGTGTCCTCTGCTTCTTGAATTTCTGATGTAGTTCTCCTTTGTTTCTGCTCTGACTTCTTCCAAAACCATCGTAGATTATTTTCTTGTCTAAGCAGTATGTACCAAATTCAGGATTAAATGCCTCTACTGATGCATGCATTTGTGATTTTACTGTTATGTACCTGTATGGCAGTGTTACTGATACCATTGCTCCTTAAGCTCCAAACAGTCTGATTTGTGGACATGAAAGGTTGTGTTAGTTTTACCTTTTTAAGAGATGAACCTATTAATTGCATTAAAAGGTTTTGACCTAAACAATGAAGATGAAAATGTAGAAATGAATGTATCAGAACCATAAGATGGAATGAAGTCTTTAGATTTGAACTGTTAAGTCCTTCATAAACACAAATCTGAGTGTGGTACTGTGGAGATAAAAAAAAAAAAAAAAAAAAAAAAAACGTGTCTGGAAAAAAACCACCACAATCTTGGATTGTAAGAACTAGGAAGGGACACAGCTTTGGTTTGTTTGTTCTGATGTTACCTACCTTACAAATAAAAGTAAATCTGAATATGTCTTTGTTCTTAACTGTTCATCTGCTGATTTTGTTATCCTGTTATCTTTGGCATGGTTTTCCATGCTGAAATTTCGGAACAGCGATTGTTTTGTGATTATCCAAACTCAGGGGTCTTCATGCACGCAGCTCAATCTTTTTCGTATCCAGTTCTGCTTAGGTTCTTTGATTTGTACTGTGAGAAATGTTATCCTCCTTTCAAGTAGCTTCTGTGGCTGTTTTCCTCACCGTGTCCAATTTTCAACGTAATTGTAAAAATGTGGATACCAGACCAGAATGCAGCATTCCGATGTCCCTTACAAGGATAATATAACCACCTTGCACCTATTGTATCCATATGTCCAGTGGAATGTTGAAGTGCTTTTTCATCTTTTTTGGTCATGGCATTGCATGTTGAGGTGCTTACCTACTGTAATTCTGAAGGTCTTAGTTATTTCTGCCAGGATCTTGTCTCTGTTCTGTGGGTCATGCCTGTTGGTTGTAAAATTCTCCCTTAATTCGAGGGCATCATTGGTGTGGATGCCCTTTCCTCAGTATTTACTTTCAGCATCCTTGGTGGTATACGCGTTTACTCTGGAGACTTGATGAAATTGTTTAATGCTATTTGTTAGCCATATATTGAGAAAAGATTTGTGCAGGTGAGGACAAAAGCTCTTTTTGGAGACTTCAGAAGTGCAGGTAGATCTGATAAACTCCAAGTTGGTGAGGGGAGTACTTGGAGAAATTGTGGAATGTAATTTCTTTTCTAATATCTCTATTTCTTAAATTTTATTTTCTGCTGGACAAGAAATTGTATCATTAGAACAGCAGTAACTATTAAGTAAAACACCACTTTTGTTGGTGTTATATAGGAGATAAATACTATCTCTCTCTGAGCTTGAACAGAAATACAAAGTATCTGTCTTTAGTTATACGCTAGCAGGTGAAAAAATGGTAATTGTTTCTTAGGGACTCACAACTTCCTTATGTTTCCTTCCAGCTAAGACAGCCACACTGGGCTCATGAGATCGGAATACGTGGTTAGAAATAGTGAGGAGCAGTAGAAGACTCACAGAAAGGCCGAGTCCCCCTTTTAGATGAGGATCAGTCCATGGTGATAATTTGCCCAGTTTATCCTCAGGCGTGCTTAATTTTGACAACCGGCTGTCACTGAGTCACTGCCCTGAAATGGGTCGTTTTCCCTGTGAATAGCACAGCACCAGATTCCGTTTTCACAATTACTTACTAAAACGTTCTCGAATGGTGGCTACAGAAACAGATGTTGGGTTTAGCCTCTTTTTTCTTCCCCGTACATGGAAGCTTTTTTTAGGGTGGCTGGGTGACAGTGGTCTGTTCAAAGCTTTTGTGTTACATATCCAGAACCTAGTTATAGGGTAAAGATTATATTTATTTTCAGTTTTCTAAGCATAACTCCTTACAGTACTTGAAGTGTGCCTTTGAAAATGAAATAAAATTTCACTGGTAAATGGAGCAGAAATGGGAAGTGAGCTGGTTTACGTCTAAGGGTCATGTAGAGTAAATTTGCCTTTTAGTTTTAATTAGAGAGTAGCGTTGAGTTTGGTGGGTTTTTTTAAACGTTGGGGTTGACATGCTCAGTCTTTTAGATTTTTCCTTTTCTGTGTCTCAGTGTAAGTTGTACAGCAAATCTGAACACAGGTTTTCTTTCCATCCCTTCTAGCTGTGACAGTATTCACCTCTCACTGATTTCAGGTTCCTTCAGGATATTTCTGTTGAGCTGCCATTTTCTGCTTCCTGCACAGACCTACCTGAGCCCTGACTTCCTCCATTCTTTCAGTTACCATGGTAGTCTGTTATTTCCCATGGCTGTGTAGTGTACAAAAAATAGTGCCATGTAAATAAGTATCAAATATTTATTTTAAAAATGGCAAACAAACAAAAGCACAGAATAACATACTAAACAGCTGTTCCCTAACAAACCTAGCGCTTTATTTCTTCTATTATCTTGAAGTCCATGCTCCTAATTTGTCTTATACTGATGTATAAGATGTATTTTTGTACTAATAGCTCGCCATTTGGAATTTACTTATGCCCCAGTGATATGTTAATGACCTTTCATTTTTGTGAGGCCTAATTATCTGAACTCCAAGCGACATGTGCAGCATATGAATATCTGAACTGCATGCTACTTAGTGTGTTTTGGTGCTTAAAACACAGCAAGAATTTTCTCTGAACTTAGGTGCTCTGGGGTGTTGCTGGGCATGTGTCTATTTGAAACATCAATCCTATATGATAGATATGCATAAACCTGTGTGTTCATACAATGCAGGCAGCTGTTCTTCATAGAGGGAATGCAGGGTGTGTGCTATTGTACAGATAAGGCCTCGAAGAACTTGCAGTAAAACTCATGAGCGTTATGTGGGCAGTGCATGGAGAGTTATAATGTGAAAGAGGAGGGGAGTGTTAATGCTGGAGATTCAAATTACTTCAGTGTCAGCTGAGATGGAACAGCTTTACCCGTTGCTTATACTGACAGTTGATTCTTAATAATCCCAGCAGACATTGAGATAAAACATCCAGAACTTACACTGGTGCCTTATTTATACTTAGTATGTGAATAGAATTCAAATAGTAATGCGCACACATACTACATTTCCTGTGTTATGATCTGTCAACTTTTACGTGTGATAAACTACATAGGAAGCGGTAAAGTATTGCTATAACTTTTGTTCTAACCTTTTCCTGTTTCATCAGTTCCAATAAAAACAACTGAACTGTTATTGTTTAATAATGCTGAAGGATTGTTATTATTTTTTAGGATCTGGTCAACACTGGACTCAGCACTTTCTTCTTCTTCATTGCCTCTGTAGTACTTGCTGCTTTAAACCATAAAACTGGAGCAGAAATTGCTGCTGTGGTAAGAATTTGAACTTCTTTTTCTGTGCTGCTTAAGTGGCTATTAAAACCAAGAATAATCTTTTAGTTGTGTTCTTGGGGTATTTCTCTTACCTTTGTCTTCCCAATTTGCTTCTAATTTTACAGTTAGTTATGGAGTAATTTTGGTATTGAGAATGTTGATTTCATTTGAATTTCATCTTAAGTCTTGGGGCATGACCAAACAGGAAAACAGCTTGCTGAGGATGCTTTACCACTTTTATTAGTATTGCTTCTTTCTCTGTATCTAGATTAGGTGATACAACTCTATATTGTGAGTTTACGGAAAAGGTATAGTAAAAAATTCTTAGTAAATTAGAGCTTCTTATCCATAATCTTCCTGAATTCTTCTTGCTCACAACAGATCAATTTTTGTGGATGGAGTACAATGGTACTTAAAGATTTTAGAGTTTAAAACAATAAAGTCAAGCAAATTAACTTTGTCCTTGAGCTGGCAAGCTTGTTTTTTCAAACCTAGACATTGAAAACCACACAAATTCTGCTGAAACACCTGTACCTGCAAATCAACTCCTCTAGGCTGATAGTCTAGACTGGCCATCTCTTCTCTTGTCGTTTGTTCACTGTCATGTGCATCCTGAGGAGTGAATGAACTGTTTGGATGAAGAGCTATATTCTTACAAGAGGTTCTTCCACTGAAATTGCATTGCAAGATGTAATTGTTGTGTTTGTAGACAAAGAAACAAACTTGTGTTTGTAGACAGTTTTCTGGGATCATTGAGCTTAGTAGCTTTCACAAATTCTCTAGTTCATTGAAGAAGAACAACATCAGTTTTATAGGCTGTGATTATAGGCTGTGGTCTATCAGTGCAATTAAAGCAGAAAACTACACTTCTCAGGAGTTTGTTATGAAACTACTACTATTGTTTTCAAAAATTGTCTTTCTACTTCTTGTAGATATTTGGTTTCTTGGCAATGGCAGTGTACGCTGTGAACACATATTTAGCTATTCAGAAGTGGCGAATGAACAGCAGACAACAAAACAGTCGGCAGACCAGTGATTACATACGTGCTCGGACAGAATCCAGAGAAGTAGATCATCGCCCGGAGATTCAGCGTCTGGATGCATGAAAGCAACAGCTAGACGGGACTGCAAAGGGAGAAGTGCTGAACTTGCTCACGGAATAAAGTGTTTTTTCTTTATTTAAGGAAGAAAAGAAAAATCAGATAGTGGCAAAGAGTGCCCAGCCCAGATATGTGCAGAGAAGCATCGCGTCAGAAGCTGTTGTCATGAAAGCAGTAAATGTTGGCCATTTGAAAGCAAGATCCTTTCAAGACATCCACATATATATACATATATTGTATATATTATGTATAATATATTATATATATGTTCAGAAGTATGTTATTGTTTTGGATTAACTGCACAGAACTTCTCTTACCTTTTCTAAGAGCAAGCTCTGAATATACGTTCTGCCACTGTTTCTTCATCTGTTATAAACACTAAGACCAGCGCTGTCTTGTTTAATATAAGAAAGAAATCCACCAGGAGCAAATTGAATGCACATGAAAAGGAAGTGAGGGGCAAGTAGCAATAACTTTAGCCATAATCGTGTCCAGCAGCGCTCTGTATCCTTCCTTGTGCATCCTTGGCAGTGCAGTTCAATTCTCACCTGCAAGATCGCATGCTGTTTCACTGTTGTTTCATTCACCTAGCTGCCACATGAAAGTCTTTTCTGTCTCTTCTGGTTTTTGATTTAATGCTGAGGCAGTTATCCTTTGGATTACTCACAAATCGTCACATGAAGTTCGTGCCTGACTTTGCTTGTACCACAACTTGTGCAAGATTAGTATATTTTATTGAATGGTCACCATAATGTATCCGGTGCAAGTGTGTGGACTTTCTGCTGATGTTGGATACATGCTATTTTTCATTCCAAAATGGTGGAGGGTGGAGGAAGCTTGGGAGGCAGGGTGGAGAAAGAGGAGACTGAGGGGCACAGTACTGAAGGAGAGAGAGGATGAATTGTCATCTGGTAAACTTGCATTCCAGTCATGCCTTTTTTCTTTTTTCTTTTAAGGTTCAACCTTTCTGAGAAGCCTAGGGTAAGCAGTAACTAGCAAAAATTTATGATATAAAGTGTTTCTAAGATTGCAATGCTGTGATTCATCTGAGACACTTCTTGTTTAGAGGGTTACTCGTTTCTTCTAAAATTAAACTGTTGGTAGTAGGTAAAACTTGTTTTTTGAATTGGATATGTCTGCAAACATGTTTTCAAATATTTCTTTGTTTAGGAATGTTTTACCTAATTGAAGTTTTCTTGTTTTAAATTTACTTGCAATTAAGATAAAGGTATTTTCTCTAATCGAAACTTGAATTCTGCAGTAATCAGTTAAATATCTCAATACTTTTCTTCTTCACTGATTGGTGGTTTTTTTTTTTATTTGTGTAATCCATTATTTGGCACCAGACTTGAACAGTTTTTGTGTTAATCTTGTTTAGCTGTACTCTCAAGTGATTTAGCACTGTTAATTTCAGAACAAAAGGCAATACACTGCAGACAGGTGACTTTTAAATATGTGTAACTATGTTATACCAAACAGAAAGTCAGCATAAGTGCCTGTGCTTCTTTAATACTAGAAGCAACAGAGGGAGTTCCAGATTTGAACCTTACATTGCAGTTCTTGGATCAAGCAATGGAATTACACTGACATGTGGAAAACTGGTAACAAAACCAACATCTTTTCATTTTTCGTATGTTTTATGTCTGCGGTGCGTTTTCACTTAAAATTAAGAGTTATTAATGAGGTTAAAGAAAACTTGCCTTTCTAGACTAGTAATGGTTTTCCAGTTACTGTATTAATGTTTTATTACACTTTGTTGAAAGTTAGCACCAAAGGTAATGTCAGTTTAAAAAAAGGCTAGACTATAGAAGCTAACCTCTGTCGTTGGGCTTAGAGCATCGACATTATTAGGGTGGAATCTCACCAGGATTAACGGGTGTTTTGTGAAATGTAAATGACAGTTCCACGTTCAATGCAGCATGAAATAAGTTTTTTAAAGGCAGTATTGTTGCTTTAGCCCTTCCATTTTTCAGCACCCCACTTGAAAGTAGCACAGACATATCTAGACCGGAGTTGTAAACAGACATTAAAGCAATTTGCATAAACATTATTAAAAAAAAAAAAAAGTAAAATAAAAAAGCCTTACTAAAATACAGAACCTTGTTCTGCAGAAGATGGATACTTTTGGAATGGTACCCACATCTGAAGTCAAGAAACAGAAGTTAGGTGTTAGGGAATAAGTTACGGTAAGCACAGGCTTTTCATTATGAGTGTATCCTGGTGCTGGTTAATGAAAGGACTGCAATGGCGCATATGAAGGAGAATGCCCTGTTCCTCTTCTGTAGTCCCTGTGATGATTCTGGTTCTCTAATTTCTCAGAGGTATGTATGGGAGGTTTTGTGTGTCTGCAAGTTTGTGAATTTGGTATCTTTCAAATCCATACATCTCTTCTTACCTAGACAAAGGATAACTTCGCAGGGTCTTTTCTGGAGTGAGATCACAAAAAGCTTATTATCTTTAGCTGGAATGACAAATGCTTACTTAGTATGAATGATAGTTATATTTCTAATAGTGCATAATACTTCATCTTATAGTGTAGTATACCTGTATGACTTCGAGTGCTTTCAGACGGTAAATAAGTTTTCCTGAGTTGAGAACAATATTTATTACTTACAGCACTCACGACTTGAGCTTAGCACAGCTTTCAGGGTAGAATTCAAAGAGAATATGATTTTTAAAATTTTTTAAAAGAACTACTATCTGATACACTTTGTAAACAGGAAGACAAATGTAAATTTGTAATTTCCTTATTTTGGGGACCAAAGATGATTTTAGTATTGTACAGTATATACTTTCTTAAAATATAAGTTAAGCATTTATTACTCTACAGAGACATTATTTGCTATCTGGATTATAGAAAAGGGAAATAAAGTAGATATGAGACAACTAAAATTGAAACACTGAGCTCACTTAACATGAGCATTCTTAATTCCACCCGCTCTACAATTTCATGTGGTGTACTGAAGAAGCAGTAATCTTTCTTTAAGATTGTTTTCAGAACTGCAGCCATTAAAAGAGGAGGATAAAGGAAAAAAAAATAGAAATCTGTTATGGAAGAAAATGAGTCAGAAAGGCTTTTTGATTTGCTTTTTTGAAATCTGCTTAGAAAAGTGGCACTAAGTTACTTCTTCCAGCCAGCTGGTCTTGCTGGCTTTCTTCAGTTTCAAGTGTGCTGTTTAGCTCTACAAAGGAATCAAAAAACCACTGTAAATAAAACAAAATGAAAGCTAAATGGATGAGTCTTGTGGGAATAGGATGCTTGAAATGGTAATGGCATTCTGATTAATCCTCTGAAGTCAAAACTGAGCCCTCAGATTTGCCATCACCATGTATTTCTACGTGTAGGAACGGGGGTAAATGTTGCATGCTATGCACAGGCATTGAAAGATCAGTTGATCTGAAATGATTGGAGCAACAGCGTAACTGTTGTATGGAGTTGTAAGAATAGGTATTTTCCTGTTAATACTCCGTTCAGTTTGGGCAGCCTTAGTTCAGATTTCTCATACATTCACTTGATGATATGCAAACTGCCTGCTATAGAAGTAGGTTTCTTAAATGATAATTAAGAATCATTTGGCAGCTTAATTGCTTCTTAGTAGATTCCTTCTTACCCTCTGCTTGCTCCTTTCAGTTTGTAAATTCATGCCTCATCTGTCGTGTTTTATATCTAATTTTTGTTAACCGTTCTGCCTTGGTATGTATAGTGACTGCTTCAATCTGAAGAAGATAAGGATAGCGTGTTCCATATCCTGCTTAAGTACAGTACTCTTCCCATCTGTGATAGCTTATGATGTTAGGGGATGGATCTGCTGGGGGATTTTTATTTTTTTTATTTTTTTCCTTTTCCCTGTGGACTTTGAAAGCCATCTGGCATAATACTGCTCGTGTTTCTTCCTAAGTTTCCTATAAGGAGCCATATGCTCAGAGGTTATTATTAGCATCATCTGCCATCTACCTCTGCCTTTTCTGAGAGACAAGGTGCTGACCCTTGAGATTTGATGCCTATATCTCAGTCTGTACTGTCCATCATTGGCTTTGTATTCAGAAGTATGGCATCAGCAATGAGCTGTGCCTTGGAAACAACTCGTCGTCTTCTGTTGTGTCTCTTAGGTGTGAATTGAAATAAAATCAGTAACATGGGATGCTTCTTTATAGGCTTCATCATGTGATTCATTGTGCATCTCATTATATTATCTAAATTGTTGTAATGCATTTGTTTATATTTCACTGTTAAGTCTAGAAAGAAGAGAGGAAAAGTGAGGAAAAATCCACTTTGTTAGTTATGTATTTCGTTTCCCTGGAAAAATAGGTTGCATAAACCTCTCATAAACCTCTCCATCTTAGTAGCAGTTCAAATTGGGTAGAAAATAATGTGCTCTCTCCTACTCCGATGAAGTACTGAACAGTTTTATCTGCAAAAATCAGTACAGTCTTATGCTGAAAACTCTGGATCCAAACATCCTGAGTTAGGATAGATGAAAAATTAGGCACAACTATGAATTTGAGATGTAGTAAAGGGTCAGAAAAAGAGAGAAAACCAAACTTGATGTTCAGTAACTTGGTGCTTTGAAAATGATGTGTGAACATGAATAATCCCCTACTGCAGAATGAAAGATATCCTCCTCACATCTTAGTGGAGATGGAGGCATTTTGACTTGGTTTAAAAAAAAAAAAAAAAAAGTAGGCTTAGAAGTGCTCTTCTCTCCCTAATTCCAGGGCCATGCTGGCCGTACAATATGGTAGGAGAGGTTTGACACCAACATTGTTAATGGTGTGCCTTAAAACCTGAGTTATGTTAGCAAATCAGTGTGATTATCTAATAACTTCTGCTCAGCTGAAGTGTAGCACTTGGTTCACAGTGGCCTGCAGGACCCCTAGGAGCTTACATCAGGAGGGCTCTCTGTACCTGGAGGAAGGCGTTCTTCCAGGCTGGGATTTCTGCCTAGTCCAACTGAGATGAGTAAAGCCGTCGTGTAGCATTCCTGAACCTGGGACTTTGATTTTGTTGTTTATAAGATAAAATATTATGGATTGTTTGAAGGGCCGTTTAGCTAACAAAGATCAAAAAGAACATGCAGATATCGATACGTATTTGAATCTTAATGGCAGTGAGAGTAATCGTTTACTATGAAACTGAAATGGCTACAAAACCCAACAGAATGTTCTGCTTTTTGCCTTTAACACTTCTTGGAAAAAAAAGTTCTAGCTTTATTTTAACAGAAGGAGTTGGTTAAAAATGAGTTCATACAAATATTCAGGAAATCTGAGTTTTTCCTGATATTTTCCCTTTTAGCCACTTATTTAAATCAATGTTTGATAGAGCCGGAGGAGTACTGCCCAGCCTGAGAAGGTTCCTTTGTTGTTTTGGTCTTATTTTTGCATTGTCTTTATAAAATCTGTCTATAATTTAACCATTTGTATTCTATAAATAATCTTTCTTAAAAAAAATCATCTTACACTGTGATTTGTAGAAGCCTTTAATTTAGAATATACAACACAATCAAATTTTCTTTTGGGAATATTCAGCTTTAAGGATTGTTCTTATATATGCCCAGAAGTAAAAGCTGTCTGCTTATCACAAGGATGCGACTAGGTGAAGGTACCTATCCAGAGTCCCAGTACAACTCTTTCAACGTGCTGGGTGGATGACTTAGTGAAATTGCCTTTTAATCTCTGTGGGTTAATAAAGATTTTTTTTTTTTTTTAATAATTAGCCACAGATATTCCTTTTTAAATTATGCTTGGCAAACAGAAGATATTTAATTTTATATACAATATACATAGTTACCTTGATTGACGTATTTATAACAGAGCTTTGAGTTTACTATGAAGGTTTTATCTGTATACTGTGGTCTTCATGACCGCAGTAGTTATAACTGTATACAGTAGTTATAACTTCAGAAGTTATAAAAAGCCAGTTAGCCTATATGGAAGGATATGCAAGCTATCTTCATACATTCAGAAGGAGGACATCAGAGCATTTCAAAAAGCAATAGCCAGATCTTACTAACAGTGTCTGTTTTTTTCTTGTTTTTGACTGGGGCTGGTCCCTGCAGCTATTTTAGTAACATCTGGATGTGAGTAACAGAATGAAATATGACTGTCTGCCTCTTCTGACTGTCCAGGACTATTGTCTAGAATATGGGAAATTTCAGGGTATTGTGTTTGTTTTGCTTTGGACCAATGTCTCAATAGACATATTTAGTTAAAACCTTCATGTATTTGAAAGAAAATACCTTCTATTAACTAGGCTGATTTATCACTTTTGGTAACCTTTTAATCCCGAAGGATTACAGTCAAAGTACTTTTAGCAACGTTACATTTATCCAGATGTCTACAGGTTAAAGCGGTTCTGGCTAGCACCCTTTTATTACAACAATTGCTACCTTCATTTTCTACTGTTTATACTTTAATTCCAAATGTTTACCGGTTTCTACTTGTTGGTTTATTGCAGAGGGAAAGTGTATCTTAGCACTACAGCTCATCCAGCTTTAACTCATGTCACAGTTCTAGAGTAAGAAGATATTGTGACTTATATATTGTGGCCAATTAATTGCATTTTAAATGATTTCTGTACTTAAGATATAACAGTTTTGACATTACAAATGACTTAGCTGATCATTTTATCTGTCTAGACTCCTCTTCTGTGTTAGTGTCATTTTGAAACTATTTGTATATGTTGAAGTTTGTAAGGGTTCAGGAACCCACACTAAAATAGTAAACTATGTATTTATTTCTCAATCTTCAATTTATTTGCTCAGTTATGATTTGAAAGTTGACACTTTGTAGTCTTTTCACAGAATTGTAAACAAATACCGAAATACTGCTTCACCTAGGGTGCCTTCCATGTGTGGTGTAACACCTGTCATTCACAGCATTTGAGATGTAAATTTATTAAACCAGTAAACACTATTTTTGTAATGTGAGTCCCTATTATATCTGGTTTTGTTGTGCTTTGTTTCCGGTAAAGCAGTCCTATTGCTACTGGTCATTGTCTTACCTCTGTGTGCTGCCTAGTGAATTTCTTCTCATGGTGAATCAGAAGATTGTCTCATTTTTTGCCCTGCTCTGCCTTCAAGTGCTACTTGAAAGATGAAGTTGAAGCACATTGCTGAAGTGAAGGTATTTCAGCTCTGTTTCCTTGTCATGTATATAAAGAAGTGCTCAGTGTGGGATCTCTGTATCCTTGGTGCTAATTTAGGCTCCTCTAGAGAAATACAGTAGATGCAATCTAAACATTCCTAACAGTAACTATATGTATGCTTAATGGTGTCTGAGGAAGGAACATCTGGGCCTGGATGTAAGACTTGTCCTTGGGTACAGCTCCCATACTGACGGATTCGTGGTTGTGAACAGCTCAGAAGTATCAGTCAGAGGTGGTGGGTTAGAGTTCCATCTTTGGGCTGAGCAAAGGGGGTGCAGTTTTCCTTCTGACTTATGAGTGTGCTTCTGCTATGTAATACCCTTGGCGCTTTGCTTTTGAAGTACAAAAAATTGTAATGTTTTGCCAAGGAAAATCTCTTAAGCGTTCTGTATATACTGCTGCAAATGCAGAACCTGGCTCTGTTGTCCTTACTCAGGCAAAATTCCCCATTGACTTAAGAGGCTGCAGGATCAGGGATCCATTTGTCACCAAAAGCATGTTCTGATTCAAGGATGTGAAGAATCGCACAAGCTAGCAAATGTTTGTATAGAGCCCATGCACAGCCTCGAAGCAATCTCACGGTATTTGGTAAGTATTTTTAGTGTTTTGAATTAGATTGCACACTGATAAAATCAGTGCTGTCTGTAGAAGTACCAACTGGCTGTGATCACTGTCTTGTCAGTACTAACAGCAGTAGCTTGCACGTGTAAGCAGAGCATCTTCCAGCTCTGTTGGAGAATATCATGCTGTTAATGCTTGAACAATTTCAAAGGCGACTGTACAAGAAAACACAACCCCTAACTTTTTTTTATACCAATAATGGTTTTTCAATGTGTTGTGCCCTTGTTTTCTGTTGGTTTAAAGCTAAACAAAAACACAACTTGAAGAATCATCTTGGAATACAGCAGTCCTTGTTTCAAAAATCTATACGATTCTGGCATAATTTAAATGGTGTATTTATCAGTTTAAAATGTCAGTTTACTTTCCAGTCTTTTGTATATGGGCACGTTACTTTTTGTAAATTTTTAATTTAGTTGTCTTTGTTGTTTTTCCTTCTGATATTTGAAGATTTGAGCTCTGTGGATTTTCATGGTACTCTTCTGATTATGTCTTCGTAGTGTTTAAAGTCTGTATTTTTGTATGTAGGGAAAATTGTAGTTTTCTAACGCTTATTTTGATCAATATAGTATGAAATCATTTGTGAAGGACTTCCTGTTTAATAAATGGACGTATTAAAGTACTAAAACATTGTCTTCATCTGTAAAGGCAATATATATACTCAGTGTTATGGTTGATTAGTTGATTATCTAGCAAGTGTGGTTGCTGAATGCATTTTCTATGCAAGGCAATGTCGTAGAGTTAAAAAAAACAAAACCAGCTGAACAAAAGACTTCTGCCTGAGGTTTCTGTGACTCTGGAGGTCTCTGTGGCACACCAGAACAACAAAACACCGTATTTTGGGTTTGCATTGTGGTGCTCTGGACCGAGAAGGGATTTGAGGACTGAAATGTGCAGTGAATGGGTAGTGCTCTGCCACCTCCAGGGCTGAAGGCTGCATGTCTTACCTTGATGCAGCCTGTATTTTTGGGTATTCAGATGGTTTTGGTACGTAGGTGGCTGAGTGAGCGGTGTGGGAATGCGGATTGCATGCTTGAAAGTCTGCAAAGGAGGATAACAAGTGTGGGGGGGGTGTGACATTAGTTGGGGTGTGGTCAGTGAGCTTCTGTGGAAGGATTCACTACAGATGGATGTGTGCTTGTGCATCTCTCTGCCAAGATAGACTGGTTCATTTTGCCTGTGTAGAGAGGTCAGCAGTGGTAGGTTTTAACAAGTTGCGGTGTTGCATCTGTTGGACTCACCTGGAGATCAGACCTTAATGTAACTGATGCTGTTCAAGAAACCAAATGGTTAGTGCTGCATGTAATGGCATGTTGCTGCTGGCATGGTGTTCCCTGGTCAAGAGAAGCTTTGTCAGCTGTGGAATAGAACAAAAGGTGTTTATTTTGTCTGTCTTAAACACTGAAGACTGACTTTATTCTCCTGGGAAGACTTCGATTGATTTCTTATTTAATGAATGTAGTGGATTGGGCTAACAAAATGTGATGGACAACATCCAAAATACATAAAATAAAAGAGCAAGTATTGCCTGATCAGAATGAACATTAGTATCACTGTTCTCTTTTTCAAGCTAATAGGTGGAAAAATCAAGCTTTCTGAATATATGTAATCTTTTTGTTTTACCTTCTGAGTTTTACACAGCATGCAGAGTACCGTGACACCTTCCAGTTAAGGACTGATCTGTGATGCAGTGGAGGTGGGTGTGCTTTATTTTTTTAAACAGTTCTGTTTATTTAGAAAAAGCAAGAGGTGTTTGCTTCCTGACTTTTAAGCCAGTACTCCTCATAAAAAGGAGTCCCAGGTATCTCATAAGAAGACTCATATTCTCAGTGCTTATGTAAATTTCTTGTGCTTCCTTGATATAAGCTCAAAAAGAGTTCAAAGGCTTGCTGGGTGAATCATATCTAAAAATATAAGATGGTATGTACCTTGTCTTTGCTTTTAGGGGACAGTTTGTATCCTGATGGTTGAAGTCACTTTTTTAATCTCTCAAAAGTCAAAGTTATAAGCTACCTGTTAGAAGGTTTATCTGAGCCTACAAGTAATATGTATGCCTTGTTTATTTACACGTTTTAGAAGTGTAGGTGGCAAAAACGTGCCATGACCAGTATCTGGTTGCAAGTACACTCACTTCCTGATGCAGACTGCTGTTTTTTTCTAGCAGGGGAAGATGCAGCTGTAAAATAAAGGCTTAGAAAATTGTAGTGAACAAAAGCATAATGAATTAAAAACATCTGCTTGCTATGCCAAGCATTAAATAGTCGTCTGCTTTTAAGCACACCAGGCTGGTGAAAACATGCTTCTCAAACCACGTGGACTGAGGTGTATCACTTAGTAGTACCTTGGAAATTATTTTGTTAATTGGAAATGTAAGGCTTTCAGGGCTTTGAAGAACATAGGTGAAAAGCAGCCTGAAGTGGAGTAACGTACATCGTGTGCAAAGGACAGCAAAGCCTCCGAATTGAAAGGGTGTTGGGTAAGGTCTTCTGAATTCCCAGGTTTCACTACTGCAAGTGCTGTTCAGCAAGCACAGAAAGTCAAAATGGAAATGTTGAGTCCTAGTTTGTAATGAAGGCATACATCAACCTGTACACTTCTGTGAACAGCTCCTGTTTGGAATGAGTGCTGTCATTGAAGAGACGTTTGGTTATGATACTGCTGGCACACAAAAAATAAATAAGACTACGCACCACAGGCGTAACGTTTGGCTTGTGTGAAGAGTTTGGAGTTACAGAGAACCCGGTGCTGCCATTCCTTTTGATCTTTACAGTCTAGAAAACAAGCCAAACAAAAGCCAGGCAGACTACCTCTGCCATCCACTGGACTTTAAAGTCTTGGCTTTAAAGGAATTATTTTTAATTGGATTTTCTTTTCTGAAATGCTGTTCGTAAAATACCCAAATGTATTTTATTTCAATCGTGGGAAGAGATCTGTTTATTTAAAAGGCTGGAATGAAGCAACCACTTGAGCCTGGGAGCTAACTGCTTAGAAATAAATGAAATCATCAAACACTTGAATTGTCTGAACAGGCAATTCAGCACATGCCTGATGAAGTCCTGAAGCAACTAGTGAGCGAGCTTGCTTTTTTTCTGTTGATTTTGAGTATTCTGATGTGTAAATTTAACAAGCTTTTCTAGGGATTGTGTGTCTATAAAGGGTAAACCCAAAGGGGAACCTTATTATACAGTGTTGTTTTTTGCCAAATAAGGTCACTATATTTCTGATACCTACTAAATATGCTAAAAGCAATGCTTGGTTATTCATTATAATTTGCTTAAGTAAGGATGAAGATTCTCCTTGCAAAATACATAACCACATGTAATTGTTGGCCAGTGCTATCCTCTGCATCCCCAGAACGCGATGTCCTTTGTGTCAGAGTTGCCTAAATAGTGTTATTCCCACTAATCAGAAGCAAGGATGAGATGTTTAAGTAAAGATACCCAACGTTTCTATTAAAAGAGATTTAATCCAGCATGGTTTCTAAATATTAACCATGTACGAGTTTCTGGCTGTGGCATGCAGTACACTTAAAAAATATTAAAACAAAATACAAATCAGTTGAATATAAAAAGCTCAGATCCCGTCATGTCACAGCGAGTGTCAGTAAAACATGACAACAGAAAGAAATGGAGGATTACAAACAAGAGAAGGTCCAATGAGCTCTTTTCAGAAAAGCAAAGATTTATCACATTTGGAAGCAAACGTCTGGTTTGTTTTTATTCCTTCAGTGGTCTGAGGAGTTGTAGAAGCTGCCTGGTAGACACCTCCAAATCTGGCCAGCACCTTCCCAAGCACCAGCTCACTGTCAGGTACCGTGCTTTTGCCTGTTAGCAGCCAGCTGCCAGCAGGGAATTGGAACCCAAGCAGTCATTTTGTTCCAAATGAAATCTGCTTTTGCTGTTTTGGCTCAGTTTTCATTTATTGTTAGTACCATCTGCTCTCATTTAAAATTTTTCTTTTTAAGCAACATGTTCTGCTGTATTAATTATTTTGATGTATACAGGTTTCTTTGAAACATACCTGATGCCATATATGAGAAGCATGCCATGCTGTTTCCAAGTAATATGTGCTTAGATGTGGACACGCAACTTGCAGGTTAGGTTGTGCTACCCATGAAAGCATGTTCTTGTAAATTCAGGTTTTTCCCAAAAGTATTAAAGTAAATCTTGTCTTTTCACAAGGGTGAAGGCTGAGAAAATGGATTTTGTGCAGACATTCTTTAGTTTGGAGGTTGGCTTTTTTACCTCTTCACAGTGGGAAGGAAATTGCCCTCTGGGGCCCCAGGTATCCTGAGTTTTTCCGATACAATCATCTGTTTTGTGGACCCAGCAGAGCAACTACAGCGCTATTTCTCGTTGGAGGACCAATGTTGGCAAGATAGAGCATGAGATCAGACAGTGACACCTTGCATGCAAACGTGCAAGCTCTGATAGGCACATAGTGTGGCTGGGTGGTATTTGGCAAGCCTTCCTTACCTGTATGTGCAAACACACACGTACAAGGGCTTCCACAAAAATGGTAGGAAGGGGCTGGTAAGATTCCTCTTCTGTTCTACCACGTATCTGTGGTGAAACTGCAGAAGATGAGAACGTGACCACATCCAGGCAGCTTAAAAAGTGATAATGTCTGACGAGGCACCGTTACACTTTTGAGATTTATGCTTGCTGCTCATTTCCGGTTGTTACTTGTTAACAACATCTAGGCAGTAGATACTGATGTACTGAAACCAACTATAATCTATGCCTTGATGTGGTTGTGATAGTGGAATGCTCAGACTTGAGATGAATGTGGTTAGTTAATCAAGAAAAATATAAGTGAAATAGAGGCATTCTGGGCCTCTTTTCTTTGGCACAGCAAGAAGTATTAAAGCTATAAGTGTTAAAGACTTGGAATTAAGAAAGCATGTTAAAAGCTCTGCTATAAGTTTTAAATACTATGTTCCCATTTACTCAGCACATAGTATGCTGAACAACAAAGGGTGGTTTGGATGCAGACCTCTAGCAGGTTGAAATCCGTAGAAGCCTTAGTTCTGTATTGTAAATCCTTATTTCTGAAAGAGTGTTTAATGGTATTGAGAATGGTCCCCTTTGTCACATCACTGCCCTATGCTTTGGTGATTCCATAAACAGTGAAGTGGAAAGAGGATATTGAGGCTGAAGTAAGAGAGATGTTTCAATTGGCAGTGCATTCAGCAGAGAGGAAAGTGCTTGATTATCTTCCCTTCACACTCGGCTGGTGTTTGTTTTTTCAGTCTGAGTCAGAATCGGAGTCCTCATCTGAAATTTGAAACAAACCAAATAAAACACAATAATGAGAACAAATTGGAAATTGGAGCAGCTTTAGCTCTTGCTGAGAGAGACCTGCTGCTCCTCTGTGGGTGCCTGCTTCGAAGGATGTGGCGTATTTAGGGGGAGTTTGTAACGTGCCAGTTCTGACTAACCTGCTAATACAGCTTTAAATGACATTTCAAAGGACTTGTTGGCAAAAATGCTGCTAGGAGGCACTTGGACAACAGCAACATAGACAACAGTTCAAATGAAAGAAGCTGCAAAGATACTCCTGTTAGTGTGGCCACTGAGAGGAAGCCTGCTTACAGCGTGCTTCCTGTACTAAAGTATTGCTGTTTGATGTGGGTCATGGTTACGCACTGCCAGTTAAACAGATCTGAAAGCCAGAAGCTCTGGGGCATTAAGAAATCCCTATGGGCATATAGAGATGCGTCTTGCCCAAGTATGAGACTCAGCTTGCAAGAAGCAAGAGAATTCTGTCCCCTGTAGAGAGCCATAGAATGAACGTGGTTTTGTGTTGGAGGAGCAGTGTTGCAGGGCAGAGCTCCTTCACGGTCTCATCCCCAACACAGCTGTGTGACTACATGTACCTAAGTTCAGAAGTTTCTCTCTCCATCTCCAGACCAATAAGACTCTAACTTTAGTCTAATTTTATACCCTAATCACCTGATTTTATTCTGAGGCCATTTCAGATTGTGGGGCTGAATGGTTTTTAATCTTTTTAACAGTCTGCTTCCTATGATCTGTTCCTTTAAGTCATCTTTCACAAAAATCTGTGCTGCACAGTAACTTCTATAATCGGATTTAGGAGGTTTTCAAAGTTAGATGGCACACAAGTCTGAGAAACTAAATCTCAAATTCTTAGCTTGTGAGGATCTTAATAAATTAGGCAAATTCTGGTTCTTCTGGTTTAATACCGAGGACCTTCATAATTTGACTCAGTCGAATATTTAGTTGAAAACTTAGTACAAAATGTTGGTAGCTGAGAACAGAAACTCTCACTGTTTGAGTGCTCTTGTTGTCACATGAAGGGTGAGATAGAAAAGAATCACATTTCATGCTAGTATGACCAGAAGGATTTTACCTACCTTCTGACTTGCGCCTTTCAGGGGACTCAGAACTGCCTTGCTTGAGAAAAGTAACCAGGTCATTGAATGTTATGTAGAAATCGATAGCATACACTATTGTGGCTATAAATCCAAACACCTAAAATGGCAAAATTAATGTGATCCTTAACAACGTGCTTATCAATGACAGACCAAATCAACCGAGTGACAAATTACAATGAGGTCTTAGTTGTAAAATTGTGTATGATTTGGGATTGCTTGGTAAAGGTTGGTGGCTTACAGTACTGGCTGTAGTTCTTCCCTAGCTTGTCATGTCTCTATGCAAATTTTATGATGCATAAATTATTGATGCCCAGAGTCAAGTTTCAACTGCAGAAGCTGTATCTTATTTCTGAACACAAAATGCTGATAGTGAAGGTTCTCTCCTGGACAGCCTGTATAACAGAGGGTAAAGCGATGACTGCTCTTGTTTCAATTTATCCAAGCAAAATTATGCGTTTGAAGCACAAAGGGAAAACTACTTATTTTGGACCATCCTTAGTAGTTACATGTATTATTATGCTGCTTTTGCTACATTGGTTTTTTTGCAGGAACAGTTGAGGTTTATCTTTCCGGCACAGGTAGTGACATTGCAAATCAGAACAAATGTTTTCCCAAAGTCATGCCATTAACTTTGAGCAGCAGTGTTAGGATGAAAACAGCTCTTTGTTGATTCAGAACCTGTTTTCCTAAATAACTGAACATTATTTCCTGCTTTTTAGGCTAATTCTTCACTTTTTAATTGAAGAAGTGTTTACTACTTGCAGTAGGATCAAAATTTGTTTCTGATGCGTGTTCATACACAGTTCACCAAACTACTGAAGAGGAATGCTGACATCTACTTACTCCTGCTGCTTTGGATGCTCCATCACTGTATTTTGAGACAGCAGCGATTGAAATGGCAAAGTAAATAACAGCAGCAGTGACACAGCGCAGGAAATCCTGTAAAATAAGCAATGTGACAGCATCAGATCAGTCACGTAATTCCAACACATATAATCCTGTGAGAATCACATGAGAAGTTGTAAACCTTTGGTGCTATGTCACTGGACTTGCCTGATGTTGGAACGTGACTGCAGCATGGTACTTTGTAGTAAATGAACTGTTCATCTGGGAAATATTTCTATATGAAATATGACTGAAATCTTGGCATTATCTCCTGAGAGTGCAGCTCTGCTGGGCAGGAGCCGTGTTCTGTAACACAAGCAGTGATGTGCTGGAGCAGCCTTATCTGTGAACTGTTCGATAAAGGAAGAACTGTGATTCATATGGCAGGTGTAAATCATGTGAGCTGAAAGAATGGTATCTTGACCTCTGTTCATAATCGGATCTCCTGCATTTTCAGGGCAGATGGACAGGTAAGATACTGTCTCAGAAAACAAATCCTACAAGAAACTTGACCGGTCTGGAGTCAGAGCGAGGTCAGTTATGTCCGTTCTGCAGCTGGAGTATATTGTGGTAACGGAGCTAATAAATAAACATACAAGTGTTTTTTTTCTTTTGAAAAATTGAGATTTCCGTCTGAAAAGCAGGCAAACTGTCATAGTCACTACTATTGTTTTATCCACCAAAGGCCTTCCTAATGCTATTTTTATTGATCGAGAGCACTAATCCGAATCTCACTAGGGTGAACTGTTGCAGAGCTGTACCAAAGAGAGAGCTCAGTGTGATATTAGCGATTTATTTACTTTCAAAGAATGCATACTGCTAGATTAATGCTTCCTCTATATTGCATTTTTGAAGCAGCAGAGACATCCAGTGGTGACTGAGCAGTAATTACCTGCAACTGCAAATGCAAAAATGTCCTAAAGAGCAGCCAGCGATTGTGTGAGTGAGCATCCCTCTGCCAGCAAGAGCAGCAGGACATCCCCACTTAACACAGGTAGTTGTCCGTCTGCATGTCAGTATCTAAATGCACGTGAATATCTGCATCTAAACAGTTTTTACCTGAGATTTCTAAAACAGTCAAGGCTCAGGCTGATGTTGGCTGCTTCTGAAAATCATTTGCCCAGAATCAGGCATAAATCCTGTGCTCTAACAAAACAGTGCTATAGTATGAAGTAGTAGTAGTTTCAATAGTATTGAAAGCTATAGTATGTTGTAGAACATGGTTTAAAGAGTGCTTTGGGACCTTTAGAATGAAAGTTAATATGGACAAATTTCTCATCAGGAGGTTAAGCTATTAGCAGGCAGCCTGAACTCCAGTATAGTCCCTTTTCTGAAGTTATACTGTACAATTAAATCTGTGGTTATATTTCAGATTTCACTTACTGTCAAAGGCCAGTAGAGTCCTTTGAACTTCTCGTTAAGTTTAGAGGCATAGGCAAAAAAAAGAAACAGTGCCAGCAGAAATTCTAGGAGTGGTGCCATCATGAATGCGGAAGCTGAAGATGCAATATAGCAGATAAAGATGATAAATGACAGCACCTAGAGTAAAAGGAAAACACTCGTTATTCGCATGGAATGGCAGAGCCTGAGGCAGCTGAGCAGCTTTGAAGTGTTATTGGGCTGATGATGGCATATCTTTGCTTCGTACTTTTTTTGCACAAAATGAATTTTCTTGTTCAGTGAGGAATATATCTGAAGTCACGTCATTTATTTCAGCATGTGTACAATTGGCTTTACAGAGAGCTTGGTAGATTTTCACCTCTCTGAGTCAATAATTGGTTCTGGATTGTAAACAACTCTTGACAACATAATTCCGAAAATGCAATGGAACTTTGCCAAGCGAGCAGAGCTTTGAGCTTTCAGCCATGACAGTTCTCATTTGAAATGCAAATCATTGCTCAGATACCCGACGTAACTCAGCATTTCTTATCTTCTTAGAGTTGAAAGAAATCACATCTACTGCTAATGGATAAAAAAGACTGGAGTTATTCTATGTTTCTCTGTCTCTGGTTCCAGTTTCTCAGTGTAGACAACTGTTTTAGAGAGTAACGGTATAGCTGCCCCCTGTAGATCTATTTATCTCCATAATTTTTTCTAACTCTACAAAATAATGAAAAAATTGAATTCAATTGAAATACCATTAATATGTAATTTATGGTTCCAAGTATTTCTACAGTGGGAAAAATGACTGAGGAAAATGTGCTTTCACCTAAACCAGGCAGTACTGGAGCGTTGTGCTGCTCTTCTGGACATCTCCAGCTTCTGTATTTGCGTGTGAAGATGGGAGGTGAGGGAACCGGGGCTAAACTGAACAAGGTTTTCCAGTCCTGTACTTTGAGTTGGTCACCTCCAAGAGGCTCCAGTTCTACTGTCTCATGTAGGTACCATATTAGACAACACTTCCTGCAGCTGCAGTTGTCGTGTGCTAACTTACACCTGGACTGCTGTATCCGGCCTTTCCTTTTGGAGGCACGTTTTGGCCTTAGGTGCTCAGAGACGGTTTTGGTTGCCATAACGGTAGGCATTGTTTGAGGACTAAAGATTAGGAGGATTTTAATTCTTAAATTGGGATGCTTCTCACATTCTGGCTCATCTGATCTTAAAAATAGACATACTTCTCCCCCAGATGGCACCTTGGAAGCAGATATGGTTTCCTGAATAGGGTAAATGTTCCAATTGAGATGATCACTATATTTGCTTCATTGAATTTCAGAACTGTGGCTTTTTGTCATTGCTGCTGCTGTGTGTTCCTGTTAGAGCATCACCTGTACCTCAATGAATATCCATATTACCCTTGAAAGGTAAGACACAAATTGCTCCTGTAAGAGTCACTCAGCCCTCAGATACACAAATTGAAAGAGCCCGTTTATGTGCAGAGGGCAAATAAGAAGCTCAGTCCTGCTGAAGTGATTTGGTAATGTAAGGAATTAACAAGTTTTTGTTCCAAATTCTGGAAGTAGCATTCAGTTCTTGACCAGGATGACAGTGACTGGAGTGTATTGTTTTGATTCATTAGGACTGGGTGGTGAAACTTTGAGAGAATGTGACATTTTTAGTAAGAAACTCTATTTATCTTGAAATGGGAACAATGCATAAGCTTTGTTAGGTTGTAAGAAACGGGCCTGTATCAGGGTAGATGTGTTCTGTTAATATTTATCCTGTTATTTGCCTGTTGCTTGCATGCTCTTTGCAGCGTTACCAGAGTTCTCACTCAGCAGAGGTAACTCATTTGATATGGGGGGAGTGATGTTTTATCAGCTGTATTAATTTGTATTCACACTGTGGGTTTTCTTTTGCCCCTGGGGTTGCATCCTTTGAGAGCAGTTCAGGAGCCCGAGCTGTTCCTGCTGCTGAGGTCAGCGTGGTTGTGGCTGCCTTTGCCACGGAGCAATATTTGGATGCAGAGTTCCAGTTCAGCTAACAGCACAACAGGAGCCATTGGCAATGGTGTTATAAAAAGCCCCATCAAAATGAGGCCTGAGTTTGTTGTTTTGTTTTGTTTTGTTTTTTTTTTCCCTGAGCACCTTTTTTTTTGTGGGGATGGGAACATACACAATAGAAACAAAAAAATGGCAATTAAAAATTAGTTCTTCTTAAGGGAACTTCTTTGGTATTGCATTATAAAAAAAAGAAGCTTTCTCCCATGTAACAATTACTTGATATTGTGTTCCTCGGCTTCTTAAGCTGGCCGGGCACTGGGAAGGCACTTCATCGCATAACCAGCCTTCAATTTAAGGTATAAAATACAGTTAGTTCCAGCATTACAGCAATGTGCTTTGTAAGGGAGGACTGCTGCAGTGCTGAGGTCACAGGCAGGATATGTGAAGGCGTTTGCCTCCCCTGTGCACAAAGAACAGACCCAGTGCAGCCCATGGGGATGACATGGATGCCAGGAAACAGCTGACATCATTTGCACAGCTACACACACCCTGCTGTGCTCCTCTCACTGCTGATGGCTAAATGTGTGCTGCTCGGAGAACAACAGGTTGGCTTAAATATTCTAAAAGCGGCTAATGGTGATGTCTTCTGGACATCTTGTCCAGAGATAAGACAACCACGTCTTGTTATTGTTTGCTGGCAGAGAGAAATGCTTTAGTGTCTCTGCTATTCAGTTACTCCTCCACCGCGCTCCTG
Source organism: Alectoris magna (assembly GCA_030625065.1). NCBI lineage: Eukaryota > Metazoa > Chordata > Aves > Galliformes > Phasianidae > Alectoris > Alectoris magna. Next base: position 8,543,098 of record CM060571.1, on the reverse strand, counting down.
GTGCAGGTGAAGCTCTCAGTGCCCCTGGTGTAGCAGCGGGGCCGGCTGGCTGCAGCCCAGGGGACACAGAGGGTCGGCAAGGAGGCTGTGCGCAGAGCAGGGAGGTTTTGGTTGTGAAGTGCAGTTCAGAGAAGACTGAAATGCGAAAAGACAGACAGGAAAAGAAGAAAAGAGCAGGCACAATGATTGCTACATCGTGCTGCACAGGACAACCTCACATGTTCACACCATATTTTATTAGGAGCCAAAAAAGTTTTTTGGTGGAGGAAGAGAGCATGGATGGTACGCCGACCTTTAAAACAGCAACTTGAGTGTTTTTAGGGAAAACAAACAGCTGAAGGCAAGGGTTTTAAAGTACATGGAAGAACTAATGGCATGAGAGGGGAAGGAGGGGGAAAAGAGGGGAAAAAAAGGAACCTCATCAGAGAGAGCAATGATTAGAAAGCAGAGGAGCCAGATGGGAAGAGTAAACAGCAGCAGGGGAGACGGCAAAGTGTATGTGTGCGTTTGATGTCACTGCTGCTTGGTGGCAGCCTGGCTCTCCCAGATGGAATAAAAAATTCATGGGAAGATCAAAATAACTTCCTTCTCTGAATAAAATTTGAGAATATAATTAAGCTTCTAGCAGCAGTCAGCTTCATCAGCAGCAGAACTTGTTCCAGAGGAAGAGCCAGAATGCCCAGCACTGGTGGCCCACAGGGCCGTGTACAGGCTGACATGAAGAACCACACCCCAACACTGTGAACATCCACTTTCACTTCACAGCAAAGCGTACCTCGCTGTTGCATTTTTTAAAAGCTGCCTTCAACCCGAGCATGGCAGTCCTGGGCTACTTGAGTTTCTTTATCAGTATTCTGCCAAGGCCGGAGGCTTTCCTTCCCAAAGGAAGTCCAGATTGTCCTCTCTGTCTATCAGGACCGCAAGTAGGGCAAGGTAAGGGAACAGGAATGGTTGAGTGGCCGTTGTCTTAAACGATAGCAGACTGACTGAGGCGAGGTGAATTATGACAGCTGAACTGATCGTATGCCGGCCCTGGTGTCGGACAAAACGAAGCAGTGTAATGAAGTGACTCCCACCGAGCGCACTGCCACTGAGGTCACTGGGCTGAAGGAATTTGCCAACTTTTGTTTCCTTTCAGCCACAGATTGAAAAGGAGAAGTAGAACCCTCCACCCCAGCCAAGATGTATTTGCAAGTTGCTTTCTTTGCTTTGGTGGGAGACGTTTTTCAGAATATGGTGGTTGCTTTTTTTGATGTATGAAGAAAAACAAACGACTCGGTATTTGCACAGAGAACCCCTGATCTACCATGTGGGGATGCTGACAGTTGCATGACTTTAAAGGCTGACAGATGAAGTGCGCTTCTTGTGACTTGCCAAGCTGCTGGATAATAATGATGTATTCAGTAACAGTAATGAGAAGCCATGAATAAAAGACACTGTTCAAAATCTGCACTTAGACAGAACCCCACCCAACATCAGCACTGTGTCAAAGAGGAATCAGACATTCAAGACAAAAAATACACAGTTAAAGCTGTGCATTTAAACTTGGTGGATTTAACAAGGACTCATCTTTAAATATCTGGCCCCATAGTTGTAGGCAGGCTGGATTTATTTCGGGGTCTGTGGTTTTCAGGGATTTCTCCTGGCCAAGCTGACACTTGCAGAGAAAGTACTGCTGCCTCTGTGCTGTCCAGAGGTGATGTTTTGTCTGTGGTGCTGTGAGCGGCTCAGGGTGGGCTCAGGCTGCCGCTTTGGGATGTTTCAGAGCTGTATCCAGTCTGCCTGGCCCTTGGGACGCCCTGCTAGAGGGTAAGTCCCCTTGTGCCAGGGCAGAGCGGTTCGTAACACCATGAGGAAGCATAGCCAACCAGTGCTTCCCTGTGGCAATGGAAGGTGAGCGATCCCACGAGCACAGCGGTGTTCCTCAAATATATCCTCGTTTGGAGATGTTACAAAGCCAGGCTGTGTGGAAGTTGTCATGTACTGGCTGTGAGGTTGTATATGAAATTCCAGTGGTAGTTATAGTACGGAGCAAAAGTACGTGCCAATAACAAAGAGGAATTGGGCTTTGCCATCTTCCAAGTGTGATTCTGTCAGCCACGGGTGCCGAAGGAATGGGGTGGTGGGACCTGCAACGGTCGGGGCGTTCCCAGAGGAGCCGATGGCTGTGCCATGAGAGCCACAGCTCCCCGGCCACATCCCGAATTCCAGTTTGATTCACAAATACCTACTGCCTAGGCAGGGATTCTCCTTCCCTCGCACACGGTACTGGTGCACGGCTCGGGCTTTCTAGTTAAAGTACGTGCAATGAAACCAGACGTTTTCAACCAAGAAGGGGCTCCGGGCAGTGGAAGCGTAACCTGGCCCGTGTTTTGGCTTCCGCACGCGCTGTGCCCGGCCGCCATCCCCGGCCTTCCAGCCCTGCCTGCCCGCAGCGCCGTTGCCGCTCTCCGCCCCGTCCCGACCCCTGCTCAGCCGCCCGCCCGCAGCCCCGCCCGCAGCCCTTACCGCCTCGGCGAGCAGCAGCTGCCCCTTACGGGAGCACAGGAATTCTCGCGGCGGCAGCAGCGAGCGCAGCCCGGGCGGCGGCTCTGCGTTGGCCCCCGGCTCCTCCATGGCTGCGGGGCGCTCGGCTGCGGGCTGCTTTTTTTCTTTTTTTTTGAAGGAGGGAAGCGGAAATCATGACACTGCGGAAACGTGAAAAAAAACCCACAACCCTTCAGCATCCCCAAATGTGCAGCGGCTGCCCCTGGAGGGGCGGGGCTGCCCCGCACTCCCCCGGCCCGGCCGCTCCCCGCCCCGCGCCGTTCCAGACACGGCCGTGACACCGCGGGGATGGGACGGGCTGTGCGGTCGCACATCGGCACGGCGTGAGCTGCTCCTCAGCACCGGGCGGCTGACAGGGACACGAGCGCGGGTGACGAATCGGAGTGCTGATGCATGAGTCGTTTTCACTTCACGTACACCAAGAACGTTAAATAATGGACTTTTATTAAAGACAATTATGAAATTAGTTTTCTTACACACGGGACAATTTTCTGAAGTTTAAAACGGTGAGATTGTAACAGTGAAACCGTATCTATAACCGTGAGAATACTTAGGAATAATATTTGCAAAACACAGGGGAAGCTGAAAGGTGAACTTATGAAAATCCATTTCTTTAACAATCAAGGAACTCTCCTTTCGCTACAATGGAACTCCTATTTTGCAGGAGTATTCCTTTCCCTCGGTCTACTGATGCTAATCTTCTGGGAAAGAACAACGGCATCAACAACACAGAGAACAAGCAACACAAGACCAAGCACCTGCAAAAGTAACAATCATGCTGTTAGTTTCCTCTGTCTTGTAGTGCAGTGACTCGCCTACCACTCCTCAAAGCAGCAGGAATTACATCTCCCTGAGCTGGCCCTGGCGTAGATACGGGTGATTTGAGAAGGCTGATAAATAACATCCATATTTAAATCCCATCAACCCGTCAGACAGAAGTCTACGGCCCGGCTCTGTCGGATGCTTGTCCGAGGAGCTGAAAGGAGGTTCCTCCTTGAAAGTGAAGCCAAACCTGCGTTATGCGAGGCAGCACTTTTATCCAAAATGAAAACCCTGCTCTCTCTGTAACCACTGCCACACTTACTTTTGGCCCAAAGTAAAGTCAGCATTTGCAGAAACAAGCCTAGAAGGAAAACAACAGCGCTGCTCCTCTCAGAAGCTTTGAACTGAAAACATATTTGAGACTGAAGAAAATGTACGCAAGTATTTAAAAACACGACTTCAGGCAGGCAGCTGGAACAACGCCTGCACAGTGACTGCACCGGTGACCTCCCCAGCTCTCGCCTCTCGCTGTGAACTCACACACGTGGTTTTTTTTATTCAAGCATGTCTTAAAGCTGCCATATCTGACCAGCAGGAGTGGTGCTAAGGCCAGCCTTTTGTGGATGGATTTCAAGACAGCTTGTGCCCTAGGAACACCAGCCTAAGGGCAATTCTCTTTCTTTCAACACCGAAGATGCCACCCATTCTGCCCAAACTTGTTCTCCAAGCTTTCTACTCGCCTCCTGTTTTCAGCTTTAACTGCTATTCATCTCACAACTGAGAAGTGATTTCCCAGCAGTCACTTTACCACACAGTATTTTTGCTTAGCTTGTGCTAACAACTAAAACACCAGCTGTGCAGCTGACTCTGAAGCTGATCTTGGAAACCTCACGGGGCAAGTTCTCGGGGTGGATTTTCTTTTCTACTTGTCGGTTCCTCGTCACATTTTAGCTTTGTTTGTATTTCAGGAAACTGAAGTTTCAAAACTTTCTAAGCTGAGTTTTTCTACTTTGTTGCGTGCTGCTCACATCAGTTGTTCCTTTAAGCAATACCAATTGCTTAAGCTGGTGAACTGGTTTGATCGCAAGCATATGAAAATCTTCACAGTGTGCAAAGACCTTTTTCTCAGTTTGTCAAAGAAAATAATTAACATACGCTCCACAAGGGAAGTACCAGCAGGTATCTGTTAAGGAGCTCCCATACTGTCAGTAAGAGAGCAGCGTTTCCTTTTATATCCTGTGGCTAAATAGGACAACAGGGCAGTTCAAAAAGAACGTTACCTTCTCCCAGCCAGAATTTCAAGCTATGGAAGTAAGGGCAGGTTACTCAGAAGGTTTTATCAATGAGATCAACTAAACGTGCTTCAGTTCTGCTGGTGACTTCTTGGTGTTTTCTTCCATAACAGAATTATTGTCACAGTCTTGTACAAACGTAACTACACCGAATCCTATCTGCTTTAAGAATCAAAACTCATTAATACGTTCCTACTTACTCCTCCGGCCAGCGTCCCGTGGTTGGTTTTGATGATGACTGCAAACAAGCCCACAATTAGGAGGAACAAAGCCGCAACCACCGAGTTGAAAATATCCTGGAAAAAGGGAGCGGAGGCAAAACGCTCACTGCCGAGTGCACGGCTGGGGGAGAACGCGAACAGCTGCCGCTACGGGACAGCAGGACCTCGCTGTTCTGCTGTGACAATAGGATTAAACTGCGAGAAGACAAACGGTGCCACCCAGTGGTTTGATGCAAAAAGAGCACTCGTGCGACTGAACTTCCTCATTTCACCTCTCTTCACTTCTTGTTTTTTTTTTTAGTGAAATTTATGGAACTCGGCTATACTTACATAGTGAAATACTGAAACAACGGGTAGATTAAAAAAAGAAAAGAAAAAAAGAAAGAAAACAGGTAAGAGGAGAACTCATTTACATTAGAGACAAGTGCCCGCCCGCTTCCTCGCGTGAAAGAAGCGCCGCGCCGCGGGGAGCGGCTCCGCACAGCGCTGCGAAGGGCCGCGCCCCCGACGCCCCGCCCCACCGCGCCCCCACTCACGGCCAGAGGCCAGAAGAGCCAGGTGAGCTTCTTGTCCAGCTTCAGCAGGTACAGCAGGAAAAACAGCAGCGTGATGAGCGCTTCCATCACCGCCAGCGCCGTGTACGCTTCGTGGGAGCGGGAGGCAACGAAGCAGACGAAGGCTACAACAGCCACCACCTGCGAGAACAGAAGGGGCCGCTAGCCGCCTGCCGGACCCCAAAACAGGGCGCGGGGCGGGTGGGGCCGCGCCTACCAGGCGGGCGATCTTCACGGCACCGCGCGCGGAGCGCGGGAACGCCGCGTCCACCATCCCCATGGCACCGCCGCGGCCGTTACCGCGCCTCAGCCGGCGGGAGGCGTCCCGACCGCCTCGCCCCGCCCCGCGACCGGAAGCGGCGTGCCGGCGGCCGGAAGCGGGGACGGCCGCGGGCCCGGAGCGGCGGCGGCGGGGATGGGCGATGTGGCGGTTAGGCGCGGCTTGGGCGCGGCCCGTGGCGCTGCGCGGAGCCCGGCGCGGCGTCATAAGCGGTGCGGCGGCGAGGAGCCGCTCGGCGGGCGGCCTGGCGCTGCGAGGCTGGACCGGGCCGGGCGGGAGAGGCGACTGTAAGTGTGCCGGGTGGGGCTGGGCTGGGCATGTCCTGTCCTGTCCTGCGCTGAAGCGGTGCCTGCGGGGTGTGGAGGAGTTCAGGTTAAGAGGCACAGAATAATGCAGGTATGAAGGTCTCCTTCATGGTTGTAAATCCCGCTTTTTCTTTCCCCCCCCCATTTTAGATAAGCATTTGATAAAGGAAGATGATAAAAAGACTGTTGTAAGTATTTGCGTCTCGATCAGAAGTGTATGTGAAGCGCCCAGCTGGGCTCTTACCGCCGCAGCGCGTTGCAGAGCGGTGTGAGCGGTGTGAGCGGTGGCCCCGCGCTGCCTGCCCGCGTTTTACGTGCGCTGTTCACTTCTTTGCGGTAGCACAGTTTTTAAAAGCGATGTTTTTCGTCAGATATGCATCGAGGGGAATATTGCGAGCGGAAAAACCACATGCCTGGATTATTTTGCACAGACTTCTAGCATCGAGGTACTGGGTTTACATTATTTATGTCGTGCTGTGGCTGTTTGCTGTGACAGAAGCTCGGCTAACTTAGGGCTGTTGTCCTTTCTCAGGTGCTTAGCTGGGGCTGTGTGCCAGTGCTGGTACTGCTGCATGTGCTTAGCTGTGTGCTGCCTCCCACAGCTGTTCGTAGCTAAACTGTGGAAGAGATTTGTAGATCATATGTAATATAGGGCTTGATAATAAGCGTCAATAAAACCTGCAAATAGATTTTAAAAACCCAAGCTGTTGTAATTGTTCCTAATAATTGCTTAGACCCGTATGGTATTTGATTATATATTCCTTAAATCAAGATTAGGGGTAGGGCAAGATTGGTGCTTTTTAAACAACGCAGAGATTGAACCTCAGTGAACGGTTGCTGTTGTGTACTATAGATGTTAATAATTCTTCCAGTGGACCTCAGACCAAATTTGATAAAAGGTCTTAGAATTCCACATGGAAGTGCTGGGTTTGCAGATGTTATTTGTTAATGATCCTTTTGGGATAAATAATTATTAACCCAAAGGATAGCAAACGGTAATTTGCATTTAGTCCAACCTTATTTTAAAGATCCAGTTAACTGACCTGATTGGATGTTGCTGCTGGAGTTTTAGACACTCACCAAACCAGATGGGGCTTTTGTGGTAGACGGAAGCTTTTCTGATTGGTTTTAAGGGTTACCGAACTATTGGATGTGCACTGATCATGAAAGTAAAACAAAAGCAATCCAGTGGCATTCTGATCTTCTGTTCCTTTGCTAATAAATGTTTTCCCACGTGAAATGATTTCATGTAGAAATGAGCGGGATGTTGAAATGAAACGCAATGGATCCTCAGCTAGCCATTGTTCCTACATCATATTGATAAATGGCTTGAAAAGTGAAATTAAATACAGGATTATGTAATCAATCCAGAGTCTTGTTTTGATGATGTGAAAGTAACAGAATGGAAATTATTCTTGTCTATTCTTTATACGTTGTTTGTCATTACGTTTTGTATTTCAGGACTTGTTAATTAAAGGGGGATGAACTTTTCAGTACGTGTCCTGAATGCTCTCACTTATTGAACAAGTATTCATTAGAAGTAGTTGCATTGTTGTAAGGCCAGGTATTTCAAATCTGAAGTATGTTTAACATGGAATATTTTTTTTATTTTTTTTAATAAGGTGTTGACAGAACCAGTGAGTAAATGGAGGAATGTTCATGGTCATAATATCCTGGTAAGCAACAGAAATGAGTTCAGCGATTACAATCATTGTTCATTTAGAAATACATGAAGGAGGACTTCTTACAAATCACTAGACTGTTAAGAAAGGAGTGGGCACAATCTCATGCTGCAAAAAAGAACGCACTGTGATGCAGAAGAATTTTTTTCTTTTTTACTGTGATAAAGACATGCATATAACGGGCACATTTTTTTTTTTTAAATAAAATTTGGTTTCAGCAGAGATTGCCAGTGGATCTTCGCATGGCTCAGTGCTGAGGGGCAGCGTGCCTTCCTGCTTTCTGAACACCAGAACTCTGCTAAGGCAGCGTGGCCTGGCTGTACAAAGGGATTGTAGGTAGAGGTACAGACGTAGTATTGGATTATGCGGAGTTGTTTGCTAAAGGATTCACAGACAGCTAAGCCCTGATTGTGGCTGTTGTTTTGAAATCGACCGGTAACTATTTCAAAGAAGAGAAGAATGTCTTTTCTATTAGGTTACCTCAGAAAATGAGAGGTGTGTCTGATCCACAAATATTGCTCAGCTGCTAAAGATAGGGAAGGTTCAGTTCTGGGCATTGAGAGCTTCTGTTGTCTTTTGGGTAGCTGCTGCTTCCTGTAGCCATTCTTTGCAGGTTGGTCACTCTCACGTCTGTGCTCTGAGACAATACATCTGAGTGCTCTGACCATATCTGCAGGTAATGCTTTGCTTGAGTGGTTTGTGATGTCAGCCTTCCCTGCTCGGGTGCTCAAACTCATGTGGAATTTGCTGTCACACACAGCATTGTGGATACAGCCCAAACCCTCATGCGCCTGAACACGTATCTGATGCTGTTACTGCTAGCATAGGTCCTGTAGAAAAGTCAGTTTTCCCTTCTAGGAGTTGATGATGCTTTTCTTTCCTTGTTATTAGGAAAAGGGGAAGCACGCTGGGCTGTGTCATGTCTAATCACAGCAGTCTGTCTTCAGATTAGTTTTTTATTCTGATTGTGGACAGGGAGAAAAGGAGGTCAGAATTATACTTTATTCTGAACTTCAGGACAGACTGGTGCTTGTCAATACTGGAGGAGTTGAATCAATGAGGAGAATCTGAGAAGTTGTAGAAAGCAATTGAGAAATGCTTTGAGGGTCTCTTGGGGAGAAGCAGTTGTAGTGGGGCCCAGACTGCGCTTACTGGAGCTGTATATCCGTTTCTGGTTGGATTGGATGTACTGAATCTGTCACTGCACAGAAATATATCAGCAGATGTGGTTTTTGATTGGTAAACATTTGAACTGTCTTAAATGAACTGTGCCTTGGTCCTGACTGTTCCAAATGCAGAGAAACAAATTCCTGTTGGCTTCAGTGGCTGTTCCACCTGCCCAGTGTCATGAGGACTGACTGTAATTCTTAGCTGTGCATTGTGGAGTGCTAATGACAGCTTAATGCAAAACTTACCGACAGCTGCTTCATGGCATTTTTTAGCAATTCTCAAATAGTTTATGAAGTACACAACTTCCTTCTTCTTTTTTTGGTGTGGTTTTTTTTTTTTTTTTGTTTGTTTTTTCCCCCTCAACCTTAGAGAAAAAGCAAACCACAGAGCAAAACAAAAGTCACAGAACCTTTGTCTTGCTTCCATCTCAAACCCCAGGGCTTAATGTACCAGGATGCTTCGAGGTGGGGGATAACATTACAGACTTACATACAGCTTACGATGTTGGAGCAGCATACCAAACCAATGGTAAATAAGTATATTTTTCTTTTAACTTAAAATGTTATTGTTGATAAGATTTGGCTATGAGTAGGAATTTAATCTTACGTCCAAAAATTAGGGCTCTCAGTGCATTCTTTCTTTGTTTCTGCTGTGAGTATACATTTATGGTGCATAGATACTGTTGATATGACCTGCGTGTGGCTCCAGAGACCCTAATGATTGTTCATGCATTATGTTTTTTGAGTTACAATCATTATATTTCTTTGACATCTGTGGAGATGAAAGAAACCTTAGGGCAGATTTAGAGTTCTGTATTCTTGCTATAATTTTTCTGCTGTAAGGTCTGCACCATTGACATGATAATACACCTGAAGATAGCAGCATGCAGGTAGCAACAGTTCCTGCTGCTCTGTAAATCCTAAATTGATTGCTGCTTATTTTGTGCCCCTAGCTAGCTTCAGCTTCTGAATTGAGTATTGCTGTGGTTACCTCAAAACTTGCATATGTGTAACAGTTGAACTGCAGAGATGTTTAATAATATAGTGACCACACATGAAGTTATTAACACTGTTTTTGTGTTCGCCTTCCCCAATGATTTTTTTTATTTTTATGGCTTTTGGAAGAACTGGTAACATGATGTATTTCATAATGTACAGACATGGTGAGCTTTAAAAGACACAGATGCTGAAAAAATGTAAACTGCTTGGTGACTGTCGAGTTTTATTTTGCAGATTTCCCCAGTGAGAATGATGGAGAGATCGATTCACAGTGCAAAATACATTTTTGTAGAAAATTTGTATAGAAGGTCTGGTATTTTGTTTTCTACTTTATTTTCTTTGCTTAATTATGTGAAAAAACAAATAATCAATGATTTCTTTGGTAATTTGTGTCTGAGCAGTCTGTGCTTTTGGTCAGCTCTTTGCTGGAGTGGCAGAGTGCTTTGTAGAGGGCGTACTGTCCGCTGGTAGAATGAAGCCCATAGGATGTGGGCCAGATGCGAGCTGATGAGTTTAGAATGTTTTAGTATTTATAAAACAATTTATTGCATTTATCTGCTCTCCAGCTGAATAAATCAAAGCAAGCGTGTGCTGAATAGATGGAAAAAAAGTGGGGTTATAAAGAAAAATACTGTAGGGGAGAGAGAACTAGATGGTATTCCCAAACCTAGCATCCAGGGTTATTGTGCTTTGCAAGCAGGAACTCAAGCAACAGGCCTTCCAACCCTCACATGCTGTGGCTTAGAATCAGGATTCATAGGATCTACACAGACTGAAAACTCTTTGGTCAGCTGCTGAGTAAAGAAAGAGTGAGAACTGTTGATCTGTAAATCAGCAGTTTCTGAACTGGGCCCTACCTCCCAGCCCTGCAGTGTGCTTGGGCAGTCAAATCTATCCGAGCTTATTCTGTTCTTGGGAATAATTCTGTGGCCTCAGATAGAAAAAAGCATGTATTACCTGGTCTCACCAACCCCATATGAAATAAAATAGTGCAATAATCAGAACTGGTATTTTTTAATAATTCTGATCATGTATTCAAAATACATAATACTGTTTTAATGGCTTTATCAGTGGTCTTGGGGGACAAAATCAGTTCTTAGCCTTGTCTTCAGGGAGATCAGCTGCATGCCACAAGGTGGCATCTGTGCTTCATAGCCTTCTGGTCAGCAATGGAACTGGTTTGAAAGTTACTGAGGGACAGTCAGATGTGAGGCAAACAGGAACAGGAAGAGATTATTTAGCCTGTCTGTGTACAGTGGAAATGTAAATGGAATGTCTTTCTTGTTTATAGCTAATGATTTTTTTTTTTTTCCCCACTGTAGACAAACAGCTTTTGTCCCCAAATAAACTAAGAGGCTAATTGTGCATGTGCCAGCTCTGTGTATTAATTTCACTAATCGAAATTAATTGAAGTTTCTTAGTTTTAGTGTTCTTTAATATTGGACAGAAGGTACTTGCTTTGTTTTGTTAAAGCGATGAGAAGTCAGCCAATGGTGCCAGTAGCAAACCAAAATGCAAGTATGTGAAAAAGGATTATACATAAAACAAGAAGAATCCCTTGCTGTCAATGCAAGTCTATACAGATCCTTCTCTAGGTGAATGTTTAGCTTAGGTAAGGGATGAAGAGCAGTGGAATATCAGGGATCCCAGCTCTTCTTTGATCCAGTTCCACTCAGGATTTGTGTTTTGGCTTTGCAGGCTTTTTCCCAGAGAAATAGAGTAAGATTTACGATGGTGATGGAAGGCGTAAATTGTGAGCAATTGCTGAGAACTTCTCTGGCATGCACAGATACACGAGTGTCCGAGTTCTTGTGATTGCACATCTGAGGTTAGCATTGAAAGACACGCTCATGTTAGGTGTAAAACCGTAGAAGAATTTTGAATGTGCACATGTGAGTACGTATGATATTTTATAGGGTAAGCCCAAACAATTCACTTTGTCCCTCATGAGTTCCTAGGTATTTTTGATACGTAGCTATTTCCATTTGTTTAATTTAGCAGTAAAACCTTTACTTGGTAGGAATGAAATGTCAGCAAGCTTTTCAGAGATACGGCAAAACTTGTATCTTTATGGACCTTGAGCCAGACCAGGAATCCTCATGAGATTATCCAGGGGACTGAAACAGGGAAGGCAGGCATGTTGTCTGCAGGGCAGATTAGTGCAGAAGTGAGAGTGTATCCTTTAGGGTAGGAATGGTGGAGCTTTCTCTTATTTCTGATTCCCTTTGAGCTTCCTGTTTTCCAGAGAAAAGTCACGGAGTTGGTATTCAGTTGACCTAGATACCTATTACTCAGAAATGTTGGCTCGTTGATACATCAGAAGAGTTGTGTTAACCAGTTTCTTGGGTGCTTTGGAAAGGAGGATATTCGGCTGGATGGTAGTTAAAGAAGGGAGGTGGCATGAACTCTGGTTTTGCTTTCTTGCATGCTGAAATGGTCATATCTGCCTGGATTATCTTTATTCAGTTTTGCAAGCAATCAAAAGATGTTGCCAAGAGAATGGTTGAGAAGTGTGGAATCTTCAGCACCATTTAAAATGTTGCAATTGATCTTGGTCATTCTGCTGAGGAGGTCAGGAGTCTCTAAATGTGATCTTTTTCTTCCCCTCTATTCCTGTTACAGAGCCATTTAGGGAAGAGTGTGGAATATGGCTTATTGTAATTTATTTTGAAGACAAAATAATCTGAAATTAATACTAGTTGATTATTTAGGATGGTGATGGTGATGGAAGGCGTAAATTGTGAGCAATTGCTGAGAACTTCTCTGGCATGCACAGATATGGCAACATGTGAAGACCAGTAAAAAAAATATCACATATGATTCTTAATAAGTAGTATTATTTATTTCCATTGTTATTATTTTTTTCACTGCTCTTTACTTTGGTTTCTGTAATGAACTGTCAGTGCTCCTTAGTCAGTCAAGCCTTTCTGGTGTCATTGCAGTTCAGATGTATTTGAAATGATCCTGACATAAAGAACTTGAGTAATAAATACAGCTGACGCTCTTTTGTTATCATAGCACGCATCAGTGCAATGTTTTTTCTTCTTAGTCACCACATAACTATTTCTTAACTGTAGTAGGAAATATTTTTTTTAACTGTTAATGATAGAAACTTTGTGCTAGTAAGCATTTTTAGATGAAGAATGAACTTTGGTATAAACAGCGGTTTATAATATTTCTAATGTTTGTTGTGTTTTCATTTTACACAGATTAGTTCTAGTCAGGTTTAAAAGAAATAAAAGCAGTCCATGTGAGCTTAGAACTGATCTTTGTGTGTTGTTTAATGAATGGTGACTTTTATGTTTCTTCAGTGGGAAGATGCCAGAGGTGGATTATGTTGTCCTGTCTGAGTGGTTTGACTGGATCCAGAACAACACCGATGTTTCAGTTGATTTGATCGGTAAAATTTTGATGGGAACTGGAAGGGCACGTTTGTGGGTGGGTTTCTTTATTGTGAGGAGAAAAATTTCTTTTTTCTTTGGCTGTAAATAATCACGTAATTCATGACGATAGTGGCTGTGATGCTTGGCATCAGACAGCATGTATGCACCGATATTCCATGGATTGATTAGCAGTAATGCCAAAGGGGGAGGTGGTACCTCAATTAGGATCCTTTCCTTCCATAGCTTGTGAAGTTTCCTCTTTGCTTTTAAAGCTTGCCCTTACATATAGCTACATAGCTTTTTTTTTTTTTTTCCTTTCTTAATGACAGTTTACCTGCAGACGTCTCCTGAAGTTTGTTATGAGAGATTAAAGAAAAGATGTAGAGAAGAAGAGAAAATCATTCCTCTGGTAAAGAGTTCCTTCAGTGTATGTGGTAACAGTGAGCTTAAAACATAGCAATGCCAATCTAACTACTAAAATCACAACCCGAGAGTATTCGAAAAATGGACTGGAGCTGTCTGGAAGATTTGGACTCGATGATTCTTGGGGTCCTTTCCAACGTGAGGTACTCCATTAGAGTTTCCATTGCAAATTAAAATTTCAGTGTTTAGAATTGTAGAATCATTGAAGTTGGAAAGACCTCTAAGGTCATTTAGCCCAACCATCAGCCCATGCCTGTGGCCACTTTAGTCCATGTCACTCGGTGTGACATCTGCCCTTTTCTTGATAACCTCCAGGGATGGTGACTGCACCGCCTCCCTGGGCAGCCTGTTCCAATACCTCACCATGTAGTTTTGATTTACTGTATAAAAATGGTCTGTCATGCATGCTGACTTTCCCAAGTGTTGTTTTAGTAATCTGTGTACTATAGCTGACTGTTGTGGTGGAGTTGTGTGTAATTTGAATGCCTCTTTTTTAGGAATATGTAGAAGCTATTCATCAGCTCTATGAAGAGTGGCTCATTAAACATACTCTATTTAAAGTCTCCTGCCCAGTGCTTGTGAGTATAATTTTAGTTATAACCAGATATGCACGGGGGGCGTTGTATTATTTAATTACTAATACTGTTAATTAGTGGTAAAAGTAAATAAGGCTGCTTTATTAATAACCAGAAAAGAAACATAGTCCGTAGTGAATAGTGGAAAACTGGTTTTTAACTCTGAGGTAGAATTTGTGGGGTGTTCATTTGTGTTGTGTAGCAGGATCAGACACACAGCTTTCCAGTGAATGCCAGTTCCAAACACAAAACTAATTGGGCAGTTTTAGTTAGGAATATTTCAGTTTGGCTTCAGTGATAGATCTCTTTTGCTCAGAAGTGAATAAATATTATGATTTAATTGTTTGTAATGTTAATGTTTTTGTTTTGAAGGTTATTGGAGCTGACCACGACATGCAGAAAATGATAGAAAAGTATGAAGAAAACCGGGACCAAATACTAAACCCATATAATATGCAACAGCATTTATAGAAGGCTGTTAGGTTGTATTTTTTTTTGTTTAATTCATGAAGTCTGATGCAGGGACAGTTTTGAATATTTGTAATACTTCTGAATTTAATGGTTTCTGCTTTAGTACTACGCCTTGTAGGATGTTGTGAACTTCTCACTACAAAATGTTCAGGAATAAGTCATAAACAGAATATGACCCAACTCCATTCCAAGTTTTTAGGTTCTCCATCCACTTTACTGTGTCAGTTCTGTTCTGTTAAAATGTGTCTTTCTCTCATTCCCAGTTTACTGCTGTTTCCTATGAAATAACGTTTTTCTTTTCCCCCGTGATAATTCTGTTTCTGTAATGTAAAGGAACAGTTCCATGCAAGAGGTGGGTTGTCCTGTTGTGCACTGTGTTCAACAGCTTTGTTAAACAGCTCGGGTCATGTCAAAACAGAGTGTGTAGGGGTTCTTTCTGTAATCCTGCCTACACTGGTGCATTTAATCGAACTCAGTTTCTACTGCTTTACATGACATCACAATATAGCTGTAGTTCTGAAGGTAACTATCCATAGTCCCATGGAAATCAGTGGTGAACAAACAGTTAAATAGTCTTTGTAACTGATGGCACACAGGTTCTGAGGGTTTTTCTAGGCTGGGTTTTAAAGGGGCTTATGTCTCTAGTTTTTGTGAAATTGCCTTCTCATAGCTGAGTTGAGGACTAGTGGAAATACGGTGGGTTTGGAACTCTGCGTTTCCTTTCAAATGGTGATGTAAATACTGAAGGTAATTGATTTCTTAACTGCTCTGGATTCCTAAATATTTGGGTTGATCTTTTTAATTATTTATTATAAAGAAATATATGAATGGTTCTTTAGGTATACACCTTGATCACTTTATTGTGGCTTGGGGAATAGAGAAATGGGTGTTCAATTCTTGTGGTTATTTGCTTAAGTGTTGACGTGCTCTTTATTTCTGCTTTACCGTCTTGAATGTTGTCTTCCATTGCTTACTGCCTAAACATCTGTAACTTGTGGACCATAATTTTCAGTTATCTGGCTTTTTCGCGTGTTACTTGACTGTGAACACTTCTTTTATTTTGTGGCTTTATGGTACCTGTATATAGCTGAAGGTAGCTGTAGCTGAAATGACTGCAGCTTTTTCCAAGTCAGGAGATGCAGTTCATTTCTTCTAGAGGGATTTTTATTTATTTATTTTTTTAAACCTGTGCAGCTTAGGAATGATCAGCGCACAGAGCGTTTCCAAGTGAGTACTGCATCAGTATGCTGAAGCTTGTGAACCCAGTTCTGTTCTGTTTTAGAGCTTTAGAATTCTAGCTTAAAAGTAAGAGTTTATGTATTAAATAATTATCTTACAGAAGCTTATTTGTACAGGAATAGTGGTCGTTCTGGAGACATTCTGATAAACTTTCAAAGTTCTTTTCATTTCATAGAGAAGAAAAAAGCTCTCTAGAAATAGTTCTGTAAGTTTCAGCCATCTGCAGATTGTTGTTAATTGCAATCTGATTATGAGTTGTAGAAGCCAATGGTATGTATTGTGCATGCTAGCCTGGCAGTCCAGAGAGGAGCCTCTTAATTCTGTTGTACAGAAAATGCAACTAATTTAGTACCTCACAAAAAGGACCATGGTGAGTAAGTCAGCCTTTTTGGTACTGTTTCCCCTTACCTTGGGAGCCTGGAATGGTGTGTAAACCATTTAAGAAGAAATGATTCTTTGCCATTTAAGTTCCTCCAGGTTTTTTCTGGTTCCCTGAGCTGTTGGTTTCTGTTTGTGTTTAACGGCCCGTAATGGAATTTTCTTCTGGAAATTTGTCACTTTATGAGCATTTAGATGTAATATCCTGTGACAGTGAGTTCTACATCTAAACTGCAAGCTATGTGAGAACTGATTATCTCTTTTCTGTATTGTATACCTAATCTGGATGGATATCTTCTCCAGACTTGAGTATTTACTTTATTCTGATTGAGGTGTCCTAGCAGTCAGTAACATCTGGGAGCAGCACGTAAACTGACTTGAAGAGACAGAGAGACTGGCAAAAATTAAGATGTTAAACATCTGCATTTTCTTCATCTGGCCTTCTGTGTGCTCTATTCTGGCACGGGGAGGGTGTTTATATCTTACTTATTTGATTAAACATTTCGGAGGTGAATGTCCAAAACTGTAGGTCCTAAGAAGCCTTGATGATAATTGTGTTCACTGGTGTAATTAGCATGCAGAACTACTGCCAACACCAGGAACTGATCCAACATCTCTTTTTCAGTGCTCTTCCTCCTGCAGAGTCTGGGTATTCTGCCATCAGTTGCAATTAAAATGTTCAGAGCTGAAACTCTCCGTGCTCTTGCAAATAATGGCTCTCATAGCAAGGTACTGTCCTGTCTGAGGGCTTGGAGTATCTAGTCCTTCTTGTAGAGCACAGAGGTCAAAGTAATTACTGTGTATTTCTAAAGCAGGTTAAAGTCAGGTGAGGATTGTGGCTTTATACTTTTTCCTTTCTTCCAGCATTTGGTAAATTGCAGCAGTTGAGGGGCTGCCAGTTGCAAGTTTTCAAAAAGTTTAGTCTCAGAACAAAAAACGAGTAGTTCTAAGATTAATTCCTACATAAGAGAAATGTAATTTTCTGTCTTGTCCAGATGCCATTTATCTGGTTTTTGTTGTTTGTTTTGTAAGAGAAACTGGCTTCTCCTAAAATAAGACAAAAACTTATCGTAAGGGTTAACTGTTGTGTAAACACTCCTGTAAGAGTGATTCCTCTGAACACATACAGAAGGTCAGGCAAGAGTGACACAATAGAGGAGCTCTGGTTTTTACTTGTGTACCGTGCTACTTGATTTTATTTATTCTTGTGTCACGGGGCTTTGAAGTGATCCCTCTGTCTGGTAAGTGATTTATTTCTCCCTCGCGTCTCCCCATGATAAATACTGAGCTGTTAGGACTTCTACTGTAAGTAGGCTGCTCTGCATGTGCTGCTGTATTCTGTTCCATTCCTGCCCTTACTGTAGGGAGTTGTATTGTTTAATGCTGTGAAAAGGAAACCTTTAGGATTTATCAACTGTCTCACTTGAGAGGACAGTGCCACTTAACTTTGCTGGATGGAGCCTTTAGTGGTGATGGTGGATTACTGGTTATAACTCTCCCAGTGTTCAGATACAAGTAAAGTTAAATAAATAAATGTGATGTTTTAGAAATTGTGTGGGTTGTTTGGTTCTGTTTGTTTTCTTTTGCTTGTTTGGAGGTCACTCGAACAGTAGAGACCTTTGCAAGCCCTTCTCAGACCCAATTAGGTATGCTTTTGTTTATGTCTCAGTGGACAAGTTGTATTTTAAGATCGTCATTTATAATTTGAAGCAAGCTGCAATTCTTTGTTCATTCAGTGCCTGCATGCTCTCTGTTTGTTTTCATGCTGAAAGTTAGTTTACATTATTAGCTTCACAAACAGAAAAAAACAAAAAGTTGATTCTAAAGCCAGACTGTGTTTGTTAAGCACCTTAGCTCTGGACAGGACAAGTTTGTCTGTGTGATAGGAATTTTAAGGGGAGGGAAAATGACTATTTAAATAGATCTTTCAGGGAGAGGTTGTGCAGTTGAATTATATCAACCAGCTCCTGGGTCTGCTGCCTAAGCTCTGTGTCTGCACTGATCAAAAGAGAATTTCTCTAATCTGAGGCTTGGGAGAGCTGAGCCATTCAGAGTGGTTGTGCGTAGCATATAGATTTGGGAACAGAGCTGATCTTGTGTCTCTATGATGGAAAGACATAAAAAGAGTCAGTAAATCCCCATTCAATTCATTGACAATCAACACCAGCTGTAGCACAATTAAAGTTGACAGCTCACAAGGGGATAGGCACACATTTCACAAACACAAATCGCCTTCCTCTGAGGCTCAGGCAGCTCTCTTGCAGGCTAACAGTGCTGCCTAAGCGGTTGCTCTTCGTTAAGTTAATTAGCCGAGGAGAGGTGTATTGGTCAATAGCATCAGGGACAGGAGGGCACTGTCGGGAATCATATTCTCCTTTCTGTCTGTCTCTCAGATCTAATTGTATTTACAAGGATTTTAAACCCTATTCGTGGTACCTTGCCCATGTGGAAGCAGTTGTACAGAGGGCTGATGCCAAAGGCACGTTAAATGACTGGTCTTTTCTTTCAGCTGTTTTTCAAATCCAGTCTCTTCACAGGTATCTAACTGTAAAGCTGTTATCCCTAGAGACTGCAGAAATTTGCATGTGGAAGTACCTTCTAGTACAAGACCTCAGAAGCCTACTGTTCATACAGGAAGAAAAGTTAAAGGTGTCTTTGCAGCAGAAAGAAATTTGGTTGAAAATATCTGTAAGTGTTTTAAGCAGATGGCAGCTCTCCCTCCAGATGCAGGCTGAATGCATACTTAGCAGTCCTGGCCAATCTTCTACAGAGGTTCTGCCTCAATCCAGGTACAAAAGCGTTAACAAAAAGTAGAGTCTCAGAATGTAGTTGTTTTATGTTCCATATGCTTTGTGCAGCTTGGCTGTTTATTTGGTGTATTTCAAGTGGCAGTCTTTAGTGTCTTGGGAAACCAACTTTAGCATTGTTTTTTCATGTTTTTTCATGTTCTTGCTGTTTAATACTCTTGTGGCTATAGCAAAGGTAAAAATGGCATGTACTGGTAGTCAGGTGATACTTATGAGGCACCTTTATTTGTGATGAGAAGGGGATTTTTCAGTTTTTAATTAGATTTCCTGAATATCTGACACCACATACTATTTAAAACACAATTTTAATAACCCCTTCCAGGGGGAAAAATACATCTTTATAAAAACTAAAATGGTTAGGAAGGACGGAAATTCTTGAAAGAACAACAAGGAGGTTGTGGTGGGTTAACTTAGTGAGCAGCTAAGCACCTACACAGCTGGTTTGCTCAACCTCCTGCACAACAGGAGAAGCAGAAGAGCAAACGCAAGAATTTGGTTTGAGATAGAGATTTCCTTAGTGAAAGGAAGAGGAGAGGAAGAAAGAACAAGTGATGCAAAGATAGACAAAAAAGAAACCACAAACCAAAAACTTCTGCTACCCCAGTTTTATTGCTGAGCATGATGTTATATGATGTTATATGATGTTATATGGTATGAATATCTTTGGCTAAATCCAGCCAGCTGTTCCAGCCGCCAGGTTCTTACCCACCACCACAGGAGTGGGGGGCCAGAGTGGAGAAGGCATTGATGCTGTGCAAGCACCGTTCAGCAACAGCCAGAATGCAACTGCATTATCAAGAGTTTTAGCAACTAATCCTAAACACACCACCACATAGCTTCTGTTAAAAAAAGTTAACTTCATCCCAGCCAGACCCAGTGCAGAAATATTAGTCTCTGTATGCATATTTGTAATACTGTTTTCTCCTGCTCCTTAACACCATCCAAAGCTGAAGTCTTGTCGTTTGGTGCTTGTTTGGTCAAAGCTGAATTCCTCCTACCGTGCTGGCATCAGGTGATGACAGAACTCCAGAAATTAGTTATTCAAAAAGCATTTTAGCTCCTGAGGCTTTTCTAGTATGATCCACCTGCTCCTCTACGCATTTCAGGAGGATGAAAGTCAGGTACAGACAATTTATACTAATTTAAAGAATGTTAATTTTCTAAGCTTATCTTTAAAGTGAAAATAGAAGAAAGATTAGCTCAGAATACAGCTTCACAGGAATGCCACAAGCTAACAGAAGTACACTCCAGCACAGCATTTGTAACACTACAAAGCCTTCCAGTTTAGAAATATTTACCTGTTCCTGTCATTGTACAGCATGCCATATTCTAAAAATAGGTCTCATTAATTAGAGCCAGATGGAATCTGGTTAATGAATTAAATTGAGTGATTTCGTGAGGAAAGAGCTATTAAGAATTTGCTCAATTACTTCAATGTTTACTGTCCAAAAGTAGCGGTGTTTTTGTTTATTTATGATTAGCTTTGTCAAAGCTAAATATCTCCTTTGAAAAGATGATCAAGGCCACAACTAGGGCAGGGAAACCCCAGGGAAACTACAAATAAAGCACTGCTGCTAGAATCAAGTGTGCTAGCACAACATTCCTTGGTCAGTTTTGTCAATAATAACGTAAGGCTCCTGGATTTCATTTACTTTTAAATTATAGTTCTCTGGTTTTACTTCACTGGATTCACTGTTGGGCTGCAGGAGGTTCCTTCTGCCCCGTGCACTGGTGCTCCTTCTGCTTGGAGACCGAACATCAATACTTCGTGGTGGAATGTAGGTGGGATTAGGGGGCTCTCTGATGTGCCTGAAGCACTCAGAAGCCTTACGTGCATTTGGAGAACCCATTAATAGTCCCTTGCCATCAGAGCCACTAGTGGGATCCTCCACACTGCCAGTAGTACAGCACAGATCCGAAGATGGCTCAATAAATGCAGCTGCTCTGTTCTGCATTTCAGCATTAGCTGAGTGTGTGCATTTCATTTTGGAATGATTCAGTTCTCTTACACTCCTGTCACTTGTACTTGCATATGATATTGACTCAGGGTGCCCAGTTTCCTCTATTGGATACATCAGATCTTCCTGAGTGTCCTTGACTTGTAGCTTTGTGAAGGTTAAAGACAGATCACAGACTTCCTCTTCCCTAGGGACGGGGCAGTTTTGGACAGATGCGACATCCTTGTATGGCAGAGACTTCAGCTCATTGGGTTTGTCTGCAGGGTCTGGGTCTACGCAGTTTATGGCATCGTTAATTTTTGCTTCAATTGATTCTTCAGGCACTTGTTGAGCTTCATACTCTGAAGTGCTTTTACTGTCACAAGCGCCGTCAGCAAATATTGCGAAGGCTGGTGGACCGCTTGCTCCTGGTGAGAGTGGCACCGTCCAGAGTTCGTTTGCAGTTGACTGTGCAGTGACTGCCAAAACACATTCCTCGCTTAGACTGGCTCTTGGCTTTTTTTCAAAAGCTTTTGGAGAAAGATTCTCGCTGAAAATAGGTGTTTGTCTTATGACAATGTCACTATATTTGATCAAGAAGTCCTCACTGTCTGAGCATTTGCCGGGAAAGTGCACCGTGTTAATGACTTGCTTTTGGTGTTCCTGAAGCCTGTCAGTGGATTGAGTTACTGCTAAGTGAGGAGTGTCATCTTTGATCTTCAGATTCCGAGCGGCTTCAAAGGACATACTGCTATTAGGTGAAGGCTTCTGTTGAGTAGCAAGGCACAAAGTCCTTTCTCTGTTCTCTTTATTTTCTAGATTTTCACAGTTTTCTCTCTGGGGCTTCTGATCCGCTCTGTCCTTACTTTCGTGACGCCAGTGCATTTGTGATCTCTTCTGCAAGGTCTTCTCCAAATTGCCGTGTTTTTCTTCATTTGTCATTTCGAGGATGGTTTCACACTCAATTCTTGCCAGGAATATTTCAAAGGCAGTCTGCTTTGTTTCCTCATTGTTTCTTTTTCTGACAAGTGAAAACTCTGTTGCTGTTGTTGCAATGTAACCTATTTTCTCCAGTACTGTTTTTACTATGTCATCTGGGAGCACAGATTGGACATAGTAGACAAAATTACCGGTGAATGTCTGCAACAGAACGGAACAGTGAAAAACAGATGAATGGTGGGGGGTGGGGATGGGGGAAGCGTGAAAGTCTCCATAAGAACAAAACTACTTCAAAAATTACTTCAATCTTTTTAAAAACTACTTTGTTGGAAGTTTGAGTTGCAAATTGGAGTGAGGCTTTTCTAACAGCATTGTTGTGTCAGCCTCTCAAGCGCTTGCTGTGGCACGTTAATTTCTGGGATGTCATGCCAGTTTAAAACTGGTAAGGTACCAGCCAAGAGCATCAGTATGCAGAAAAGGAGAGAGAAAGAAAATCGCTTTAATCAAACCAAAGGCATTCAGCTGTGAGTCTTGTGTTCCACTGAAGAACAAGAAGGCCTTTTCAACAGAGGATTTGTGGAATCAATCACTGAGGTTTAACTTTTCCTAAAGAGGTGTACTCATGGTTACTCAGATTTCTTAACAGGTGACAGCAGTGTATCATTTTCTTTCTCAGTGATTCAGAGTGCTGCTCTAACTTTGCTTTCCTGGCGTTAAGTCACTTTGAAAGCACCCTTCTGCACTGAGGCTATTCGAGGGGACATAGTGCCAAAATGTGCTGTTGTTGTACAAGCTGCCTTCCCAGCATGACTTGTCTAAAGTGCTGCTGCCTAATAGAGTGGGGAAAAAAAAAGAGAAAAGTTTAACGTGTTGTTTTGGAGCTACCAAAGGCATGAGGCCTAGTTTGTAAAATGAAGTGGTTTTTGATTTTGCTATAAACCTTATGCTGAGAGATGCTGCCCTGATGTAAGCTCGGCCTGCCCCAGCAGCAGTGCGGGGCTGTCAGGCAGAGTGCCTCGTGTGGCTTCTGCCTTTGGATACCAACGCTGCACGATTCCCAGGGCTGAGATCTGAGCCGCTGTGTCACGAGTGAGGTCTGAGGGCCAACAGAGCTGTTCCCCAAGGCCGATGCTAAGCGGAAAGGCCTCGCTGTTTTCAGATCGCTTTGTCGGCGGTGCCCCGCACCACCCAACGCGCCCCGTGCTGCCGGAGCCGCTCCCGGCTGCCGGGCACGGCCGCGGGCCCGGGGAAGGCCTGGGAAAGGCCGTGCCGCCTACCTTCAGCGACCTGATCTCCTTCCTCCACGGGGACAGCAGCAAGTTGACGCAGAGCAGCTCCAGGACCTCCAGCGCCTTCAGCAGGTCCCGCAGCACGCTGCCGCCCCGCCGCCCGCGGGCTCTCCGGCACCGCTCGGCCACGCCGCGCACGTCCAGCGCGCCCCGCCGCTCCGGCAGCCGCCGCGCCCTCGCCTTCAGGGCGGCCTCGTCGCACGCCGCCAGCCGCCCCTCCGCCCCCCGGGCCGTGTAGTAGGCCAGGTAGTCCCGCAGCACCCCCTCCTCCTCCTCGGCCGCCGGCTCCTCCATGGCGGCGTGGGGCCGCCCTCCCCCCGCCCCGCCCGCTGGAGACCCGGCGCGTCCGTCCGCGGGGCGGGCGGCCGCGAACCGAAAGCGAAAGGGCGGGGTGGATAGCGCCCCCTGGCGGCCGTCGAGCAGCGCTGCAGGGGCGGCCGCGCCGCGAGCGGCGGCGCGAGGGCGGTGTTACCCGAGCGCGGGAAGCGTGGCGGCATCGTCGTCGTGTGAAGGCGGCGGTGCAGCGGCCTTCGAGCTCAGGTAAGGCGGCCTCGATTCACGTTCTGCCGAGCTCCGGTCCCCCTCCTTCCGTAGGTGTTGGCCCATCGGGCTTCGAGGGCCCCGTGGGATGCGTCTGTTGCGGGCTCCAGCCCGGCAATGTGAGGCCTGCTCTGAAGGTACTGTGGTACGCGGTGAAGTGGGCCGCACGCAGCATGGCGCGTTCTTGGTGCCCGTGTTGTGCTGCGCTGTTATCATCATGATGTGGAATACCAATAGCAAAATTACAAAACCATGACAAGGGCTTTCCTTAAAGCACGCGTTTCTGACCGTCATTCCGAGTGAAACGTCACCGCAAAATACTTTCATAGCATTTGCACGTGGATAACTGCGATATAAAAATCCCCAGCCCCGAGCGGAAAAACCCCCGCCCGAGCACCACGGGCCGGCACACGGCAGGGCCGGGCCGGCAGCGCGCAGTGCTGTGCCGTGTGCAGATCTTTATCGGCCCGAACACGTGGGCCCGAATTTGCCTTCTGCACGCCTGCTCCTACAGGGGGCACTGGATTCTTCAGCCTTTGCGGTTCTCTTTCATGTAGAAAAATGGCTTCATTTTCTTACTCTGGCATTTTTTTTTAATTTTTTTTATTTTTTAGAACAATACGAGCATTTTGTTTCATTGCTGTTTTTTCTTTCTTTCTTTCTTTCTTTCTTTCTTTCTTTCTTTCTTTCTTTCTTTCTTTCTTTTTCCCCTGAGTATTTCACTTTTATTTCACTTTTCAATATGGGGCAGGGCGGCGGTCACAGCTTTTGGTCTCTGGAGCAGAAGGAAAGGGCACTACCAGCTGTACAGATTGTTGCTATTTGCTTGGAATTCAAAAGACATGATACCAGTACCCAATAAATTGCATCAAGCAGTGTGCCTGCCCTTGCTTTATGTTTGTTTGTTTGTTTTTCCCTCCACTGCAGTTGGGCTGATTTTGGCAGAGGAGTGTTGTTGGAACAATATCGATAGGAGAAAAATGAGGGGGATCAAGGACCAAAGCCCGAGTGGGTCGCTGTGTGTAGCTCTGGGTTCCTTAAAGCTTTGTTTGTGCCTCTGCAGTTTTGCTTCTTGGCTTTTCTTGCTTTGGTGGAAATGAGAATGTGCATGCATATGGAGCTGTGTGCAGCCCAAGCTGTGGATTTATCACACACTTGCGAGCTCAGAAGCCGGTGTTGAAACATGGACTGCTGTGAGCAGAGGAAAAGGGATGAACACACTCTTGTATGATAACTGTAAGAGTCTGTGGTTGTAATTTTATGTGGAGTCTGTTTCCCCAGGAGGAATTTGTTGTCAGCCTGTTTGGGGAGCAGTTGAAGTTGGATGCGGTCTGTGCTCGGGAAATACAATGTTACTCATCTCGCTGTGCTTGAGAGTTATTTATTTGGAACAGGGGGGAAACATGGGCCTGTTACTGACCCGCTTCTCCTTCCCCTTGCCATGTGCTGTCTCCTGACCTAGGTCTGAGGTACCTCTGCGTGTGTTTGTGGTGGGTTCTGATGCTTCGCCTGAGGGCGATACTGGCACAATAAAAGCACGGAAGCTGCACTGAGTACGTGTATGTTCTTTAATAAAAGTTGTATGCAAAGATCCATATACCAAAAATCCAAGCAGAAGAGATGACTACAGAAATACAGCATGGTTGTCTTGTAGGTAAGGAACAGCATCTCCAAACAGCCTGCGTTCTCCTATTAATCATGTAATTAACGCGAGTCCTACGTTCAGCTTGGCTTTAGGATTGCCGTTACCATACCAGAGTTTAAAGTCTGATAAGGGGCTGTGAATTTCTCCTGAGTTTAATGGGAGCTGACTTGTACTCTTGAGGTGCTCTGTCCGTTCTGCTGGCATCTATCAGGGGTCCGAAATGTGGAGTGCTTTGGTTGGTGATTGGGGTGGGTGAGTCCCGCTGTGCTGTGCGGCAGTGCGGGAGTGGGTGGCTGTCGGCGGTGCTGCGGCATGGCCTGCAGGGCGGCACTGCGCCTGTCCTCATGTGGGGAAAGATCTGATTCGTTCTGCTGTAATTTTAGTGCAGTATTTCTATAGTGAGGCGAAATATAAATCCCTCATTTTCTTCAGAAGTCTGCTTAAAGTCGATTTATTCTGTAAAATCAAATTATTATTTTCCTCTGATGTAAAGGTAGTGGCAGGGCCTGAAATCCATGTCGGGTTAACAGCCAGACAGAAGTACTGCCCACAGTACACAGAAACTAGAAGCATTTGTATAACAGAGCAGACACTTGTGAATGGCTTGTCTTCAGCAGAGCCCCCAGCTTTGCTGTACAGGTAGGAGAGACACATTCAAAAACCAAAATCCCATTTACCTTCTGATTCATGCTGGGTTCATGCAGAAGAATAGCTCTGTCCATTAAAGACACAAGTACTGAATGTAGTTGAAATTCTGCAACGCCCACCAGCTTACTTTGCAATGCAAAATTGTGAGTTTTTGTTGTTTTGGGTATAATACGTTGAAAACTGTGGAGATCTGCAAAAGATTTCTGTTTTTTAGCAAAATATGTATTTGCTGTTATCTGCTTAGACAAAATGCCTACTTATCTGATTCCATCATGTGCATATGACTCAGCAATGGTATGATTTACGGAGCAGTAAGAACCAAATGATTACTTCCCAACTATGTATTAACTCTATTTGCATCGATCTTTGGAGTGTTGAGTAATGATTTCTGTTGGAAATTATTCAGTATTTACAGAAAATTGAAATGTAATAATAATTTGAATGATGCGTGCTATTAAATACAGTTATATGTTTACTTATATTCCTTTTTACTTATCCTTATTGGGCGTAATAACCTGAAGTCCATTTTATCAGTGTAAAAATTACACATTTTTTCAGTGAAAATATCTCTAAGTGATTTAATGCAGGTGCACTTCTGATAACTGTGCTGATGAGTGCTTGGTTGAGGTCCTTAAGCAGAGTCCGTATGCACTGTGAAAGATGAAACTCACTTCTGTGGGTTCCTTCTGCTGCTCCTGTGAGCCCTCATCCCCACCTCCGCACAGTCATCGGGTGAGCACATGAGAAGCCCAAGCCTATGAACTGGGGCTAACGCGAATAGCAAAATGTCAGCGAGGAGGGTCATATCTAATATGAGGAGTTTCTGTGAGGTTCTCTGTTACTGTGCATGCCAAAGCCAGCGTCTACTGTTTTACCTCTCGCTTCTTCTGTTACTGGAGGTCCTTTCTTAATCCTACAGGCTCATAACTGACAGTGTAGCTGCGCTGGATGGGAACCAGCATGGAGCAGCTGCTGGGGTTCCAGGTGCTGTCCTCCAGCTGTGCCAAGTGAGGGGTGTGCAGCCCTGGGTCTCACACAGCTGGGCGCAGTGCCCTTGGCATAGCAGCTGGTGTTGGGGCAGCTGCTGCTACCCTCCTGCTTGCTCCTGACTTTGTGAGAGATTTACAGCAGGTTTTGGAACTGGCTGGGGTATCTGAGGGAAAAACACACGTATCAAAAGATTCCTCTTTTTTATTTGGCTTCTGTGCGGTGCTGATAACCACGTTTTGTGGGCTGTGTTCTGTTTCTGTCTGTGGGAATACATATTTAGAAAAAGAATTTGTAAAAAATGGTTTGTTGCCAAGACACTGGGTAAAGTGTACTACCGACACCTACAAAGACAAGAAATGCTCTTCTTCCTTCTGCTCTAAAGCATGCAAATTATCGTAAAATCGAGGAGTAAGCTTGACTGGATAACATATATGTACATAGAGCGGCAACGTCAGTGAGATCTGAGGTGCTCCAGAAGGCCAATGCACTGCTCCTCACTGCTGCTGTTCTGTGCTACGTGACGCCATGGAACGCTTTGAAGCGCAAAGAGGGAAGTTTAGGGAAACTTTCAAAATTTGCTGTAAAAAATAAAAAACAATCCCATTACATCCCTTAGTAAAGATATAAAATAGGTAAAACTTTAAGAGGTTTTATTCTTCCATTTAAATGTGTTCTTTTTTTCAGTCTGAGTTCTTCAGAAAGATGGAAGGAGAAAGCCCCTTTTATTCACAGGATTTGGCTCAGAATGGTCTGATAGTCAGAGGGAGAGTTTTTCAGTACTTCCACTGGCACCAGTGGGATGGGGATGTTGTGCTCACACACCACGGCTTCGTACCGGGGAGCCGCCTCTGTGGGGAGCGACGACAGAGAGATGGATGGGACGGGCTGCTGCCAGCCCTGTAGCCTGGTGGTGTGGTGTGCTGCCTGCCCTGCAGTCCCTGCTGCTTCTTCCTCCTCCTCCAGGCTGATGTTCAAAGATATTTCATTTCTTTGGCAGGGGTCTGTAAGGGAATATGGGGGGGGATCATCTGTGGGAATATATATCTGTGTTGCTCCTGGCCCCACGCATTCATCGTAGCTGAAAGAAAAACAAATTTTTCATTAGATTCCTGTGAAAGATGCCACAGTACATTATTGTCAGCGTAACAGGGGCAGGTAAAGTGAGAAGAAAAGGATAGTCTAGTGGTTCCTCAGCCCACATCCTTGCTCACCCTGCCATGCGAGGCACTCAAGAGCTTCACACTTAAAAGCACATCTCCAGGCACCTGAGGATAATCTCTGAGGTCTGGGGAAGCTCAGACCCTGTATGAATCACAGCTGTGGCTGCAGCACTGTGCCTGGCTCTGTGTTTCAGTTGTATCCATGCCCGGTGTTGCACTGCTGGTCACATAGCAGGGTTCAGCCTTCATCTCAGCTCTTTGTAATGGGCAAACTTACAGAAGGGTGGGGAAAAAGCAGTGTTGCCATTTTTACCATTATGAAAAGAAGGTATGGAGAGTTTTAGATGGAGTACTGTACCAAATCCTGCCTTCCTGACTCACAGGTCTTTAGGACATCCTTCTGGCTGTGCTCAGTCTGAAACCACAGGTGGGCTGTCTGGATTGCAGATCTGTACCTGCAGGACAGCATGATTCCTTGTGGAGATGCAGAGCTGTGATGAATAATTTCGACAGACTCATGCTGGCCATTCTGAGACTCAGCAGAGTCCCCATTGTGCTCCTCCTAAATTGGAGTAATGCAAGAAAGATCGGTCTGTGGGATTTCTGTGCAGAGCCAGCTCAGGTCTGTCCAGGCTTTGTGCCATTAAGCTAGAGCCAGGGGGGAGACTGTTGCCTCCTTGCTCCACCCTCACGCAGGCCTTGCTGCCCTGGTATGAAGACAGAGAGACAGATCAGCCTGCTGGGCTGGCAGACTGGTGCTGATCTGGGCTCTGCTGAGCAGTACTTCTGGCCTCTTACCTGGGTGATCTCCCACCTGGCTGCCCTGGCATCACCGATTTGCCCAGGAAACAGCTGACTCTACTTCTGCTATCAAACCAGTCCAGGTGTACTGCTTTGAAGGAAGGTTCTGAGCTCACTGGCTATGCAGGCAAATTTGAGGAAGAGGCATAGCATCATGTTCTTAAGCACTGGACTTGCTTTATTTATGACTGCTTTGTTTAATTGTTTCAGGATCATTTTTAATTAGATTGAGGGAAGGAAGAATGGTTCCTGTTAAAAAAAAATAAATAAATAAAAAAGACAGAACCCCCCTCCACCACCAAAAACTCCCTCTCTTCTTCCAGTCAGCTGACCTGAAAAACAATTCTTCTGGAGCCAGACAAATTAAGAACCCATTTCCTCAACTGCAGTATCTACAGAGCTAGTTATTAGGATCTCAGATATTTCCTGAAACATAGGATATTTAGCACGTGTCCTCCCAGTAGACTGCAGGCAGTCACTCTGCCCCTGTAATTGCGTTGCTGCCAGGCTAAACCCAAGCTAATAAACCCTGCTTGTAGATTATAAGTGACTTGCAGCAGGGCAGCTCATATCAGTTACAGAGAGCTCAAACCTATTGAAATCAGCCACTGGGGCCCTGCCTTAGAAGCGTACTGGTTCCTGCTGCACTCATTCAAACCCTTCCTTCAGAGTGCTGCTGTTGGCTTTGATGCTATTGTTCTGTGGGTGGGTGATTAAAGTGTTTTTTGGGGGAGAGAAATTATTCAATAAGGAAGTGGTATCTTAGCACTAGGTTAACAAACAACTCAAATGTCATAGAGGTGTTCATAGAACAAACAACTCAAATATCCAGAGGTGGTTTTATTTTTATCCTTCTTTATCTTACTTTATATTCATCAGGTCAGCGGTTTTAAATTCAGATTAGAATATCCTGATTTCTCCATCAGAAAGAATTTAAAGCCATGGCTCTGTGCTCTGAAGGCCTTAAGTAAGGCAGCTAGGTGCTTCAGGAACAAACCTCAGCAGATAGAAGGTTGAGTTGTTTTTATACAGCACGTGAAAGAGATTGAAGTCCAACCTCTACTAAGTCCACTGCAACTTCGAAGTGAACCTGCTGCTCTTTTACAAGATTTTAGACTTCAATCAGCAACTGAGAATAAAGGAAGAGCGTCCCTCTTTGCAGGATTACTCCCTCTGAACTGCATCTTTACTTAATTTACATTTTGCTGACCTAAAGCCCAGTGAATTTATTTGAAATCTTTCCACTGGTTTTGACTGATTTAATCAGGCTAATGAATAGCACCTGCTGGGTCCTGTTACCATAGCAAAAGAGAGAAAAGAGTTCTGGTTTTGGAAAGCCCTCAGTAATGTGAGTTTTGAGGTGGAAAATTGTGAATCCCTTTGCTGAGCTGCAAAAAGGAGGAAGCCTGTCTGTCTGCTGATTCGGGGCCTGGGCCCAGCGCCCAGAATCTGCCACTGACCTGAAGGAGAATGGGCACAGCGTGAGCCTTCTGCTCACTGCTGCTACCTGATCATCTGCATTTCTTTCCCTTGGATTTAGTTTGATATCTTTCATGGACTGTAGCTTGGCTCTGTAAAACTGAAATGCTTAGTGAGATAATTTCTGAAGTGGCCTTTGTGAAGGAGACCTTTATGCATCAAGACACAGGTGGCAAATTATGGTATTTAAAACTTGTCATTTGGTGTTTTGTTCCAAATATTAATATATACACAAAAATGATCCAAGGGATGGAATGCCTCTGCTGTGAGGACGGGCTGATAGACCTGGAACAGGCTGGAGAAGAAAAGGCTCCAGGGAGACCTGACAGCAGCACTTCAGTGGCTAAAGGGAACAGGACAAACTCTTGAGCAGACTCCAGGGTCTGTTGTGGTAGGACAAGGGGAAATGGTTTCAAACTAAAAGAGAGGAGATTTAGATTGGATATAAAGAGGAAGTTTTTAACAATAAGGGTGGTGAGGCACGGGCACAGGTTGCCCAGAAGCGTGATGGAAGCCTCATCCTTGAAGACATTCACAGTCAGGCTGGACCAGGCTCTGAGCACCTGATGGAGCTGTAGGTGTTCCTGTTCACTGCAGGGGAGTTGGACCCTTCCAACTCAAAAGATTCTGTGCTTCTATATAGTAATATTTTCTTCCTGTATAGGATGGATAAAAATACATCTCTTTTCAGTTAAGGAACTTTTTAGCTCACTCATGGTAGTACTTTATGGCCAAGGAGGCAACTACAACTCATTCAAATAGCTTGTTTTTCAGATAAACTCTTATACTGCATTAGCAGTTAATGGTCTGGATACTTAGTTTTCCATATTCTCTTCGAAGCATTGCACCTGTAGTTGCAGAGTTTCACATTGGAGAAGAAGTGAATAGATCCTGCCTTTTTCTGCAGGTGTGCGTCAAGAACTTAAGAAGTGCTGCCGAGTTGCTCTGCAGTGTACTCTGAGCTTTTGACATAGCTTTGAGCTTTCTTTACATTTACTTGCAAATGGAGCAGTCTGGGACAGAATAAAGGAGCTGCCTGCTTATCAGCTAGTATGGACCCCAGTACTGGGGGGGCAAGTGGAACACATGCTGTGTAATGAGGGCTGCCACTGTAAAGAACCATTGTATCGATAGCAATCAGTAATGATCATACCTCACATTAAATTTATACTGTTAGGTGCAAGTCATTTAAGTACAGTATCTAATTTTGTTGATTTCAGCTGAGATGTTGGCAGCTGTAAAGCTTGGACCTCTATAAAGCTGTGGCTTCACCATGAGCCAGTGTCCGTGATGCTAAAGGGAAGATGCGTCCTCTGCCCTGCGGCATGCTCCCACTCCTTTTCTTTTATGCTGAAATCATGCAAGCTCTATGCTCTTGCATTTTCAGTTGCATGATTTCAGTGTGAAACCAAAAATGCTTGCTAGCTTCTGGCAAAAAAAACACATCGATAGTCATTTTATCTGAGAGATTCACTTCTGAGAAGATGTCGTTTACATAAAAAGTACCCGGTGTTTGATGTTAGTACAGCAGTCACAAGGAAAATCCCTTCTGACAAAAAAACAGAGTGCTTTCAGAAAGTACTTTGTTACCATAACGTAGTGATAGGCTACAGGAACATATTACACTGCTTCTCTTGAATATAATTTGTCTCTTATTAACTCTTAGAAAGCCCTCCTTGGCTATATGTAACACTTGTGAATTCACTTCAAACCAGTTACCCAGTTATAGTACCTTAAGGTTCAGGGTGCCTTATGGACAGGCACGAGAAGGTTACTGACACTGAGATGTGCTGCTGTCTACAGTTCTTTGCCTTGTTTCTTGTCAAAATAACTTCACTGTCATCATAGATTATGCTATTGAGTTTTGAAGGGGTAATGATGCCAGGAAAGGGAAGGAGCACTGATGCCTGTTAACTCCATCATGCTGAATGTAAATGAGACCTGCAAAGAAAAGAATGTTACCTAAATACAGCAGGTCTTCAAGCTGACTTTGTTGACTTGGATTGTTTGGGGGGACTGAAAATAACTTCATGAATTTGTTTGGTCTCCTTCCAGTAAGCATTAGAATAGCTTTGTTGCTAAGGAAACACAAAAGATCTTATTTAATTTGCTGTCATTCATAAATTATAACCTACTCTCCGGGGAAAGAAGAAGGTTCTACTTAGAGACTTTTTTAAGTCACAGACAGGAGCTAATGAATACAAGGCAAATCTGGGGAACGAAACATCCTTCTGTGTGAGATAGATGTCTTTTTGTTTACTTCATCTGTTATACGCTGCGACTCTACTAAAATTGCTCCTGCGTTGTTTCAGTTTTACTGATGACCTGCTGTCTTCTTATGATGATAAACACTAATCCTTTCCTGGAAAATACATGCACTGACAGGTTTGAGTTATGCTGAAAACACCACAAAGGATATTTATGTGATGTTTTTGCCTAAGAAAGAAACTATGTGTAACTCCCGTGAGAGGTTACCTTTGTTGGCTGAACTGCTCTTACAGTGGCATATCTCAAGAGGCATCATATTTTCTTAGGTTTATTTTTCATTTTAATATTTTCCTTTTGGGATATTGGTCCATTTACTAACTATATTTTAAATTCTGCATGATTAGTGGTTTACTGAACATTATTTTCATACAATAACAGACCATTTCATGTCACTTTTTCTCAGTTATTCACTTTGTTGAGTTCTTAAAGTGACAGCCAAAATGTGTTTGTTTATTAAAATACCACCTCAAACTGTTGGAGACCCCTTAGTATCTTGGAAGTGGACAGTTCTTGCCCACTGTGTTTTGTTTTTATTTTTCCCTTCTATACCTCATGTAAAATCAACCTGACAGATGCTTATGGAGTTCTCAAATTCTTTAGAAAGTTATTAATTACCCTAAAGGATGTCTGTGGATAGGGGTTGTCAAGACAAATTGATCAAAGGCCTTCTCTGTAAGTGCCTGCAACTGTGGCAGGCTAGAGACAAAACTCAGCACATGGTATTCC
The DNA here is from genome assembly GCA_030625065.1 of Alectoris magna. Lineage (NCBI taxonomy): Eukaryota > Metazoa > Chordata > Aves > Galliformes > Phasianidae > Alectoris > Alectoris magna. The sequence continues at coordinate 8,509,589 of CM060571.1, read as the reverse complement.
CCTAAATCTAATGCAAAATGTAATGTAAGGAAATGATCAGTGGAAATGTCTGTAGTGATAATCAAATTGAGCCTCAAGTGCAACTTGCAATTTAGATATCAAATCAATAAGATTATTAACATCCCAAGGTATTTTTCTTAAATTCATTTCCCTATAATGGTGTACATATATATATATATATATACGAAGTTCTCTAATGGACTTACAGCTGGGAAGTCAAGAGTGGGCAGTGGCACCTTGAGTAGCTATAGCTGAACACTGATCACTTTTTTGGCGGCCTGTTTATGTTCCTACAGGAAGTCTGCATCGCTATGTTGATACAGCTTGCACTGAATTATGAGCTATAGTTTCTTTCTTTGATGGAAACCACTGAAACAGAGAAAGGTGATCACAACTGACTAAATGTTTATCTGCTTTTTGTATGAAGTCCGCTTCTCTGGATTTGAGTTTAGCCATTGGTCTGGTGTGGCAGCACTGTGAGGTTTGAAGTGGTTCCAGGAGCAGCTCTTGTTCAGCGCAGTCTTCGGGACAGCTGAGGCAGCGCCCAGATGTGGCACAGCTGCAGGAGGGAGCACGTGTGGCTGTGCACACCTCTGGCTCTCCACTGGAAATTCCTGTTCCGCTTGCTGCGAGGTTTAAAGCCTCAATATAAATTCCATTGAGAACATTCTAAACTGGTTATCATCACCCCTTGGCCATCAACCCAGAAAGCACGTTTTTAGTAAAATGGTATTTTTGAGAATACTTCTCACCACAACACATGGTGTGCGGTGATTTCATGCTGGTGCCTCTTGCAGGCCATGTTAAGAACACCTAGTTTTCACTCAGTGAGTTCTTTCATTCCAAATATGTTGAAAGGTATTTGCCAGTGCAGTTGCTCCCCTTGCTGCCTTCATGCCATGCTCTTGTTTATGCTACCGGTTGCCTTATGAGCTTTTGGGTATGCTATGTTAGCTTTGCATGAATTAGGAAGACCTACTCTTCAAAACATGATAATTTGTGATAAGACTGATCCTGGAGATGTAATATTTTAAATGCACAAGGCCAAGCATGTCTTCTTTATGCTTCAAGGCTGCTTCTGACATTGGTTAATGCTGTTAGCACCCATCAGTCCAAATATTCTCCACAGCTTTACTAATGTTCTACTCATTAGAAAACAAACTCTTTGGTTTTATGGAGGACTGTATAGAGAGAGCTGTAAAGAAACTTATCAGGCTCTTGCGTAGTACTATGCATTCTTACAGTGCTTCTCAGTCAATGCTTTTCTGAAGGGAAAGTTACACTGGAATATATCCTGTATTAATAGTAAATTTAAATGTCTTTCTGCAGAGCTTTACTTTCAGCCATCTGCTAAGCTCTACTTTTCCTGAAGTCTTCTCCAAATTGTGTTGCTAAGATGTAAAATGTAATAAGACTTTGTTGATTTGCCAAAACATTTTTTTCTAAAACACGTAACTTTTGTAGCAGTAAGAAAAAGTCATTAATAATAAAAATTCTTAATTTTGACACGCTAAGCAGAATTGCAGTGTAGTGGGATGAGCAATGATTCCTTGTGTATGTAGTCAGTGTGGGCCCTTGGGAGTCCTCTCAGCATCCAGGTGAATCTTGAGGAGGCAGCACCCTGAGCACCCGTATGTCCCTCAGGCACAGGATAGTTTTGTAGGGCAAGGAAAGAGACAGGGCAGCTTCTGCCAGTCTTGTTACAGAAGAGGAGAACTCAGACGAAAGCAGAGATCATGTAGTGCTAGCCTGTACGTGCATCCACGTATAAGCTTCCAAACAGAAAACTCCATAGAGACAGAAAATCCAGCTTTGGGCAGCTTTCAGATTGGAAATGGAAGTAACCTCTAGTATTTTGAGACCTGTGTGCTAAAGAGGTATGTACTGAGTGCTTGTTCACAGGAATCTGGGCTTATTCTTGGAAACCTGGCCAAGTGCTCTCTGAAGTTGTTGCCTAGGTGTCAGCTCATTTACGTTTATTAGTGAAGGCTTGTGGGTGTGGGTCCAAATCCCACTGTAAATTTGTTAGTGGGTTTATATGAAGTTCTACAAGTTTAGATGCCAGACTCAGAATAATTTTTCACAATGTGAGGTTTCTGCTAAAATATTTACACCATCTCTAAAAGCCCATTTATTATCTAGTATGGCTTTGCAGTACATAAAAGGTTGCTTGCAGAACATGCCCAGAATAGAAAAAACAGTGATCATGTGTTCACACTACCGAGTTGCTTCAGAAGAGCTCTTACTCTTACTCTGGAGCCTGATGTGCTCCTAACCTGATGCTTGTGGCTTTGCTGCATGCTTTCACTGGTGTGGCGACCCCAGAAACACTTGGGAAAGTACGTGGCTGCTTTTTGTTACTGTATTAAAGTGAGAACGGGAAGAGGTTTCTTCACTCTTCTCCCTACTGCTTATGTATACAAGCAGTCAGAAAAGGGCATGGCTTAACTTAAAACACTGTCTGCTTAAAAGAAGACGACGAATGTTGATCACCCATTATTTGTTGCTTGTAAGGTACCTTTCTGTAGAAAGCTCGGAGCCTGTTCTGTTTAATGCTCTTTCTCCTGGCTCTTCGGAGGGAGTAACTGTATTCTTTCATGCGTTAACTCATGATGCACGAGGCACACAGAGTGTATGCAAATAATAGTCTGAAGAGCTACTTTGTCACTCGTGGGCAGTTCTTGTATCCTCTTTTGAGCTCTGTCATAGGGCTATGGATGAAACTGCTGTATCATTTCTGAAATAACTCTCTTTGAAACGAGTCAATTGTGGCACTGTTGTTACCCCAGGTAACTAGATGCTACAAAGTCTTGCAATTACACCTCCGCTGTGCAGGTTCAGTCTAAATAGCTATACTGGCAGCTGTCCTTCTTCACAGACACTCATATAGAATGAACAATCCCAGTCTGGGAGCTAAAGCATGGTTACTAAGTGTGCCAGGACAGTATATATTCTTCAGTTGTGCTTTCTGATACAATATTGATATTAAGACAATAGAAAAGTGAGGCTTACTGGATAATATAGAAAGATTTAGAATGGTTTCTTGCACTTTCTTTTTTGCTGTTTGTTCTCAACAGTCGTAAGGTCAGCAGTAAGAGTAACACGAAATTTTAAACATCTTTAAAAGCATAGTTTACTAAGAGCTATTTTTATTCTGTGGGGCACATCAGGCTACTTAGATTGTCAAATAACATCTGCTAGCTTTGCAGTTTTAAGTGACAGATAAAAGGGATGATGGAGACTGTACTACATACTGATTTGTGTAAAGGTAATCTGTGACGTCTCACCATATGTTAATATCTGAATTCTGGGCATATTGATTTTTTTTTTTCTTTTTTCTTTTTTTTTCAGTTTTGCAGTAAATCTATGTCCATAATGACTTTTTTGATTCCTGGCTTACTAATGAGATACCCTGACTTTTTCCACACACACTGGGAGGGATCTGCTGTGAGCAGACGGACTCTTTGTTTCATGCTGTCATACCTTTAACGTGTGTGAACAACAGTGGTAAAAACCACTAAGTCGATTTCATGTTGGCTGCTTATTTCACAATAATTTCTGAAAGCATCGAGCAGTGGGGAGTTGCTCGTGGTACTTGGAAGAGAAGAAAAATTAAAGGGCTATAGAATCCTTGCAAAGAGTGAAATAAAGCTGGTGAGAGGAAAATTCCTTGCAGCTACAGTAACAAATATGCTTTAATTGGAAACTTGGCTGAATGTTTTAATTTGTTAAAGTCTGTTATGGTTCCAAGGGAGTACAAATCTGAAGTCTCTTTTAATCTAATGACAATAAAACACTGTTGGGTGGGACTGTGATGGACACCACCCGAGGCATGGCTCATTTCCTCAGACAGTAACAGTACAGTAGGAAACCAAAGGTAGGGATTTCTTCTTGGAAAAAACAAATCTCTCCAAAAGTGAAACCTTAAAAATAATTTCTTCCAAAAAAAGATTTCCACAGTTGCCTTTATTTGTGTATTTCATTCATATGCCATCAAAGTTGTTGATATTAATATGAATATTAGTAGATGATAAATGTCTGTACACATGCTTTTAATTAGTAAAGACATTCTACTGTGGAAAACTTGAGCTCAAACTAAACAAAGAGTTTGTAGGCAGAGTCTGTATGACCTGCATTTTTGGAGTGGATGTTGGTCTAGCAATTTTATGTTCCTCTTTAGTAGGCTTTGCAAGTGCAGGACTATAATATTTAGAGTCTTAGAGAAGTGCTTACCGTGGAGGTGAATCGGGATACATGATGTTGACCTGAGAAAGTGTATCCAGATAGGAACCAAAATCAAAAGCTGGGGGAAACTCCTCCATGCAGGTGGATCTCAGCTCTCCAAAAGAGCCGCCATAAGAGAAGCCATCTGGAGCTGGAAAACAAGCAGTTACTGTTTGCTCTTCTTTTTCACTGAGACAATATTACTGTTTATAATGCTGCCAAAATCAGAAAACAAAACCTCTCTGAGGCAGAATTGCTGTTACTTAGAGCAATCAGGTTTCACAGGACATTTCTGTTCTTTTACGAGCCAGCCTGTGTCGCTGTGGATGAGCTGCAGTGTTGGCACAAGACTATATGTTTAGTGCTGTCGTACAAAGTGCAAGTGTCTAAAGCTCTTCTGCCTCAAAGGCTGAAAATGTGTAAGCCGTGCTGCATACAACTTCAAAGCAGTAGTGGGACTGCTGATGTGCCCGGGAAATGCATGCATCAAAACCTTGCCAGTTCTGCAAAGGTTTTTAAAAGCAGGCTTAGGTGTGATTGTGTGTGTGTGTGTGTTCAGAATGTGCTGTGCTTCTTAGAAATGCTCACAGAAAAAGAAGAAAAATGGGAAAATACTAGGAAAATAAATATCCTGCTAGCTGCTCCAGGAGTTTCCTAATGCTTTCACACAAGAGTTTGGCAGCTCTAGAAATACCCAGGAGTTGGTGCTATTTTGTATCTTTAATGATAGTTAACGCTCAACATTCTGGTTGAAATTTCCTTAAGAATGTCCTGAATTGTGGAAATGCAGCAACTCCCTGGACTCCCCTATTCTTCCATTCGAAGTGATCCTTCCTTTTCACTCAATGCTTTAGAATGGTTCCTGGAGGCAGGGGCCAGCTTTTAAGGTGACATGAAAGCAGCGTTTCTCTGAACAGAGAGTAAACGGCAGGACTCACTTGTGCAGTTCTTGAACTGCGTGTCCATCCCGCTGGTAATGTTCACCACTGCCAATGTATGCTCGAGGAATTCTACCAGCACTAATGGAGTCTTTCAGGTGCTGTGCTTTCCTTCTGCTCAGCACTGAAGGCAGCCAGCTTTCACCGTGACTCCTGCTGATCCCTTTCTGGCTGGGGCACACGTGCTGAGATAGCAAGATGGCTTCTGCTAGCGTACGATTTTCACTTAGGCAGACTGGCACAATGCAGTTTAAGATGGTTCTTTTGAATTTCTCTGAAAATGTCACCGTGCTTGATGCTTTTTTCCCCCATTTTTTTTAGTATTGTTATTTGTAAGAAACGGTTTGAAAATTGTCCTTTATGTCATGGCCTGACTTCAGGGAGTTTAAAGGAGGTGAAATTTACATAGCACTTCATGAATCCATTTACTGTTTGAATTTTTACTAGCTGGATACTTACAAAGTAGCTTTTTGTAATTGTTTTTCTCTTAAATATTTTAAGAATCAAACTGTAATTTCCTTCACCAAATGGCTTTGAACTTCTGACCAGCAAGTGCCAAATCCGCCAAAAATTTAATTCTAAAACTACACCTTTGTACTTCCAAGTCCTTTTGAAGAACAGGGTGGAAACAAACAAACAAACAAACAAAAAAAGAACTGTTTTTGATAGTAAACCAGTGTCTTTAATGATGTTGACAGTTGTCTGTGTAATGGCATTTTGAAGCCCTATTTTCTTTACATCCAGTTTTAACTTCTGGGGTAAGAAAAGAGTTAATTGCCAAGTCAGTGTTGTAGCTTAGTGCACATTGCAGAAGTGAAAGACTCCTAGCACAACAAGAAGAAATCACAACATGGAGTATACACAAGGACTGAAGGGGATATGAAAATAAACTATCAGGAGTCCAGTGATGGAGAAAAACTCATGCATTTTGTCAGGGAAAATACGCCGTTCAAGAGATGCTGTAGGCCTTGTTCATGCCAGCCCCTGGCTGTGGGGCTTGTACTTTGTGAAGGTGCTATTGAACTGCAAAGCTGCCTCTCATCAATGCCTCGTAAGTTTTTACTCATTTTATTTTTATATCCTGTGCACAGCATCCAAACTCTTTGTTGCCCTTAGCAGCAGATATTAATAATGCTGAGAACTGTTTCACTTTAGCTAGCTTCTTACCATAAGCAGTGTCTCTCCTCTGGTGCGGGTGTCTCAGCCGTCCGTCCTTCCGCAGGCTGCCAACAATGATGGTGACACAGGACAGAAACAGCACAAGTCCAATCACTACTCCAGCCACCAGAAGGGGAGAAACAAGTAAACTGGCATCACTGCCATTCTCACTGTAGCTGGGGAGCTCGCTGGTCGGGCTGCTCTGGTTCAGGTGAATTTCTGCATGGCAGAGACAGGGACAATGTGTCAGTGAGGAGCAGGGATGCACAAAGTGTGGTCAGACAGATGCTAAAACTAAAGATTTTTCAAAGTGCTGTGAGACAGCCTAAGACCGATCCATTGTATAAATTCGTGCTTTAAGGGATAGACCATTTAACAGACCACTTTCTGGAGCTGGTAATTAACTGACTCTGGAAGATTCACTGAGCAATCATTTCCCTGCTATGGGAAATACCCTCCTGGAATCAATGATGTATCTTGCACAATGGTCACTTGGCTTATTTCCGGAAAGACCCTTTATATCATGAACTAATTGATGCTGAAAGAACTGTGCTGAACCACACAGGGGAGAATGCTGAAACTTAAAAACGTCACTCCCAAGCAGAACAAAGGATTTGGGCATTGTTACCAGGTATGAAAATGCTCCAGGGTTTTGCAGAGGAAGTTTTGGGTAGGAGTGAAGCAGAGGAGCATGCTTTTGCAGAACAGGGCATCCTTTAGCTTGCAGGATGAGTCTGCATCCCAAGACACTGATGTGGGGCAGAGGAGTGAACAGAGTTGTGGGTCAGAGAAAAAGCTTTAAAAGGGGTCTTGCCAGATTCCGTTAACTCCAGATCTTCAAGCATTTCTCTGTGAAAAAGGAGTGAAGATACTGAGGTAGAGAGAGACATAAGTATGTTGTTTATCTATCTTTTCTAAATTGTGTATGTTTTAGCATCATCTAAGTAAAGAATAACTGTATTTAGCCTACATGTCTGATTAATTTGCACTAGTATGTGTTCTTTAAAGAGATAAAAATGAGTTTTCACAGCTGGAAATCTGTCCATTTGCTAAGGCAGCAGAGCTCTGGAAACAAAATTTGTACTTGGGAAGAGAAGAAGTTATGCAAAGGATTAAAAGAGTCTGTCCCACTAGAAGAGTGCATGTGACGATGATATTGGTTGCTTCTACCTGACAATTAAAAAAAACCCAAAAACTTGCAAGAAGATTTCTGGGGGTCCCAACCAACACCACAGCAATGCTGTGTAGGGATTCAAGCATTCAGCCTGAATGTTGGAAACCATCTGTCTCTGTTGATTGTTTCAGTATCTTTACAAGACTATATTTACTTTTTTTCCACCTAAGCTGTTCTTGTGTCTCCTAAAAATAGATTTTAGTGAGACTACAAAATGAAGATAAGAAATACAGTGATCCTTACAATGAATCTGAAGATAATCATCTATCTGGAACGCCTGACTAGAACGTTTTTCAGTCCTAGCCATTGACTCTGACACTCCTGAAGTTAGGAGGTGACCAGTATCTGGAAATGGCCAAGTGGTAGTCATGGCACAGTATGCAGGTGATGAAATCAGGCTGCTAACTGTGACAATTAATGATAACCTATTAAAAAATGTAAGCCTGAAAGAATGTGTACCTTAGTAAATGATGTGAGCAAGTGAGGATTTAGTCAGTTGACATTCCAGTTTACAAACAGAAAAAAGCTGTTTCTGTGGCTCCCATTTTATTTATTCCCTGATAGGGGACACACAATATGGAGAGATGATGTAGAAGACTCATCCAATGAAATGGATGAAAGAAGTTTAAAATCAGTTAAAATTTAGGCAAAAACATACTCTAACGTAAAAAGGAAAAAGAACCAACACAAAAAAGCTATGAGTATGTAAGCCTATGAACAGCATAAGAAGCAACACGGATGTTTAAACTGCCTTTGGTCTTTGTGGAAGTTTCAGAAATCTTGTTGGCCAGAGGTCACCTGGGAAGTAAACCACTGTGGAAATGCATGCATTCTTCTTTGTGTCTTTGTCTTCCTTTGGAAAGTTCCTCATTCCATTAGCTGCTCAGGACCAGCTATGCATGAGTGAAACAGAATTTTATGGATGCAAGGAATTATTGGAGATGCAACCTATATATACCAAGAGTAGCTTTCAAATATGGCACGGATATATTTTTGTATCTGATTATATTCCTGTTGAAGAGATAAATAATTTGTTTCCTACGGAAACTAAACCTAACAAATTTTTGCTCTCTTGAATGTTCTTGTGAGCTAAATGTATGCTTTTAGAAGTGCGAGTACATTCAACATAGATTTCAGAAAACATCCATGTTTTCCCAGCTCTTTCCCTTTGGGATATGCTACTTGGTGTCTTGCAGTCACAACAGACTTCAGATGATGGCTTCAAGCCAGTGTATATTCTCGCTGGCTAACACTTGACATTAAGAGAACTGACTAGAAATATTAAGCCAGACTGGGGAATTAGAATGTAGTAGCTTTGCTTTTTTTTTTTTTTTTTGAATTGTTCAGAAGCACTTGGCTGTTGGCTGAGAATCGTTATGAGCAATTAAGACAGACAGCCAAGAAATGTGCTGAGCTTTTACAAAACATGATGTGCTGAAAGGAAAGACTGAATTTTCTGAAAAGTGATCCTGTAGCATTAAGTGTGGGGGAATGGGATATGCAGTTGAGGGACAGCTCCTATGGCCATTGTGCCAGAACTAAACTTTCTCAGTGTTTATGAAATCCCAATCATGTTTCTCATTTGTACAGTTCTGTGTTGGTAACGTGCTCAAGCAGCGTGTACCCCTGCTGGCTTTCAGTAGCATTGTTTGGTCAGATTTTTTGTAAATTCTGTCTTTGAAAGATACCAGTATTGCAGTTTAGTTTAAATCACAGTTGCAAGAAACGGACACCACTGAAAATGATCAGAAAGTACTGGCAGATAATGTACTGGTACTTTTAGCTTACTTGCAATGATAAAAGAATCACAGAAAATTGTAGAATGGTTTTGGTTGGAAGGGACCTTTAAGATCATCTAGTTCCAACCTCCTACTATAGAATTAAGGGAAGAATCCACTTTGTTGCCATCCTGATGACAAGGTGAACCTGGGATGTGAGGTTCCTCCATATGCTGCTGGGTTGTGGTTTTCAGTTTGAAATCAAATAATCCTGGAACTGGAGTTGGTAACAAACTTCCTGGCAAGTTCAGAGGAAAAGAAGAGAGGCTGTGTGTGTGTGTGCTGTTAGATCTTATGAAGTTGGGACAGCAGGTTAACAACTTGTCTAAAAGGAAGGGGAAGAAAATAGGACAGCTGAACAGAGTTTTTTAGTAGATTTTTTTGAAGTTTAGCTATAGAAGTCAGCTTGTGTCTGAGCACGTTGACTCTTCCTATGGTACCACTCAGTATGAGCGCTAATATTTGGTCCTGCTTTGCTTAATAGGAATTTAATGGGCTAGTGGTGATGTCAGATAGAAAGTACTCACTTATACTCTTCTTTTGTACTTGAGGAGTGATTTTTTTATTAGAAGACAGCCCATTTATCTAGAATGTTCTCAGGGCTCCCTTAGTTGTTCCAAGTCATGTCTGTTTTATCTGCTGTTTCTCGCTCTCATGAATCCTTCTCTTTTTATGTTCTTAATCTAATTGAACCAAGTCTCTGGCAGAGACAGGATATATTGCAATATTGCTCTTATTAGGGGAATGAATCACTCCCCTTAGCCCAGCTCCTAAAACAATATATGGTTGATAAACTTCTCTGGTGGTATGATTTTCTATTTGACATTGTGAGTCTAGTCTTGCAGGCTTTGTGAGTAGCTGCAGTGACTTCCTACAAGGGAAACTGCTGAGGTGACTAATGACTACAGACCCTGCATTCATGCAAGCATTTCTGGTTTTGAATTTTTGGGGGAGGCAAAAGATGTTACTTCTGGCAAAGAATGATGAATACATTTTTCTTCTCTTATCCAAATACCTACTCTTTTGATAAACTGTATATTTCTGTACATAAAAGTGTTTTATTTTTTCAGTCAGAATAGAAGTGTCTGTAAATTTATGTGAAGTCCATAAAATATCAGCGGTAGCAGTGTGCTAACCTTTTCTTTGAGGTGGGGTTTATTTTTTTGATGAAATTTCAAATTGTGAACAATGAAAACATAAATACTTGAGATCTAGTCCTCTAAATATGAATGACACTGTATGCACAAAGCATTGCTTTTATCCAGTGATGGGAGCTGCGTAACTCAACCCAACACAAATGGAACATTCTGGCAAGTGCAGCTGGGAATACAATGCCCATATGGCTCCTCTGTGAATACAGGGGGCCCATACGGCTGAGCAAACACTTAATTTAGAATTAACGTACTAGTAGAGAATTGCCCACACTGTTCGTTTGCTGTTAGATGATAAATAATCCATCTGCAAAATCCCCTGAATATGACATTATTTAATTATACCCAGCCATCCTTCCATCTCAACAGACCAACTTGTAGAGTAACTCCACGTATGAAGGAGATGTAGTACAGATGGACTTCTGGGGTGTTTCTCTAGGAACTAGGATCTAGGGCTATTTCTCCTTCTCATTAACTTCTCTTTGAAGTGATGCTCCGTTGTCCTGTCTAACATGGAGGTAAGTGATGTTGTAGATGCAGCTGGGTCAGATCACGTCAGAGAGCAATGTCTGAGTATGCAGACGTGTCACTGAATGTGGGTCATTCCGGATACAGTCGTGGTTTTGCTTCCTGGGCTTCCTAGGCTGAAACTTGCTGAACCAGAGCTGAAGCACATTGACAGAGCAGTTGCATTAATTGAACACCCTGGGTTAGTACAACTATTTGGGATTGATCTAGCTCCTCCTATTATCTTTAACAAATCAAATTAACAGAAGCATATGGGACTGGAAGCAAGTGGGAGGAAGCTCAGTATAGGATAATGCATAGCACGCTTTGATTTTAAATGATCACAGTAAGGTATCTCAAACACTGAAGCAATTTAAAGCATGTTTCTGATTGCCTCATTTTTCTCCCTGTTTGGGACGGTGTTGGAATATGTAGCCTCTTCATCAAGGGGAGGAGATTGACAGATGGCAAGAAGGAGTTGAGAGATCCCAGTGAGGCCCACAGATGAACTAAATTAGTGGAAGTGATAAAGATTTTGTTGATTCTTCATTTTTGAACAGTTCCTGTTCAAAGGTGATTATTTAGTCTGACCAAGAGTGTCCAGTTGGATTATGCACTTGCTGCTGTACTGTGAAATAGGCCTCTGACTGCAGCTGCTTTCACACTGCTTATTTCTGCAGCTCCCAGACAGGAGCTCACAAAGCAAGTGAAGTAGGCGTGTTACAGAAACAAACCGAAAAAGGTTCTGGATTTCAGATGCTGCCTTTGTACAGAGCATCACTGTAGCAAGGGAGGGAGAGATTATTCAAGTCACTGAATGCAAATGTCCGACAAGAGTTACATTTCTCCACCCAAAACTTCTACTGGATTCAAAGCTCTTCCTTTTGGATCATAAGGAAGGTTGGAAACTCTTGCTTATGCTAGATAAACACCAGGATACCATCTGCTTATAGGACATTTTCCATGAAACGTCTGATGGATCTGTGCTTTCTTCTGATTCCTTGTCTGAGAGTCTCACTTAATGATAAAACTGAAGCCTAATTCCCCTCTCTCCATTGCCTCCTCACCCTTAATAGAAAGAGGAAAACACTGTGCTTTCACTGCTGTAGAACTTACAGTAGCTTGCAAGAAGCTGTGATGGCAAACTTACTTGGATAGGAATAACCAAGGCCTGGAAAGTCTTAAAAACTGAGGAAGTACAGTAAGCTTGCAGCTGTCATTAAAAACTGGAAGGTGGTGAATTGATGGGTGATTGTAAAGAAGGGTTTTGTAGGTCTGGCTGTGGCAATGGCTCATGCCAGCTGTAATGCATTAGGTGTCACTGCCTTAACATCTTCATGTGTTGAACATCTGAGTTCTTGCTGTCTCCCCAAGCAGCTGCAAGTACAGACTGTTGTCTTACAGTGCAAATTCATGTCTGCATTTTTAGCACCAAAGGAATAACACTGCTCAGCTCGCTAGTTACATACCAGTTCATCTATGGAAACACTGTACATCACATTCTTCCTATTTTATAGAGAAAGAGCAGATAACAGCTGCTTCTTTATTACGTTTAATGTTTAAATGGTATTTAATAGGAACTGATGATGATGATGTGAAGAACAGTTAAGGCTGTTGCTGGTCCTTCTGCATTTCTCTTATTATCTTGCAGCAAGGGAATGGAAGACCAGAATAATCTGGAAACTGTCCTCTCTGTAAATCAGATTTATGAGAGTCGTATAAGTAGTATGGGAAAAAAAAAAAAAAAGAATTCTCAGTTCAGGAGGCCCAAGAGCATATTTAATTCTCTCTCCCACTGCTTGCTTCTGCTGTGTACAGCCCAGGGGCCAGTCACATGCTCTAGTCTTTATGTTTTTCTGCTCTGCACACACAAAACTAAACTGCCTCTTAAGGTACAACTGATATTCAGTAATAACCTCTTAGGGACTGCCTGAAACTTTTACCTTATGTGCCATCATATGGTGTACATGCTCATTGGTTAAAGACTAGCTGGTATAATTTTTTAGCTCATGTATATTATAGCTCACGGTATTTCATTCTTTTACTGCTTGAGAGTCCATTAATTAGAGCTTAATGGCAGCTTATCTTCTAGAATGTAATGGTTATTTGTCAAAGAATAAATACATTTTTGCTGTTGGTTGCTGCAACTGTGATACTTATTACTTTAAAATTTGCTGTAAGTATTGTATAGAAAGGGTTAACTCGTCTCACCTGATTATTGCTACTGTGGGAGGTGTTCCAGTGTAACCCAAGTCCATGTTTATTCTATTAGCCAGGCAGAACCCATAAATTTAGGTTGTTTCTCTGCAGCTAACATAGTCTCTTTGATCTTTCTCATTATGTACATATGTTCTAGTAGTAATTAAAGCTTTGCACTGATTGATAGTTAAAAAAAAAAGAGAAAAACATCAAAACCTTATTTAGAACATCAGACTGTGCGGTAGGAACATTTCAACGTTATCTGATGCACTCAGCTTGAAGTGAATTAGGAGCATATTTACAAGTACAAAAGCTGCCCATGACCTTGAGGAGCTCATCCAAAGCAGAAAGGGTGGCCTTTCCTCTGAGATATCTAACTCTGCCTTTTTATCATGTCTACTGGCTATCAGATAATGACTTTTCTCTTCTTGCATTGACATCCTTATTATAGAGCCAGAATGAATAAGATTGGATCACCAGCAGCCTGCAAATTGGGTATGTCAGAAGAAAAGGGAATGGGGCTGTATAAGGGCTCAGAAAATAAATCTTCTCAGATGCTGTGGCTTTAGGGTATTATGTTGATGTCACAGCAGCATGCATAGGTGCTCTTTCAAATTAACAGGAAAAATCTTCCAATTTTCAGATCCATGGTCTATTTTATCAACATGATAAATACCATTGCAGTGAAACAAATCACTTTGGAGCCCACTTTGTGATGGACAATATTTTTCTTCCCCTATTTTCTCATACACAAATAACTTTGAACTAATACGATTGTAAAAGCAGGACCTGAAGCTATTACGTTTTTTCAGAAACTCCATGTTAGGGTTTGGAAATAAGTATGATGGTAAAGTTACTTTCAAAACCTCAAATCCAGCCTAGGACAGCAGTAACTTGACTGGGGCAATTTTTGTGTTATGAGAATTTCTGGTATTTCAGCACATAAATGTATTATTTTGAGTTTTGGGGAAAAAAAGTAGCAATGGAATAATTTTTCTTTTGACATGGACAGTTTTTGAAGAATTGTAGCTGGAAAATAATTCTTTGTTTTACCCCATCAGTGTGTCTGCTTGAACTGGGATCTGGATGTCTCACATCTTCTCTTTAGGAGGTTGAATTATGTCTGAACTGTATTGTGACCTAAAGAGATACCTATAGGGCAGACAGTAACTTATGGAACTGTTGCCTATGTACTGCTTCTTATTTATAGAAATGATCCTATTTCTTATTCCATTCTCACATCCAGTCTTCAATAGTAATGAACTAATAGAAAAAAAGAGGAATGATTGACTTTCAGTACATATAAAATAATTACAACAGAAATACTGAACTGGCAAGTTGTGTAGGATACTAGGTGCTGAGAGAAATCAGTTAACAAACACTGGCTTGTTCTAAGATGTGTTATCATGTGTAGTGTATCTATCTCCTCGCATATAATATGTCTTCCTTTTAAGATGACATGAATTTTCTGAAATAATTAAAATGGCTTTGTAGTGTTACGCAGTTCCATATGAATAATGGTGTTGATGTCCCAGAACTTAAAGTGCCTACAGTATGACTTACATTATCATTTGTATCTGTAAAAGCTATAGCAGCATCTGTCTGCATAAATAAAGGCTTTTTCTCATATCATTAAGAAGCTATTTCACTCAGATTTTGTCTGAAAAGGGCTTCTGCTGGGACAGCTGCAGCAATGTCGATAACAGCAAAACAGATATTGATTCATGGGATGGCTGCACTCACTCGCTGTCTTTACTGCTAAAGGAGCCATGAAAATTCAAGGGCACTAGAAGATATATAGAAACTAAATTACTCAGACATTACTATTGTAAAACCTAGGGGGTAAAATCCCCCTCTTTAAAACCCAGTTGCTTACTGTAGAAGACTTGTTTAGGTTAGAGGATTGGTAAATCAGTTCAGGACTTGTCATACAGCCAATCCCTTCCAACATGCATTCAGTGCAGTGTTTAGGGGCCTCTTGGTCCACATCAGATATTCTGCCCTCTTCCATATTTGTGTTGAATCAGTACAAACAAGAGAGGAGTCCTGTGCCACTGAATGGCTGCAAAAAGCAACTTCTCTCCAGGTGAAAGGCAGGAGTGTATTTCTTGGAGACACGTAACACTGCTGCCTTCCATATACAGCTTGTTTTATAGGTTCCACATGGTGCTTAAATAAATAAGATACTGCTCTTTAAGGTGGTGGAGGAAGGACATGAAAAAAGTTTGGGCCTTAGGGAGGTGTATTTATATATTTATTCACCTTTCTATATAAACTGCAGTATGCTTGTGTGCATAATTTGGACTTTAGCTAGTGGAGCTAGCTTCAGCATAGGGTAAGCGCTGACAGCTGCTACTGCACCTTCCTGTCTGCTGAGAAGTCACAAGTCCTGGGTTTTCCCCTAACTTATAACAAGACTTGTCCTAAGGGTTGACATTTACAAATGTCCTCAGAAACGTCTGTGTATACTGTACTGGTTTCCTTCAAGGCAATAAGAAAGGTAGACTGTGGCAATTTCTTCCTGTTCTTAAAACTAACCTATTTTTTATTTTCAAAGAGGTTTTTAAAAAGTTATCTGTACAGAAAGCAGAAATTACAGTGAACACTGTTTTGCGTTGCCGCTGAATGAAATTGGGTGAGAAAATAATGGAAAGACACAGAGTAAGGCTAGAATGTGAACTTCGCCTTTTTCTGAGAGCACACTTTCTTAGGTGAGTCTCTGTGTAAATAATTGTATGTTACAGGCAAGTTGATTAAATTTTGATGTACAAGGGTTCTGTGGATGTTTGTAATAAGCAGTGCTGTAGGTTAGATCCTCGGTAATGCCCACTGAGAGCACCTGACAAAGTCTTAACTGGAACTCAGGCTGTTGGTAAGCCCAGCTCATTTCTGTAGCATTTTGAACAAAGAAAATGTCTCAGTCCCAGACAATGAGTGTGTCCTGCAGGGGTGGTTCAAAATAAATGTAGGTGGCCTACCTCAATAAATGCTGTTCTACGGATACTGCTTGAAACAGCACGGAGAAATACCAAGCAGCTCCGACCTCACAGCTGCAGAGTTCACAACAAAGGGATGTGCTTTGTGCGTTCAGTCTGGTGTTAAAGGTCAAGAACTGTTCTTCCTACGGTTCATCAAATAACTGTGATTTCATCTCTGCACACAATTTGCTTTTCCAGGTCAGGCAAAATGATCTGTTTTTGGCTATTAGTCTGTTGTGGCAGCAAAGACTGACCCCTGATTGTTTTCTGAGCCCTGCTGCTAACTGCCATCTCACTTTCGTACAAGCCATTATGTAGCTTTTACTTTCATTAATATTAATGGAAGGAAGGCCCTCCATTAAATTGTTCCTGCTTACCTACTTAAAAAAATAATTTTTGGGAAAGAGCTGTAGGATTTTTGGTGGGAAAAATGAGTATCTAGGGTGATGGAAGATCCTCCTCTTCTCCCTTTCAAGTGCACAAGCAAATATATGGAGAAAGATGTAAACAACTTTGTAATAGAAGACAAAGTTATTTCTATTCCTGGTTATCCTGATCGCACGTGACTGCAAAGGGATTTTCATCAATGTGTTTGTTAACAGCAAAGACTTTTACAGTTGCCTAAAGCAAATTAAAATGGAATCACATCAAAAATCCAGTCCTCTTCTTTAGTTTCCTCTTATCTGCCTGAATTATTTTTATCTACAGATTAACTGTTAATGTCAGACTCTTAAGGAGGCCAAGAAGCTTCACACAGTAGAGTGAGATGCTTTTTTTTCCCAACAAAAAGGTACATATTATATTATATTATAGTCCTGTAATACAGGGGAACTCAGAATGTGATTTAATATGAGGGCAATGCAAAAAGCTTGTATCAGAACAGTTTATAACATTCTCAAAGAGGGCATTAAACTCAGATATTTTAACTGTGTGTACCTGGCCTTACATGGGTAGGATTTGCATGGGGTAGCTGGATGTGCTGCTACATTGATTCTGGTGTGAATGTATGAACCAATTCAGTGTCATATGCATGAACAATGAGATGTAAAAGACGATCAGATATTAAAACACATTGAAATCTTATATTCTTTGCATTAATAGGCAATGACTCCTTTTGTGAATGAGCTGACAGCATGAAAATACCTCCTATTTTATATGACACGGTAGAAATAGTGTGTGAGCTGTAGAAAAGTGAACACTATTCTGAAAAAAGTTTCTTTGTGAAAATCATGTAGCACTGAAAGTAATAAAAGAGGAAAAACAGTGTGCCAGGGTTACTGGAGAAACATCAAATCCCAGCGAAATACGGTGGGATATGTCTCTGTTGTACTGGACACTGTCTTCACAGAGACCATGCAATTAAACACTTGGGGAAAGTGGCCTGAGTGTGCTGCCATACTCCAGTCTCTTCTAAAGGCCATACTGATTATCACATAGCACAATAATTTTCACTTCAGACCCTATCCCTGATGTCCCTTGTGCTGACAGCGTAGGATACAAGAAATACCATACTATTTGGATTATTAAAATAATTGCTGTATTGATATTTACTGTCTCACTCGTTAATACTATCCTGTTCAGTCCTTCTGGGGATGAGATCACAGATTTTTCTAAATAGCAGCTGCTGCATAGTTTGCTGAAATACCAGATTTAAGGGACAGGCGAAGAAGACTGTTGATAAAAACAGATGGCCTTGTTGCTAACAATATACCTGAGCTTTGCAAGCGCTGACTGCTTGTGAAGGTGTGGGCAACCTTGTTGATTCAAGAAGTGCTAGGACTGTTCAGTAAGGTTTTTGGTTCCGAAAGGAAAGTTACTGCTGCAGTTCCTCTGTGGTGTTACTTGGGAGTTAAACCCTGTCTACAAAGAAAAAAAGTTGGAGCTATACAAGTACTTTGTGTGGTTATTCCTTCTGTTCCCCTTTATCAGAGTTTGATTACCCAAAAACTGCAAAGAGAAACATATGTATCAGCCTTATAAAATTGCAGAGAAACAGAAGTAATGAGTAATGTGAAGCATATTAATTAATAGTATTTGTCATTATGATTATTGACTGTATGAATTACGATTGTACTTCCTGTGAAGAATTGAGCACCAGTTGTTTTTTTGTACTATCTCATTGCCTATGGGGTAGGTATCAGTGATTAAGCGTGGCACCCTCTAATGTCTTTTGTACTACTACTTCTCTATCTGAACAAGCTTTCATTATCACCAGTTCCTGAGTCATTATATGAGCAATCAAGTCAAATTATCTTGTGCACTGGCTCAGTTATCTGCTCATCTTTCAATTATTTACAAACACAAAATTACCAAGAAGCAGGCACTTAACTGGGCTAGGATTCAAAATGAGCAGGATGCTAATAGGATGTGCTGGGGAAATGCTGTTGTTTTCTGTTTTGTTTTTCAGAATTGCATTCATGCTTTCCTGCTAGTTTTACATGTGCAGCTTTGGTATATGTGCATATGTATGCATAATGATCATGATATGATATCAGATTAATTGTTCTTCTATACAAGCATCTGTAAGTTAGGACCATAACTATAATCATTATTTGAAGTTTATTGAATTAGATTTGAAATGTACTTTTTAGTATTG
This sequence comes from Alectoris magna, assembly GCA_030625065.1. Taxonomy (NCBI): domain Eukaryota; kingdom Metazoa; phylum Chordata; class Aves; order Galliformes; family Phasianidae; genus Alectoris; species Alectoris magna. The sequence goes on along the minus strand of CM060571.1, from coordinate 8,490,886 downwards.
GTTTTATTATTTCAGTGATTTTTTTTTCTCCACTGGAAGTTCTGAGACCCTTACTCTGTAAACACTGTTCTTTGTGTTCCTACTTGAAATAATTCAATATGAAAAGCCATCAAACCCATGTCTGCCTCCTACAAATGGGAATATGCATGTATTTTCACAAATAGTCACTGTGTTGTGATCCCAAATCAAGATTAATATGAAATCGGTTTGCCTAATGTCAGCCTTAATCTTAACTTTCATTTATCATCCTTTAATAAAGAGCTCTTCTCAGTCTTACTGGCAATCCTACTGATAGAATTAGGCTTTATTCACTGCAGTTTAGCAGGCTGAAACGAGGTTTTCATGTCTCTATAGTGTGGTAGGAGAGATGCTGACTTTTAGGCATGCTTTAGTTCCCCTTGGTGAATGCCACTTCACCTGTCCTTTGTAACTGTGGAGCAGACAGAGGGAGGCTTCCTAACTGATCCCTTCCCTTCTGGCTTGGGTGAAATAACCACGAAAGGGGGCAGATTCCCCACATGATGATCCTGGTATCACTGATGCTGCAGGTGTGCTGCTGCTGTAAGTCATGTCTGCTAGGGCACTGAGTTTCCCTGCGCAGCAGGGCTCAAAGGGAACCATAGCTTGGCCTCCAAATCTAATTGCTTGTTCCCTTTTCAAAGGGAGAGCATGGTGTTACTCTCAAGAGGTTCAATACTGTCAACCTGCAAGCCATGAGGATGCCAGTATCTCTCATGAGACAAAGAAGGCAATTTTTCAAGCACCAAACAATAAACTGAAACTGCACAGTGTCAGCATGTCCAGACTGTGCCTGCACTCCCCCATATTCCCAGTCTTCAGAATTGGGATTCCTGAAGCAACGTGTGAAAAGCAGCTAGCTGACAAGCACAGGGATACACATTTTTTTTTTTGGTTTTAAAGCTTCAAGGAAAAGAAACGCATCTCTGCACTGCTGACACCAAGCCAAGAGTCTCAGTCTGAGAGAACAATGATATTTGTAATCCCCTGCTAAATGCAAATAAGTTCTGTGTCTCTGTCTTCTGGAGACTGCTTCCCTGAGTCAGTGGAGTTCATTTACATTTTGGTGACATCTACAAGAATTTTGCCAACACAGCTTATTGCTGCAAACATTGTGTCAGTTCTGACATGTTTCTCTCCTGGGAGAATCCTCAGCACGTCTGTTCTGTTAGAGCAGAGGCACGTGGCCCCTGCACCAGCCCAACCTGCTCCTGTCCTCACCTGGCACAGCACATCCCCTGAGTTTCCACCACTGCTTTTTATATATATAAATTAATGTATTTTTACAAATTCGAGTTCAAATTAATCCAGCAGTCCTGGGGGCAGACAACTGGATCCACAGAAAACAAAAGTAATCCCCGCAGTTGCCCTGAGGTTTGTTATAAAAGCATGCTGAGCTCCCAGCAAAGAACCCAGCAAAGCCCACATAACTTTCATGACAGGTGCAGTGTTACAAAGCCGGTGAAGAACTTCCCAGCACCTTAAGACAGAACACGACCTAAGTTAGACCCTGAACTCTTCAGTCTTCCTTTCTCACGCCATCAGCACATATGTTTCTTTGGCCCTCCCAGCAGCAAATCGCAGCACAACTTCTGCTTCTCTCCTTGCAGAAAGGACGTCAGCAGCATTCAGTTCCTTTATAAACAGCATTTACCAGCGCTGGGAATTACTGTTGTTTATGAATCTAACAGTGCTGAGTAAGACAGATAAAAAGAATATCTTGTTTACCTTTCCATATTTTTATTTCTGCCCTGCTTTTTGTATTTGTATTTGTATACAATATGCATGTACTTGCCACTGTGCTCTCTGAAAGAAAGCCTGGCAGCTATTAAAAATATTGCAATGTAATGATCTGAACAAACACCCTCTGTTAGGCACTCATATGAAAGCAACCAAATTATGTGTCATGACTTAAGGCGTATCTGAGCTGAAGATTTTTAGTAGGTTTTATGTCCCCTGGCCCTGCCAGACTTTTTCTACTTGCTCTCTGTTCTTCATCTTACTTTCACTTCCACTGCCTGTAGTGTTTTACACTTAACTAATGTTTGGTAAAGCTGCTGTGCCAAAAAGCTGGGTCCTGCTATTGCCTGAGAAAGAGGTTGTGGATAAAGGAGTTGGGTCTCCAGTCAGGAAAGTGTTTGTGGGCATATTTCGTGCACTTTAAATACCCCCTTGATTTTGTTCGTACTAAACTCTCCAATTCAGTGACTGCTGAAACATGTGTTCAAAAACTGTGTCACTGTTTAATGCATTTGTGCTATGGGAATAGTATTTGTCTAGCTGATGGGCTCTTTTTCTTGTCTTGTGTTTTTGAAAGCTTGTATTATGGAAGAATTATAATAGAATTTACCTGCAGGATTTAAAGCAGTCGATTTTGAAATTCATATTGTCTTTTCAAGGGAAAAGGCGCACTGAGACACCTCTGTAACTAGATCAGCTCCTCGCCTGTTTGCAGGTTCACAGAGCAGCCTTTGGTGTAGGACCTTGGCAGAAACTCTCCTGTTAAACCTCAGCTCCTCTTCCAGTAACAATGACACCAGGAAAGTATTTCAGTATATTTCAAAATATAACAATATTACAGATAAATTTTCACTGTGAAACTGAACTAGCAAGTCTTTATATCCTATCAATCAAATAATTCAGTATTATTATCTTTACCTGGATACAGATTTGCAAGAAAACAGTGAAACAACACCTTTCTTTAGATGGAATGACTTTACAAGGACATGTAATGGAATTAGCTTGGAATGAATAAAAACAAAAGGATATTTTCATTAGGTTAAAATATGACATTTTCAGTGACTGCTGTCACTGCTATTTCAAGAGCTGTTGTGTTCATGTAAGAGTTGTTTAAAGAGTACCATGCCTCTCCTGAAATCTGCTTTTTCAACACGAGCTGTCTAAACTGAAAGACTGGCTAGTACTAAAACATACTTTCTCCAGTAATCTCAGGAGTAAATTGTTAACTGCCATAGCTTACTCTAAGCGGGGTTTTCTATAGGCAGGATTACCTTCGTAACATTATATAATGCTTCAATTAAAGCAATTTAGATTTATTTCTTTAATGGAAAGACAGTGTGTGGAACTATCCGGGTAGAGGAAGCTTTTAAAACAAACTTAAGATTTGGCTCCTGTTAATATTAGCCTTAAGTAAAGTTGTTGTGGGGGAAAGTTGCTGTAAGGTTTGCAAACTATAAAGAAGTATCACCTGCATGAAACAATTTCTTTGGTGCCAAAGGCTCCAGCCATGTAACCCATGGAAGTGGGAGCAGTAACTCCACAGGTTATGACTTGTCTTTAGCTTCAGTGGGGCAGATCCCTTGGTTCCAATGAAAATGCATGTTTAAATCTGAAGCAGAATTTTAGCCTTTAGTACTGCTTTCTCATGAGTTCACGAAATCCTCTAGGTAGATAATTGAGCCTTAAAAAATACGTATAGGTAACATGAGACACAAAAAGACAGCTAAACACTTGGTATGTGTGTGAGCTTCTAAGTAGCTGGCTGAAGGACTAGGAGCAGAAGGGTAGGTGAGGCAAGTACATCTTAAGTGCCACAGGTCAGCACTATTTTGCTGAGTGTATTTTCTGAAGAAATATATGGTTAGCCTTTGAGCAAAGATTATACATTTTATTTCCTCTTCGGCAAGGGAAATATTAGCTTGTTTTCTCAACTGGAACAAATCTATGCATTGCTTCTCAGGGCAGCTTCACTTTAGTTCCTGCAGTACAATGCTTTCGTTATGACAGCTGTGGTTCTACCTCTGATTCAAGGGGATTTAATGGCAAAAAATCACTGTCAATCAGTTTCAGAGAAGGGAGCATAAGAAAGAGAAAGGGGGAGAAAGAGAATAAATATGCAAGAATCCAGTTGATTCCGGCTCACTGATACAGGAAGGATAGTCAAATATATTCGTACTTCAGATGCACTTGAAATAGTTCATGCTCTTTCCCATTAGGCTGAATTTCATGGTAACTGCACATTAAATAAAATACTTCTGTGTTAGTGTTTTGACTTTTAAATACTAAAATTAAGCTCCCAGAGTATACTATGAAAAGTACTGTTTCATGAGGTGAGGGTATGGAGGGTAGAAATCTACCTTCAAGTGGGAAAAACAACCAGAGCTCCCATTTCTGAGGTTCTGTTTACCTGCATAGCTTTTCTCATATTTGTGTGGTGATGTCACTGACACAGGAAGTCCCCATTACAGACACTGCTGTATCTGATTTTATAAATGCTATTTTATTCCAACCGAATGCCTATGTAAGTGGATTCAGGATATTAAGTTAGGTGTTAATGGCACAGTGAACAGGAATCATTTCCCTGTTCACTGTCATTAGTTTGCATCTGTGGTTGATGCACTGCCAATGTTTAAAAAACAGATCTCATACTCTCTTTGGATTCTGACAAACCCCAAATCTCCTGCGGTAAATGTGCATTCCCTTTGCCAGTGCTCACAGTGTGGGGCAATCCATCAACCCTCCCCTCACCTTGCTCCCACTGCCCTGCCCTTCAGCACCAGGCAGCAGTGCTCTGTTGGGCAGTAGGGGGCTGAAGCAACCGCCCCAGATCTAACTGTGTATCTTTCTGTACAGGTTTCCTGTTGGTGCTGATCTTCTAACAGGCCCTGCTGTTGTTCAGCAGGATCAGCACCCAGCATAGGTGCTTTGGCACCTGCCTTGTCTGAAACATTCCTTTGTCTGTAAGGTACAGATGAAGTGACAGATGTTAGTGCTGTGCTGGATAACACTGCTCTCAAGTTCAGCTGTGAACTGAAAATCAGCCTTTCCATTGAAATATAATGAATTTCTCCTCTAGGCAGTTTGTGATTTGTGAGCACTTCTGTAACCACTGCAAATCATCAGTTGGTTTTGTGGTTTTTGAGCTCTTAAATCTGTACTGTGTTTAGAGCAAACCTGTGACTGTTTGACTGTTTTGCCAACTCTCACTGTCATAGCTTATTAGCACTGAATTGACAGCTTTGCATTTAGAAAAAAGCGTTTTTACATGTATTAGAAAGTGATGGTAGCCACTTATTTCTTAGTCCATGCACACTTATATGGAAGGGCAGAAAATAATGCATACTCCTGTCAGATACAAGTTGCTGAAAGGTTTTGATGTGATCCAGGCAAGATACAAGACCATCAGGACTGTTGCGTTCCCACAGATCTTCCACCACCACTCCCCAACACATCACTGCAGAAATCCCATGACTAGCTCTAACCTCTGCTGTTAGTGTTAACAACTACAGCATGAGAAGCTGAGGTCTTGCCTACATTCAGGCCTTGAGTCTTCCTGCGCACGCTAACTGTAGCTCCTCTGTATGCTCAGTTATAAGCTCATAATCTCTCCATGCTCCATGGACTTGGAGCCAGCTCTGTTTAATGACTGTGATCAATTCTACAGAGTGCCTGTGTTGTATTAATGTTTGATCTCCACTGCAAAGCCAGCTCGTGTGGCAAGCACAGATGCACAGGCTGAGCAGTCAGAGCTGAGGACCTCCTGCCTGCACTTTGCCTTCACTTCAGCTCTGTCGTGGCCCCATGCTCTGAATAGCACTGGAGAATGCCATAGGCCAGGCTCACCCCTGGAACTCAGGTTTCTGTTCACTTTCCTGTGCCCAGAGCTGTTTGTCTGCTTCCTCTGTTTTAACTTCTGGTATTTCTGCAGAGTTGTGGCTATGTTCTTCTGTGTATAGTGGTAACTCAAAAACCAAATTCAGCACATATTTCTGGCAAGTAATTAGTGACAGCAGTATGTGACGGTCCCACTTGTAACATGTGAAATAGAGATCTAAAAGTATTTGTGCTCCTAGATGTTGCTAAATACAAAATGGATATGTTAAAAAGAATATATCAGTTAAAGTTGTAGCTTGAAATTACCAAGTGAACATAACAGGAAAAAGTAGCTACAGAAAAGGCTTACAAGTTTGCTTTTAAATGGCTACTGCTTGGGATCACAACGCACTTCTGTTCATCAGAAATCCTCCAAGTCATCTTCAACTTTTGTGACATATCTGTGCTCCAAAACAAACGGCTGAACCTCACTGCAGCGCTTGCAGCAGTCACCCTATGGCTAACTGCACCGGGTGTCACTGACTTGACGTGGCACTTCCCTCTCCTCCTCTCCCCAGGTGCTGCTCTGATCAGCTGCTGTGGGTTTATTCACGCTGCTGTTTTGGAGCGCAGGGTGCCCAGCCAACCCTGCTCTGCAGAGCTGCCAGTGCCTAATTGGTTCTGGCAATGACGCCTGCCCTTTTTTAGGGCTTTTTAATTTTATTTTCCCAACTGGCGTTTCAGAGCAGCATCCTTCACAATACATTAGCTTAATGCATTTTGATCTGGACCAAATATTCCATTCCCACAACCACTGATATTTGTTTACTATTCCACTTGCAATCAGCATGTAGCATAAATGATTTAGATGTAAGTGAATAAACCTATAAATATCCATGTCCTTGCAACAGCAAAACTAAACCAAATCTCCTGTGTACAACAGTGTACTGCTACAAACAGATTCAGTGAAAAAACGGATTCACATTTGCAGGAGCGTGCCCTGCTATGAAGGGCAGGGTGACTCACTGGAGCACGTCAGCTGGATGGACATGTAGTCCCGGCCGCAGTCCTTCCTGTAGTGGCAGCGCAGCCAGTTGGAGAGGCAGAGCCCAGTGCCACACTGCAGTTCTTCCTTCTTACATGGCAGAATGCTCTGCTCATCTGCAAGGGGAGAAACGACTGGTGACTTAGTGTAACAGCTCCTTCCTGAGTAACATAGCTTTGTGGCTACTGAAAGTCAATGCACCTGCTTTTTAAAGTCCTGTGGGGGGATAGAAATGCTCTCTTCACTGTTAGATGTGAGAAGGGTCTGAAACCCACCCAGATACCTCCTACGTTGTTGTTGCAGGTCATTAAAGCTGAGCTCTGGGTGAAATACAACAAAGAAATTATGATGCATTCCACAGCCTCCAGCATTACTTACATGCCCTAACATCCAAAACAAAACAATCCAGCTTTGCCCCAGCTTAATAAACACAGGTGAAAAAAAAAAAAAAAAAAAGTTTTCTATCTTGCAAGTCTGAATTATGGCTTCTTAGCTGTAGATCTAACTTTTTCAGAACCCCCTACCAGTGTGACAGTTGTCCAGGAAAAGAGAGGAAAGAAAGTATTTTTCAGAGAAGGTATTCATATTTGTTGTTCTTTTGTGGACATTTTATTAGTGGTGCTGTTGAACCTGGACTTTTTTAATGGCAGATAAAAGGCAGCTTTTTTCTGACAAGTGCACCTGTATGTTTAAGTGAAAGTGCTGACATCATTTCGTTGTACAGTTTTGTTGGGCCTTCAAATAATGAGGAACAGAAGTACAACAGAAAGAAAACTTCATTAATGACAGAATAAAAAGTATTGGAAGTTTGGCAAGGAAGACCTCTGGCAGAAGAACTCCTCAGAAATCACCTCTAAATCTCCCTAAGTACTATGGCTTTATTCAGGTTACTTTGAATGAGCAATCTAAAAGATTCCAAATACAGGCAAGTGAATGTTCAAAGCCAACCTGAACAACACCAGCTCCTGAGAGCAAACATGCACAGGGCCAGCGTTGCAAACTGGTACCTGATGGAACACCATCAATTCCTCTAAATCAGGTTTTTGTTAGCTCTGCGGTGTTTTTAATTCAGAGCTTTTTTTGTTAGCCTTCTTAGCTGCAAAATCCTGAGGCTAGGAGTAATTGGTCATGATTTCCAATTCTCCATGCAGCTGCTCCAGTGGAAAATGTCAGTACCCCAAATGCATTTATAAATATTGCCAGCACCCACAACATACTGTTACAGTAAATCTTTGATTGTATGCTTGTACCTGGCAGCTCTGCAATCTAGAGGCCAGCAATCAGATCGCAGTGTTCTGTGCTTTTGGAAAACTTTGCAGTACGTTTCCCAAATGGTTGCTGTACTCAGGGTGGCCATCTCAAGCAGTCTGTGGGTGACATAGGGTACAGTGGCCTGCAGTGAAGGGTGTGGAGATTCCTGTCTGTGTTTCTCAGAGTTAAAATAGTATAGAAGCAGCAGCTATGCAATCATTATTTTGTGGTACCAAACATTGTAAAAATGGAACAACTTTGTTAACTTTAGACTGTTTATGTTGTCATTGCAAATATTAAGAAGGCTTTCATCTGCAAGAAAATGATGCCAATGAAGAAAATATTAACAAATTCGTTAAAGCAATTGGTCCCAATATGCATTTCATGAACACAGTCATATTTTCCATAAAGTCCATTCAGTTCATCAGCTAGTTTGAAGTTGCCCTAATTATTGTAATCCCCTCAGAACTTGCTCCAGTCTATACTCTTTTGTATCTATCTTTCTTGTTCAGTCTCTGTGTTAGTTGGACAAAATTCTCCTACACCAATGCCTACAATTTCATCCCTTTTTGATGTAAGAAATTCTCCTGCAGTTCAGTTCATGTGGCATCAAATGCTCATTTTACTTTTAACCACCTTACTGGTACTTTAAAGTGACCTACAAACAAACACCTCTCTGGTCTCATCCAGAAAGCAGTTCTTGAATTTTGTAGGCTGCTTTGGGGTGCACACCTCATGAAAGTGCAAGAAAACCACCACAAAATTTTATTCTCTTCAGGGAGAACTACCAACATTGTAAACCATAAGAAACTTTAGGGCAGATGCAATTCTTTGAGCTCAAAAGCAGTGGAGGACAATAACAGTAAAAGAATGTGTGTGTGCAAGCCTGTTCCCAAAAGCTACAGGTCCTAGGTATAGCAAGAGAAAATTATGTCTTTTGTGAACCCAGGTGATGCAAATATTCCAGCTATTCCCAAGGGAAGCTGCAAAATGCCCACCGAAACTTGTGGACAAAAAATATGCAAATACTTTTTTTGCGGAATAAATGGAAGTCCAGGCCTCATGGAGCAGTCGGGGTCAGAGGAAGGCAAAAATTCAGCCTTAGCACCGACTGAACAAATAGTAATGTTTAAATTCTAGGTAATCGAGTTTCTTTTGCAGGGTACAGATAGAAACATCATCTTGGAAAGTAATGCCTTTTCTCACAGATGAAACTGTCTTGGTAGAAGCTAGAACATGGTACTTTGTCTTTAAAGTACAATTTGCCTCGAGATAAAATAGATTTGAAAACAGTTTTTCCTGCGGGTGACAGGCAGAGAAACACTTCCCAATTCTAAGCCAACCTGTTCCAACCCAGGCATGCCAAGCACTGGTGTGATGGCAGTTTCCAGGGGCTGTACCCCAAATCAGTGGATGTTGAATGAATTTATTAAGTTAACATCTGTAATTTAAGAATGTGAAAATGGTCATATCAAATTTAGGTTAAGGTGCAATCCTTTTAGAAAGTGTCCTTGTATGCACTTTTTAATTGTGTATTTTCCTTCAAACTGTCTGGCAAAACTGGAAAAAAAAATCAAAAAATCAAAAATCATCACGTGTACCATAAGGAGCAGTGCAATATGGAAAAACCCCGATTTTTGTTCTCGGTGTGTGTGTTTTGTGCTCTCCCTGTATGCTGAGATGGTTTCTGATTGGGGCTGAGGTGGAGTATGTACAGCACGTACCCCAGCACACAGTGGGTATGAATACATCATGATTGTTTTGTCAATCTGCTTTTAAATGACCTGTATTCTTTCTAAAAGAATGTCTGACTTTACAAGCTTATTTAGTATGAGGAGCTTGATTATTGGTGTAGTTCAACATTCACTTCAAATTATACTTAAAATTCAGTCATCCCAAATAGCTGCTCTTTGTTTCTGTCTTTGCAATGTGTGTATGCCAAGTAATGGGCAGATACCAGACCGGGAGCTTGGAGAGCCTGCCTTTCTCCTTGGATTGCTATGTAATCCAAAGCAGTTGATGTCTCTGTCACTGTTTTCCTCTTCCAACCTTTTGTCTTATCTAGGCACCTACAATCTGTGCAGACAAGGCCAATTGCTCTGTTCAGGATGGCATGATAAAGCCTAATTTTAGTTGGGTCTTCTACATGTCCATTGCGCTCATAGAAGTAATCCTATCACAAGTTTGCAGGTAAATCAACATAAAGTGAGCATGCTGAAAACCTTTATAGATCATATGCTTGGAGATCTGTTTCCATGAAAAACCATGTTTTTCATGTTAAAGCATGAAACTAAAAAAGATTAATTGCCAAGAGGAGAGATTTGAAAGCAAAAATTGATGAAATTGCATGTATTGAACTATTTACTTACATAACCTTTTAAAGCAATAAAACAATCCTGAAAGAGAGATCCTCATTGTAATGATAGGAGTAAAGGGATTAACATGCTTGCAAGTAACAACAGCAATTAAAGATAAGAAACTTAGAGAGGCCCAGGAAAGAACATGTGGTACAAGGAAGATTTGCATGAATAGATGGTGATCAAGTGGCTTTGGCTGGAATGTCTTTCAGCAAAGTATTTTCACAGAGGCTCTTAGAGACTGTAGGTTTCTTAACATCATAGTATCAATTAAAACAAAAAGTCTGAGGGGATACAGGAAGTTGTAGCAAAATATGTATTATGTTCTGGAGCTAATTTGACTACTTGCATAAATGGAATTGTTTGCTTCTGCCAGCTCTCAGTTTGAAGCCGAAGTTCCAAAGCATCTGAAGACAGTTACTTCTAGAAGCCCACAAAAACTCATAATCTGTCTGCCTCTCAATGTCATCCAAGAGGTGTCTGGGCATCTACTGCATTGAACATCTAGCTCAAGTATGGTCATTACACAGTAACACAGTGATGGACTGCGTGAGCTAACAGCGCTCAGCACTTCCAGAACATCTCCCCCCTGCTCTCATCTGAGATGCTACTCAGCCTTACTCCTTCTAGTGATGTGATCAAATCCATTTCAAATACTAAAGCATTATTACCATTTATTCAGTAGGGAGCAAGGCTGGACTCTTATCTGTGTTCTTCTGCACAGTAGATGCACAGGAATGAACTCTAGTCTGTTGTTCTCTCCATGAAAAAATTAAATCAGGCATGGGAGGTAGGATGGGAGGAGGATGCTGAAACCAAGGTATTTGGTCAGCAGCTACAGGGGAATGAACAGTTTGGTGTTGCCAGCCTGCATCCTCATAAACACGGCTGGGGAACTGTCAGGCTGTGTGAGAAACAGATACCTTCCTAGTGTGGAATCTGGTCTAATAAATTAAATCCATTCTTGATGCGAGTAACTGAGATGATACCAAGCCATCATAAAATAAATTGATGGAAGAAAGATACTGAGCAGGAAATGACTTATTAGGGGAGAAGAACGAAGAATTCCAAGGTGTAGTTTTGGAGGCATTTGAACACCTTTTACTTCTCCACATTTGAAGTCATTAAAGCGTGAAGTGGAAAACTGTGAGGAGATATGGGCTACCCATTTAAGTGAGGGGATAAGGGGACCTCTGCTGCCTTCAGAAGACATCTGTACTTTGAGGAAAAATCACTGGAAGGAAATTAAGAGTAGATCATTGTAGGGATTAAACTTGGTTGGGTGTTTGGGGAAGAGGGGCAGCTGGAGTGTGTGTTAGCCTGCATCACAGGCTTCTGGCAGTGCTGTTGGAGAACAGACAGGCTGGGAGGGAGGGCAGAGGTTGGTGCTTTCATCCCCAACATTCTCAGGGCTTCACACAGTGGAATACACTACCTCCCTGGGACCATGGCTCACCATAAAGCTGCATTCTTAGAGCACATCCCTGAGCCTGGCTGTGGGCGCTTGTGTGCAGAAAGCCAGAGTGTGAGCCCATTTGTTCCTTCTTGGTCTGGTGAGATAATGCTGCTCAGGAGGAGCACAGGTTTGAACATGGGAGTCTTAAGGCTGAATGTTGAACACTCTGCATACTTGGTACTTCTGTTTGTCTAGATTCAGGCATCCAAACAAACATTTTACAAACCTCTGGGCATTCCTTGTGCTCTGAAATGAGACATTATCATCCAATATGGTTATCAGAAAGACACACAAATCTTTAAATACATAATTATATAGCCACTTTCTAGCTGTAAAGTAGCCATGTTCTTGAAATAGCTGATATGTACGTACTGAATCGCTGAAGATCTTTTACCTGCCCTTCAAGTACGTTTCTTTCTCCTGTAAGGAACTCAGGACCTCCTGGGGAAAAGGAGGGGGAGCAGCGTGTGCAAGATGGAGGAGCCCAGCTCGTCCCTGCTCTGCTGTCTGCAGCCCCGCAGCATGGGGTCCTTCACTGACGTACTGCAAACGGTGGCTGTGGTTCTGACTGCTGGTTGATAACGATTAATACATACAACCATCAATATTTTTTCATTTTTCATTCTTTTATCAAAGGGCTTGGACAGGCTTGTGTGGTTCCTTTCACGCATGTGGCTTTCTGCTGAAGGATGGGCAGTGCCACGGGCAGAGCTGGCTCTTACTATGTTCTATTTCAGAAAACTTCCACGTACTAAATACCAAAGTCGGTCATAAAAAGAAGAGTGGAAGGAAGGCAAATATCTGCATTTTGTTTCAGTGATTGGAAGTGATTTTTTAGCCACGTTACATTAGTGAGTGCCAAAGTGATATCAGTTTTGACTGATGGGCTCAATTTGTAGATCAGTTGCAGCAGCTCTGTGTTAATTTGTTGTGAGAGAAAATGCTGAGCATTAAAAAAACATTATTGAAGTAGCTGTGCCTGAGGCCACGTTGTGTGGCTCTTTCAGGCAGTTCTTTCACCCATCTCTGTGCTTTGTCTGTGTGAAGATCCCAGTTTCTGTTAACTCCGTTGTTTCCTTGGTCAGGAAGAGATTTGCTTGTGCACAGATTGATGTTAATCTGCCAGAGGACTTCAGCTACGCTATTCCTATAACTGTACACAGGTGTAAGGCATGCGTTAGTGCAGTTAAAACGTAAGGAGAAACTACTTACAGAGGCTGGAGTTGCTGCCTATCCCAATGCGGATGGAGCTCCCAGAGATGAGAGGGAGATGGAAGAAAATAACTGTGGAGAAAAAGAAAAAGTCCTTAATAGCCGCTAGGTTTTGCTTTGGAAGCAGCTGTTGGAGGAAACACAGTGTCTGTGGGCACCGCTCTGCAGGGCAGCATTACACATCTCAGATGTGGATGTGCGCTCAGATCGCGCCTGAATGGGGGCAGAAGAAATAAACAAAGCGTTGCTTGCAACTTCCAGGAATCCCCCCCGGTTCGGGAAATGAAGTGAGGTAGGGCATGAACGCCTCTTACGTTCAAAGCCCCGTGTATAAACAGCACCGTGTTATGTAAATATGGTAATTGTTGTTGTAAGTCATTCCCAGCCACCGAGACGGGCAATGCCGCTGTCAGACAGAGCCACCGCTTCCCGCTTTGTTTGAGCGCACCTTGAATGCACCAGGCACGTGCATGAGGCAGACCGGCTCGGAATGAATTTATTGTGAATTCTAACACGCATTCTGCCCCTATGCATTTAAGCGCTAATATTTATAACTCGCGCTTCAAAGATTTACGCTCGGGCTCAACAAAATGCACGCGGGTAAGACGTGCCCTAAATCACAGCCGCTCCGTCCCCGCCGTTACCCGGAGGGGCCCGCGGGCAGCAGCACCTCCCGGCCCCTGCCCGCAGCCGGCAGCGCCTTCTCCCTCCGGTGCCCCTCTGCGGGCTCTTCTTTCGGGGGTTCCCGCAGCTCCAACTTCCCGCGGCCGCCCCCGCCCCGGGCCCCGCCGCCCCCCGCCGCGGGGAGACTCCCGGCACGGCCCCGCCGCCCCCCGCCTTACCCCAGCCCGCGGCGGCGGCCGCTGTCTCCATGCGCTTCGGCCGCGGCTCCCCGGCGGCGGGCGAGCGGGCGGGCGGCGGGGCGGGCGCAGCCACCGCCTCCTCCTGCGCGCGGGGCCGGGGCCGGCGGCCGCGGGCGGGGGGCGGGCGGAGGCGGCCGACCTCCTCCCCCCGAGGGCCGGCCGCCGCCGCTCACCGTGCCCGGCCCTGCCCGCCGCCGGGGCGCGGGGCACGGGGCCGCGCATCTGGGAGGGCCCGGCTCGGCCGCGGGGGTGCCGACGCGGCGGGCTCGGGGCGGCCCCGCTCCTTCCCCGCCCCTCTGGCCGCCCCGACGGCGGGAAGGAGGGCGCCGGGGGGCAGCTGCGGGAAGCCGAGCGCGGCGCTGCGAGCGGACGGGGGCAGTGCAGCGAGCCTAAGGGCTGAGAGCCCCTTAGGACGAGAGGAAATGGCCTCGAGTAGCGCCAGGGGAGATCCAAGTTGAGTATTAGGGGAAATTTCTTCTCCGAATGAGCGGTAATACGTTGGCACAGTCTGCGCAGGGAGGTGGTGGAGTCGCTGTCCCTGGAGGTGTTCAGGAAACGTGGAGATGTGGCACAGAGGGTCATGGTTTAGTGGGCATGGTGGGTGTGGGTCGATGGATCGACTTGGTCTTAGAGATCATTTCCAACCTTAGTTATTCTATGAGAGCCATCTGCAATAGTGAGATCCAGTTATTGCTGAGATCCCCAGTGGTGTTCCTTATTACGAATGCTAAGTGCCCCAGCGCTAGAACCAGACAGGTGTAGTGGTACCGGTGTACATGAACTTTCACAATGGGTCATTGTGGTATGAAAAAATAATAATAAAAAAACCAAAGGCACATTCTTAGCTGCTTAGGTAAAGAATGTGAGAAATACAGCCTCTTGGTGTTTTCTTTCAGCAGCGCTTCGGATTGTTCTAGGAGCTGCATTGTACTGGTGGTGTCTTTCTCTCATCCACGTGAAGCAGAAGGTGCAGAATGCTCCAATGTACACTGCCCTGAGGGGGCGATGCGGCACACAGCCCTGGGGCAGCTCCATGCTGGCTGGGGCTTTGTGGCCTCTGAGCAGTTCCCTCCTGTTGCAGCAGCTGTGCCAGCCACACTCAGGCTGTTTAATTTCCCCCTGGGTCAGAAGTGATGGCTGCAGAGGTGTAATGAAGTTTGAGGTCGATAAAAAGCTTGTGAACTCTCAGGTCCTCCTGTAAGAAGTTTGATGCTCGTATCCATCACTTCTTTCTTTTTTTTAATCATCATTATCTGTTATTCCAGGCAGGCATTTTAAACGTGTCTGAGGTGGTTGAAGAGTTTACTGGAAATTTATCAGTAGATTTCATTGTGGCTCAGCGATTCTTGTGCTTTTTGCCAAAATCTTTGGAGCTTGGATGTAATTAACCTATCTCTCCACCATTAATTTTATGATTAGTAATCCATCAGATTATTCGACTCCTTGAAAGACTCCTTCTGTACCACTTCATTAACAGGAAGCCACGTGACTTCCTTCTGGGGCCCTTGGTCATCTGGTTGGGCAGACAGAGGTTCTCCCTGACAGCTCAGACAGGCGCACTGACTGCCTGCTGGCGTATTGGATTCCCCTGTGAAGAGTCATTGCGTACATAACATTGTGCTTAAGGATATTAAGATACTTTCTCCACCTAACATTTCAAAATTTCCAATGTTTCTGCAGACTTTGGTCTTTCCCAAATGGTGCCTTACATTTAGCCAGTGTCCACATTAACCTTGATTCAGCAGGCTGCGAGCCGCATGTTTGGCTGCAAAATCTATGCACAGACAGTGAAAAAAGCTGGCAAACCGAGAATATACAGGTAGTTGACTTCAAGTTCTGGGGAAGCAGCTTCACATTTGGCAAATAGAAGTCCTGCCTGGGCCTGGCTTTGGGCTCTTTTCTGTGACAGTCATGTCCTGCGTCCCCAGGAGGAGCTGTGGTGGCCCCTGACACAGAACAAAGGGCAGTTGGTGTGGGAGGCCTCGCTGAAGACAGATCATTTTATTCTCAGATGATTCTATAATCCAGGAATGCTACTGCAGACCTGCACGGTTAGCAGAGGCTGCAAAGTGCCAGAGTGCAGCCCTGCCTCCTGCTGCCTGTACCTGTGGCTAGGGTGGGAGCAGCCCGGTGTGGGGCTGATGCCTGTGGGCAGTGGCCGTGGTGCCATCCACACCAGCACTCTGATACAGCCTGGTTTTGTATGCTGAAGTAAGTTTTACATTTCTGATTTTAAATGAGGTCTTTTTTTGACTAAAAACTTGTTATGCGTTGGTAGTGAGGCTTTAGGGGACACTGTTCATCACTTTTTTTTTTTTTTTTGGATGGAAAAGGTGGTAATGAAGTAGATGTCTGTTGGATTACACAGTTATTGTGTGATAAAATGCCTCGAGTTTGGTAGGAAGCACCTCCTGCTCTCATGGCTTGCACTGCTCTGAAATGTGATGACCATAACAAGAAGCTTCTGATGGAAAGCTTTTCAAATTACTCTGTTTAAAACGAATGAATAAATGTCATCACTCTGCTTCTAAAAATACTTCAACTGTAAAGAAGGCAGCAAGGCAGCCATTTTGGCATGGAGGATCTGAACGCCTAATTTTTATTTTCAGATTACTTTTTTGAAAAACAGCAACATTTTGTTTGAAATTGTATTTTCAGACATTTTTACATGGTTTTCCTTTAATAAAAGAGAGTAGCGGTCTGAATTTGAGATGTGTGGCATAAATCTGTGCAGCCATTGTTTTTTGCTGTCCCCATGCCGTGGAAGGGCTTTTCCCACTGATCCCAGGGAACTGTGCAGCAGTGAAGGCTGAAAGGGGCTCCTGGAAGGACCTGGCTCATCCTCTGCTGACAGCAGCCCCATGAGAGGGGGTGAGCGGAGCCCTGGCACACCAAGCTGGGGCATCTCCCAGCTGGGAGACTCTCATCCTCTAGGTCCTATCCCAGTGATAACTATGCTGGTAGAGAGGTTTTCCCTGCATCTCATTAGAATTGTCTGTTCATGCTGTTACACAGTGAGCTGGGTTCTGGCAGTAAAGATTCTTTGAATTATCAGTATAATGGCTATAAGCAATGTGTATGGTGTATGATGATGTTGCACTATACGTTGATGTAAACACCATGTGACATTTGATGGGCTTGAAATAGGTCACCTACTCCTGAACTGACGTGGGAGAGGAACAGGTTTGCTGATGTCAGGTTCAAGGTAACTCCTATTTGCCTCAAGCATGAAATCGTTTCACTGCCTGTGGATCCTCTTGCGTGAGTGCAGTGAGTCAGGTTAACCTCGTGGGCATGGATTTCATTTTATTTTTAATGGAAGAGTATGGGATGCTGTGTCCATACTGTGGCCTGCATATTAGCACAGCTGCTGTACCCTTCTCTTTGTTCAGGCCGCTGCACGGGATACTTCTAGATTTCTTCCGTCAGTGCCCCCGTCTTCCTTTCCTCATTCTCAGTGTTTCTTGCTGTCTTACTGGTGTATTTCAAGCAGGAGTAATGGCAAGCAATGAACTCAGTTATGTTTTTAAGGCCTATAGTGAATGAGATTCCTGCTGGGTGAGGATGGGTGGTTAGAATTTCAAATTCAGTTGCTTATTTAATATTTGCTAATTCACGTTTCTAAGAAATCATAGGGTGAGAATAGTTTTCAGGCTGGCAATTTTCAAGCAGTGGATTTGAATATGATTAAACCAAAATGAATTCCCAGCAAGATGCTGAGGATTTTCTGAGTTTGGACATAGTGCGGAATTACTAACAAAAGGAAATTCTTTTGTACCCAAAGCTATCTTAATGAAAAGGATGGAACTTTGAATGTATAACATTTTTCAGCTAGCATTTATAGGACAGGTATGTTTATATTAAATATATTTTCTAGAGGTTTGAATCAAGTGATTTAGTTCTTTAGGCATAAAACCTGTCAAGAGGAAAAATAGTTCTAAATTATTGATAGAGATGAAGCATACAAATAAAAGATATTTTAGAGAAGCACTAAGACCCAAAGGCAGAAGTCGTCCTCTGTTACGTGCCATGTAAAGCAATGAGATCCGGGGTGCTGGGGCTCTTTGTTCTGTGTCTGCAGTTGCTACATCAAGAAGGTATTTTGTGGGAATTTTATGTCATGCCCAAATTCTCAGAGGCTATTATTCTAATTTTCAGAGCTACCAACTGTCTTTCTTTATGGAACGAAAGGTGCTCTTAGGTACTGGAATGGGGCCAGGTTCAGTTTCTTGTTTATTCACCTGCTTGCAGACTTGTGAGGAGGATAGTGAATTATGCTGTCTTTGCCATCTGCACATGTGTATTTTTAATGCCTCTGTGTACACACCAGGAAATAATTAGGTCCAAGATTCTTATTGAAAAGCTTATAACATTTCCCTCTCTGTCTTTTTTCCTCAGTCTTCCTGATGCCAACTGAGTTAATGTTTAAGGATGCAAATGGGAAAATTTGATCTCAGTGTTCTTTTCTCTCTCATTCTGTGACTCTTTAATTGAATTTACAGTTAATTATGCAATTTATTTTGTATTGACCTTTCTAGGACCTCAAAGCATCTGACAGCGAATGCAGACTGTCAGTGTTTATTTCCACTAGTCCTTGCCTAGATTTGTCATTAATTCTAACTGTATTTTTGAAATGAAAGATAGGCAGTGGATTACTAACAAATTGCAACACGTATCCCTGGAGATCTATACATACAAGCATACACAGAGATGTACAAAGAAATACTGAGTTATGTCATACAGAGCACTTGGAATTAGGTTGCACCGCTGCCACCAGCTCTGGCAGCAATCCTCCCGTAGGAATGCTGCAGGACATTTGCACTCCCTGGGCTCTCTTTAACAGCTGTGTCCTGCTCAGTGCTGGACTCTCACAGCACAGCAGGGTTGTCCCAAGGCCAGGTCTGTGTGTGTTGGGGTACCACACCCTGCCCAGGCACAGCAATGTGTGCACACAGCTGCCAGCTGCGTGCCCACTGCATGAAGGAGGGAAGTGAAATGAAGGGAAACTGCTCACCAAAGCTGGTTTTGTTACTGCTGCAAAGCTGGTTGGTCAGTGTAACTTCGTGGAAGGTAGGGCTTCTGTGATTTATTTCTTATTGCATATAGGCAGACCCTGAAATACGTATGTGTCTTTTACTACCAGCATTTTTTTTTTTTTTTTAAAGTATTTGATAGAGAGCTCTTGGGGAGAAGGCTCCAGGATTCCTTGCATAGGCAGGCACATGAATCCAGCTGGGCATTTGTTAACGTAAAGCAAAAATGAATACAAAAGAGAAACAACCATTGTGGCACCAAATGAAATACATATTTGGAGTTGATCTTATCTTTCTGAAACTGTTGTGTACAAGCAAGAAATATTTAGCTTACCTTGGTGTAGGGGAAGCCTTGTAACTCATTGTCTTTTGTCTTACCAATGAATACACAAACCAACATCTCTAGATTTTATCACTATTTTATTTATGAAGTCTTTCTGAGTCTGTAGGATCTCTGAAAGATGGTAGGATTCTTATGAATGTGGTACAGTATTAAGTTCCTCATGGGCACCTTGAATGGGGCATCTCGTGCTATTTATTGTATATTTATTGTAGAGAAATGCGAGGCTTGGGGACAAAAGGAACAGAGCAAAGCAAAGAAGAAGGAACGGACCCTGAGGGTTACACTATTCAAGAGGATTGTACAGGGGTATAGGAGCAGATAAAACTTTGTCTCTGACAGCTTTGGCTTGGCGCTTAATGCAGTGGAAAGCAAACAGCAGTGTGGCACGGACTGCAAAAGCATGGTGCCAGAAAGAAACCAGGTGAACTGGGTTGCTGCAGCATCAGAGGGGCTGCTGTGTGAGACCTCTATTAGGAGATTGGCGGCATGGATGTCTGTTCAGCCTTTGTGTATCCTTTTGATAAAGCAAGACATCCTCAGAAGTGAGCATAAACTTACAAAGAAGCTGTGAGTGACTGCTCTAAGGTATAGGTATAACTGGCCTCAACTGGGAGCTGGAAATTCTGGTTACCTTTTGGCGCAGAAACAGTAGGGAATGGGAGGAGAAGGAGGGCACAGGCTGCTTGAGTTGGTGCTTTGTAATCACAAAGGAAAGGGCAGGTTTGTGTTTCTTAGCACTTAAAAGGACAGTTGACTTTTCTCAAAAGCCCAGTAGAAAGATGAAGTGGTGCAAACACGCACTGAGTCGTGTCTCTGCTGCTCACTATTTCAGTACAAGTTGCACAGAGCAGCCCCACATTGTTACACATCCAAATTTGCTCCAGGGTTACCTGAAAATGTACGGACTGCCAAATGGAGACCAAAGAAAGCAAAGAGCACTTGGGCTTTATTGAGTGTTTTTGTGCTCTTTTTGATTGTTAGCTTGAAAATTAACTCTTTTTATTCCAATACATGATTTGTTCTTTGTTATTTGGAGTAGGTCAGTATTGTAGGGACAGCTTTACTCAGACTACTGAGAGTTCTCAGCAGAAACCACCTTTTGTGAATGAGTAAAGCACACACACAAAGCAGCGTGCAAATTCCAACCCAAGCATCGATACACTCCAGTAATTTCTTTTATCCTGAAGGAGAACTGTTGCCTTCTGCCAGTTAGGTTCCCAGAGTTCACTGTCTACAGTTGTCTACATAATTGTCTGCCCGTTATTTCACTGTATCCAGACTCACTAAGTATAATGCAGAGCTCGGCTTTGAACTCCTTCATAATGTTTAGCTTGTCAGGTTTTGCGGCGGCACTCAGGAGAAACCTGGCAGGACTGCCTGCCAGCAGCGAGCTGCTTGCTGTGCCATCTGCTGTGTGGTAGCTGCAACTGCCTCTGTGTGCAGTGAACTGCTTGGGAGGTAACAGCCGGTTCACGAGCGTTACCACCTCCTGTGTTCAGAATGAGTTATTTACACACTGCACAGACATAGCAATGTCAATTTTTCTAGCCTTCTTCCTGACTGTGACCACACTTCAAAATGGGAGAACGTCTCCATCCTGCTGTGAAATGTCCCATTAAATTGACCATGATATCCCAGCAACGACTGTCCAGAAAACAGCTGGTATCACCGCTGTGACTGCAGTCTTCTCCTGATTTACTGTTATTTTCTCAGATTGAAAGGCAGTGCCAGCTGACACACATGTGCATCTGGCATGGAAAATACTGATAAAAAATTTAGTGATGAAACTTGACATTTAAGTCAAACTGAACAAATCTGTGAGTGTATACATGGGGACTGCCTCTGACAAAGAAGGAAGGAAGGAAGGAAGGGAGTTGGTACATGCTGTAAAAAGATGGGGAGCCCTCATTTATGTTTTATATACACTTAGCTAACAATGCATGCAGTGACAACAGTCACACAGTTAGCAGGGAGTTTTGCTTGCTGGCTGCTGTGCATCCACCTGAGAAATAAACGTGCTGTGGGCCACAGAATGGCTCCTGCCCAGAGCCTGGGGGAAACCTCGCCAGGTTGTAGCACTGGGAGGCTGCAGTGCTGGTGCAGCACCGAGGCCCTCCGTCCCTTGGACGCTTGTGCTTCCTTAGGGCTCAGGTCACACCCCAGGTGAAGGAGAGTGCAGCAGAAATATGGTGAGATTCTTATGTATCAGTGATCGCTTCCCAAGGGTGCAGACACTTTCTGCTCCACTGAAATTTTCAAATATGTGTGCATATTAGCTGTGAAGCTGCTAGAATTCCTTATCCAAACAATAATATAGAGAACGGTCACATATTCAGTAAAAAGCACTGGGGAAATGCATTATTTAATACGCTGCCTCACGATGGCATTTAGTCTGAAGCTAAATACAGCTTTGGCTGTAATTATATATGTACTTTACTGGTGGGGCTCCCCTAAATGGATCTCAAAGCCATGCTGAGGACAGTGTTATTACACCGATTTTCGATTACTTTCAAGATCATTTTGTTTCTGACAATCTGAACTGACAACAGAATGGAAATGCATCCCACCCATGTAGGGTGTTTTGTACTTGCTCACTTCTCCATTTCCCTTCAGTTACCTCTTGAGTGCAGCTGTGCTCCTGTGAGGAGCGATGGAGATGTTGGAGCCAACTAGGAATCAACATTCAGCTGCATTTACAAGACTGCAGATGTAAGCCTGTGGGGCAGCAGCTCCAAGATGCAGGCGAGTAAAGAAGAGTTCTCCTTTTATTGATAGAAAGGGATTAGTGCTGCTGTAAAGAGATTTATTTACAGAGTCTATCTACCCTGGAGCAGCTCTTAGGCAGTACAGCTGCACAGGAACACAGGCCTGGGAAATGCATGGTGCTTCCCTACAGGATCTGGTAATCTCTATGGAGGAACAGGCACAAGAAATAGGGAAACCCCGAGAAACTGGGCATGTCATCTCCTTTATGTGTGTGGGTTTGCATGTGAGTTTAGCAGCTTACATCAGTTACAGTAAAATTATATTTGTGTGTCTGACATTTAATATTTCAAGCTTTATCATGTAAAGACAGCCAAGGCAGGTTAATTCACTCACAAATTCTTATCAAAGTGATCAGTTTATCAAAATTATCCCCCTGACATTGAAAGGAATTAATTACTAGTGCAAGTAAAAGGATGTTACTAACACAAGACCCAGGACAACAGAAAGCTCTCATGTGAGTAGTGTATTTGTACTGTATTTTGCTAGGTTAAATGGATGTTAAGTGACCTGACCTTATTTTTTCTTTGAGAAGCAAAGGCTTGCAGTCATGTACTGTGTTTTAATGCTGTACTAAACATAAACAATCGGACAAGCAAATAATTTACCAATTTTTGGCATATCATTAGACAGTTACATGGAAAGCAGGGTTGCTCATAAGAAAGTCAGAATCCCAGGGTTGCTGGAGATAGGATTAAGGAAAATGACTTAATATTTAAACATGGCATTAGAGGCTGAGAGTAAATGGCAGACAATTGATAATAACATTTGTACACAAATTGGCTTAGATCATGCCATTGAAGATAAGTCAGTCTGAACCTTGAACCTGATTGACACTGAATGGATCTCCTCTTTGCAGAATAAATTTGTGCCATGGTGCCCTGTTCTTTTACACTAGGTACTGTGTGACTGGCATGTATGAATTTTATACAGAGTTGGTTTGATTTCCCTGTGGAGTTTGTTGCCTTGTCTTCATTGAGTTGGGTGATGTGAAATAGAATTGTAGGAGAGAAAGGCAGATGAGGTTTAATAAATTCCAGTGGGGACACTGTGGTTTTATTTGTGAACAGGTGGGGAAGTGTATGAGAGAATTATTTGTATGAGTAAAGGTGTGACAAGAAAATGGATCTGGGGTCTTGGCTGG
The DNA here is from genome assembly GCA_030625065.1 of Alectoris magna. NCBI lineage: Eukaryota > Metazoa > Chordata > Aves > Galliformes > Phasianidae > Alectoris > Alectoris magna. The sequence continues at coordinate 8,467,848 of CM060571.1, read as the reverse complement.
AAAGGGTGGGGTGAGGGAGATGGCATGGGAGGGAGGATGGAAGGAACCATTCCTGTTAGGGAAAGGAGGATGGTGAGGACACAAAGCAGCATGAAGCTGAGCAATTCCAGACTCTGTCCTAAGTGGCGAGGCCTCCAATTCTTTTCTGGCCTTCTACTATCTGATGTCAGGGATTGGAAAACTCTTATTCTAGGTGACTCAAACTATTTGACTCTCAGTCCTTCCTTCACCTACTTCTGTATTCTCTCAGGCTTCTGGGTAAGGTAAATTCCTAGCAGAAAAGATTACTTGGGTATAGTGCAATCATATGCTCAGCATTTGATAAAAACCCTCAAAAAATGAGATATGTGAAAACGGCTGTTTTTAGATGGAGTGAAACTCTAAGCTGAATCTGAAAATCACAACTAGTTGCAAGTGGCAGAAAAAAGGCAATTGTGCTCTCTAGAGATAAGGACAACTGATAGGTGGTGCAGCAGGAAAAAAATACTATTAAAATAAGTGCATTGGAAAGAATCAGATCAACTGCTGTAATGTTTTCTGCGTAGCAAACCTGCTATTGCAGCTTGAGCTGTTCCCATTACAGCAAAATATTATTGGAAGGGCTTCAATAGCTTGCCCAGCAGAGCAGCAGGCAGCAGTGCCACTGTAATTAAGCTTCTACCAGCATTTCTCTGCTAAATGCTTCTTCAGGGTCCTGTAACAGTGCTTTCACATCTTTATTTGGTGCCCATAATAGACTGTGCTGTGATTGATTTAACTTTTATCCAAAGATTATCATGTGAACCCAGGCTCATCAGAGATGCTTAGGGCAGGATAAGTGTGTTGGGGTCCTCAGGGCAGCACTGATGCTGTGCAGATAGCCCGGCTGTGTTACACAAGCAGCTGAGCTGTGGTGAGATCACAGCACGTGTGTTCAGGGAGAGCCTTGTCTGTGCAGCACACATCATGGTGGGCTGGTAGTCGCAGGTACCTTGTTCCTGTTGCAGCTTCCCTGCACCGAGGGGATCATGCCCATCCTTTTCTCAGTGCATGGTGTCAGAAAATCTCTCAGCATTAAGAGAATCCAATAGCCACTGAGTGTGTTAGCACAGCTGGGGGGCAGAAGTGTGTCTCTGCCACCCCCAGTACTCCATCTGGTAAGGGACTTAGGGAAGATGGCTGGTTTATCACAGTGGGGAGAAGAAGGAGACTCAGTAACTTCCATTTTTGCTCACTCATGGTGTTTAGCAGTGCCTCAGGTGCTTTGTCCATGTCGTTTTCTGAAAGGGAGGAAGCCTCAGGAAGATTTTAGCTACCGAACACACCAACAAAGACCTTTCCTTTCCTAGCATAGTTATTGAAGGCCAAAAGGAAGGTTTGGAGACAAAATCTGTTTAAATCTGCCGCTGCAAGCAAACTGTGCTTGAGATGAGTGCCCTGTAGCAGTGTCTGTGCTGTTGTGCACTAGGAGTATTCCATAGTGATTCTCCTTTCCAGCTCGTGCAGTTCCAGCTCCTCTCAGAGCCAGAAGTGATCCTTTTGCAGGGCTGCAAGTCTAGGCACCTTTGTGAAGCATCAAAATAAAAGGCAGTGCATCAAGCAGGTTGCATAAGGCCTTGGTTGTGCAAGTTATTTTTAATTCTCTACCTAAATGGAGTACAGTCAGCCCCGTCTAAAATATGTCAGCTCCTAAGCTTAAATTCTGTGTATGTGCTGATGCTTCTGAGGCTCATCCCTTGGCCATTAGCCCAAACAGCTGCTGTCATCAAAATGAAAGCTTGCTCAACTGTTTGGCTGCTTCTTACGGTTTCCAGAACTATCCTGGGGTGAGCTTTCTGTGGTCAAAGGAGTATTGACTAGAGGTGAATGTTCTTCATGAACCCTCTTCTGTGCTGTGAAGGATTTGGACCAGAGGGTGTCTGAACCTGGTGGCTGAAAATATCGGAGATGGGCAGAGATTAAAGAAGCAAATTGCATAGCTATGCATGCAAAAGCTGAGTTTTCATTATTGATTGTGGTCTAAAATAGGATAGTTTGGGCAGCTGCAACAAAAGTCTGGTGCAAGTAGTATGAATGACTTAAATAAACACATTTCTGAGAGGCAGAATTAAAGGAATGAAAAGGCACTGAAACTTGAGTCCCCAGACTAAATGTGAGCTTTATGTAAGTCCCATAAAGCGTAATCCCCATATGGAGCCATGTGAGGCGTGTTGCTTGTACATTTAGCATCTCATAAAAACAAAATCTGTGCTGTGTTTCTCAACAGTGTTTCTTCTTGTAATAAATACTCTGTGTGGCTATTGCACTTACTTTAAATGCCTAACATTGTAATTTTAGTTTCTAAGTGTATGTGGTTATCTTGCTCCAACTGTCCCTCACATTCTCTGTGTACCCATCACTTGCTCACCACGACCTATGAAGTGCAGATGCCTCTTGTGCCTTGTGCCACAAGTTCTCTGTTAATTGCAGTGGGAATGATGCTATACATTGTGCAGAGCCAGGCATGTGTATGAGTATGTGTTTCAATTATAGATCTCTTGGGATCTTCTGCAAACATTTCTTGTGCCTGGAAGTTGCTGGAAAATAATGAAAAGTATTAAAGCTTTCATCCTTAAAATGTGTAATTGTCAGGGAATGTTACTTACTTAGAATATTTTTGGGTGTATTAACTGCCTCTTGCAATGATGTAGGGGTGTGTGTGTGTATTCTGGCTGCCAGGGCACATGGAGGGGAAGACAGTGGCCAGACAACCTATCAGAACACTGCTTTGAACACTTAATGTTCAAAAGCAAAGGTCCAAGCCTTTGTGATCTGAGATGAAAACTGAAGCCTGTGTCACAGCTCGAGTATATGCCCAGAGTCCTCCTTTTCCAAATATACTCCATGAGTGCGTATTGATGCCCTCAGCTCTGCCCAGGTTTCTTTGGTGACCACTGTGTGTTCTGCCAGGTATTCCTTCCCGTGGCAGCCATGTGAGCTCCCAGCTCCTTCAGAGAGATGCGTGTGGCTGCAGATGGGTCGTCCACAGCTGTGCCTGCAGAATGCCATGCCTGCTTGCCAACTGCTTGCATCGACATCCAAACAAATCTGGATGTTGCAACAAAATGCAAGAAGACCAATTCTGATTTAGGTTGATACTTTATCTTATAGGAAGGTGTTCACTGTTGCTTTACTGAACTGAAGAGAATGACTTAATCTTTCTAGCTAATACTTTTTCACTGAAAAACAAGAACAAGCCTGTGTTCTAACACTCGTTACGACTCTTCAGTAAGGATTCAATGCTTATCGCTTACTCCAAGTGATGCTCCAGCTCAGTAAGTTGTGCCAGGTCTGTGCCGATGCTGAGAGCCAGACCTGAGCCTGTGCGGAAGGTAATGAGTGGTCATTGCCAAATCACTGTAATGAGACGGCGATGTCATGTCAGGAGATGCCCAGTGCTTCCAGCTGCCTTGTGCTTTGCCCTTTGCTTGCTTTGCAGGGCTATTGCTCCGTGTTGCACAGGCTGCTGTCCTGGTGCATCCCCGCTCAACTTACCCCCTGCTTCTGCTCCCCTGATGTTGCGTACAGAATGGCTGCAGCGCTGGCTGTGGACATATCGTGTCTCTGACCCACTTGGGTCGTACTGCACACAAAGGCTGTAATTCTTGCTGCTCCAGGTCCTTACCTGGCTGCTATGACCCAGCTCATACTCTTAAGTTCTGCACTGCTAGGAGTGCAATGCAAACTTGCGTCTGCCTGCCTGCCTGCCTGCTGTGTTTGTGGTGGCAAAATACTCCAAATTTAGGAAGCTGTCAGCCACTCAAAACTCAGGTGGTTGGGGTGTCCTGCATGGAGTTGTTTCTGTGGATACGTCCCAGGTTGTCACTGGGAACTTCTGGTGTCTTTTTTTCCTTGTTTGTGTGGCTGCTTGGAAAGCTTTGCTGTGTGTTTCTGTTACACAAATCATGACTAATGTGTTCATACAGCAGTACACTTGTTCACAGCAAAACCCAACTGTTTGGTAAGAATCACTGATTATAAAAACGATTTGGAAATGCTTGAGAAAATCCTGATAAGCAGTTGCAGGGAAAAGAAAAGGCAGCAGGACAGACCCCGCCCAGCAGCGGGGACACGGGGGTCACAGGGACAGCTGGGCAGGGCGCGGCGTGCCCCGAGCGGGGCTGCCAGGGAGGATGGTGCCTTCTGAAGGAGACATCTGGAGCTCACATCCTCTCCCCCGAGCTATTTCCTCGCCGCCCTCTGTGCCCTTCAGAACTCCGCCTTAGCGAGATCGTTGCTTTCCCCTTCAGAACCCAGGCTTCGTAGCTTTTCTGGCTTGTGGGAAGGTCAGGAAATTCTGTGAAGTCAGCGGTAAAGCATGAAGCTGATCGAATTAACCCTCTGGAATTAGTAACCTTACTGATCGTGCATAAAATACTCCGTGAGCGGCCGGCAGAAGAGCCCGACTCGGGGAGCGGCGGCCGCTCGATGCAGCAGCGCTGGGGCCGGGCGCCACCGCGCGGCGCTGCGGGGCGCGGTTCGCGCTGTGCGGCTGCCGGTGCGACATGCCCGGCCGTCAGCCCTAGTCGTGGTTTGCGTGCCTGATGGACGCCGTCCGCTTCGTTCTGCCCGTTGGGGCTGCCTCGTGCAGAGCCCTGGCTTGCGAGTGCGGTACGGGTGAAGTTTGTGATTGTGGCGTTGGTGAAGGGGTTAACGAGAATGAGTAAAGTCGGGTTGGAAAGCAGATGGGAGAGCCCTTGCTGGGGAGAGGGGAGAAGGAAATGCTGCTCTCGATGAAGCTGGGTGAGCTGTGCTGCAGTGGGCCTGATGGCTCCTGCATGATACAGGTATTGCTCAGTGATTTCTTCTGCTCCGGAGAGCATGACAAGGTACACACACAAGAGTTTATGTTTTACTCCCCGCATTTGATATATAAGAAAAGTAGGAGGACAAAACAGGTATGAAGAATGGACAATTACTCTTCTGTCTTAGCCCCACCTGAGATAAAGTGGAAATCAGTATATTACTCCTGGCCAAATGGGGTGATGTATCTGCATGCTTACTGCTGCCGTGGGCACCTCCCGTGTATGAGACATCTGCACAGGATTGTCATGAGTGAAACCATTTAAAACAAATACATTTAGTTGGATTTATACTCTAAGCTGCAGAAACCTGCACTGCTCCATGTGATTTGTTGGCCCTGTGAGCCATGGCCGATGGTGCAGCCGGTGCCTGAGGTCAGAGCTCAGAAGTGCCCTCACTGCAGATAGAAGGGAAGGAAGGGGTCCACTGACTGAAGAAAGGAAACAAGAACTCCAAAACATTTTTTTTTTCTCTTCCTATTATAATGAACGTATTTTCTTTTTGCTGTTTCATTTTTACTGTCTGCAGTAGCACCTGGTACAACTCTTTTTTCTCTGGACAGTAGGAATCGCTGTCTCGCTGTGCAGCGTGGCCACGCACCTGGTGTTGGCATTCAGGCCACTTTTCATTGCTGCTTTGGTACCTATCAAGGATTCCAGTTACAAGTCATTACTTCATAAAAATTTCGGATGGTGTGGGAGTAAAAGACTTTATGAAATGGCATGAACTTCTCAGTGTGAATGTAATAAAATAATAATTCAAGTTACGTTTTTAGGGATAAGAGTTTAAAATGCATATGAATTAAATTAATAGTGAAAACCTTTATGAAAATCTCTGCTACAAGTTGCAAGTAGCTGTTTAGTCAAATTCCTTCTTTGGAAAAATGCATTTCATTGTAACATAATTAGCACATCCATTTTGTTTTTAATACAACTTGTGCTGAAGCATGTTTGATGTGGAGTTTCCTCATGGCAATTGGCAGAGAAGGAATTGAAGTTTCTTCCAGGCTTTGTAATGTATGAGTGCCGTATCTGGGGAAAATCGATGGGATTTTGTAAAGCAGTAGAATAATCTTGGAAATATCTTGGGATGGTGACCACTGGCAGAGAAAGGAAGTGGTGGGAAGGGTCACTGTAGCACTCAGCACTGTCTTCTTTGTGAAACTCATAATTGCAACAAAAAATCTAAACTCGAGAGTGGCTTTTATGTGGTCAGAGGAACAAAGAAAAAATACAGTACAGCAATATTAAAAGAAAATATCCATTGCAAACGTCTTTATACGATGGAAATTGATACAGCATTCCTTGAGATAGCTTCATAAATCAAGCTTGAAAACAGCAATTACAGATAACACTATCTGGGTGACGCTTACCAAAGTACTTTATTTACTATTCTAAATAGTTTCATAACTAACTTTACCTGTTGATTGCCAATACATTAATTACTGATGAAAACCCTAAATGGTAAGTAGTATTAGTTAGAATTCTTTATAATATACTAACGTGTGGAACCTCAATAACATACACTGTTGGCTGGGTTAAGCAAAACAGTAGGAAATGGACACAAACGTGTACAAATAAAACCAAGGCTGTCATCCCCAAATTTACTTTTTTCTGTAGGGGATCTGATCCAAAGGTGATGTGATTGATGGGCTGGATCCTACTTAGCTTTCCCTTTGCTCATATTTGAAAATGTTAGTGATTTGAATCATCGATGATAGTATACGTTTGTGTCTAGCAGGTGTTTTAGTACACAGCTTTCTATAGTTGTGAGGACTGACAGGAGACTGCATTATTGTGCATTGCTGTCTCCTGCCACACAAGTACTGTGGGGAAGGGGGAGGACACGAACAAATGAAAAGGAAACTAATGAGGTTCCACTACATTGCTTTAGGAAGGAAAAATAAAAAGATTTAGTGTTATGTGGTTAGCTCCCAAATTTAAATAATCAAATCATCTAAACTAATATATACAGCTGTAGCACAGATTCTGCAAAACTGAGTGTTGGTGTAGTCGGGCTCTGTTCCTGCTGAAAATAACAGGAGTCTGCGTTGACAGAAACCAGAGACAGGGTGTTGTCCTAAGAGACCCACTTCTAACAAGCCTTTGGCTGGGTAACGTCAGGCATGGCAAATTTCTTTCTGTTCATTGTGCGGCTCTTCATCAGGCACGAAGCTGAACACGTGCTTACCATGGACAGAACAGTTGCCACTCCAAAACTTTGCTTACATTTCTGGCTCTCTTATGCAGACAAATGTGTAGGTGTGTAGTATCCTGGTTTGCAACTCTACAGTGTTTTCCTAGGTGGAAAATACCCGTTTTACAGTACCTGCTTAGAAAAAAATCGAAGCAGTTTCACAGTAATGAGGCCCGTCCTTTGTCCCTGAAATAATACATTTCCTTTAATAATGTTGAATAAAAACTTACTCAACCTTTTTAGAGATCCAGAGAGACCTATGCTGCTATCCAGAAAGATTTACAGTACTGGAGTCTTGACATTCCCCTGATGTCCGCATTTCCTGCCCTGCAGGATACGTTCCATTGAGTAACACTGAGGTCCTATGTACAGATAGAAAAAACCAATTTTGCTGGTAGCTGGAGGAAATTCCAGCACTCCAGAAAGGTGCCTGAAATCATCATCAGGCTGTTAAAAATGAGAGGTGAAAACAGACTATGCCTCTAAAAATCCTGTCTAATTTTATCTGCAGTAACTCATGTATGTAGTCAAAGACTATAAAGCTAGAATAATTAATAGATTGGAAAGAAGGAAAAATCTTGCCTCTTTTTGAAAGTGATGGAATTGTTTCTAATATTAAGTGATAAACCATATGTTCCTTCTTTCCTCTGCTGGGTGAGCATAAGCGTGGAGTATCAATAAAGATGTTACTGTCAGGCCAGGCAGGCTGGAGATGCAGGAGGTTATAAAAACATTCTTTCCCACTGCCACCAAACCTGTGTGTTCCAGCAGGTCATCCTGAGCGCATGCTGATGAAAGCAGCACAGGACGAGAGGAATGAAGGAGAAACCAGGGACAATACCACTTTATGAGGAGAAGGATCTATTGAGGCAGGGAGAGGAGTCATGTCCTAAGAGACTCTGGGTCCTCAAGCAGCAATTTTGGGCAAAGAACAGAACGTTGGCAAGAAGTGCAGTGCTGGGGAAGCCAGTACTTTATTTGTATGGTTTGTTTTATCCCTACTGCTACCAGCTTTTCTTGTGTCTGTTTGAAATCCTAGTGCTGCCTGGGTGAAGAGTTGTGAATTCTTCTGTGGCCATTGGCAGGCTCTTGATACCTATCTGTAGTGGAAGGGAGAAAATTTATGGCTAATGTGAACTTAATACACAAAATCTTCATTTGGTTCTGATCCATACAGCTCAGCTAACATTTTAAACCTGGGTCCCCAGTCATTTAGGAAGTCATAATCAATATCAGAGTCTGAGGAGCCTGATTCCAAAGAACTGAGGGATTCTGCAATGGACTCGGCCCCTTCGTAGCCATAAATGTGAAGCGTGTCATATGGCAGCAGATCCCTGTCATTGTCAGCTTCATCCTTCTTAACCTCAATCATCATTTCCATTTCTCCAGTGCCAGAAGTTGTATTTCCAGGAGGCTTTTGGACCTGTGCATATGCAGAGGGCACCACTTCTGGCTTTATACCATTCTTGCGCACGGAGTTGAGCACAGACACATCGTAGCTGGTGGTGTCCATTTCACCGCCACCTTCTTCATCGTAAGTGACAAGCTGCTCGTGGATCTCTGCCACGTTCCTCCTGAGACCGCTCAGATCCTTCTTGTGTCTCTTCCTTAGAAGAATTAGCAATGCAATCACTGCAAAGGAAATGTATGTGAGCAATTGGAGATAGAAAAGTAACAAAGTAAAACAAATTGCATTTTAGACACGTTGCATAACAGACATGCATTTCAGGGCTTTTTTCAAAGTTTTTTTTAGATATTTATTAAAAAAAGAAAAAGAAAAGCTTTAAATGCTGCTAGTTTGTAGGATTTGTATGTTCTCAAAGCAGTTCTCCCTCTGCAAGGATTTCACAACCGACTTTTGAGCTGGCATCACAGGTGCAAATGCATAGTGTTGCAAGTGCACTGCAGGGTTCTATCGATGGCTGCCTCGAGGTGGTACGTACATGTTTAGTGCCAGGCATCAAATGCTGCTTGTGTGGTAGCTGAAAGGAGGCCTCTTCTCAAGCAATACAAGAATCTTGCCCAGTCTATGATAGGTTCCAAATAAAACAAATACGTACTGTTTCTTCTTATATACAGATTTATGTGTATATGTATGTTCACTGTACTGCCTAAAGGGTTTCCAGAGTAGTTCAGCCTTTGGAAACAGGAATACTGTTGTTATTGCCTCAGTACAATTTTCCTTTTTATAGCTGCATGTGAGCCTAGTAACAGTAAATCAAGTGTATTATGCATACATGCAGTGACCTTTCCAATGAGCCAGCCTTTCCAATAGAATGAACATGCTTGTAGTTGGAACTACACTAACAGGCCAAATAGAGCAAGTGGAATGAATCAAATAGTTAGCGTTTTTCTGCCTTCACAACCATTTTATAGCCACAAAGCTTTTTTGGACCTCAATTAAGAAAAAAAATTCCAAAAATAAATTCCCACATCTTGAAGAACATTACCAAGTCCAGTAACTTACCAATGATTGTCAAGATACAGATAAAAATTGCCACCAGTGCTTGTATACTAACTCCGACTTGTTTAGATCTTTCCTCGCAGAAAGTGAAGTCGCCTTTTTCATTACACTTGCAGACACTGATAACAAGTGTGTTTGTGCTGCTGAGCTCAGGATCGCCGTTGTCTGAGATGATGACAGGCAGGTAGTGGATTTTGGCAAGTTCGCGATTAAACTGTCCATACTTGACAGTGATATTAGCTGTGTTATCTGGAAAAAGTAACAATAGCTAATTAAGTGATAATCTCTACCTGATTTTCCTTGTAGATTATAAGTAAGTCATTTGATACACCTTTCCCTTTGACAGAGCAAGCCTTTGGGGAACCCAGTGAAGCTTGGGTGGCAACATTTTTTTCAGTGGGTTAAGCCTTTCAAAGTATCTGCTTAGCTCTGGCGGCCCAATTGTAGGCCATTACTACAGCCTTCCTCCCCCTTGAGCTGCTGTCTCGCTGTGGCTGTCTGAGAAAATTCATTTCAGGGATACGCTACCGTAGTTCTCAATCAAGGAGAAGTTGCTATCTTCTGTGGTTAGGGAGTATCTGAAGAAACCTCTAGGTGATATTTCATCCTTGTCAGTAGCTGAAATCCTGATGATTACCTATAAAGGTAAGATGGGAGAGGTCATAAATTCCAGTATACATTGCGTGATAAGAACGCTTGCAGTGTATAAGTTAGTGCTGAGCTGCGTATCCCATATAACTGAAAACCTCAACCTGAAATACACTGGATGTATAAACTATAAAAACGTGTACGATTATGTCCCAAAGGTAATTTAAAAATTAAAGGTGAAATAATACCTTGCATGTTCATTCATCAAATAGATGATTTCATCAGATCCCAGTCTGTGAAAAAATCTCTTAATTAATCTAACATTATATATATAGGCTATGCAAGTATTTACTTGCATCTGAGGTGAAACATCTAAGCCCACAAGTATTATTACTAGCAGTGCATGCGGATGGTCTCATCAATAAATACAATAGTAATGTCACAATTAGCAGTGTTTCTCTTAGTGATTCTCTTAGTGTTTGGGAATGGTTTTGTTCTCTCTGTCAACATACATGTGATACAATAGAATTACTAACTTTTGCTATGCAAGGTTGCCTTACTTTGCAGTCTAATTGGTAATGCCCAGAGTACATACTGTACATGCTTAAAAGCATACATAGTGTACATACTTAAAAGCCCACAGGGAGGAGAACTGTGCAGCCAGCCCATATGTGCTTAAGGAAGAACCTTCCTCCTGCCTCACCTTCCCTGGCGCAGCATTTTCGCACACTCTGGGTTCCTCAGGATAAACGAGCTCTGGGGCATTATCGTTTTCATCGACGACTATGACGTGAACTTGTGCGTGTGATTCTCTGTCAGAAAGACGGCCTGAAATGACAGCAATGGCAACACACTGGCTGGAGTCTAGGTGCTGTACAGCCCATCCCATGGATAGCGTCCACCTCTGTGACTGTCACATGCCAAATATGAGGAACTCTTAGCTCCATCGCTCATTTAAGCTTTTCCTTTGACAGACTCAGATATTTTTCTCAAAACTCTCATATTGGGCTAAACTGTGAAGAGCTATGAAGAAGAAAATGACAATTCATTATGGCTCCCAGATTCTTCATTCTCTGTGACCGTGGTGTCCCTTGTTCCACGGCCCTAAGGCCACAGGCACAGAGTGCCCAGTACTATTCAATATCCTTCACTTAGCAGAAGAGTCTAGCCCCTTCCAATCCAACTGGGAACTGCTCCAGCCCACCCCTCTTCCTAAACCCAGTGGAGCTGTGTGTAAATGTCTGGGGAGCTTGGTGGGCATGTTCCGTAGCTCTGTGTGAGTGGGGAAACTGGCTGGGATGCTTCTGCTCTGAACACAGGTTCCTACTTGTTCCCCAAGCTTCTTCCTCTCCTCATGCCTCTGCCATTCCTTTTGACAAGCTGAAAGCATTTCTGTGATAGCAAGGGGTCAAGTCTTAAAGGTGTTTGATCTATTTGTAGGTACTCATTTGATTTGGAAGATTGCTGTGCAAACCCTGCAAGCATCCATTTCATTCGTAGCTTAGTGGAAAGAAGCTGTCAGGTTGTGGCTTTCCTTCCTGATAAGGCGCAGTCCAACTGTAAAGTCACCCACTGATTTCTTTCAAGTAAGGAAATGGTAGCACTTACCATCCTCCAGGACTTCCTGGGCTGCCACAGTGATGTTGTATGACGAGCTGAATTCTCTATCTAGGGGCTTAGGAAGGTGAATAATTCCAGAACCAGATACTCTAACATAGTCTCCATTAGGACTAGCTCTTCGTCGAACAAATCTGTTTTATTTAAAAAGAGAAGCATCAATACAGGAGTTACAATATTGTGTTTCACTTCAGTTCTTCATAGGAAAAGGCCAGAGAGTAGTTTTATAAAAAAATTACATTGGTATAATGACCAGGGATATTGGTGAGGCTGCACCTCGAGTATTGTGCTCAGTTTTGGGCTCCTCACTACAAGAAAGACATCGAGGCCCTGGAACGTGAGGAGCAGCTGAGGGAGCTGGGATTGTTTAGTCTGGAGAAGAGGAGGTTCAGGGGAGGCCTCATTGCACTCTACGACTTTGTGAAGGGAGGCTGTGATGAGGAGGGGTTTGGCCTCTTCTCCCAGGCAACAAACAGGACCCGAGGAAATGGCCGCAAGTTGTACCAGAGGAGGTTTAGATTAGACATAAGGAAAAACTTTTTCCCTCAGAGAGTGGTCAGGCGCTGGAATGGCTGCCCAGGGAGGCAGTGTTCAAGATGTGTCTGGGTGAGGAGGTAAGAGATGTGGTTTGGTGGCTTGTGGTAGCAATGGTAATGGGAGGACAGTTGGACTAGATGATCTTGTAGGTCCTTTCCAGCCTTGTGATTCTGTGATTCTAGGGAGCCTTAGAACATTTCCCTAAATTTATGCAAGCTGCGAGAGCATAACATATCCATCTGCAAGGTTCCTGGATTATTGGCTTTCACTGTTTAAGAAGTCTATTTTCTTTTCCTTACAAAGTACATACTCAATAAAGTTGTTACAATAAACATTTTAACAGTAGATTATTGTAACCATCTAAAGATATTCAAGATTATGTGTTTTCCCATAAATGTACAAATGTTTTATTAGTGAGTTTATGTGTATAAGTAATGTGTTCGTGTTTGTTGGTTGTTGTATATATCCATAGCTGCAGCGGCTGAAAAGTCAGATTGGATTTTTCTTTTGCTTGCAAATGTCTGAAAAATAAGGTCAGTGTCTCAATACTTCATCAAATTCTTGGAATCATTAGCAAATTCTCTACTTAAAAATAGAACCACTGAAGCTGGTGTTGCATTACCTGATTTCCCTTTTAGCTGCGTCGGGGTCATATGCCTGAACGGAGCCGAGTGTTTTTATTTCAGGATCATTCTCCCGTACTTTAAATTCATATTGTAGTTTGGCGAAGACAGGAGGCTCATCTACATCTGTAACTTCAATGGTAATTGTTGAAATGCTCTTAGAGCCACCAGGTTTGTAGTAGGCAGGGTTAACATTGTGATCAGTTGCTTCAATGTCAAACCTGTACTCTGCTACTTTCTCAAAGTCCAGGGGCTAGAGAAAAGACAAACAGATATTCTTTGGTGATGGCTAGGTAAAATTGGCTCACTCTGCAAAGTAAAGCTCGGTATACTGTTGGGAAATACTAGCGAACCGCACTTTGACTAGACTCTGGGGGAAGCATATCCAGCTGAACTTCTCTTTCATAAATGGAGTGGCTGGAGCAACCTCAGGTTTTGAACAGATTCATTCAGTATTCAAAGTTCTGAAAGGATTTCATGGCTTCATTTTCTTTTATGATTCTGTAGTTACCAAAACTGTTAGGTCCTTTTTCCCTGGGATCAAGGACTAGATTCTCCTGTCCTTTCATTCAGGGCAGACTCCATCGCTGGTGAATCTAGTGATAAACGATGTTCGCTTCCTTACTTTCACCATAACTGATTACAGATGGAATCCCACAATGGAAGGAAGGTCAGGAGCTAGAGTGGTAAGAAATGCCCCTGCTATCATGTGTCTCAAAGCTTGGATCCCTGTTCCCTATCACCCAAGATTATAAACGCGCTGTGAAATACGTTGTAGTTAATCATGGTGACTGTATTTTTGTTTGAGTAGACACTGCACATGGAAATGACAGTGCTTGTTTATCAGTTGAAATTGTATCTCACCTGACTGTACATTTAAAACTCTGACGTACATGCATGCCTGACAGCGTGTTGCAAGATACTGGGGCAAACTTTGCCCACTGCCTGGTGAAGGCTGGGCTGTCTCTGCCTCAGGCAGTGTATGTGTGAGATCTCTGCTGCTGCTGCTCTTTGGCACAGGCTGATATCACATGCCTCAGGCCCTGTGGTAAGAGTGGACTTGTGTTTGGTGAAGGAAAGCTGCTGGCACAAAGCATGGCCGCTGCTGAAGGCTTTACCAGTCTCAGGATATTTGTTGCTTTTTTCTATGTGGAATTTTCCCTTCTCAATAGTATTACATAGAGATGCTTGGAAGTTAAAAAAAGCCACAAATTCTTGTCAATCTGAGTATTACAGTAATTTATAGTCCTCCGTCCTTTTTTTTTTTTTTTTTTTTCACCATAAATCAATGAAATCAACGAACTTTAGGATTGGAAGTGCTCTGTGTAGTGCAGGAATGTTCCTTGGTACAAATTAAGTAGGTTTGAGAATTGAAAAACAAAGAGCAAACCATAATAGAGGCTTGGGAGAGCCTGGGTCCTCTTTAGTAGGAGTTATCAGGAAGTAGTGGGGAAGCTTTCAACACCCAAAGGTGAGACAGGGAAGGAGGCTATGGATCAGGAGGAGCAATGCTAGATGGCAAAGAGCACTTTTAGAGGAGGGGTCAGGTGTGGGCGTTCACACTCCTGCTCTGGTTTCTCTGTGGCTACAGAAGAAAAAGATTCTTTGACTTGGTCAACTCAACTCTTGCATTCACAGACTGTTTGAAGCATCCAAACATGCAGAATTTGGGGGGAGCCTGAAGCATGTAGCCTGCACACCTGCCATAATCCCCACTGCACTCTGCAGCAATCGCAGATTTTCCCAGTTTTGGCAGGTGAAACGGGCTGGTAAATCACCTGCTCTCCTCACAGGGCTTACAGAATGAGGTGTTCAGGTTGAATACCTTTTGTGCTGTGGCTTTCATGCATTTCCATTTTTTCCTGCTGCTGGCCCACACTGAATCAAACACTTGTTAAACGGGAAAAACAAAATCATATCTTTCTTTGTTACTGGGAAAAGTACCTTCTTTGGTCTAATGATTCCTTCATTGGTGAATGGATTTGCTACAATTTCAAAGGTGTCCCTGTAATCTCCTCTGACAAAACTGTATTTTGTATGTCTGTGTTGTGGCTCATCAATATCTTCAACTTCAACTCGGCCAACTTCTCCTCCTACTAAAACGTTTTCAGGAACTTTAAAGTGAAATGATGCTGTTTAAAAAAAAATCAACACACAGGTCATAATGACGGTGCACATGGAACAAGTTAGAACTTACTTAAAATTTTTTCTTAGTTTATAGATAGACATACAGAGAATAATTGAGAATTCAGTGTTATTAAACTCTACAGACAGTGCTTAAATGTTTTTTTCTAATTACTTCTTGAAATTGTCAGGTTTCTTTATAAAGTTACCAAGGTTAATACTGATTTTTACTTTCTGCTCTAGATACTCTCCAAGCAGGAAATGAAGCCAGTGCTGAAAAGCAGAAAGCTGTCCGAATATGTAAGATTCTTTTGTTCACTTTAAAGGAAAATTGAATCGTGACACCTAATGTAAATTTCTTTTATTCATGTCAGTTCCTGGTTTCTAAATGATGCTTCCCTGACAGTATACTTACGGTGTTTGAATACTGGGAAGTTGTCATTGATGTCTGTTAATCTGATAATGACTGTAGCTGTGCTTGACTCCCCGGTAAGCCCTAGAGCATCTTTTGCTTTAACAATAATTTCGTATGTTGATTGATTCTCTCTGTCCAAATCAGCTCTGGCTGTGGAAATCACACCTTTAAAAAATAATATTGAGTATGATTAGATTTTGTAACATTTCCTCATCTCTTAATTTGGAGAGCAAGTAAGTTTTTACCTTATGCCACACATTCGGCTTTAAGTAGCAGTTTTACAGTGATATTTTTCTAAGGCTAAAACTATTAGAAATCTCCCTATATGACAAAATATTTGGGAGATTTTGTACAGTACATTTCTTTAAACTTATGTTTGCTGCTCAGAAACCAGCTGATAATGTCTAAGCTTGGTCACTACAGCATCTGGAGTGCATGTCTGATCACCTCCTTATCTGCTTTAGTTGCTCCAGAGAACCAGTTTACGAGAGATGATGAGTTTATTTTTATATCTGGACAAACTTTAAACAAAAGAAGTTTAGGAAAGCAAAGGTTTGAGTTATTGATTAGAAACCAGAAACAAACTTTCAAAATCAGCCTAATAAAATGCATTGCTTGTATATACCGACTTGCTCCAGGTCTCTGCTAACTTGAGAAGTGGGTAACCCATCCCTCCTGTGCCAAGTCTGCAAAGCTGTAGGGCATTTTCTTGGGTTGTAATCACCATTCTGCCCTTTGCTTTTTAAGAATTTTTGTCAGCTATTCTTTAGGAATGCTGTTTCTTCATGTATTCCTCCTTTTCTGTTTGGTCAAAGGAATGGTATGCATGCTAAATGGAAAACATAGACTTATATTGACTCCTAGTAGGTCTTTTAATCAATAGGAACAACCTGATCTGATCATGTCATCTACCTCATGGTACCTAGAATCCTGACTTTATTGGTTCATTTTCAGATGTAGGCAGTGACACTGTGTTAGTGTGAATGAAAAATCTTTCCAAATTATAGTCGAAACTAAATTCTTGGTGTAATTATCTCCCTCGTCCAAAAAGAAAATGGCTTAAAATCTTATTTTCTTGAAAGCATAAGGTCAACACTTGTATATCTGACCTACCAGAGTCATCAACTGTGAAATATTCATTTCCTTTAATGATTTGGTAGGTAACTGTGGCATGACCTGCAACTGTTGGGTCATCAGCATCTTCAGCTGTCACTTTGGTAACTGAGGTTCCTAGAAAAGGATTATTGAACAGCACATTTAGTATAAATTTTGCTTTTTAGCCAAGGAAAGAATGGAAAAAGGAGTAACAGAAGAAACTTACCTAATCGTGACATTTCTGGGACAGATCCATTGAATACCTTTTGTACAAAAATGGGAGCATTGTCATTAATATCATAAACCTTGATAATAAATTTAGATGGTGGCTCCAGTGATCGGTTGTTTCTTCTGTCAATAATGTGTGCTGTCAGCTCATATTCTGCTTTCTTTTCTCTGTCCAGCCTCTCAAAAGCGTATATGTCGCCGTCATACCCTTGCACTTTAAAGATGGTGTTGGCAGATTCACCTTCAATAATATACATAGCATTCTTGTTCCCTACACTTGACGTGAGCTAGAAAGTATAATTCAAAGAGATAAAAGTGAGCTGTGGCTTCTGAATGCAAAACAGTTTCTACCAGAAGATACACACAAACATGACCTCTTATTCAGACTCAGTTTGAAACCATTGGGAATTTTGATGACAGCTGGCATATTACTGGACAAACCAGTGGTTTGACAGACAAAACAGACATCCAGAGTTATAGGATGAAACGTGCATCCAGACTGAAACCTGCTTGCTTATGTATCAGGAAGGTTTTATTTTAAGGTTATGCCTCACATTTCCTGAAGATATAAATTGTTCATGCCGTTGCACATAAAAATCGTCAGCCTTATTGTGTCAGAAATATAGGTACCACTACTTTGAGCTACATTTGTTGGCAAATAATCTTTGGAATTTAGCAGAATTCTAAGTGGAATTTTGCTTGGATTTCACAGAATTACAGAAACAAATCCTTATTCACAGCTACTGACAAACATTATTTAGCATTTTTCTCCATTGTTTGCCATTTAGCAGAATTCCTGCCATAGCTGACAGCTTTCTTGTGTTTAGTCACATGCCATTTCTTCATAGTCAGTCTTTAGACTCATGGTTATGACAATGAGATTAAGTTTTCACTCCACAGAGTTTCAAATTTAAGATTGTATTGTATGAAAAAAAGGTGGGGTAAAAGGAATAAACGTGAATCTGTTTTTATGTGTGATTTAATCCAGTCCCAAGTGGTTTTGTACATTATTATTTCCTTTAATCTGGACATAATCTGATGATTCTTTCCTATTTACACTCCTCTAAGAACACTGCTAGAAAGTTTAAACCACAATTTTCTGTGCACTATATCAGCATTCTTGTTTCAGCAAGCTATTTGTCAATAATTGTTGGGTTTGACCAAGATTTTCTAGTCTTTTGTTACTGACATTATCATAAATTGCAGCTGTTTGGTATTCAGGATTTGATTTATCCTGTAGTTGTCGTTTACTGTTGAACATTCTTTCATTTATGTTTTCTATTTTGAAATGTGCTATTAAAATTCTCTTTCCTCGATCCACACACTTAATCATGTTTCTAACTGCTGGTGCTGCTGAACAACAGCTTGCGACTCCAGAGATGTAACAGGAGAAAGAATCTCACCCTTGTCTCAAAGATAGTGCAGCCTTTCTCTCCTTTCTTAATTTCTACTTACTTATTTGGTATGAAAGGTACAGCTTCCAAGGTTGCCTTTGCTAAATCTAAGGATGAACATGCAAATGGAAGCCTCCAAGGTCATCAGAGATAAAATCCAGACATATCAGCATATTCCTGCAGCTGTCACTCGGTTTGGCCGTGCTGATGCTGTGGCCTTTTAAAAGGATTTATCAAGTGTTCAATCCTGCAAATGCAATGCACTGAACACAGACATTGCAAAAGTAATCAGACGCATTCCACTTTTGAAAGACCACAGAGCACAGTACAAAGTGAATTAGTCTTATTTAGGACAGCACCAGGAATAAAAACGTTCTCCTCAATCTGCTGCTGAATTGGTCTGAAATACAACAGAGATATCCTGTGGTAGCTGAGTACCCGGTGGCCTCTTTTCTCTGTCTCGTGCTTTCTGCCAGTGAGCAGCACTGATCCAGAAAGGTCCGTTTCACTTTACCATAACAGCCTTGACAGATGCTGATTGTTGCGCATGGAAGGAGAATGTAGAACTGCATTTATCTGAGAAGTGTCAAAGTAGTTCAGTTTGAAAGACTAGACTGGGAGAACTTTATCTGGGTGATGTGCAGTTAATCACAGGATTTTATGAGCACTGCCCTGAAGAAAATGAGTTTGCGGTCAGGTCAATGCTTGTCATTACTTTCAAAAATTGTTTTCCTTCACTTTGTGAAACAAATTTTTTGATTGTGTAACAGTACTCCTAAACTGCACTTTACTTTTGTGCCCGTGCTGAGGGATGTAAGCTATATGTTCTTTAATACATATGTTTTTATTAGCTGATCTCCCAGGGTCCTGAAAGAGCTA
This sequence comes from Alectoris magna, assembly GCA_030625065.1. Lineage (NCBI taxonomy): Eukaryota > Metazoa > Chordata > Aves > Galliformes > Phasianidae > Alectoris > Alectoris magna. The sequence continues at coordinate 8,448,867 of CM060571.1, read as the reverse complement.
CCAGAAAAACACTGACATACATCAGCTGCCAGACTTTCTTCCTATCTCTGCACCTGCATGCAGTGCAGTTGTTTCTTCACTGCAGATGCTCCATGCTTGCCATTCTCTAAAATTTATCTATATTCTTCAAAAGAACTATAATTCCTTTGATGTTGTTCTTGATTCACTCTGCACTCATTTTTGGATTCTAATGTTAGTACATCAGTCCCATTTCTATTTGCTGTTTTTCCCCCGTTAATTCTGCTAAGTGTAAGTCTAACAAGTAATACTTCTTAGGATACTCATTTGCCCTCTGCATTTCCAATCATTCTCTGCTAAGAGACTGCTGTTTACCTTGCCGACGTGATGTGGTAATGGTGAATCAATCTCTTCCCTGATATGCATTCGGTTCCATATCCAGTCTCTCTTAAGTCGTTTATGACTGGTATTGTTTGGAGAAAAGTTTTGTTTTGTTTTCTGATTTTCTTTATAAGAGAATGCTGGAGCCAAGAGCAGTGAGAAAAGCAGAATAAGCCTCTTCATCTTCTTCTGAGCCTAGGGAGTAATACAAAGCACGAGAACCATGTAAATAACAACAGAATCAGATTAATCAGAAAGCATGCGTGGAAGTGCAGATTGAATTTCCTTCTAGAGGAAGGTTTGATTACTTTCTGCATTTCTTTCAATCTGCCTTAGAATCAAAAATTGAAATATCAGGCACAAAACCTTTCAGAACACGAAACAGTTTCAACCAGATAATTTGGCAACTGTAAAAAGCACTAAAAAATTGAATACGTTAAAAAAAAGCTTTTAAAGCTATCATAAAACTGAGCATCCTCTTGAGCTACCAGAGTTCATCTGAAGAGAGCGTTCAGTAGCAAAGATGACCCTTTGTGCATTTCAGAAAATTTAGTTTGGCTACTGCTCATGGCTCGTGGGAGGGAGCTGCCCTGGGAAGCAACACCAAGGCTGAGCCAGATCAAAGTTTATGTTAACTCAACTTGAAATGAAATGTTAGAGTTTGACAAACTGAAATGCAACGTTTTGACATGACCTGACACAAAATATGTGGTAGTCAATATCTTCATATAGAAACTATTGATTTAAAATAAAACTTGTTGTTGTTGTTGTTGTTGATGGAAATAATGATCCATATGAAATTTTCAATCAATTCCAAGTACAATGTAGCAAATTATCTTGCTCAGAGAGCTTGCTTATTGCATCAATTCCTTGTCTCTTAAAATGCGTGGAGGCACAAATAAAGCTCGTTTATCTCTTATTCTTAGATTTTAGCACATACAGAAGAGTCATTCATAAAATTACTTTCAGGCAAAACCCTTCTTTTTTTTTTACATCATGAGTTAATATTAGCAAACTTTAGGCCTGCTTATCAGATTGAGTTCATTTCATGTAGAAAAGCTGATTCATTTTTCCACTAAATTTTCCCTTTGCAAAGGGAAGCACTGTCAGGGAACTTAAACGCTCCAATAATCAGACACTAAATTGCACATAAATGACTTTCCATTAGCTTTTAGGAGCTGTCAGTACATACATCAAAAGTAAAAGTTAATTGTGATAGAGAAGTTGAAATCACGCATGTTGTTAGATATGAGATTAAATTAATATCTTTGGCATGATTTGTTGGGATTTTCAAAATTGCACTTTGCTAATTAGGTAATCAGTGTTACCGTGTGGTGCAGCATCATTATCAGTAAAAAGATTTTATTTACCGTGAAATTTTGCTCTCTTTACAGTTGTGCATGACCTGCACAATGTTCCTTCTTTTGTGAATGTGTAAGAAATGACTGAATAGGCTACCTTAGAAGCTGCTATTCAATAGCTGACCTGCGGTTCGTACAGTTTTAGGGATTTATATAGAAGTTTTTGAATCAGCTATTTCTTTCTCTTCTGTGCATTTAGTTTGGCTTTATTTTATTTTATTTTTAGAAAAATGAGTAAGATTTAGTTGTTTTGCATTATTTTATCTGCATATCCCAAATATTCTACAAGTGGAACTGTCAGGCACTGAATTTGATGCTGCTGTGCTCTGTCTTTTGTTCATAAAGTTACAAATTGTGGTAACCAAAGGAAAACCGTTTGGCTAAAGTCAGCTGGTACAGTCTGTACTTCAGTAAGAGCAGATGGTAGTGTTTCAGCTGCCATTTCCTCTCATTGCTGTGGTCCTGTGGGATCTCATGGATTATTGCTGTGATGAGGTTAGTTGGTCAAACTGAGGACAACACTGCCTACTAGTGCTGCCATTCATTTCACTGCAACTAATACATTTACAGACCTGCAGAAAGCATTTTTAGCTCAAATGTCAAGTCTCGATTCAAGCATACTTTAAAGATCCTCTTGGATACGTGGCTTAGTTCATCACAGTATTTCAGATTGCTCTTTGGCATCACGTACAGAGACTCTGGAAGCAGGGTCCTGCTGCACTCTGACTCAACAATAATTCAAACTTCTTTTTTTTAATTTAAGCAAGGACTGTAAGTGTTCCTTAAAGTTAGCAGGGGAACGGCTTGTTCAAATAGTTGAGCTTCTTGTTATGCTCTTAAGTTTTCTTACAGTGAATGATATTTTTTCCACCAGCATTATTCATTTTATGTATTGAGTTATTTCAGCAAATAATTCTTAGCCTGCAGGGTACTACAGACATTTAACTGAGAAATGTTGGTGTTCAAACTGATTTATAAGACACCTGATACAGTGTAGTTTCTTCTTGCAGATTGGGAGTAATTGTTAAAAAAAAATCAAGTGAAGATGCAGGCAATACTGTACTGATTAAAAGTTTGCATTTTGCAGGTTATTATAGTAAGTAATCAAACAAGTATGATGATAAATAGTGTCCATTCAATGAAAATGCATTTGATGGGATATTCTAATGAACATTTGTTATTTTTTTTCTGGTATTTCCCTCTTACTTGGCTTAATTCTTGCTCTGAAATTACCTGTTCATGCTTACGTGAGGTTAGGTTAATTAGTTACAAATCTTGTTCGATGCTTGCATGTTAAGTAGAACTTAAACCAAATTTCTACATGAAGACTTTGATAAATGTGTGGACATCTGTAGGGAAACTGATGTGTTAATCAGATTAAGGTCTTGTACTTATCTTAGAGAGTTTTTGTTTTGTGGCATTTGAGGTGGATTCCAGGCAAGACAGAAGTAATGATGTGGAATATCCTAAGCGAAGAATTTGCTTAGAAGTTACTATTATACACCAGAGAAGAAATGGGCCCTTCTTCATCCCCTGCAATACCTCTTAAAATGTTTTTGTTTATATTGTTCAGATAATTTGCATACCCAATTGTTATAAAAAGCTGAAAATTATATGATTATTGATTGTTCAGCTGGAAACGTAATGATTATTTTTGTTTACAGTGTCTTGGTTGGAATCTGAACAATGTAAATGAAAATGAAAAATCCCTCATGAAGTTGAGGGTTACATCAGGGTGGAAAAAAATAACAAAAATAACTGATGAGTGAATAATACAAGACAGGTTATATTCTGTTCCACAGTACTGGAAATGTTGCTGCTTCTGGTTGTCAGTCAAATCCCAGCTGTCCCACCGGCAGCAGTGTAAATGTAGGGAACACTGAATGTCTGCAGTTCTGCATTCAGTCAGTTGTGATTAATGCTGAGCTTGAAGGAGAGCATTTGGCTCAGCTGCAGTTGTCCTGGCTGTGGGTGCAGCCCTGGCTCCCCATCTCTTGTTCAGGTGAACGTTGTGGGGATTTTAGGTGTTGTTCCCTCGGGTCTGGCCCCAGAGGGGGTCTGTATTATCACAAGTATTATCATAGGCCTTTCCCTGTCCCCTCCCTAGGTAGCTCTGCGAAAATTCTGCTGAATTTGTCAACTCTTCAAACTTAGATGTTGTTCAGGTGCAAAAATTTTACTTTGATTCAAGATCTGGACACTTCCTATTCTTAATGAAGCTACATTAGATTTAATGAGGGCAGACTGACTCACTGTCAGCTAACAAAATAACTCCGCCTTACAGAGTCCAGTTTTACTGTTACTTTCTCATTTATACAATGTGTAAGACCAAAGGTAAATGTCTGAATACAGTAGGCAGCGAGAAATAGAAAAGTAACCACCAAATGCGAGGAGGATAAATTATCTTTTTTTTTCCTTGCAATGCCTGTAGATTAATGCATGCTTAGCGTGCTTTGCAGAAGGAGCATGTTTGGTAAGCAGACAAAACATGATTAGGAGAAAGTAGCCCTAGCAGTACTTACTGCTACATTTCAGGGACCGCAAATGGCTGTGCTAACATGAATGGATAAAGCCTTCTCAGATCTCTGTGAAAAGTACTGCTGCTAGATGAAAAGCTGTATCCCTTTCAAAAGGTACCTTTGAAGCGCAGAGGACTTAAATTTCTTTGCCATCTCCTGTCGATGGACTGAGGTCAGCACTAACAGCAGACTCGGATTTTTTTCTCCCAATTTTTTTGATCTCCTAATTAGACAGCATTGCTCTAACCTGCTCTGACAAACCCGGAGAGACAAGGCAGCAAAGTAATCACACAGAATTGTTACCTGCACCGAATGTTCTGAGTGGCTTCTAAATTGCAAAAACGCAGTCCTCCTTTGCTCCAGTGAGTTTACAGTGTGAGAATAGTTAAGGGCACATAGTGAGTTCAGTGGGAATGGGAACCACATCTTCGACCTTCAATGACACGTGGGAAAATTGTGCAACATTTAACTTGGAGCAAGCATTTCTTGTTGCTTTGTGTAAATTATTCCTCTGCGTTTCTCTTATTTCTGATTAAAGCGGTCTTGTCACATACTCTCTACAGTGTACAATAATTCATTCTAAAATGGGTCTTTCCTGAGAACATTGTGCTGCTTTTTGGTTTCCAGCTTATTGAGCTGATTTAAATGTGCCCGGTGCCTGGCTGCCTAGTATTATGGTGTTGATTGTCCTTATGTCAGCTTTATACACCTGAGAAGTGGCTTCCACTGATGACTAAACAGCCGGGAGCACAAATGCCTACCTGAAAACTGATTACAAAATGACTTTTTATATGCATGATAGTACCTTCAAGTAAATAGCCACTTTGATGACTAAACAATCTGGAGTGCAAATGCCTGCCTGAAAGCTGATTATTAAATGGCATTTTATACTTGTGATAGTAGCTTTGAATGAACAGCCGCTTCAGCAGTATTTTAACCAAATGTGCAACTGCAAAAAACCCCCCACGTCACTCTGTATTGTGTGAGCACTGCTGTGTGCACAGGGTGCAGCTCACTTCTTAGCATTGGAGCTCCGCAGTGGAGCTGAGGAGATGGTGCTGTGTCTGATTTCGGCCCCCAGTTTGTCTCCTCATGTTTTTTCTGAAGAAAAAAACCTTTTCATCCTGTATGTTCTTTTTGATTTCAGCTCTAAGTTTCTGGTAATTCTGGGGAAAATATATCAATGATTTTTTCCCTGTCTCTTCAGCTTATCAAACAATTCTCTCTTAGATGGTAGAAAATATAGCTGCATCTGATGGTTGGGTGGAATCCTCGGCCAGGACAGGCACCTTTTCCATGAATGAAAAAAAGTGTTTATTTGTCGTTTATTATTGTTTAAAGGGACTGTAAATACCATGAATATGGTGCATATGTTGAAGATTCATTTCTTTTGATTAGATAGCCCAATACAATGCTCCTGAATAGACAGCAGCAAGCAAAGGACGCCAGACTGATGGCAGGCAGTAAGACAGGGCTTGTGGTCTTCTGTTGTTTCTGACACAGAACTAGGTAAAAATGGGGGAGGCAAGCATTGATATTGGTCTTTAAAAAAACTATATATTTTTTAAGAAACAAAGCTACCTCCACACTGATGAGTGAATGGCCACGCACTAAGGATGGTGAAAAGCAATAATGAAACCTACACTAATGCCCTCCCAGAGCTTCCTGACTGCTTTGCTTGCATTTGAGTAAGTGACCTGCTGACCTCGGGGTTTAAGAGCTGTGGGAAGTACTGAAGAAGGCTGTGAACTGAAAATATCAAATGCATGGTCAAAGAGGGCATTTCCTGTAAAGTTTAGAGAAATGCATGCAGAAGGAAGTTATAAGAGGTCACAATGATCTCCTTTGTTGAGTGTATAGATTTGCATTTTGTTTGCTAGGAGTCACCTCATCGCAAACCTGAAAGAGAGGCAAGATGTGTCAGCTGCACAGCTGATCCTGCGTCTGTAGATTCTCCTGACTTCACTGGAGCCTCTTTTACATCAGCGATGTGCCTGATAATGTTAGCTAGGTAGATTAACAAAACCAAGACTGTCAGCGTGACTGGGAGAAGAATGGCCTGTAGGAGGCTCTGCTTGTGATCTGTGAACAACAGTACAGCGTTACGGATGCAGTCACCCATTACAGCAGGCAGGAAACACTGTGTTTCATGCTCGTCTGTCTTGACTGGGCTTTTCTTTAGGCACAGAAGAATCTTTTGGAAGAGTTCATGTCTGTCTCTGCCTGCCAGTCACTGCCCAGCAGCTGTACTGAAGGGTCAGCGACCTGCTGCTGAGTAGGGTCACAATTCATTTGGTTTTGCAAGTGGCTCTTGACTGTAACGAGGGAGGAATTATGCCACTGCGGACAAACAAGTGATAGCAGACACTGAGGTTGAGTGCTTTTTGTCTTCAGTATCAACTAAGAACAGCAAATCTTAAGGGAATCTTTACCAAAGTTATCTCCTTGCGATACTTGGGCCATAATTCATGCTGTTTCTGAAGTCCAGAGAAGGTTGATTTTTTTTTTTTTTCCTTTTTACTTGAAATCCCAAAGCTGCAGGATGGGAGCTTCAAGAATTGCTTGCACTGCTTTGAATCTGACCCCTTATATACAGGCATAACCTCCAGGACAAAAAGAAATGATTTTGTTGGAGGTACTACTTTAACTCAAATAGTGTTCCTTACAGAACTACCTGTTACAGGGATCCTGCTAACTGTCAGTAGAATTGTAACATATATGGCCTGTTAGCAAGACAGAATCACAATCACAGAAAGCCTTCACAGACGATAGATTTTTTTGAGAGCTCAGAGTCAAGCCTATGGGATGCTCAGGCACCAAGGCCCACAAAAGCAGGAGGGCATCTAACTTCTGTTCATTTCTCTCAGTTTCTAGCATGTTTTTGAAAAATATATAAAAACATGTTTGTGGTTTGGAGAGTGCTGTCTACATTCTTGTATTACTCCCACCTGACAAAGAGTGGATTACTTGTAAAACCGTTGACTGTGTGTTGCTAGTGTAGGTTTGGACTTGATTTCCTATTCACAGATAGACGCTTGTTTGTCTTAGATCTTGATTTATCTATCTACATTCCACACATACTGTGAATTAGTTCTGATTTTGACTTCTAGAAAACCTCAAACAGTACCCTTTTCTGGAACAGTTTGGAAGAGATCATAGAATGATAGAATCATTCTACCGTTAAAGACCATCTAGTCCAACTCCCCTGCAGTGAACAGGGACACCTACAGCCCCATCAGGCACTCAGAGCCCGGTCCAGTCCGACCTTGAATGTCTTCAGGGTCAGGACTTCCACTGCCTCTCTGGGCAACCTGTGCCAGTGTTTTATTACTCTTATCATAAAAAACGCTTTTCTTGTATCTGATCTAAATCTCCCCTGTTTTATATAAAATGATTTCCCCGTGTCTTATCACAACAGACCTTGCACAAGAGTCTGTCCCCTAGGCTGATGCTTTGTGCCTGGTTGTTCTGAGTTCTTTGTGAACAGTGTCATTTTAGATACCTCCAGGGATCTGAAACCTTTCTGCTTGTGAAAATGAATGCTGTACACGATCTAATATAACATGTGACTGTGTTTCTGTATACCTGTGCGGTATATATGAAATTTTGCAAGTTTCACATTGGCCAGGGGTAGGTTATTTTTTTTTACATGGTATGTCAGAAGTCTTAAATAATTAAGTTATTAAATCAAGAAGGACTACTTCTGTGATGCTTGTGCATGTGCTATGATTCCTGTTCCAATCCTGAAGTAAAACATTTTTCTGTTGATCTGTGGTAATATGTTTTTTATCTGAGTTTCTTACTTGCAAATCTGATAATTGAGAAGCAAATTAAATACGTGTTTTAATTTGTGAGCTGGTCCCTTCATGGACTTTGAGGAAGCATTATTTTTGGAGTCAATAAATAGTTCTTGAGTTGTTCCTGTTGTTGACGTGACAGTGGTGCATTATTCATGCAAAGGTTTTTTGCTGTGGTGAGGATGACATTTGTGATGGACGCAAAACAATACTTTGATAGCATTAAAATGAGCAAAATGGACACTGTCTGGTTTCTGCTATTCTATCCAGATTGCTTGTGCAGTGTAATTGTTGCTTAAATGGATGACTGTTTTCCTTTTATAAATGCATCCAGGTATGTCTAGACAGTAATCCAGCAGCCTTAGTGAAAATGTTGGCCTTCACCTCTCTCAGGAGACAAATACTCATGAAGTTGTGTTACACCACACTGAATCATTAGGTGAGTTTTAAGAATCTTCCTCATTTCACACTGTCAGCATGCAGATCGTGTATCATGCCAGGTGCAGAATCAGTGTCTCTACTCATTTTTCACAATAATGTTATTTGTCATCATGGAGGCTGTAGAGAGACTTGAGAACTGAAAATCTGAAACTGAGATGGTACTTGAATCACTGAAATGCTTCTGTTTGGTGCTGCTGAAGAGTTCTTATGATGGGCACAGTACTATAGTCATATAATGCTTTACTACAGATGCTTTGACCCCGAATTGATTTAGAGTGTTTTAAATATACAGTAAGTGGAGTAAGTGCAGTGATCTTTTGATGCTTGTTTGCGATTCATAAAGAAATTATTAAACCAATTTATGACACTTCTATAACAAATAAATATAGTATCATAAACAGAAGATATTGGCTTTCTCTTATATGTTGACAGCATGGACAGCATTGAGTTTAAGGCCATAAGCAACTCTCCTATATGTCTGTACAGCTCCTGAGCCTTGGAATGACAGCTATGAGGGTCAAATGACACCTAAGGAGAAGAAGGACTCTGGATTTAATGAGCATGTTCAAGCTTCTAAGTGGAGTTTGCATTTTTGGTACAGAATATTACCTCCTCATATAATCATGCCACATATCACATAGATCTCTGTGCTTTAGAGGGTTCAATTTCTTTAAACTAGCAAGCTCATAGGATCTATGAGTAATATTATTTCTTTGCTTCCCAGATGTTGCTTTGTTCTTGGACATTTGTTCTTGGACACATGTCTTTTGATGACAGTTGCCAAACGCTGTTGAAATCTGAGCTACTTTGAGGGTTTTACTTTGCTTTAAACATAGTCCTTCTGTTCTGAAATAATAACAGCTAATAAGATGAGTGGAATAAACCCTGTGTGCAGAGTTTGGAAGAGCAAGCATTTTTTTCCCCTATGAATTATTTGTCCAAAACAGAAAGGTAAGAGGAAAACATTTCCCATCCAGGTAATTACTGATAAGGACAAATGCTGAAAATGGTGATGAAGTACCAGCATTATAGACAGGCGAATAACCTGTTCTCTTCCACACATCCAGAAAGTATGTAGTTTCAAAGATAATCTTGCTATTTGGTGTACTTGTCTTTGAGAAGAGTCGCACTCATTCTGCAGGAGGACTGGGTCTCTGTCAGTCTTGTTGACACGACCTGAAGTATCTGTGGAGGTTTCTCCTTGCTTTCTTTCAACCAGTTAATGATTGTGTACCCTTCTCTGGTAGGAGAGGCGGAGATGTGGGTGCTGGCAGCAGCTCCCTTAGAATGCATTGTCTGATTTTGGGGAGTGGGGCTTGGGTGTGAAGGGGGCAGGAGAATCCTCCAGTAATTACTAGGCTCATCCCCTTGCAGAGATGGAACAGTTCTGATGTACTGGAGGTGTTTGTGATTGCTAAAAAGATTCCTCAAGCATCTCTAACCAGAGGCTTTGTTTTCTACAATAAATTGTGTGCACATTTCAGAATCAATCTGCTTTGATTCTGCCCCTGGTCAGCTCAGCTGTACACAGAGATTAGCTGAAGCTGTCACTGAATGTTTAGGAGTTTGTCCAAGCTAGAACAAAATAAGATGACTCTGAGAATAATATATTATAGAGCTTTTCTACTTCCCTTTTGTTTCCACATAAAGCCTTCGTATCAGAGAGGCTTCCTGGCACAGAGCTCTGACTGGGTTGGTTTGATTAAGGAAAAGTCCCCATCATTTGAGGCAGTGCATGTAACAACAACAGCAACAAGAAGTATATATATATATATATATATATATATATATTCAAAGTACAATATAACTGTGTTTGCAGAACATAAAATTTTGTTCTTTACACCGTTCTCAACAAAAGCTCAGGAGCAGAAGTATCTGTCTCTAACCCGAGCATCATGGGCAGGTCACTGTAACTGATATTTATCGTGCTAGCAGTAATCTGAAGTGGAGAAAACATGTTAGCTGAATGTGTGTGCCAATTCCTTTGACCAGATTATTCTACTCAGTAACTTGATGTGTTGATATTTCTTCTGAAAATTAATTTTCTTGCAGATAAATAAAGCACATACACACACATAAATCTCTTATTTTCTGGCTGGGCAAAAGGCTAAAACAACAGGGTGTGTCTGGATCTGTTTTGTTTGGTTATTAGTATTCGGTGTTTTTCCCTCTTTTTAAATGTCTAATTCAAATGTCAGTTCATTATTCTCTATTTCCTGCCCTTATTCAACTAGACTTCCAGACCAGGCTTAATTAACTTCAAGACCTTTTCTGCCATCCCCTATAGTTACAGCCTTTTCCTGGAACGTTTCCATTGTTAAAATCCCCATGTGTTGTGACATGATACAAATGGTATTATTGCTGCTCTTATGAATTTACAATGAGCCTTTCGATGTTTTTACTTACAGTTTAGCTCTCAGAGTCAGGGAAATCTTAGCTTCAAATCAAAATAAAACTAGGCAAGCAAATTTCCAGCTTACAGCGCTGAAAAAGCAAAGCTAGGAAATTCATTTCTCAGATGTAGGGAAGTTTAAGAAATTAAGGAAAGCTGTCCTATGGTTTATGACATCTTTTAGAGCTAGACTGCTCTCTGTTAGGTTTTGTTTCCATCTGGAAATGACAGTCACTTAATGCAGTTTTGCCACTTGAACCAAGCTGCAATGGTAAGTGCTGGCAGTGCTGTTGTTTACACATTGTGTAAGTCTCTGTGGAAGTGATAGAAGAGAGAGCTGAGGGCTTTCATCAGGGTGACCCAGCAAGAGTCCTGCTCACAGGTGGTGGCAGCGAGCCCCCGCAAGGAGCCTGGCACTGCAGCCCTGCTGGGGAACTCTGACATGGGAACACCCGGAATGTTGGTGCAGGGCAGCCTGGCTGCTTGGGAAGCTCCCATTCCCAGCAGAACTGCACTTTGTGGCTCTGCTGCCTGAATCTGAGGTGCAGTGGAGGTATTCCCTAAGCTGAGGTGGAAATTTTTACTCTCCCGAGTTAGCAGCCGCTTATTGGAGTGTTCATTTAATGAAGCTGAAGATCAATCCATATAAGGCAGGTAATAAAGCTCTCTATTTCACAGAAGGAAAATGGTGCAATGTATTCCAAAGACAAGTGTGCCGCTTTCTTCCTGTTAGAATTTTGAGTCATCTCCAAGTGCAGTTACTGGACGCTGTAGCTATACTAATCCTAAACTTACCAGTGCTGCTGCTGGCACTGGAAATCTGGTGTGCAGAGCAAGTCTGTTTGCTCCCATTGCTGTACTTCTAAAAGGAGCCTACCCTCTGCTTTCTGCCTTGATTCTCAATTTCCGCTTGGATATGTTTCTTAGTTGGAGTGCATTGGTAATTTAGATGATACTACAGTATGCATAGCACAGCAACGCTTTTGTTTGTTTTAATGAAAGCACTAACAGAAGTGAATAAACAGGCACCATGTACTATTTTGATGTGGATTCATAAATAAGGTGGTGAAAAAAAATCCAATACCTTATTAGTTGTATGGATTGGTTGGCGTAGCCCTAACACGACCAAACTTGTTCTTATTCAGACATTTCTTACTTGTCTGAAAGACAGTGACAATTAAATCCAGTAAGATACTGCAAATCTCAAAATTCAGGTGCAGAACTCGAGGTCCTACAAAGGGAGGGGGGAAGCTACCCTAGGACTGTGCCTCTGGAGGCTCTGGCTATGTAGCGGAACTCAGCGCAGGAACGTTTCCCATCAATGGCAGGATTTCCTGTCATTCGCACGACAGCAGCATTAGGCCCTTAGTCTCCTCAAGCAGCATGCTTTAAGGTACACTTTGCACTCCTAGAGAGGATTTCCAGAACACAAATTCAGAACAGATACCATCATAAAAGGAAGGGGAAAGACTGCTCCTGCCAAGGCATTACTCAGAAATGCGGACAAAGACAGAAGGAATTTGGTTGTATCTTCCATGCGTACCATGGAAGTGGGATTTCCCTTTATACTGTCCTACACAATAAGGACAGGGGTCTGTGTGTGCTGTAGATAACCTGCTTTGCACCCTGTGAGGTGGTGCCAGACGGTTGCTATGAGAGCAGAGGAGGGTGCAGGGAGCACAGCAGTGGGGGCAGAGCTGGATGGGAGTGCTGCTGATCTGTGAAGGCTGATAGGGGCTTTTTAAAACAGCGTGTTACAAAACCAAAGGGCTTTTTCTCCTTAGGTTTTGACACAGTATGGTTGCAAAATCCCACAGGAACAGGAAGGTTTTGATGACAACTAGACTCGGAGAGGAGCTCTGGCCTTTCTGTATTTTGAAACAAGAAAAAAGAATTTAAAAGGTTCCTGCTTTTGGCCTGCCCCTGGCTGTGGTGGTGCTCTGTAACTCCTGGCAGTTCAGGTAGCAATGTTGGAGCAGCAGAATACTTCTTCCCTTCCACTGATCCTTTGGAACGGTGTCTGCAGTTTCTGCAGTGTGTACCAGGTGACTACGCCTGTCTTCCTTCTGAAAAATCAGCCATTTCTCAGGATGAAGTCTCCACCCTTTCACAGAGGCTGCTTGATAACTGTTTCACATGTAGCTCCTAATCTTGTATGGAACGGCTCAGCTGTCCTTGTCTAGAGAAATCTACCAGAGTGCCCATCTTCCTGCCCACAACTTTCTCCTTACTGACTGTGAGTTGGCCATCTCTCTGTCCTAGCGAGTCTCCAGTTTACACAAATAGTCACTCTGCTCTGGTCTAAAGTAGAAGGGCTACACTGGGTGGGATTTTGTAAAGTCCCAAAGACAGCAAGAAAAAAGACACTTGTTTAAAAAAAAATGCACTGAAACATTTTCATTTTCAGTGTTTTCAACACATTTCTCACAGCCCATTTTCTTCTTGGCACTAACGTATGAACCTCTGAATTAAAATTCTAGAACCTGAGTCAAAACCAGAGTGATGAACACACGACAGCCAGTTACCTCTGCTCTGTGAACCTCCGCTTCTTCAGAAATTATGAAGTATTGGCTAGCCTGGTGTGAGCCTGTACTTCTGTAGAAAAGTAATCTGACCAAAAGAAAAAGATTTTTTTGAAAAGATTGTCTATTTTTCATTTGAAATATTAATTGAAATATTAATTGAAATATTGACTTGTGGATGCATAGTGCAATCCTTTGTTCCATACCAGCTATAAATCAGGGATTTTTACCTATATCCTGTTTTCAGCTGTTTCATCCAACAGAGGCAGGATGTGAAACAAACCTGTTTTCTTTTGGCAGCAAATCTGTTAACTCTTTCGGTGGAACATTCTCTACCTGGCTCTCTCGGTAGCCCTGAGCCCAGCTCTGTGCAAGCTGCAGGGTTGGAGTGACACACAGCTGTCCCACAGCATGCTTTCAATGTTAGCATTTGCTTTATTTCTATTTATTTCTAATTTATGTCTATTTATGTCTAAATAACAGATCTTATATTAAAGAGTAGAGTGTTGAGAAGTACTTAGTGTGGTGTGGCAGTAACACTCTGAAAAATGACCGAGTTTATGAACAAACCAGGAACGATTTGTTAATTGAGTTTATCTTTTGCTTTCTGTTTCATTTATGCATTGTTGTAACTTCAGATACAGCTCTGCAGTGCACTGTGCTATTCTGAGGCATTCATACGCTAAATTAAAACTGTGTCCTTTTCTCCTGATGGTCACTCTTTATTTAAGGACAGAAAGTAACTCCTCGGGATATCTCAGATAAATTACAAGTCAGTGTTTCTGCTGTATGTTTCCGGTACACTGAGTGTTGTTACAAGGCACAAATTAACTGGAGATGAGAAGCTTTTGTAAATCATTGGAGCAACCTTGCTTTTGTCTAGTTCTTTTTCCTGCATGCACATTAATATTATCACATGCTTTTACAAATGCTGATGTGATGATTTATAATCAGTGGGGACAGGAGCACATTGATTACCTACACCTTTGTTAACTGCATTAGCAACCAACTTTCAATGTTTTCAGTAGGTGAAAGAACAGATTTGCCCACAGAAATTAATCTTCTCCCATATCTTTTTTCCCTGCATTTCTTTCCTTCCTTTATCTTTATTACAGTGTGACAACCAGCACAGGAAGGTACTGTGCACACTGGCAGTTCCACTGTTGCAGAATACAGTTCTTCCACAAAAAGCGGTATCAGTTTATCTCTTATGCATAAATGCTTCGTCTTTGCAAGCTGTACAGCACACTTGTTGGCTTGCTGCACTGTCTTTAGGAAACGATAAGCCTTTTCAACCAACTTTTTGCATCAAGGAACTGTTTGTAAAATGCCTTGTTGAAACAAAAAGAAGGTGTGTTTTGGACCTCTGAGATAAAGAAACTTCTCAAGTATGAATTGCTGGTGTTCTGGAACAGGAGCTGTAAAAGCTGGTAGCCCAGGGTTGAGACTTAGGAGACCAAGGCACTGAAGTGTTTACCTAAACTTTCCCTCCATCCCTAAGCGCCCTCAACAGGTACAGTGAGCCAGGGATGGCTGGTAAAAGTGGGGGCTTCCTGTCTTCTTTGGGTTGGTCACATAAAACCATAGCAGCTTTTCAAACGCCAAGGACAGACCTCGCTTTGCTGGAGCACACTGACCATGGCGTAGCGTACACCTGCTCACTGCAAGCTGTACTAAGCCTGTAACCTCCACTGCAAATAGAATTGTTTCATAAAGGGCTTACAGCTGCCGTTTGCAATATCGTTTCAGTCCTTTTTCCATTGTGAATGAACATTGGCAACATAATCTAAATATTACAGAACAGAACTACAAAAAAAGCACAACGTGTTTTTGTCTGTTACATGACCTGGGAATATTGTGGAATAGCCCAGGAAATCTAGAGATTTTCCTCTTCCAGTGTAAACTGTGAATAGCTCTGCTGTTGTCCTCCCTTACTTTTAAGTTCTATCAATATTAGGCCCGAAGGATGCTGTAGGTATGTATAAAATTCATAGCCTAACCACTGGTATATCTTAAATTATTTAAAGCAGTAGAAGGCATTTTTGGTGCAGATAAAGTTACTGCAATTACCTCCACAGCTGAAGGACGGCAAATGCCATTTATTACTTACCTGTGCCAGAGTTGGTAGAGCTTCAGTTTGTTCCCAAATGAGGCAAACAAAATTCAGCGGTGTCCCAGAACATTAAGCAGTACATAGAAAAAGAAGAACAAACAGAAAAATCCACTTCACTTTTCGTTAAGCAATACTGGGAGTGTTCAGCAACCCAGTCTCCAAGGTTTTCCAGCTGGAGTCCGCCTTTTCCTATCCTGCATCCCAGCATCCTGTTATTGTTCCAAGTAGTACTGTCAGAAAAGGGAGTGGAGGAAACAAGATAAACCTAGCCTTATTATTGCTCTAGTGACTTATTTGTTACTGCTTCTAATGAGGCAGCTGAATAAAAGGAAATCAGCTCTAAGAGAAAGGCAGAAGTCAGGACAAAAGTTGGTATTGGGTGTTATTTTATAAAGAGTTTTGGAGATTACAAAAAAAGATACTTTAAATCTTGTCTGATATGGTGCAGACTATGACTGTTTTGCTTAAGCAGGGTATTTTAAAGCCATTTGGATATGTCTCTGTAAGGGTTTTTATACCCGCAGACTGGAAAGCTGAAACCCTCATACAGCTGAGATGGCTGGATGTTAAATGGGATTTAACAGTATTTTTCACGGTTAACATTATGACTTCAGATGGAAGACAGTGTGGATGGGCCTTCCAGAAGGAGAACTTGTTTGAAGCATTTTGATTAGATTCAGCATTATGTCTCTAAGCCGCTCATGGCAGCCAGCAGGGTGGGATGTAACTGAGGCTGGCTGTGCAGAACTCAGTGCTTCTGATATTTCGCCTGCCAGAAGTTTACATCAGGAGGTTGTTCAGTGAGGCCAGTCGGATGAGGCTGTGGGCTTTCTTACAGCCTAGCCTGAGTTCCCAAACCTTCTGTAGGACCGGGATGCCTCCTCCTCCTCTTGCACCTGTCGTTGGCTGACCCCTGTATACGTCTTACAAACTGAAGGCAAAGGTGCAGCTCTGATATTGAACAGAACAACTGAAAGAGGAATTTTTTTATAAATAATGCAGGAAGAAATCTGAGAAATGTGAAACTTAACTCAAAACCCACTTTAAAAACAAACAAACAAACAAAAATAACCCCAACAGTTTTAATACAAGTAGGCAAATGTTCAGCATACCTTATGTAGGACTTTAAATAATAATGATCGACGTGTAAATGTTCTCTTGCTCCTATTTGTCATCACAACTCAGCACAGGTGATGGGGTTGATTTTCTAGCTTTCTCAAAGGCTGAAGGTGGTTGTATTAGTTCACGTTTATGATGTACAGCTGCAGAGATGGATGATTTAAAAATTTTGATACGTTTGTTATTCAGAAAGTTTAGCAACAAATGAGGAGGCATTTTTCAAAGTCTTACTTAGGGACACCAATAAGAATTAAGATCCCTTCCAAGAAAGTAAGCTGTTCCCATTTCATTGCTGAGAGAAGAGCAGGGAGGATGTTGATAAAGAGTTTTTCAGGGAACTGCAGCTATCAGGTCAGGATGTAGCTCAGTGATAAAGTGGTACCCACAGCAGACAGCAGTCCCAGATATGATTTACTTTTGCAAATGACTTCAGCTGTGTTTACGACCGTTGCATTGCCTTTGATGTTCATATCTGTGGACCTGGGAGTGAGCATGCTATTTAGCTAATCTAAACTAAGGATGGGGATGAGAGAGCCCTTCATGTCTGTTACCCAAAGAAAGGAATGAGAATAGGCCTAGGTTTTCTGTGTGTGACCTGAGGCATCAGGCCTAGATTACCAAGGTCTGTTTTAATGCCAACTAAATAAAGCTTTGTTTTAGGTGACTTGTTTTGTCTCTGCTGGAAGCTTCAAGGAAAGACATGAGAATGTTTCTGAAGGTGTTTGCATGCTCTCTTTCAGAGCTCGGTAGAATAACCAAAAACCAGCCTATAGGCTGTAAGGGAGATAATTTCATTTAAATTTAAAAAAACCTTATTAAAATATCGAAACCTTTCATATTCTGTTCTACAGGTTTAATGTATACTGAACTGATTATTTAACGTTTCTTTTTGGCTATGAGGAAATGTACATTGAAATTTTATTGAATTTGAAATTGTATCCCTCTCAATAGAAACCTAATGGTTCGCAGCACCTCATTTCCTCTACTTAATCCCAGATATTTTCACTATCACACTTTCTAAGTAGTGAATTCCATCAGATTTTTTCCCTCTAGACCTTGGACTTCCAGACTTTTCATCATCAGTGCCAAATGATAAGAGTCTGGAAAAAAACCCTTGATGGTTGGCTGCTTTTGCAAACAGTGTGATAATGTTTTAAACAAAATATTGGTAGTTTGTACCAAGTTTTGCTAACAGGAAACATCCTGTGTGTGATCAGGCAACAGCAACAGTTGTATTTGCCCTCTGGATGCCTATCTTACCTAGTAGCAAAACTGCTGGAAGTGAAAGGTAAAAAATGAAGAGTATCTTTAGCATGCTCTTCCTACTGTAGGAATTTCCTACTGCTCCGTTTGACTCATTTTACGGACAGAGCTGGTGGCATGAGCAAAAGGAGTGCTAACTATGCTAACTATGTACTTGCATTTCACGTCTTTGCTGCTGTTGAGTTCCTGTTCCACCTGACACCAACTCTTTTACCTTGGTCTATTCAGCAATGCTGTCCAAGTTTTCTGACTGGTTATCTCCAGCTGTTCCTAATGGCTCACTCACTTTTTTTCCCTGAGGTTTTCCCACGGATGTCCATTAGCTGCTGTTCTTTAAATCTGTGGCACCTGGGTTAGCTGTGCGTGGCTCAGATCAGAATCTCTTCCTAAGAACGTTTACATGGTTACTTCCTTGCTGGTGTCTGAACAGCCTTCCAGACTACTCAGGCTAGCAGTTAAAAATAGTCTTTCCTTTATTGGCTGGGGTAAATCTCAAGTTTGCTTTGAAGGTGCTGGTGCATAGTTTGAATTTGACTTTTCTGTGAATCTAAACTAGTAACTGTCATCTTGTAACTGTTGGAAGGAGTAATGTGTTATAATGGGCAGAAGCAGAGCCCTCATTTACTATGCTAAATCTATTAAATTTGACGGTTCTCACTATACATGGATACCTGGGAGTGGGTTTGTATAAAGTAATGGAATTTATAGCTACACAGAATAAATGTGAGATTAAAGCTTGCATCTTTTTTTCTGAGTTACATTTTGTATGTTGCTGAGGAGATTGCTCAGGTGATCTAAAGCTCAGATTTCATTATCTTCTCTGTAGCCAGGAAAGCAGTATGACTTTTATGATAGGAGTTTTTGGTAACGTCTTGTTTCAGTTTTTCCCTGTAGTGCTTGTTTGCTGCCCAGTGTGATTAATGGGCTGTGAAGTTCTCAAAGAACGAGTGGGAACTGTAGCTGTAGGAACAAGTTATTTGCTTTCCTAGGCAGTAAAAATTCCAGCCAACTTGATAGAATAGCCCATGCCTTTCACTCAGTAAGCACGCATCTTTTTTCCTTGCCAGTACATCTGGTTACAGTGAAAATGCATATGAGAAATAAACCCTTAATAAGTTGCCATTACAGCCAAAGACAGCTATTGACACAGGTGTAACTGATGATGTTTCGAAGAGCTGATGAAGGTGAGACCTCATAGTCCATCTTCCGAGAAGCAGAGTGTTGCAGGCACTGTGCAAAGGTCTATTAAGACTTGAAGTTTAGTCACAGTAATAAGACTTGTGTCAGCATTTTGTGGCCAGCTAAGAACTATGCTAGAAGAGAGCACACTCTTTCCTTCAGTTACAAAAATAAACCTGAAATCCTAATCTGGAACAGTTTAGACAATAATTGTAAAATCCCCTCCCATTTGAAATATGCAACCATATCTAACAGTTGTCTGAAGCCTCTCTGGAAGTAATGCAGCTTAAAGTTTAAAAAATAACGATTACTGCTCCACGTGGAAAGCTTAATCTCTGCAGAAAGTTGGTTATTCTTTCTGGGGCCTTTAATCAGAGCAGTGCAGTTCTCTCAGTCATTTCCACTGGGAGCCATTTTCCCTTTGTCACTGATGGAGGTCTGCATCCTGCGCTGAGTCTGACTCAGCTTCCTTTTCTCAGATTGGTTAAACAAAAGAGTGCTGCTCTCAATTTCATTTTGGTTTTTTGTAAGGTGCATTTTAAAAAGCAGCTGAGGAATCTCAGCTCACGCTGGTGGAACTGGATGTTTGCTGGGGACACGCAATAGCATTTCTCTGTAGTGCTTTCCAGAGTGCCACTGTGGCTGTACTGTATGCGTTTCATTAAGGCAGATCTCTCCTAGAAGGTCAAATCCTGCACTCCTTAATCAGACAAATCTCCCGTCACATGAGGGGCTTGTGGCTACAGAAATAACAGCAGGACTTCAATCTAAGATGTTTGGTGGGGAATGATCCCGAACTGTCTTGTTTCCTTGTTTGGAAACATGAGGAAAATAAAGGCGGAAGAAAATGCATCCAAATTTTACTAAGTCTTATTAGCACTCTGGGCAAGAGCTGTAAAATGAAACTGCCTTACCATTGAACTGAAGAAAGAAACAATAAATACCTCTGATGGTTCATTGCAAACACAATCCACAGGGATTTAGCAAGGAGCCTGCAGGCCAGCTGAGGCCCACTGACCTTGGTGGGAGGGTTGGGTTTCAGCAGCAGGGCCGATGCAGAGGTGTGACGCCAGTCAGAAACTTCTCAGGCGTGGTTCTGATGATCTTGGTTCAGTGAAACTTTTTAGTCCAAAGAACATTTCTGCTTTCATTAAAGATGTTGTTTTAAAACAATCAATCAGACAAAAAGTAGACAAACTTTTCCCACCTAAACAAAACTGATAAAAATAGCTACCTTTCATTTGTTACCACTGTGATTGTTTATAGAACCAAGCTTTTGTCTCTGACTGGTAATGCAAAAAGGAAGCTTGTGTCTGGGGTCGAAGCTTCTCTCTCTTACTCCTGCTCTGATGCAAAAGGAGTAACGTCCATCTTCATTTTTGTGAAGTCTGCAGTGCGAACAGTTTTATGCCCATATTCATTTAAAGAGAACGACAGCATCCAAAAGAGCTGCAGCAAGGGATGGAGAGGCCATGCTGGGGAGCTGCTGGGCTAGGGGAAGCTGTGTGCAGGGCTCTTTGTTTCAGCCCCTTTTGGTGTTCCTGCACGTGCTGCTCATGCCTGTCTGCGTGCTGTGATTCTTCTCTCGGGAAAGGATGCAGTGTATCAGGAACAGGGAGCTGGAAAGGGATATGGCCTCTTCTCTTCCTTCCTGCACTATTTATGTAATTGATCTGCCCATCCTGACACTGTCATTCCTGTGGCACTCTCCCCATTAATGGTCAGATGCTGCCTGCTGAAACACTTCCCTGTGAGCTGCTGCCTTCGGTGCGAGGTGGTGGAGGGCTGCAGATCTCAGCTCCTGGCCTGCTGTGCCAGCTGTGTTGCTGGCTCTGTGGCTGTGTCTGCTGGGAAACTCTAGACCAAGATGTTTCACATACATTTTAAAAAAGGTTGAACAAACACAGATTTTCCTTAAATCAAACTTTTCTGCCTCTTATTGTTATGAAAGCCTTGGAGGAGGTAGAAAGTCAGATTAGTACTTGATCTACAAGCTATGTGCCAAAGAACAATTCCAGAATTTGGAGAGATGTCATCCCTCAAGCTGTATCACACAAATAGGTCTCTGATGATGGAACGTATGAGGCTAATCAAATACAGGAGTTTGATCTGAAAGGGGGGATTTTAAAGTACTGGGGTGAAAACAGCAGCATACTAAGGAGGGTAGCTGCCAGGCTTGGGGTTACTTTCAGAATGTGTTTGGGGTACCACTATACCTCAGTGTCATTCTTGGCTCATTGTACCCATGTGGAACCTTGCCAGAGATAGAGCGTGTCTCATGGTGCTTTGCTCACTTCCAGATGAGTCTTTGTGAACTCACAAGTTCCTGGAAGGGAAACAACACTGTGTGTTTGCAAGGCATGAGATGACCCATATCTGAAAGGCTTTCCTTGATGCCCCTTGAAGTCTCTGGATTTTCCTTTCATCTTATTCCACTGAACTTTTGGCTTTCCTATGATCTGTTCTCCAGGCATATAGTCACGCCTGGATGTTAGCATCTCCTGCATCGCCTCCACACAGACACACACATACAGTGCCGTGGCTGATCACTCTGGGGCTGGCTCTCCCTGCCATATGCCTTCCTGGGAGGGAGAGGGGCTATGGCAGCCTGCAGGCAAGGTGCTGGGATGGAGAGGTGTGAGGTGTGGAGTCGGGGTCTTCCTGCAGCACAGACTGCCTGCGAGACGTCCTGGCTTCCTGCAGTACACGTCATATGGACCCACGTCTCCGCTGGCTGCCACCCTCTTCCCAAGGGCACAGGTTTTCAGGCTTGGGATGTGTTGTGTTAAAACAGCACTTGGAAGAAGGGAAGCAGCTCCATGTGCTTTGTGTACAAGCTGCTCATGAATCTGCCGCCGGGCTGAGCGTGAGCCAAAAGGAGGGTGGAGGGAGCTGCTCTGAAAGAATTCTTGCTCAGGGGTTTAAGTTAGGAGCCAATGCACTAATGCCTCGTAAATTGGTTCAGTGACTTTTACTCATTTATATGCACTCCCTTTATTACACCCCCAGACCTAGGCTGCCTTATTTTTGGCTTTGCTGCCAAACACTGTGCAAATGCAGATGGTTTAAGTGTATCACTGGCGATCCCCTATGTATTGTTCCTGTTCTGCAGTCTGTGCTGTGCCTCTTTTAGCCACCGAGTGGATGTGTAAGAACTCCTAATGGCTTGGAAATCAGTCAGTATGGATTTTTTCCCTCATCCTGTTGAAACGGATCCATCCGTGTGGTGGCATCAGCAGCCAGTATTTCCCTTTAGTTAAACACTGGAGGCCATTCTGGGCTACGATGCTGCTCTCTGCAGTGAAGGAGCTCTATTTGCACCAGCTTGAATTTAGCCGTTGCAGTGAGACGTAGAATATATCATCTCAGTCTTCTGCTGGAACGGATAAAATAACATTTAATTCTTAACCAAAAGAATATATTTATAACAGCTTAAATAACTTCCTAGCTTCCAACTAGGGAGGGAGCACAAATCTGTTGGAAATCCAAGGGTTTAGGCTTGAGTGCTTTTGGCAGAATGAGGTGCCCTGCAAGGAATTTAGGGAAACAAGTCACAGAGCTGAAGGGCCTAGTCTGTGGAACACCACATTTCCATGGCTGTCATCTTTGCAGTGCAGTGAAAAACGCGTTTTCAGTCTTCAGGTTACCCGTGGATTGCTGGTACAGAGGCATGGGGTGGGACCCCCAGCCATGTGTTAGCACTTCTGCTCTGCGCGTATCTCACTGCAGCTCTGCTAGCTGAGGGAATAATGCAGGATGAAAAATGCGTAATGAATAATGAAAAAGCTCGAGCTTTGGGGATTAATGATTCATGCTGAAATATATCTGCCCTGGACAATTTTCTTTTGCTGATATTTCATCTTGAATGTACAAATGGTTGGGCCGTGCCTATCCCTGTGCACTTTAACAGAGATTAAAAAGAGTAAGAGCTGGCTATAACATCTAAACAGGATCTCAGATGAAAGAACATGTATATTTAAGAGCACAATGGAAAATTTAAGAGATTTAAATCTATGCTTGGACTTCTCAGGATTTACATAAATTTTGGAAATTCAGAGAGACAGAAAATGAATGATTTTGCAGTTTGTAAAGTTTGTGCCTGAGCGCTGATACTGGGACCTGTCTGCCCGAAGCATTCCTGAGAACACGCTGCTAAATCGGCTTGTTGTGTGGAGGTAGATTTACAGTAAACAACAGGAAAGATAAATGCTCATGAATTACTGCAAGTAGATTTGCAGCTATTTTGACTTGTCACCAGCTTAATGCTGCAGAAAATTACGCTGATTTAACTTGAAATGTTTGTTTAGAAAAGAAAGCATAATTTTAAAATTTTCAGAAAACACCTTTTATGTATGATGTGCACACTCAATGCAGTAATTTCTAATATCTTTCAAGTAACTTTGAAGTGACGGTGGTGACCAGTGCCATTTGTGTTATGGATGGCGCTCAGCATCTTCAGGTGGGAAGTGTTCAGTGGCTGGTCGGTGCTCCTGGGCTGGGGCACAGAAGCCTGCAGGAAGGTGAAGACCTGCCCCATTACAGTGTTTGACTGCAGGAGCCAGATGTTAGTGCATTTATTCTTCAAAGCTTTGTTTGGCTTCTGCAAGACTGGGTTGAGATCTCGTTAGAGAAACTTTCTTGTGACACTTCCAGTGTTTCCTGCCTGGGCTCAGATGACAAAGGAACGGACTTTCTTAAAGAATTTTGTTGTTTCCGCTCCTGACCTTGGCCAGAGCCTGCAGGTGCGTAGCAGCACAATGAGCAATGCTGTTACATGCTTCCTTCGGAGTGGCAGAGGTTGCTCCCATGGAGGCTGGATGAGGTACATGCCATTTCCAGCCAGCCAAGTGCTGTCACTGCGGGCCAGCCAGACAGGAAATGAACTCAGAAGCATTCCAAAATGTAACACCACATCTGAGCCCGTTTTTAAAATGGAGACCTTCAGAAATGAGAAGGCACCCATACAAACCGCAGTGAAATGCAGTGAGCCAACAAACCTGAGGGTGCTCTGGCTGCCAGCAGCTTCTCTTTGGTGGCTTCCAAGGTGTTGGATGGGTCTGGGGTAGCAGCTCTGCTCTGGGAGGCAACCCTGCACGGGAAGCTTCCCCAGCACGGGAACAGCTGAGCACGTCTGTGATACAGCGTGTTTGTTTCATGTAAACACTCTCTGACCATCGCAGCAAAGATTTTGTGTCTGATCTTAGCCAGAGGGGAAAAAGAAGATGTCCTTGCTGTCATTACAAAGCAGATTTCCTTTAAGGTGTGGGTCAAAATAGGACTGAAGTGATGGGTGCTTCAGACCATGATTTGACAGTGAAGACGCATTGATGGGCAGGCTGAGATATTTAATGCGCTGCATGAAGGCCTGTAACAAAGTGAGAATTTTTTATGAGTCAATTTACAGTATTGGAGCAGATCTCTGGCAGTTACACAGGTGTAGATACAAAGGGCTTTTAACTCCTGCTTGTCACAGTAAATTGAGCAGTTGAAACTGTGGATTTACTTCTGTAACAGCGATTGACCTGTTCAGGTGTCTTGGGTCATGTTTGAAAAAATGCTGTGCTTTACTTTAGAAGTGTAACTTTTTGCTTTTCTTTCTGAATACTGTAATTCTAGTTTGTTTCCACCCATCTATGCAAGGGCTTTATGCAGTGTAACAAAGCTGGGGCAGGATGTACATTGTACTGGGACATCTGCTGAAATTAGTTGTATGCCTCTGTAGAATGGCTAACTTGTATCTTTAAAGTGGGGCTTTCCCTGTATGGATTGTTTTTTAGTTTGTTTTCACACTTCGGAAAGTGGCTATGGAGGAAACAAAGCAAAATATAAAGTAAACGTGAAAAGTGTTTGTTGAAATAGAGTTTTAATGCTAATTGCATTCAGAAATAGGAGACCTAGGAAGGAAAAAGAAGAGTCTCATTGTAAAAATAAAATGTGCTCCCTTTGCTATATGTATTCTCTTCCTACGCCAGGTTGTCTCAGCTTGCCTACATTCTCTCCCGTTGTGACCCAAGATATGGTAATCAGCTTGCATGCAGATACAGCTTCATCAGGTAAACATCTCCTGGTGCTCTTCTGTGGCCATGGCATCTGTCTGTCTTCTGTATTAAAAAAATAAAATCCTTAGTACCAATAGGAACTACCACTATAGATGGAATTCTGCTCCTCCTGCTTTGCGGCCTGTCCAGAATTAATAGCTGTACTTAAAAAAGTCAAATCTGCCATGGCTGAGGACTTTTTAGTAAATGTGAATATCTGTACTGTACAAAGGCAAGCCTTCTACACTGTTACTAATTCTCTATGATTAAAAATGGAATTTTTTGTGGTAATCTTATGAGTGCTTATATTATTTGATGTGTATTAATTACATCCTAATTCCACTTATAATGTGGAAAGTAAATGATGAGACATATAATGGAATGTAAGACACTTCAGTTGTAGTGAAAGCTGGACTATATTTTCTAAAAGATCTTCTTTGGCATTTATATGGGTGAGTTAAGAGGATGAGTGTAGGGGAAAATATAAATGGATAAGATAAAAGTCACTGCCTTTCTAAATGTGATGTGGAAAATACTTGGAATAATTTTTGTCTATAAAGTCAGGTTCATTATGTAGACAATATTAATCTGGACTATATGCTGAGCAGACTTCTTCCTTGATGCCTTCCCCGGGTAGGCCTCAAAATAAGAGAAAATTTTGATTTACGTATAGTCCAGGGTAATATTAATAATTGTTAATGTTTCATGATTAGCAGAACGGGAGCTGAGACTTACAGACTGAGAGGGAGCTGCAGTGAGCTGCTCAGTACCAGCTCTTCTGCCTGGCAGGGACGGGCTCTGTGCACTTCCCGTGGCTTGCAACTAGACCAGGTCTGTTGTCACCAGTGTTGTGTTCCTTTCCTGCTGTTTTGTGCTGATCAGCTCTCATTTCAGTGCTTAAAGAATGCGCCCCACCTAATGTGGTGAATTAATCAACTTCTGAGAAGGAGAGGAAAAACACATTGTATCAATCACTGGGCAGAATCTCCTGGGAAGCTGGAGTTCAGGAAGGATGCAAGAATGTGAGCTGAAAGCCAGAGTAATCTTAACCATATTTTTTTAATCTTGAGAGCATAATACGTAACATTACTTAGTGGATAGTTATCTGCAGCTGTACCACTTAATTCTGGGGGAGGTTGGTACTAAAGATAGAAGTGTGACTTTCAGCTTCTGTTGAGAAAGCTTTTCACAGAGCACACCAAGCACAAATTTATACAGTATACAGCCTAAAGCAGCTAATTGTAAACCAGCATGTTTTTGTGTAGCATTTGCAGCGGCTTTCTAATCTGAATGATCAGATAGCTCAGGAAGTTTGTAATGGACCGTGGAGCTTTCCACTGGTTCTAGCATGTGTCTGAAGAGCAGTTTTCAGTGCCTTGGGCAATGCTCAGTGCCCAAGGAAAAACGGTTTCAAGTATGTGGGCTGTGTAGCATCTGCTAAACCTATATTGGCAGCCATTTCGATGAGCAGTGGAACTCAAGCTGTTGTCTCTACTTAAGGAGGAGGCTGTTTGGACAACTGCAGTTTACTTTGATGAGTGATGAGTTCAGTCAAAGTTCAAGCATTGAACTGCAGGAGATGAATTTGCACCTTTGTCCAACGTTAATCTTACTTGATATGAAAAGAAGAAGCTGTTCCTTCAGTATAAAGAACGGTGTGGTCAGGATGACATGAGAAAACTGAAAATAGTCTCCAGATAGGTGGAGAAGGCCTGAAATGCATAACTGAAAAGCAAGTAATTACAACAATTTCTCTCACTTCTGCTGTCTGAGACATCTATGCAAAGTGGCAAAATGTTTACAGAATCAAAGCACTTAACCCAGTGTCTTTACATCTTTTGAAATTTTTGAAGAATCAAAGAAATATTTGTAGATTATCCTTCATTAGAAAAGAAAGGTAAGAACTGAATGCGTCTCACATAGTGCTGTTGTTGCAGAACTGCTTTGAAAGGTTCAAAGTAATATTTCTTTGCTTCAGATATCATGCAACTCCAAGTATACCTCAAATGCTGACAATAAAAGAAGATTCTTCTTAAATTGCCCACAAACAAAACTTGGTAAACAAAGCATGGGTAAGCTTAAGAATTGAGTTGATTTTCTTAAGAGAGAAGAAATGAACAGAAGGTTTCTTTTGACCCAAACATTCAAGGATTTTTTTGAATTTTCATTTCTTGGCTTTTTGTTTTTTGTTTTTGTCTTGGTCCCAAATCCTGTCTCCTCTGATTCTCTGATTTCTGGCACACAGATGACACACTGTGAGTTGGTTCAGGGACAGGTCTGGCTGGCAATGGTTTTCTGCTAGACATGTGAGTATGGGAAGGAATTCCTGTCTGATGCTGAAGAACTGTCTGTCTTCAGGCCCCAACCAGCGGATCGCCCTGGTGTTGCATAAAACCCGGTTAAGATATGCCTGGAAAATAGAGGGAGATCCTCTTTCTGTTGCACTGACTGACTCTGGATAGCCTCATAAGCGGTCTCAGTTGGGATGATTCAGGAAGTTCAAGGCAATTTCCTGTATGAGAAAAAGTATGCATCGCTCCCACCATGCTGTTCATGCCTATTCCTTATCAAGCTTTAGTGGTCTGGACTGCAACTGTTAAATCATTGCAGCTCCATCATCTTTACTGATAGATTTATTATTAAGGAGACAGTTAAGTGGCACATTAAACATTATAGTCATTATTTCTTCTTCTTTTTAGATTACAGTCTAGCTTATTAAGTGTAATTTGACTTCAGCTATACTTGCATAACTCGTTATGCCAGTATAAATACCTCATCTGCAGGTGAAACTGAGCTCTTAGTGAGGTCAAGAAGCACAAAGTTTAGCTAGCTGTCAATTCTTCGAATCTGTTCGGACATACTTATGTTCACAGAAAGGCAGCTCTTCAACAGAGAACAGAATTCACAGATTTAAAAAAAAAAGTAAGTAACCAGAATATGACTTTCCTGTCCGTAATATTGCAGACTTGAGAATCTGAAACTTAGAATGTGGTAGGTCTGCAAAGGTGTGAACCAAATGGTATTGCTGTTAAGGAACAAAACAAGTGTCATACAGCTTTTGTCATTAGGGCTAGTAACATCAATAATAATAGTAATAATGGAACATCCATGCCCTGTATTCAGGAGTACCATGATGTACCTAATGGAATATCAAGATCATCTGGTTGCTTTTGCAGTTTCTGTGGAGGACAGAGGATAGTTACTAAGAAAAATGCTACTATATTTCTCAGTAGAATATACTATGCATGACTTTATCAGACCCAATCCTGCATGGCTAAGCATTTCAGCTATCTGACATGAAATCTTGGTCTCTTTTACTGATGTCATTGTAGTTATACTGAGTATGTCTGAGTGCACCAACTACTTATGTCTCACAGCACAATTAGGAGCTGGTTAAATTGCAGCAGTCTTGAACTCTCATTTGGCTGGGATCACAGATCGGTTTGGGAATGGCCAGAATGAGGAAGTTTAGAGAATGTGCAAGTTTAAAGCTTCCGAAAGAGGCTGAAGTTGAATGTTTGGTTGTAATTACATAAATAAATTAATTTTAAAACACACCAAAAAAAACACACCTCTTTTGCTAAAATGAAAATTAAGGAAATTGCGTTAAGGAAGATATTATTTTGATGAAAATGATTTTCCAAAATTAATGTCATGACTGAAATATATGAAGTATTGCATATAGTTACTTGTTTCTCTGAGAAACCAAATATAGTTTTTGTGAGATAGCATTTTGCTCGAATCAGTTATTCCATTTTGAGGTCAGGCTGCTTTTATATTATCATCACCTTTAAAACATGGTGTGATATACAGACAGTCATAAATTGCTTTGTGTAACATGAGAAATAAAAATGTAATGGATTCCCATCGAGTTATAAATGGCTGTGGTAAGAAGACCTTCTTAATTTTGTGGCTTTGCCACACATGAATTATGGGCTGATCTCTTAGTAGCAGGATGCATATAAATATTTGTAATGATTGTGCATTCATTTATGCATTCTCTATTATGCTTGTAACATGTCTAAGGGTAAAAAATACAGCCGTGAAAATGACAGCAGAGTTCAGCAGAAAAATGTGAGATGTTTGTGCTGCAGCAGTTTGTGTTGGTAGAACACTATGTGTTGGTAGAACACTAACTTTCCTTCCACAGCATCGTGCCTCCTGCCTGGGGACTGGGGACCTGCTGCTCCCAGCCAGAGGGGTGGGCATGAAGATTCTCTGGTGGGCAGCAGCTCTGACTGCCAGCCCTGCTACTGCCAGCTCTCACTGTAGGGATGGGTAAGGAATGCTGCGGGAGCTCCCATCCCTTGGCTTTTCCATTCAGGTTTTCATTACTTCTATCCAGATACAAATGAAGTGATTGCAAGCAGTAACCAGACAGAAATAAACAGGGCACTGTTACAGGACACTAATTGTTGTTCAGCCTGGAAACTTATGTATTGTCAAAATGGTAAGGTCTGCAAGGTTGAACAAAGCCTGTGGCTGCTGCAGGAAGCCCAGGTTTGTTGTTGGCAGCTGTCCTGTGCGTCTGCCCAGCAAGCCCCAGAATGAGCTGCTTTGCCTTGGTGGTGCAGCCTGAGCCTGGTGTAACACTGTGGGGAAGACCTTGGCAAGGTGAGGCTGTGTTTATTAGCTTGTCACTGCTTTGAGAAATTACCCACTGTAGTTCAAGCAAAGCAGAGTCTCTGTAGCTGTCAGCATGAACAAAGACCACCAAAATGTACAAAGGGGGAGTTTCTGCACCAAATAATTTTGACACATCCCATTGCTACCTTTATTACCTCAATCAGGGAAAAAATGCTTGCTACTCCTGCATTCCTACAGTTGGTATGACCATACCATGATGCTGCCATACAAACTATCACTGTTGATTAAAATATGGAGTATTTCTCTTTTCTGTGCATAGATCATTACCATGACCTTTGTATATTTTATGTTTCTGGTTTGTGTATTAACCTTGAAAGAGGACAACACTGAACTAACAGTTATTAAAAATAATTTCTTAGAAGTGTGCCACCTAATAAAAGTGCCACAACCCAAACCATGGTGGGAAATGCTGTTCTGTCATAGATGCTGGTATTCATGAAGTTGTCCTGGGTTTCCTCATTGTGGCTGCAAACCCCGTTTCTCTGTTGCTGTCTTGTGGATCGTGAGAGGTCTTTGCACCCACCCTGAGCCAATGTAACCTCTCTCACATGCCGAGACAGTTTCTGGGTCCAGCACAACAGCTGCTCCCAGGAACGTGGTGATTTCAGCTCAGTTCCTGTTCTCATCTCCTGGGCTTCCCATTGTAGATTTGTGATGGTTCCAGCCATGTTGGTGATGCTGAGAGATTTTGGTGAGAGTATAGTGCAGGCTGAATTCTATTTCCAGCCCGTTAAAGGTTTGTTCCAATAAGAAAATCTGATATTAACCTCTTTATAAGTAGAAGAAAACTCAATTTTCTTATTGTGCCTTACATGAGCCAGAAAACAAAATGGTGTGCAATGGACGCTGCTGGTTTGAGAACTTGAAAAGCTTGGGATAAGAAAGTGCTGCCCTTGCTCAAGAGAGGGGGCTGCTGTTTTGTTCCGTGTTTCATTACATCTTCACTGCCTGAGAATTTATTTTAATGCAGTTACCTGTGGAGTCATTTAACAGCACTCTGGCAAATCCCCTCAAAAGGATTCAGCAAGTGCTACACTTAATTATTTCAAGGAATGAAAGTGACCTTTAATACAGTGTCCTGCATTAACCTTCTGTGTTGTGAATAAGATGGTGCAAAGTATAATTTTCACTTGTTGGGCACTGCATTAGACAAATAGATAAATGAATATTTCTCCAAGTTATACCATATAGACATATTACAGCAGGCTGCTGCTTAAATAATCTGGATAACATTTTTTCCTTACTTCTGTGCATATTACAGTTGTTTGGATCATGTAAGCTGTATATCCTTTGCAGCTTCTATTGACAGTTAAATCATTGTCTAGACTTGATAGAAAGGATAGCACTGTGCTATGATTTGGTCTTCTCCCTGTAAACTGTATCCTACAGAAATACACTGCTGTTAGTCAGCCTCTCCAAGGAAGCATTTTGTTTTACATCAGAGTTCAAGTATAACATTGGTTTTAGACAAACTTATAAAGGTAAAACAAAAACAAACCACAAAAAGCCCCCAATCCTATAAGCCTCCAAGTCTTTCTCCAAAAACAACTCCATCCCAACAGCTTCTCTGTTTGAATTTTCAGCAAATTCTTCTGGTTTCTACATCCTCTGATGTTTCTCTGCCTCACTAGAGTTGGGTGGGCTGTTTGAGTGCGTGCTAACCAGAGCAGACATTTGTTTCTTTCTGATGTGAGTATGGGCTCATTAAGTAGCTCAGCTGTGTGAGCCCTAAGGCCAAATACTCAGGAGCTGGAGAGCAGTGGGTTCCTTGAAGTGACAAGTTTTACTGCGAGCCTTAACTCATTTAGCAATCTTACTTCATAGAAACATAAAATGGTTTGGGTTAGAAGAGGCCTTAAAGACCATCTTGTTCCATTTCATTACTTAGACCTTCTTAAATAGTGCAGCAATGCTTTAATGCTGCATCTTTTTTTTTCCTGGAAAGATTGCTGTTTAAATAACACCCAAGCCCAGAAGGCAGGCATTGTACAGCTGCCCCCTGTAACTGTGGCTGGGCTCTGCAGGCACAGAGGTGCACAGCCAGCTTCTGCACAGCTTTCTGTGTGCATCACACGGCCCTGCTCAATAGGACTGCATGGATTGGCTGCATGGAGAGCCTGGCTGTGCAAGGCCAGAGGAGAGCACAGAGGCTAAGCCATTGCATGAGAATAAAAGCTAGAAGCTGCGGGTAAAACTGGCTGGAAATATGATCATTAGTAACTCATACAGTTAATAAACTGTACAGGTGGGCAGCCAGCCAGCCATCTGTCTAACTATGTATACAAAATCCCCCCTGAAGTATATGTTGCAATACTCTCTCAAAATTTGTATCATTAAGGGTACTGCAGTACTTGTGAAGCCATTCTATCGCATATTCAACGCCTTCCAAGTTAAGACCAATCAACTCTGTGTCTACTGTAATGGAAGATCATTTCGTGGCTGTGAAATTGAACCAAACCTACGGTTAGGTTGAACTGATCAGAATCACGTTCCTGTATAATCTGTCACTGGTGTAAGGCAGTGTAACTGCTTGCAGTCTCAAACATGCTTCAGGAGATGAGGAACTGATCCTTCTAGAAGTTGACTTTTGATGAGATTTTAAAGCAGGCTGAGGAATCAGGAGTTGGAACTGTTTTCCCCTTCAAGCAATCCTTTATAAATCACTTCCTCAACCCCAGGAAAGCATTGGTGGCTCCTAATAAGGGTCACTTAAATTGTGATGAGTGAACGTAGGCAGGCGTTAATTTTGTATAAGCACGGTTGCTGGTATCTACTAATGAATTTAAATGCGTGGAAATCTAATGCTCCAGATCGCTATCTGAATTTCAGAGATAGCTTTACTGTGGAATGTGGTTGGTTGTTGTTGCTTTTTCTTTTTTTTTTTTAACTCACTGACATGGTAGCTTATAAAAATCTTGTCAAGTTAAAAGTTGAGAAGTAAAACTGACAATGCAGGAAGCCTGATTTCACTGTGCTCTAGTCTTTGCTGATTTAAATACTGAGAGTTTGCTGCCTACTTTGCATTTCTGAGTTGAAAGATTCACTTCCTTCCGATCTCCTTGAAAGTTCATGCTTTCTATTCCTTACTTTAAAACTTTCTCATTCCCTTATTTTGCACCTCAAAAATTAAATATGGCTCTCAGCTGATCAGAATACTGAGAGACAAATTAGACATAATTTTTATAATAAATTGGACTTCTGCTTCGGGAGTTTTTGGACAAATTGCCTGCCATAATTTCATAGCCAGCTGCTCTAAGAGTCTGAGAAGGAAGGTGAAATTTCCATTTAACCGATCAGATTACTAGTTCAAACTATTCTTTCCTCTTTTCATAGCAGCCTTGTAATGTCTCAGGTTGCACGTGCTGCAAATAAGCTTTCAAGCAAAAATATATTTGTGTAGAAGCCTTCTCGTTGGACTTGGAACGCAAAGGTCTGCAGTGGTTCAGTGTAATGGAAATGCCAAGTCACAGCTTGAAGCAGTGATTGAGCACCTGGTGGGAAGGCAGCTCAGTGGATGCAGTGCACTTGAGTGACCAGAAGGGGTGAAGCCAGGATGCACCCCTTCCCAGCCCTCATTTAGGGCAGGTGAGGATTTCTTGCTGGAGATCCCTGCCTACCTGGGGCCTTCTGAAAATAAGCAGTTTTTTTTTTCTTTGTTTCTGTGCCCATAGCTGTTTTGTTTGAGCAAGCCCCTACTTGCTGTAGCCTGGGGCCTTGCTACTCTTCTATCATTTCTGCACTTTCCATTGTGTTACAGCTTTACATTTAGAGATTTGTTTTTTGAGTCTTAAAAGTTCTCATCTGGTTTACCTGATTTTTTTTTCTTCTTAAGTGAATGTTGTCTCTTTAAAAATCAATTTCTGGCCAATATACCCCAAGTGGAGATACCATTTGGGCATGTGTAACACATCAGTAGCAAATCTTACTGTACAGTGGAGATGCTGATGCTCAGACTGGTATGCAGTGACACTTCTTTGTGTAATTTGCCAGTGTAGTGGCTGGTACAGAAGTGATGGCATACAATGCACTGAACTCCTTATGAACAGTTATGCCGTAACCATTGTAACACGGTGTCAAAAGCACTTACTCATTGCTGTAGTTTGTTTCATTTACATCACAATTACAAGAGTCACAATGTAAATTAAGGATATTTGGCATTAGCAGTTTGTTATGGTCTCTTTTAGCCCCCTAAGCATATCAGAATGATATTCTAGTTGTGGATAAAATACCTGGAGTCATCTTGTTTCCCTACTATAAGGTAAATCTTCGTGTTATTCTGAATAACCTTGAAACAAAAATATGGCAATTTAATATGACGGTATCTAGTGTTCTTAAGAGGATCTTGTGTTCTTTCCTTTCTGGGCAGTGTCAAAAACTTGAAACATCCTGGGTTTTTTTTTTTGTTGTTGTTTTGTTTTTGTTTTTTGTTTTTGTTTTTGTTTTTGTTTTTGTTTTATTTAACATAAACTGCTTTATTTTGAAAGAAAGAAGCATCAACCAATTTTCTCAAATTTGCCTCAAGCCTTTTTCCAATTAGAAGAGTGAATGGGGTAAAGGGCTCAATCTGTGTGCTGAACTGAAAGTTGTACCTCAAAGCTGTGCAACAGGAGTAACAAAGCTTCCATCAGTAACCTGGAGTAATGGAGGCACTGAAAATCATCTGAGTCGGACAAGCAGGAGGAATGGCCTTGTTTTCTGAAGTTGCTCACTGGGAGAGGCTTAGGCTGTGATTGATGAGATGCCTTAGAACTGCTAACAGTGTCAGTCAAGTGGCATTTTGTTACTGCTGCAAGCGATGGCTAAGGCAGCTCAGGGCTGTACCCATGGAGGCTAGTTGGAAGCATGCTTTCTTCCTGCATAACTCAGCTGTGGTTTTATTTCAGCACCTTGAAAAAATAAGCTTTCTGCTTCATCCAGTCAGTGCTCACGTTAGTAGGAACAGCATAAAACAGCAGGAGTGAGAGGACAGACCAGACATCTGGCATTCCCTGGAAAAAGGAAACATTAAGCTGCCCTCTTAATTTCACTTAGCTGTGAGTCTCTTAAAAATGAATCCAGAATGTGACAGAATGAAGTAACGTAAGAGCCTAGACCTGATCAGCTCATCTGCAGAGGGATTTTAATTACACTTTTGTTTTGCTTATGTAATTTCCTTCTTCCTCTCCTCCTGTCAGGTTCTGTTCTCATCAAGGGATGTCTGACAAGGAGAAGATGTGAGTAGGATGCAGCTGAAAGCTTTTGAGCCCTTGGGATTTAGGTAGGGAATGCAGAATCTGATCCAAAGCTGCCTTGCCTCCTTGCTACCAGGTTTCTCTCCACCTCAAGAGAAGAGAGGGCAGAGAGCCCTGCAGGCACAGAAGGCGCAGCTAGGACTGGGGCAGTAGGGTAGGCTTGGCCCTGGCAGGAAGGCAACTCTCCTGTCTCTGGGGCTCTAAGTGAAAAGTAAGGTTGGGGTGCAGGTAATATTTGCTTATCTTTACCAATTCCCTGCGTAAGGAAAGTGGAATCCTCTTTCAGTGCTCACTATTGAAAAAAATGGCAGGTTTACTACTGAGCTGTCCATTTTGGTCTCAGCTGAGAGCTGCTCACACTCTGACAAAAAGTAGATCATCTGAATCTACCCTAATCTTGGGTTGCAGGTTACCAGCGGATTGTGCAAGCTAAATTAACAGTGTAATGTATTAACTGTTTCAATTAGCTGTCTTATTATGCTTAAATACTTATTCACCATTCCTAAAATAATGAAGATTTCTATATTCATGCAATGCTGACAGAAATGAAGAGGATGTGTTCTTTGGAGATACATTCTACCACTTGCTTATCCTGAAACTGTGGCTTTTTCCTTCCCTTTCCATAAAAGCCCATTCTCTAGGTGGGCTGTGTCCAAGCATAATCTTTGTTCCTCACCTGCCAAATCCAAATCACTGCCAGGTAGCCCTGATTTCCCTACTGCAGGTACTCTGCTCACCAGCAAAACTTGATACAGAGCCTCCAACTCTGTTCAATACCTGTCTTTACTCCTCACATTATCCACACCAATATCCTGTCTCTTCAACCAATCCGTCTTTATTTTACTGTGTTTCTGACTTTTCATTGATGCTGCTTTTTGTCAAGAGAATGCTTATTTCCTTGGTTTATTGCTTCCACATCAATTCTTCTGCATTTCTTTTTCTACTGCTTGTAGCCCAAACTTCTTGTTTGACTTCTCATCCCTTTTTTTATTTGTCTCTTTTCCTCTAACCAGTCCCAGTTACCTCTCTCTACCTCTTGCTCTTTCTTCCTGTCCCTGATTATTTGATGCTTATCTTCACTAATTCTAAGCTTTGTTAGCTTTCATGCTTCCTAGGACTGTCCAGAGTAAAGAGACAAAAAAAAAAAAAAAAAAAAAAAAAAGGAAAGGCATGAAAGAAAAGCTCTTTTCTTGAAGTGTTTTAGCTAAACCATATTGAAGGAAATATATATTCAGTGGTTGGGAACTTCACCTATGAAGTTAGGTGGAAAAACAGGCAGGTTATCATGAAAACTAAAGCTTTTTATTATGTTTTATTTCCTTGCTCTACAGCACAGGGACACTTCTGCTCTTAAGGAAGAAAAGCTTGTAAAAATTTACAGTTAACCTTGGCAACAGTAGGTTGTTCTTCCTCAGGGGCCCTTCTCAGAAATGGCAGAAATGTTGTGGCTGAAATGCTCACAGAAAATTCAGCCCTTTGGCAAATGCCCCAGATAGTTAGGAAGTGACGAATTACCAACTGAGGCTGGGGTTCTACAGCCCCAGCAATAATCGCTGCTTCTGGCTTTGCCTGAAGGACTTTCCACAGGGTTAGGATTTGCTTGTGCTCCCATCCGTGCTGTGGTTTAGCTGAGCTGCTTTGCTTTATTTGTGCTTCAGGTCTGCCAGCTAGATATGTTTTTGTATACCATCCAGGCATTATTATTCTTCTGCAGTGTATTTAAATTTGGTAGCACCAAGAATCATAAAGGAAATCTGTTGATAGATTTGTTAATCGTTGGTACATAATGGTATCTTCAGCAGAACAGCACCCGGCCAAGCTGTTATGTGCTGCCAGTTGGCACTATGGAGATACCTTAAAGTGAGGACAAAAACTGTCTGCAGTGTCTGCTGTATCACATACGTTTTCACTGTGCGATGTACATAACAACAATATCCAGCATGAAGAGGCTCTCTGCTGTGTTTGAAGGGCAAACAAAGGGGAAGGAGCCTTGATTAGTGAGCCTTGCTTGTATTACACAGGGATCAAAGGAGATAAAACACAGTATTGCACTGTTTGTAAAATAAAGATTCCAATTACAGAAGGTGGTGGTGCATCTGTGCCTTCCTGACAGCTGTGAGGAGAATGAAGACAGCAGCGCTCATTGCATTAAGTTATTAATAATTAATTCTTCCTCAGAAATCTGCAAGCTAAGGTGCTACACGTGCTTGTACAGAAGACGGGTTTGGGATGAGGCAATGTTCTTTGACTGTGCTCCTTTCCCATTTGTTTTAACTTTCAGAAGAACCTGGATATTCAGGAGCTCAAGGTTCCGTATGCAGTGATGGGTGCAGAGCTGAGTTGAGTTTGGGGAAGGCTGTAGGCAAAGCTGGAGCAGGTATCACACCCTCCTTAGTCAGTGGGGGCTCTTTGGCTCTTGCATTAAGACACGCAGGGAGTTCTTGCATGGTTCTGGGAGATGAGCTGCATCTTGGAGGAAAGTGTTTTCTTCACACAAACGAGAGTTGTGGTGGGGCAGTGACCCCTCCTGTGCTGGGTGCACGCCAGCTCCCCGCCTGCAGCTGGAGCTGCCCTTGCTGGTGTGGGGCTGGCTGCCTTCTGATGGCTGCCCTTATGCTGGTGGCTTCCGCAAAAGACAGCGTGCCCTAGCAATGTATTACATGCATGGCTGAAAGTGTAACAGAGATTTGGATGGATGCTGCGTGCTGTATGAAGAACGGCTTTTTAATTTTACTACATGGTGCTAGGCCAGCCCAGCAGAACTTGCTTGTCTTTGAGAAATGCTTTTATTAGTTGGCTGTGATATGTTGGCAAATTAGGCCACACCAAATGTGCTTTCAGCCTCCTGCTGTGAGGATGCTTCAGATTCTTATGCATACCTTAGAGGTGTTTGCACATTATACGGTATTTGCAGTCTATTTGTCCTAGCTTTGATCATGTCCTTGCTGACTGCGTTCTAGTTGCATGCCCTTCCCTCTATCAGCATCCATCCTTTTTATAGTATTTTATAACAACTCTGATATGAATTGTCTTACAGTTCTCTAATTAGCATTCCTTTCTTACAGTCCTAAGGCAAATCCAAGGTCTGCTGTACCAGCTGATGGTGTGGCTCGCCATACTGTTGGTGCGTATGTGAATGAGCGGTATGCGGTGTGCAGTGCTTATTGAGTCTGGCGCTTTATAAAGGGGTAGAAGTAGTACATTAATACAATGAAAGGGATAACTGGATGATTGGCTTTGGTGCCTTAGGTTTCAGTCATACAAATGGAATTTGCTTATTCCCTGCAGAGAGATAGGGAATTAG
The DNA here is from genome assembly GCA_030625065.1 of Alectoris magna. NCBI lineage: Eukaryota > Metazoa > Chordata > Aves > Galliformes > Phasianidae > Alectoris > Alectoris magna. The sequence goes on along the minus strand of CM060571.1, from coordinate 8,410,602 downwards.
ACTTGATGATAAACTGAACACAGGTAGATTGATTTACTTTTTTTTATATCTGGGGCAGGGGGGAAAGTCCAAATGCTAGGCTAGGCCTGTTGCCCCTAACAGGGGAGCTATTTGCTCCCTGATGGCTGGTGCTTGGGGCAGATGTGACTGCCTGCAGCTCATCATGGCCCCCTGTGCACTGCCAGAGGAGCTGCAGCCTGGATCTGGTGGTGCTTGCAATGAACGACTGCGTGTGCCTGCCAGAGATTTACAATGAGTATAGCAAATAGCTTTCCTCAAGCTGTGCTAGGAGACTGTGTGTGTTTAGACACATGCTGGATAACAGCGCACCATTCCATGTGTGCTTCCAAGATCTGTAAAATATCCCTCAGCTTTCATTTCTTTTCCTGGAGAAGTTACCAGATGCTCCGTTATTGTTTTGCAAAACAAGCTGCATATTACCCATATGTTTTCTCCCTTGTTTTCCAGGAGGCAAACTAACCATTGGTACCCATTTAAAATATTCATTAAATATTTTAGATAGGTTGGAAGTGCAGAGCATGGGCTTCTTGTGGTGCAGAGCACGCACAGCCAGGCTGCTGACAGAGGCCAGGATGGAGCAGGAGCTCCAGGCTGATACAGGCCAACCATCTTCATACAGCTGCCGGAAAGGATATTAGGGATGTTAGTCAGATGTCCCGGGGAGGGGTGGTGAACTGGTTTTGAACCTTTAATTGCTTTTTTTGAGGAAAAGGAGAGAGCCCCTCCAAGACTGAGGAAGAAACCTCTCCATGATGGAAGTTGGTTAGAGGGAGGCAGAGGGGCTGCTTTCTGGGACTGTGGGAACAGACAGCAGCTGAAGTGCATGAGACTTAATTACAGGTCTGTGGTTTGTGTTCTACCCCTTGATAGAACCTCCTGAATGAGCCTGTAACTGTGTGTGCATCCTGTAAAAATACAACTCCCGGAGCAAATGCTATCTTGTCACTTATGTGGTGTGGCTGTTCAGGTGAGTTTAGGGCTACACTGAAATAGAACACACGACCAGAAGACGCTTAGTTGGAAATTCAGTGCATATTGCAAAAGAAATACTACTGAGAGCCGGGGGTTGGATCCTTGTGAGCAGCACCTTACTTGGAGCGCTCCTTGTGGTGCTCATGCAGCTGCACTGAGCTGGAAGATCTCGATGGATCTGGTAGGTATCTGTTTTGTTTAGCTGAATTTTCAGGAAGAAGGTACTGCTTCAAAGGTTCTGGTAGATAGCATAAGAAGCGTCCAAATAATACGTCATCCAACACATTTTCCCCTTCATATTCCTTATGAATATCTACACTATTTCAGCTTGATTTTGTAAATGGATTTTTATTAAACTACTTTGGGTGAAGGGTGCTCTACCATATTTTTTTTGTTATGAATCTTTCTGTACCTTTTCATCTCCTGCAATATTATACTAGAAAGTTTGCCCTGCAACCACCAGGTGTGCTACCTATTATGGAGGAACTGATTAATGTCACATATTGACATAACCTCAGCAATTCAGCTGTCAGGTGGTTGGCACTTCAGTGGGTGGCAAGTGCTGGAGATTATTAATGACACGATTTCTGATGCGATTCTCATCAGATTGGTAATATCAATGGCTTAAGAGCTAAATTTTGACTTCTTTGAGATCAGTGTGTTTTAAATACATATTTAGATGTTTCCTTATTACCGTGTACTGCCTTGTAAATGGAAGCTCAGTCTGTATGAAGTCACTTGTGCCCTGCTTTCACTCAGCCCTCTGCCCTGCTGAAAGGTGTGTTGCAATGCCTTGTGCTATGGTTCTGTGGCAACCAATGACTTCCTTTGGCAGCAAGTGCTGCCACGTGCATCTGTGACCTCCCTCCACTATCTGCCATGATAATACTCTCATTCCAATTTGGACCCATGGCACAAATGAGATAGGAATGTGAAAGCAAGGACCTGTGCTCTGGCACTGAGTTACTGCAGGAGCTTGGAACAGAGTGCATGCAGCTCTGAGGACTCAGTTGGTGCACTTCCTGCTCTGAGGGGTAATAAAACACATGTTAGAGAGGATGGAAATTCTGCTGGTGAGTGCTCACACTGAAGGGCTCTGTGCTGACTTCAGTGCTGTGGGGGAGTTCTTGCAACTTAGGGCCGTGATTTATGACGGAGATGTTTTATGGTGGTACTGACTCAGCCAGCAGCTGCCCTGCATGGTTCCCCAGTCTGGTTACTTGTGCTGCTGGTGTGCACTGCTCCTGTGAGTGGCTGTATGTTAACCATGGCCAGTCAGGACCAAAAAAAGACAAGAGGCTATTTGTCATTTAGTGTATTTTTTGTATGTGTTGAGAACTCTCAGACCTGAGTGGAGTGTCCTTCAGCAGACCTAGGTCAGCCAAATGCCTGAGCTTCTGCCTGGGCTCCTTCTGTAAGCTGCATGACTGTGAATGTTAAGTATAAAAATAGAGGTCTGTAGTGCCTATACTGTGCAGGTCTGCAAGGGAGGTTGCACAAATGCCAGGGCAGTGCACATGCAGTACATCTCTACTCTGTATTGCATATAAAATAAGCTATTTAATTACAAACTGCTGAGAGTTTACAAGCAAGTGAATCTGATTCATGCACAGCATAACTTGGATTAAAATAATGTCTGTACGTCAACAGATGAGCATATAAATGAAAACATTCAAAATAAAATACTTTATTTCACCCTTAATTTGTGGTGGTTTAAGGCAATAACTGTCATAGACAAATTAATATGCTTTATTAGGAAATCAACATGTTGGAAATGCAGGCTGATCTTTTATGCAGGGGAATTGTGCCAGTGTGTAATGACAGTACATAATGTGCACTATTGACTTTTTGCTGTTTAACACCTTGAACAAACAGTAGCTTTTGAACTAGGGAGTGCAGAAGTCTTTTGAAACTTGTGAAGTCTTTGCAGCTGAGGGGAAATGTTTGGAAATACCATCATTAATGGTTAACATCCCACTTTAGCAGAATGCTACAATGATGCTAATCATTGAATATGTTAAAATAATTATTTACATGCCTACTCATCAATTTGGTCAATGGACACCTATGAGTACAAGTTAGGAGATACCAGTTCTTCTCAATTATCCACGGCTTGACTATGGACACAAGGAGCTCAATTTCACAAAAAAAAAAACCCTGATGTCTAATTGTCAGTTAATGCTGTGGTCTCGGTCTTGTATTCTGTTCATGCTTTTCTGCATCTAGCTGTGCTCCATACTTTAGAGTCTTACCTTGGATTCGGAAAGTATTCAAAAATGCTGCTGCTTGTTGTTTCGCATAGTTGAAGTAACTTTCTTAACTAAAAGTGGAGAAAATTGATTAGAAGAACGAGGCTGTGGTTAAAAGAAATAGTCAGAAGTTCTCTGTTAATCAGTGAAGCATTCCACGTAGCACTAATGTATTCCAATATTTTTTTCTGTATTTAAAGGGACTGGCGCCAAGCCAAGGGTACTGAGGCTATGGGGTGCAGTCTGTTTTGCAAACAGTGAACAGGATTTTAGCTGCGTGATACTAATTGGCTTCAAGCTTTTATGAAAAAATAAGAATGGATCTGGAGCTACAGCTATGAGTGAATTAGTAATACTTATCTCTCCTCATGTAATACAGTAAAAGCTAGGTAGAAACATGAATTATTGGCTTGATCTGATCATGAGTGTTCTGCAGGAGGGATAGGTGGGTGATGGAAAGCTGAGGAGTCAGCACTCAGCCACCTCTCCCAGAGGGCTTCATTTGCCACCTCTTCCAAGGGGAGATCACAGCACGGTGCAGAGGGGCTTTTAGTGCTTGGGGTTTCATCAGCCTGAGTCCGGTAAACTTTGATGGAGTCTGGGGTGTCTTCCACAGCAGATCTTAGGAAGTGATCCAAGAATCAAATCTTAAGACAAGATTAGAGGGTATCTTCTGCATTTTTTCTGCATGCATAAATGTAAGAAGTCTACAGTATCTACTTTTTGGATAGTAATGTCTCATTTCCTACCTCCCGTGTGCTGTCATCACTCTTCATTTGACAAGTAGAGTCATGTACTTTCACTATCTGAATGCCTAAGTTATATCACACAACAGCACACCTCTACTTGTTTGGCAATATGACTTTTTTGCTTTTTTTTTTTTTTTTTTTTGAGTTGAGACAAGTTGATCTTGGCTGGTGTTTCAGAGCTGTCCTGGTGCTTACACTGATGGCCATGTATTTAGTAGCCATAGCCCCTGTAGGTGCTGCTGGTGCTCCTTATTCCAGCTCGGGAGGCGCTGAGTTGTTGCCTCCCTGCGCAGGCTGTGCACATTGCTGCTGTCATGCACACCTAGACCCACATTTCCCTGGTGAGGATTTGCTTTGTGCGCTGTATGCATAAATGGCAGCAGCACTGCTGAGTGGAAGTACCTCCAATTTCTGGTACAAAGGAGCATAAGCTGCTGTAGGGAAGAACATAGAAACTGACCTCACAAATATGCTCCTTTCCCTTTGGGTTTCAGTGGGAGGAAGGAAATGCAGCAGTCTTCTCTCCTCTTTTTGTGTGGCCAGCTCTGGATGCAGAATTCTGCAGCATGCCTTGATCTAGAGTGAGTGTAAGACAGCCATCTGGTCTCTGCCCATCAGCATTCACAGTCCTCCCAGCAATCTGCTTTCTTATTTTGCTGTGGAATTAGTGCTGCTTCCAAGACACGGGGGAGTCGAGAGAGACTTGTGAAGAGACCATTTTATTCCTTGTGATGCCATTTATTAGGGAGATAATTAAAAATTCACCATAAATGTGCTTTTAATTAATACATCAAGATGAAAATGTAAAGCCCTTAAGGTGAAAGAAGAAACTTCACCCTTAAATATAAAACGTAACTTAGTTTCTTTAAAGTGGACCTTTGAGAATGGCAATTTTACTTATCTCAGCTTTTTAGGAAGTTGAAATCTTTGTAATAGGCAGATAACGATTTCAGTTGCTTTTTTGTATGTAAGGAAATAACGGCACGTATTGAAGCAGAATACTGGTATTTTCATAGCTGGGAAATTATCTGTTTTACACTTTTGGTAGATAAATTATCTGAATAATTGTGGAAGAAATTCAGACAGTGTATAATATAAAACAGTGAAAAGAACTGTTAAGGAGAAGAATACTTTTCAGACTTTATTTTCTGGAGGCTGAAGAAAAAATGAAAGTACTTAAATAGGTGCCTTACATAGAACAGGGCACATTATTTGGAAAATACAATAGAGTTATAAATTAATTCTGTGGCTTATTTCTCTCGAGATCTCACTTAGTATCTCAGCATTTAATGTGTGTCTTCTTAGATTGTTTGATCTGCTCTTTGGGTTTGCTTGAAAACGTACTGACGTGAAGCCTCCCTTATAAATATTCACAGGAAACTGCTTGGGAAAACATGAACAAAACACAATTCCTTTGCTTCCCCTTGGAACAGAGAGCAAAACTGCCTGCCCATTGCTGTGGATGCCAGGGAGGAAGCTCAGAGAGTGAGGTTCCTCTTCCACCTCCAGGGGGGTGACCGGACTTGGGTCTGACCCTGCTGTGACCAGTGGACTCAAGCAAGTCCTTCCTAAAAAACCAAAAGTGATAGTAAATTCATGTTCTTATTGGACTGCAGTCAGTTTGGTATTTCCCTTAAAACCTGCAGTAAAACCATACTTTATTTTTTAACTTAGATCAAAAGTAATTTGAATGTGAATGGAAAATGGCTTCTTGCTCTTTTGTTGTGGTTGCAGCTGGTAGCACTTAGGAGAAATAAGATATTCTAAGAATGCAAGGTAATGTAAGATATTAGGCAAAGTTAGTTCATCCAAGTGGACATCTGAGCTCTGTGTGTGCTGAGGCTGCCACGATGCCACGCACACTGCTGCGATGGAGCTGGCAAATGAAGTTAAAGTTGTCTGAAGAGCTGCTGACTTCCTCTCTTCATCGGAGGGGGGAGGAGGAAGCTACAGGTAAAGTGCCAGTTGTTAATGAAAGGTCTGTGGTATGAAAATTTTATGAGACAACTTTTTGGAAATATCTAAAAGGATCAAAAAAGATCTTATTGCATGAGGAGAAATGTTACAAGAATGTAGAAAAAAGTCATGCAGTGTGCTAGAGAGAACACTGCAATATTTGTAATGTAAGGTTGGGGCTGAGCCCTCTCCTTGCCATGCAGGGCCACTGCAGGCTGTGTGGGGCCATGCTTAGCAACATCTGCCTCTGCCTTCCCTGCTTGTGATCTGGGATGTGGTCTTGGGAATGGTGAGTCTGGCCCATACTGTCTCTGCAGCCCAGAATGTAAAAGGATTACCTGGGAGCTTGGTTTGTTTGTTTTCCTGAAGTTGTGAAGAGCAGAATGTGCAGACTTCTGCAGCCCATGTTTTTCCAGTCAGGAAAGAGCTGAGCTGTGTGCTGGTAGCAGGAAGGAGTGCGTGCTGATCAAATGGCCTTCTTTAAACTAATTGACAGATCTTAAGGCAAACAAACCCAACAACCAAGCAGCAACAAATTCCACAAAACTGTTTTGATAGAAAGCAGAGCAATATGAAATTGGGGATCAAAAGTTACCAGGCATATTTATTGTATATAAAGGGAAACAACTATAGTGTTTTTTTTTTTTTTTCTGGGTTTTATCAGCAATATTTGCTGACTGTGTAACTGCACTTGAAACAAATGGGGACAGTTACGATTGTGGGAGCAAATAGAGAAGGACGCAAACAAGTAAAGGTCCTTTCTGACTTTTGTATGTGGCTTTGCTATGTACTTTGGGGTCATTTTCAGTTTTTTAAACCAAAGAGCATTAAAATATATCACAGATGTAGATCTACACAGGTTTTATCACTGTGTATACTTACTTGTTTGCAGCACTATTCATGAAACAATATAACTTACTTTTTAAATTTACTTACTGGTTTTTCTCATTTAGGTTGATATACAGTTTTTTTTTTTTTTTACCATTGAAATGTTAGTAAAAAGAGTGTGCTTATTTTCTTTATAGAATCTCTGATAGAGGGCTGCATAGAATTGTCTGGTTCAAATAGTCGCCTCCTCCTCACCCTTGTTTCAGCACATTTGTCTGCTAAAAATTCTTTCTTGGTTTGAATGATGTCAGGTCTTAAAGACTGAACTTGAGTTTAATATTTCAGCATCAGTACTGAAAAATTAAACCGAAGAGTGTTTTAAAGCTGTCGTGCATGCAGACTTGCCGTAGGGGGAAGTGTTATTCAGCTGAAGCATTGAAAATTTCCTCTTTTCCTGCAGGCTGACATGGGCCTGGCCATGAGTTTAACACAGGGTTCTTGGTTAGCCCAGCCTGTTTTTTTGTGGGTTTTTAATAGAACTTGGCTCCAAGCGTAAAGTGATGCATACTTCCCTCTTTAGGTTAACATTTGGCAATGTTTGGGATGGGTCAGCTTGTGATCTCATTCTGTTACCTACAGCCTTCGAGGTGTGTTTTGTTTAAGCATGTGTCTGAATGTTTAGCCTTCAGAAGTCACATCTTCTGTTCTCTATTTTACATAGTTCTGGTAATTATAATAATAGAAGTGTATATATCAGAAAATTTTCATTTCTACCTCAATTCTGATGTGAAGCTTGCTCTCAAGTGACACTGGTAATTTATCTGCAGATCGATGTTGGTGTTGATAACAGGAGGGGAGGTGCTCTGTGTACTTTTTATGGCCACCTGTGTTCCAGGGAGATGTGTTATACATAATTCAAGCTAATCCTGTTCAGAATATGCTCAGATTCCATCTCAGTGTTATCCTTGGGGCCTCGAATAATTGTCCCAGCTTGCTTGGGAGTGCTAAATAATAATTCACTCTTTCATAGATTTGAAAGTGCTTTGTAAACAAAGCCAGTGAGTGTTTTCCTGTGTTATTGGTGATGAGATGGAAATAAATACACATTAGACTTACCTGGCGCTTAGTGCCATAACATCCTGCTGTCTTGGGCCATACTGGAGAAGTTGTAACTTTTTAGTATTAAAACTAAGGAAAAGGAAAACTAAGAAAAACCATCCTTTGCTGTTGATGAAATCAAGGAAGGGCTGATGCTCCAGTGTCTGCAGTGAATGCTAGGTAATGAAACATGCTCCATGGGGTTCTTAAAAATGCTTTTGACTCAGATTCTTGAAGCTGAGACCTTATAGCTTATCCTTATTAGATACAATGGTATAGCTGATGTATTACTTTATGGATCAGAGAAGAATGCTGATGAGTTGAATTCAGCGTTGTAGCTGTCACTGAGGTAGAAAACATTATCTTTACTAGAAAATATGTTTTGAAGAGTCTTGCTTGTCTCTGCTTTTGTGAACGTCGCACATATGATAAACACATGCATTTGGACACTGAGTATGGAATGGGTTTTGCTGCTGAGCTATCCGGCTCCACTGCTGTTGTTATGCAGGGACAGTGCTGCACTGAGCCACACTGGCCGGGCCCTCTTCGTGAACTTGCTGTCAATGTGAAGCTGCTTTCATTGTCTCTCGTGCAGCATTTGCAGAGGTTTGTGTGTCTGTGAGAATGAGCAGTCAGACAAGAATGTGTGGTGCAGTGCAGCTCTGTGTCCCTTTTCTGCAACCCCTGCATTCTGTGCTGAGGGGCAGCTGCCTCAAGCTGCTCACTCCAGCGCTGCCGCTCTTGGCAGTGACCTGCTGCCAATAATATCAGAGATGTTTTCTCCCACTTCCAACCCACTGAGAGCAAACTCCAGCTGAATAGGGTCAGAGTACACACTTGTTTCTTATGCAGTATAATTTCCTCCTATACCTAAGAATAGATGTGCTGAGTGCAGAATGCAACACCTGTATTACACATTGTTCCTGACTCATCTCTGGGGCAATTTGTTCAAAGCCAAGTGGGCTGATTACAGTATGGGTCTGTGCGTCAAAATCTCATTGTAGTGTAATCACGGAATGTACTCTGGGATTTTAAAAATGAGACGTGGCACAATCTGATAAGTACAGAAGAATGACTTGTGTTTTATGCTGTTATAAGCTGCATAGACAAGATGAGCTCTACAGGAGGAGAACCCTTTGCAGTGCGGAGGGTGATGTTGGTGACATCTGCAGACTGCTCAGGACCTCTTCCCAGATGCCACTCGATAACAGGTTTGGCAGAGGAGGAAGTATTATCCACAGTGTTTTTTCTTAAGGAGAGGTGGTTTGTTGTAGTTGCCAGAGGTTGGGGATGTGGTCATTGCAACTGTTGATGAAAATTTAGCATGTGGGTAAGTTGATGGCTGAAGTGCTCCAAGGGCTCAGTTGTGGTTGGTGGTGGGGCAGCTCCTCCAGTCTAAAAGGCAGATCCAGGGTCAGAATTGGCAGCCTCTCGCTACTGACCTCCCTGCCTTAAGGCAGGATGTAAGGATTTCTCTCTCTCTGACAGCTAATTAAACTTATTTCAATATGTATGTTGTATTCTGTGGAAAAAATAATCATCTTATCTAATGGCTGGGAAGAGCTGTTGCTGTTAAAAAATACTAAATAATTAACCTTTAGTCCTTAGAAGTTTCAAAATTGCTTTAGTGTCTCAAATTTCAACAGAGGGCAGTGTGACATTGCTATATGCATCTCCGGAGCATTTTCTGTTGTGATGATTTATGTGAAGACTCTTCCACTCAGTGTCCTCATTAAGCTTATTACAGGAGTAATAGCATTGCTGAAAGCACAGGGAAGATGTAAAACAGAAGAGATTTTTACAATGGCTAGATGTGATAAAGGCAGGATAAACTGGAGAACGTTTTAAGGTAATGGATAGAGTCAATTACAGCAGCATCCCAGGATGCAGGATAGCAAAAAGGGTTCTGCAGAGAGCCACGGGGAGAGGTTATTGTTATGGATCAGCTCCCAGCCAGGGCATATTTCAGTAGGTTTGTTTGGTGTGCAGCCCTCAGCCAGCAGCATTCAGGCTATAGATCCTCGTTACCTTGAGCTCTCTGTGCTATCCCATTAGCTGGCTGCCCCAAATGGCTGTGCTCTCTGGAGCAACAAGGAGAGCTCTGTCAGGACCAGTTGATGTAAGTGGTCCCTCAAATGGCTGCTGCACGTTCCCTGTCAGATCACCTGCAACATGGTTTCAGGCTGCTTTCAGAGCTAGTGCCTTACCGATGTCCATAACCGGTGCCTGGGAAGTAGCGTTCAGCAGCACGTGTCTGGGAAGGGGCTTTCTGGGTCACTGAGTTCAGTCTCCTGCTATCACAGAAAACTGTATCACATAATCCCCTTCAGAAATTTATCACACTTCATTTTAGAGCAGACGCTGCCTTGCTCCAGGGGTGAACCAGCTTAGAGGGCTCTAAAATACAAAAACCCATCCTCCTTTGGTGATCACCTGCTGCATGCTTTGCTTAGCAGAGCCCAGGTGAGGAGTCCCTACCCCAAAGTACCTCACAGAGAAAGTAACTGTTTCAGCTGTTGCATGAAACAAAACCAAACAATAAATCTTCTACTGGGATTTTTCTTTTGCATAAGAAAAATAATAAGTATTTGTGTACACCCTGTAGGAACGCCATGTTTTATACTCTGCCTGCTAGCTCTACAGCAGCAGTTAATTAACAAACAATTCCCAGAGCTGTGTTGACATTAATCATTGTTGCTGGTGCACAAACAAAGATGTTCTGGCATTGAAAAGGTGCTTTGGTAGTTGAAGTTCTTGCTGTTGCTAAACAAAGCAGCAGCATTAATTTAAGCCCAGTTTAAAACTTAAAGAAATAATTGACGTTTATAAATGGAAATGAGCAAAGCATTATGGAGTAAGGGGCCTGCAAGAAGGAGATCTGTGAGCATAGAAGTGAGAATATACAGCAAGCAGACTACTAGTGTAAGGCACAGCCATGCAGAGCTTTGTGGCAGTACCTCTCCTCTATGGTCTCCACTCCTCTGGCAGTGGAATCATCCATGAGCTTGGTGGAACTGGTAGGTCCTCAGAGCAGGGGAAAAGCTCATGTCCTTTTCTGCCCATGAGCTCTTTGCAGCTCAGAAATGCTTTAAGTCAAGCTCTTGAACGTCTTGTTCGTTAAAGTGGCAGCATGTGGGCCAAAAGCTGGCTTGTTGTCTTCTTGCTTTCCATGTCCTGTGATTTCTGTTTGAATAAACTTATAGCATGTAATACAATTGTAGTATGGCAGGGAAGAGAAAATAAAACATTAAGCATAAAAATAAGCAGTCTTCTTATCATCCTTTAAACTCCCTGTTCTTCAGAACAGAATTGCGTGGGGTATGTGTGTCTTTGTGAAGCCCTGCAAGAGAGTTGGGAAAGCACTTTTGACCACTTCAGTAGGCACAGGCTTGTAAAGCAGTGCTGGAGTTGAAATAGGGAAATCAGGTCAGAGGGCTGGGAAAATATGTGAATAGGAAAAAGGAGGAAAAAAATATTTCAAGAGACTATTTTATGATAGTTGAAAGTGAAGATGAGTGTTTAACTGCTTTTATTTGAAATTAAACCTATATTTACCCTACAAAATGGCTGAAATGGTTTTTAAGGAAAATACTCTCTGTACAGCTTGGATCCAGCTTTCTACCATTGAAGTTCATTGCACAGTAGAATGATGTATGCACTTACATTAGTTCTGCTTACTAACGGCCTTCTCTCTGGCAGCTGGTCTGTACATTTACGAGTAACCCAGAAATCACAGTAATTATAGATGTGAATGCACATACATTTTCCCCTTCTGAATTACAGCAGTGCATAGCTGCTTCATGAGGGTATGTCTTCAAAATGGCCCAGTGCTATTTGGTTGATTAATCCTTGCACTGCTCGCTGTGCTGTAGAAGAACGAAGCTTCTGCTTCCTTTTACAGTCCTTGTTTTGTCATCCTGCAGCAGCCTGGGTAAGTGCTTGCTCTTGAGATAGAGGAAGAAGGCTTTTGTACTGCAGATCCCCGATTTCAAGTTGTTCTGATCATATTTACATGAAGATAACCCAAAACTGCATCACTGGTCGTGTTCAGGCTTCTGGAAGGATCCCCAGATCCTGGCTGTAGCTGAAAATCTGCTTTGTGACCTATGGGAGGAAAGATAACTGATTGCAGCAGGCAGTGGTATTCATGTTTTAGACTTCCCTGCTGTTTCTCAGCGTGGCTGCAAAGCGGCAAAGTTTACCCAACATGCCTCAACTGCATTTGTGGATGTTTTGCCTGCTCGCGCTGCACTCCATAAAAGCAGGTTGTGTTTCCCCGCCGGCTGTGCCGGCAGCTCAGGAGAGGGCAGTGCAGCTCTAGGGCTGCGGCTGCTCAGCGGCAGTGCAAGGCTGTGCCTTCTCTCCTCCATCCATCACCAGCCTCACGACAATGTCAAACTGTAGCATTTCATAAATGTGAACAAAATACAGTTTAACAATCTGATTTCACCCCAACTCCAAACTGCTTGCAGACATTTTTAGTTGACAAAATACCTGTTGAATCAAAATTCACTTTGCAGTTTGATTTCATAATTTTTTCCCCTCCAGCTGAGGGGCAGGGGTCCCCACGCCAGAAGCAGCCTTCTAAATGGTTGTGCTGGATGACAGATGAATTGTATCGTGGTGTTGTGCTATGCGATGATGCTGCAATTTATAATACCTGCGTACTTGATGCTCAGCATTGATATTGTAATGTTATGTTGTGGGCATATGCAGTTCCTATGCTTTATGCAGTTGCTGACAGTATGAACAAAGCGCCTTCTGAAGGTATTATAAAAGCAGTGTCTACTTGCATGTTGAGTAGAAGGAGGACAAGCTATTATTAAATTATTGTAGTGAAGAACACTTCTTTTCACCCTTAGGCTAATATTAAGGTATTCTCAAGGTCAATTGTGAGAGAATATAGAGAAAGACAAGAAGCATAGGTGCTGTCAGTTGTATTTTCTGTTTTCCTTTAACGGTAGCCTTAAATTTAGAATTATTTATAGCCATGATGTGTTGCTTTCTGACCCTGATTCCTCTAGTTCCTCCAGCCAGTTACTCTGCTTAAAATGAAGCCACGAGTTCTTCTTTGAATCACTTCCTTCTTGTATATATTGGACAACAGGAAACACCCCAACTTTAGCTGGCATCCAATTTCCATCACCGTTTTTCTGCTGTGTGTGCGGTCTTTTCAGCCCCTGCAGAATCCTATAGTCTGATGCTGTGATCACTGCTGTTGGGCTATTTGTTGTACAGTGACTTCCAAAGATGTATTCTTTAAGAAAAACAAACAAACCTGAATTGGTGTTCTAAGTAAACATGCAGTAGCGAAGGAATTTGCGCTTTGAAGGCAGAATTGCACCTCTTGTTGAGGATGTGAGCAGCTGTGAGCTTCATTACCAGTGGCTCATGGGACACTGGGAGCCAAGGCAGCGGAGCTCATCTCCAAGCATCACTGACAGCAAAGTAACTTTTAAACATTCTAATGTTAAATGTTGCTTTTATGTGTGAGGTCGTCTTTGCTATTGGTGGAGAGTATAGAAAAATAAAATGCTGGAAAATTCCAGTGAGCCTTTTAAAAAGCGAGGAGCCTATTTTCATCTATTTCAGAATACCTAAACAAGGGTTTAGGTATCTGCCTCGGTTTGTGAAGTGTTTGGAGATAAGAATACTTGTCCACTGCCCATGGGTTACAGGACATACTGTACGGCAATTAGCTACTGTCAGCCCTGCTGAAGTCAAGGCAGAATCAACTCTGATTTGATACTATTGAGATAATCTATGTGATTAAATAGTTGTATGCATGTTCGTCTTCTGAGTGGCTTCAGAAATGAAAACTCATTACACACGTAAGATATTTTGGGGTTTTTCTGTCAGCTGGTTATTGGTAGGCATCATTAGTTACTTCCATTTTTCTAAAGGGAGAGAGTTTGCTGATACGCAGATAATGAGTGCCTGTGTAACTATGGAAGTGCAGAAGTTGGTGAGGAATCTACATGAAATCAATCCCTTGAGAAGAGGTTCCATGTACCTTGCCCTGCAACCTGAGAGTTAAGTTTTAGGTTTTGGAAAGATTAGAAACCTTCCAGTGAATGAAGGGGAATTTCGGTCAAATCTGAGTCAAAGTAAACCTGGCATTCTTTACATTTTTCCTGAAAAATTAAATTTTCTTTCAGTTTTTTGTTTTCTGCTGTAAATTTCAAATGTTTCACAGTCATTTTGGATGTGAAATTTCAGTCAGGCTGACTCCCTGACTGTGTGCCTGCCATAGCTATACGGGGCAGTGAGGAGGCTGATGGCACACCAGCACTTTGTCTTTTTCCTTACCCAGCAGAGCACTTTGTCATGCGCTGAGCTTGAGGTGCAAACTGGAGCTGCATCCATTTGAAGCGAAGCATGTCTCCATATGCTTCCTTGAAAATAAATGGATTTTAGCAAAGTAATGAACACATATTTAATTGGGACTTGTTATTAAGGTCCTCTTTATTTGCATAAAAATGTTATCAGAATGTATCACTGTGATGCATTTTCCTGTCTCAGTCTCGTGACTCAGTGTTCACCTCTGAACAGATGATGCTTTGTTGCAGAAGCTTTTTCCTGCACTCTGTTCTATGGAGCTCCATTCCTACTCACATTTCCACGCCAAGCAGCTCAGTAGGAACTAGTCAAGGAATTTGACAAATGCTGGGAGTGATTCTATCTTCCTTCACTGCCAGTGGAGCACTCATTCTGTGTTCAGGATGTCAAATGATGTGTGCAGGCAATAAGCTTGCCTCACTAGCATTGGTAGGGGGAATGGAAAAATGAACAGTGCCTGATCTCTATCTTTGTAGTTAAAGCAGGTGAGTAGATGTCTCAAATGCTATTTTCCAAAGCTTGTTAGAATTTTCTGGAAAAAAAAATAATGATTAATTTCTGCCTTATTTACAAGCCTTTCTCCATTCATTTCCTAGCCTAATTTTAAGGCAACATACATGTCTTTATGTAGCGAATGGTTATCAAAGGTACACTAATCTCACCTCTCTTATTCTAGGGCAGTTTAACGTAGAAGACTTACAATATTCTTCCTAATAGCATTCATGTTATTTGCTATTCAAGGCCTGGTTTTACAACATCATGTTCATGTAGGTTCAGCTCTACTGACCTCCCTTGGGCTGTTCAGTTTTTATGCTGGTTGAAGCGGGAGCAGAAGGTAGTCCTCTCTTTGTATGTTCTCAGCATACATTACCACCTTCTTGAACATCTTGTTATGTATTTGTCTGAACTATTTCCCCCTCGCCTCCTCCCTTTGCAGAAGGCTGTCTCTTCCAATGGGAATTCTTTGTCTAAAGCAAAGGCTGGCCATTGCCCTTAATACCTCGAGTAAGGGGGAAAAAAACAACCTGCAGATTCAGAAACATTTTTTACTGAATCTACTGAATCTGACCCTGTGCACCTTTTTAGCAGCTGGTCATTACAGCATACGCAGACAAAACTTGCTGCACTAACACTCATAAGGCTTAAGTTCTCTGTTGGGATCTTTGAGAAATACTCAGTTCTGTTAGTGTTTTCCCACGTGTTTGGATATATCTCTAGAATCAGCATGACACTCACGTAATATTACACTGTAGGTATGAAGGACACCATAAGATGTTTTCAATAAGCCAGGTCTCAAAAAGAGATGCAAACCATCGTTATGGTGAAGAACAGAAAGGATATTAGTCAAAAATATTGGATTTGAAGGTGCACAGCTTTAGAGGGGCTACCGAAAGGAAATGCCACTTGTTTGGCAGTTACACAAATCTACACCATATTTCTTTTGGTTAACAATGCAGAGAGAATTGGAGGAGATGAAACTGTCATTCATAAGGCAGCTGGGAAGTGCAGGCTTTCTGTCTTGGCAGTGTGAGTGATGTTCAGGTCTTTCTCACTCGAGTGCAAGTCATTTTATAAAACAAAACTCCACTTTCATGGTTTATTATCAGTGTTCTTCCCAGGAAGTATTCTGTTTTCTTATATTAATATATTTATTTTCTGGTTTCTTTTTCTCACTAGACAGATATATGGGGGCTGTTCCTAAATGTTACAATGTTCCCTTGTCCTTTATTACAATTTTTAAAGATAATGTTTCTGTAGTATAATTTTAGCTTAGTGTTCTATGTGAAGCATAGCAGGATAGCAAAAGAAGTAAGGTATCACTTTAGATCTTCCCATTTCTGGCTTGGATTATAGGCCTAAAAGCTGGAAATGGGATTGTGACTCTGTCCTTGCATAATATGATGGGTAAGGAGTGGGTTTGGAGAAGTGATCAAGTCTGTCTCTCTTCCTCGTCAGCTATGGCTGCTTGTGAGAACTGTGTCTCCTCTCAGGGGCAGTGTAAGTGAATCCTGAGTTTCTCATTGGATTGGAAAACGTATTTTTCTACAGGGTCCCTCATGGGACAGCCTGCTTGCACGTTGCCCATGTAACTGGATTGATTAAACACTTTTGTCTTATGCGATTAATAGCGTTGCTATAAGACTAAAGCAATCTGAAAATGCTTATAGTTCATTCATTTTCTTGCTCTCATTCTATCTGTCATCTGGTAAGCTAGACTGGGAAGCTTTTTCATGTACTTGTTTTGATCAGCTATCTGGAAGAAGCCTGTATGTAGTACTGATGTAGAAGTGATATAGTAAGTTGCATAAAGTTTCCCCTATTGCATCTTAGGAAGAAAATAAATATTCCGGAGAGTGGAGGTTATGAGTCCCAGTGAAAAACAACACTTTAGCCTAACTGCACATACAGGCTGGTAAATATACTGTGTTCTGTCAAGGAAGGAGAACTATAAATGCATATTAGCTGAATCTGTGCCAAACGGCATGACTGCACTTGAGTTGTCTCAGTGATAGAGAAAGTACTACTTCATGTCAACATAAATTTTTAGATTATTGTCATGGTGGGAAAAAAAGAAATAGTTTTAAATCTACTGCTAAGTTATACATCAGAAATACAAAATGCTGATTGTATAAATTTCGAGCCCAGGACAATTTAGAAAGATGAAATGTTCTAGATGTCTTGTGGTATCTCTGGCAGTTATGTGCATCTTGTTTCTCAGAGAGGTTTATTTAAGTTTATGTTCATTTCTAGAAATGAGAAAGGGAAAGGTGTTATGTGGAAATTCAACCTGCCAGAGGGATGCTAACAGGATTGCCAGGGCAATTCAACTTCATTATTTTCTACTGAGACAAGTACAGAACAGAGAATTCGGAAAGTTGGTTTATTGTTTCATTTACACAGAGGACAAGTGATTGTGGATGCACATGGGGGAGTCTTGCCTGTCTGACAGCAAAGCAAACAAACAAGTGCCAAGGCAGAGCAGCTGAACATTAGGTAAGGTGAGCCTCAGGCTTACATCTGGCCTTCAGCAGCAAACGCTGAAGATAATCTCAGAGCTGTCCTTAGCTTAATTTGGGGCGAAATACTGGGGAAGGGCTTAGGCAGGGCTTGTAATTGCTCAGACCATTAAGGTTGCAGAGAGCTGCTGACTGGAGTTATTCTCCTGTATGACAGTATCTAGGAATTACAGTCTGGGGTGTGATAGCCTTTCATTAACATCAGGACCCAGGATAACGATACAAGTAAAACTATTGTACTTTATTATGTTCTTGCTGTCATTTAATTGCTTGATAATAGCTTTTCATAACAATAGAGGCCCGTGGAAAGTTGGCTGGAGTAATCCCAACTGGTGTATTAACTGTAGTAAAGTTGCCGTTAGCCAAGTGGGTTGTTTGGGGAGGTCATTCAGAACAGATGGCTATTATTTAGGGAAAATAGCTGCAGAACTGCATCTCATGAGAGAAGCTAAAGTTCCCGTATTTACTATAAGCTATATGAAAATGCACAAAAGGGTTCCCAGGCCTGGACACACAAAGGAAGCGCTGTGCTGTTAAAAGGCAGCGTGGCCATTGTGAGCAGTAGGTGCTGAGAGGTGGAACGTGGTTCTTGTTTTCTTCTTAATGTGGTCATATATTGTCTTCTTCTAATGACCTTAACCAGCAGCTATCTACTTTTGTTTCGTTTCACAACTTGGTTTTGCATGCATATAAACAAACCTCACAGAGTGTAGGCGGACTACTACTTTTGAATAATGATATTAATTGATATTAATAATACATAATCCTTACATGCAAATGTGTGCTTACATATGCAAACATGGGGGTTCAAACATGGTGATGCAAATGTTGGAACATTGGTGTTTGTTAACTTTTGATGTTGAGGAATTCTAGCGGGATTTTCTTGTTATGAAGAGCTCGTGTCTCATTTGATCACCCTGGGATGCAGTTTTAAGAAAATTAATTAGTTGTAGCGGAGTGGACTAGGAATTTTATTTTCATGAGCATTGGACAAGCTGTTTTGTAATTTAGTTGTAATTTCTAGTGTGAAGATGGGTACACAGGAGGACAAGTGTAACCATCATTTTGTTACTGGGAGGTGAGGCAGACAAAAAATAAGGATGTTTTCCGGAGAGACATCTCATACAAATTGAAGCTGTAGCTGCCAGTCTCATTTCTGTTCCATTTGCAACTCCCAAATTCTACTTAGAAATTTAGATGAATAAAAGCAAGTCAAAGTCCTGCGGAAGACTGTATTGAACTACAAATTAATTTCTGAAGAGCCCATTCCCTCCTACCCACGCGTATTGGAAATAGACACAATCCCAGCTTCCTAAATCATTCTACAATGCCCTCTGTTATAGGCCCCATAACCTTGCAGAGAAGGGATGTAGTCTTTCAGATTGCTGCTCACCAGAGGCTGCCTGGGTTTTGGGCAGGGCTGCAGGTCCCTTGGGGCAGCTCTTCCATGCTTGTGAAGTGCTGGAAGGTTGATGCAGAACAGAAAATTAAGGCTCTGACTTTCTGAAAAGAGCCACTGTTTGTTCATTCCGATGGGTCTGCAAGCATCCTGTGACCCTTCACACAAGGGACAGAACATCTTTAAAAGTTGTACCGCGGTTTCTAGCTGATCTTGCTTTTGAGGCATCTTCATTCATTCCCAGTTCTATTCTACTACCAAGAACTTTACTGCAAGACGCCTCTTGTTTTAGGTGTAGTTTAACAATACAGATTAAATGCCTGATTATAAGTGTTTGAGTAATCCAGTCATGGATTACAGTGGATCTGTGGTCTTCTGGGCTGAGCTCTGTTACTCTACAGATCCCTTTCAACTACAGGACAAGAAAACCTGGAGAAAGCGTCATTAGCACATAAAATGTAATGAAAGTTTGTAGCTTGCTTGCATGTACTCTGGAACAGTTTACTGTAGCATGCTGGTTTTCCTGAGCTCCTGCATTTGCTGGGTTGGGGCATTTTGAAATGACTGCTGTTTGTTCAGGTTTTTTTTTTTTCTTTTTTACAAAAGAATCTGGTCCTTTGTATGAAAAGCAAAGTTTTGCTTAATCTTACCTGAGGTGTCTTCTTCAAACCTCCAAACGTGACACATTTTCTTAGGGAGCTGGATGCATCCAGCTTAAAAGATTTTGTTTCATCAAGATATCAGTACTGGGAGAGAGTAGCAGTAGGATGTTACATGCATTTCACAGTTAGTTGTATAACCCCCTAACAATCAGTGTGTCGTTTCACAGTGGTGTGTTTCTTCCGAATGAGAGGCGTGGTGCTGCGTGAAGAGCAGGCTGGTCATGGGCTGTCTGGGGTGCCAACCATCAGCTGTGGTTAGCACAGCCATACCTGTGGACTTCCCCAGGAAGCACTGATGTTCATGGAGGTCAGATTTGGGATCACAGTTTCATCTGTGAGAAGGGTTAGAAATTCTTAGAGAAGACATTTGGTGAGCACAGAACTCCGGTTGGCCTGGCAGGACTTTCAGGTGCCTCCTGGGGATGCAGGCCGAAATGGAGGAAGCTGAGTTTTGCTTCAAACTACTGGAACTTGGCAGGATTTGAAGTGAGCCTGTAAGCTTAGCTTTGTTGCCTGTTTGCAATCTAAAAACCAAGCTCGTTCTTGTTTGTGATTTTGTGCATAATACGATGCCTTTTAATCAAGTTCTGCTCTAATGGTAAAGAATGTTAATAATATATAAAAGCCATTTCATGTAATTAAAAGTGGAGAAGAATGTATTATTTTACAATTACACAGACGGGCTGCTGTTGATCTTGGAACCTTTGTCAAGGTATGTCAGTAGTAAACATGAATGCTCTCATTTTAACCCAGCAGTAAGGCTGTCATTATGTTTACAAAACCAGAACTGCTCTGAAAGAGTGAAGTCCTGTGTTAATTGTACTCCAGAATGGGATCTGTTGGCTATTTAACCTTCCTTCCCACGTCTTGTCTTTTTTGCATTATGAAGCTCGAGTGAATTACCTCAGGAAAAGGAAATAAGTGCTAAAATGACATCAATTAAAAAAATAATAATAAAAATTAAAAGGTTAACAAAATAGCGGCACGGTTGGAGCTGGATTTGTCAGTTACACTCGACAAATGGAGAAAGCTATCTTTGTAGTGTAATACTATGTGAAAGGTATGTTTGTGGTGAACCTAGCACTGGCTACCTTGTGTGCCAGCTTTGCTTCAGAAGCACTACCTGGATAACAGGGTTTGGATGCTCTGCATTTAGATATAGCTCAATGTACTCTGAAACAGAAATTTCTGTTGTTTCGCTGCAGTGTTTTCAGTCTTGGACATCAGAGTTGTTTATGCACTCCTCTAGCTGGTGTTTTCCTTCTCTGCTGCTGCTTCCTGAGCCAGCTCCAGCTTACTGGTGCAGCTATGGGTTGCACAGGGCCTTTAGGAACTTGGGGATTGTGACAAAAGCTGCTTATGAAGCTGGATGGATATTGCTGCAGGCAAGCCACAGAATGGCTCCAGCTATTAGGCTAGCAATACCTGAGCTTTGAGAGTGACTTAAAACTGGCTGATATGTTCAGCCTTGGCTGTGGATTGCATTAATCCTGCATGACCCAGTGATAAGAAGATGCAGATTTTTTTGGGAATGGATGCAAGTTTCTGAAAGTTACTCTGCTTGTGCAGGGGTAGCATGAAAATTTATCCACATCTCAGTGTATTAATTCTAAATATTTGGTTATGATACAGGGCCGTTCTTACGCCTCTTCTGTCATTAAAAAAAAAAAAAGTGTGTTTATGATTAAGTAGCTGACAAGAAAGTGAATGATGTCCTGCCTGCTTTCCTTTTCCTCCTTGCAGTTTCTTATACTTAGTGTAAAGACTAGAAAGCAGCTTTGGAGAATGCTTTAAGAGCCATCTTTAAATCACATGGAGGTTTCCAGAGCATTTTAAAATCTGAATTGTGTGATGGCATCGCTACCTGGAAGTTGTTTTGCTAAGAAGTGAAAAGAAACAAAGAGTGTACAGCATGCGTTGTACACCAGAGGGGAATTGGTGTGGGTGGATCTGTGATCACTTGAAGTACACAGTGCTTTCATGTGTGCTTGTGAGCAACCAGGTGCCCATGAGCAGCAGTCAGTGCAGCCTGCCCCAGCAGCACGATGACAGCAGTATGAAATTCTCTGCATCGGGTCCCCAGATTTCTGGTTTGTAGCCCCTGCCTACCGTTTTTATCCTGCACATTTTCCATCTTGCTTGCATGCTTGCTCTGCTCCTTACTGAAATTTCACAAGAGAAATTCTTTCTTTCTTTAGCCTCCAGATAGCAGCAGAATACCTGCTGTCGATAGGTTACTACTTGATTTCCACCCTCCCATATTTATCATGCTATTAATTCCCCTTCATAATATTAAAAATGTTAATTCAGTGTTTGCTAAGTCTCCTGTTTCCCTGTGAGAATAAGACCAAGCTGTTTAATCTTTCCACACAACCCACTGCAATTTTTGAGAATTGTTATCATTTTGATTACTCTGTAATGCACCTCCCAGAACAATTATAAACTCTGTAAACTGAAGCTGCAGCAAGCTGTTTGTTGGAGATTTGGGCCCTTGTGAGGATGCCTGTGTAAACTTGTCTTCAGATCCGTGCTTTCTAGCCAGCTTGTGGGTTAGGTGTGCAGTTGTTTTGCAAGGCACTGAACCTCTGAGACCTTTACATATGGATCTTTCAGGGGGGGGAAAAAAAAAAAGCAGCAGCTTGGACAAAGCTGGAAGGCACAGTGTGGTACTCCAAGGGAATTTAGCTGTGGTCATGTAAAGTGAAGGGATCCAGCAAAGAGCCCTGGGCAACACCTTTGAAAATTAAAGTTATACATGACAGGAGGAAAATGAAAATGGTCAGTAAGTGTGAGAAGGGCTGCTCCTGCGGGATGCAGCCTTCTGGATGACAAACTCTGTGGAGGTTATGCAGATGTACACGTAGGACTTCTCTTGTTTTGTACTAGCTGATCTGCTCACAAACATCGAGGTGGATTAGAAGCAATGGTGATTTCACATCACTCACAGCTACCCTGTGTGCTGGTAAATGGGAATTCTGAGTAAAGGTCTGTGTGCCAAGTGGAGTTGGGGACTTTCTTCTTTAACTGATATTGCAACATCTGAAATAATTTCCTAAATCTGTCCAAGGTTCTTGTATATTACAGTATATTACATGAGGTTTTCCCCACTTTTACAGATTGTGTCTTTTTGATTTGTTGCTATTTGAGCTAAAGTTTGCACATTGTCATGACCAGACATAGGGCATTCAGTTGTTTCTAAATGGTTCCTTGTCGTCTTATGTATATCTAAGGGAGAGTGTGGTGGGAGATCTCACCTGAGATCTCTGAGGTGGAAGCTGCTGGGTACGGGATCCGATGCTTCCACACTCCCTCCGGCTGCCAGTCTTTGCTTTCACAAGTTTGGTGAGCACATCACATGAACATGGTGGTGTACATTAATTCTCTTTATTTGGGTTCCAAGTGTGAATCACTCCTGTAAAATCAAAATGTAGGAGAAATAAGTTGTAACTACTTAACAGAGGATAGCAACAGGACAAAAATAGGGACTGTTCTTGCTGTAGAAGCAGTACTACATTTGTGTCTGGCTATGGGGTAGGGTTTAATATGAATAGGTATGTGGGTGACTTGAAAAATTACATCAGATGCTTAGTGCACCATGAGTTAAAGCATATACGTTGCTTCCCACAGTGACTTATTTCAAGTGGCTTATATTTGGCGCAGTATGCTGGTGGATTACAGGAGGTAATGCTAGGCGTGGAGCTCTTATTGCTCCTCTCAGGCTTTGCAATTATGAAGAATAAAAAATTTACCAGAGTCTAAGCTCTTAGATAGTTATAAACATGGGGAGAATTAAGGGACAGGAAAATTATAGAAACCCAGCTAAACCGCTATAATTAAGGCTGAATTGCCTTTTACTTTACAGCATTCGTGAAGCAGAACTTTGAAATAAATGAAACGAAAAAGCTCAAATACTGTATTGGACGTCAGTTTGGTTGTAACTATGCACACACAGATAACGTGGATTCAAGTTTGCTGTCTTCAGTCCTTGTGTTCTCCCTGGTGCTGGCCAGATACCCATGCTCAGTGGCTGCTGAGCCCTGGGGCTGGGCAGCGCAGGGCTGGGCTCTGCGGCACTCACTGCCTTGGCAGAGGGCTCATCAGCCTCCAGTGTGAGTTGAAAATCCCACGTTGCAGAAACAGCCTCTGACATTTTTCATGTTTGCCTTGTGGGAGAAGATTTTTGTCCTTATAAGTAATCTGTGTAGTACTTCATGTCCTGATAGCCTTGCAGCCTGTCTCCTTTGTGAGCTGGGCCTACATAGGATGCCTGTCCTGCCAGCCTGCTCCTCTTGGTCGAGCTCCCGCTAACTGCTTTTGAAGCCACTGGCCTGTTTGCACTGAAGCTGACAGAGGTGTAGGGGGTTCAGAGATATTAAGTCCCTGGAAGTTTGATGAAAATCCTTGGCTGAGGGGAAAAAAAGTCTACGAAAGCTTCTAGAGGGGGAAGCTGGGCAGAACTCAATCTGTGTTCCTGCTGCAAGGTGGCAGCCAGCCCCAGCTAGAGAGTGTGTGTTATCAGTGAGGCGAGCGGGGGATGTGGGAAGAAACTGAAAGCATATAGAGAGCAGGTTAGCAAATATAGGACACGGGTCTTGCTGTTTGTAAGCTTGTTTGGATCAGCAGGTTTGTAATGGGAATGAATTCCAATGTGTGAATTTCAAAGGCACCCCTACAGCTTAGGGAGAGAAGCAGGCTGTTAGAAGGGAAAAAGCGCCGTACAGAAGTGGTCTGAAGTCTTAGAAAGTGTATAATAGACAAGGGAAGAAAGTGTTCTTTGTGTAGGGAATTCTCAAGCTGATGGTGACAAACAGGTGATATTATTCACATGTAGACTGCAGTAATTTAATTATTGCCATGTTCTGCATTATTCTGACACAATGAACTAGATTAGTGGGTTTGCTTAGCCCCACATTTCATAAATGATAAGTAGGTTCCTTTGAAACAGTAAGAGTGGCTTAAAAATCTCAAATACGTTAACTTGGGATACCCATTTGAATTATGTCTTGAGTCATAAAACCACAAAGTTTGGAAGCAGCTCTCAATGCTCTTCATGCTGACGGTGAATTGGTTTCACGGGGAAGGGAGCAAGGCCACTTTTGATCCCTCCTGTAAGTCCTAACCGAACTGAATGTTGATTTCAGCACATTCAGGAGAGTGAGAGAACATGATTTCTGTCTTCAGTGGAAACAGCAGTGAACCTTCTTCCTCTTTCTGAATTCCTTTTCATGTGTGCTTTACTGACTATTTGTAACAATCTGCTACAGTGCTGTGCACTCTGAGCTTGTTTAACATTTCAGATTTTCTGTTAGTTCTGTGGCTGTCGGGAAGAGCCACGAAGAGGCATCCCCTAGAACTGACCAATAAATCATACCAAGGATTGAAACTGTTGCTGGACATTTAATTTCTTGCAGGAAATACTTTTCACTGCAAAATTTCATTAAGGTTAGAGCAGTTTAAAGTAGTCTATAAATACGGAAATAGTATGAACATTTACACAGATGAGCACTGCTTTTACCTTCACTTGATTTTGTACGGAACGTAGTATTAAACTCCAAAAAGAGCTAGCTGTAGGCGTGATTTGATGCCTAAGTAGGATAGTTCTGAATTATGACTTGCGTTAAGAAGTAAAAAATCCTCTTCAGATGTAAGACAAGAAAGAATGGGGAGAGATGTGCTTATTATATTCAAGAACCGTGATGCGTAAGCATCAATGATTCCATTTGTTTTATATATCTGCTTGTCACTTTAATGGTTTATTATCAGGGATCCAGTCAAAATTGGCGATAAAAAGAACGTAGCTTTATACTTTGATTCAAAGTCTGCCGCAGATACGCCAGCAGAAAGGATAAATAAAGCATGGAGAGTATGCTGTTAATAAGGGAAATACAAGTAGTTTTGTGTATCATGTACTTTTCTTTATTTTGATTTCGAGCAGAGTGCTGAATGCACTTAAATTATTAAGTCAACCTTGAACGTTGGATGAAATATTCCCTTCCACAGCGAATTTGGATTTGTTCTCATAAATCTGTTCTTACAAACCATTTTCAGGAAGGAAAAAAAAATAGCTGTGGTCTTTCTCCTTTCGTGCCGTTTATAAATAAAGCATATCTTCTGCACAGGAACCTCCCTGCTATTCACTACAATTCGCAGTTCCGAAGGAGGGAACGTTCTGGAGGATTGTGCAGCGTCAGGGCTGTGTGTCACTTTGTCTTTCGATGGCTGAACGCTATGTATGTGTGGTGTGACTAAATATAGTTCAGTACTATTACTCTTTTTGATGGCAAAAAGCTTTGGCTGGCCAAGCAATTGGCTGATTAAAGGTCAGCTGGCACTGGGTCACTCAATAAAACCGCCTTGTGCCCTTTTGGACCAATCTCTTCATCTCAATGTGGGCACGTACAGGAGAGCCTCAATTAAAATGTTTAACAGTAGAATTGCTGTGTGTACAACTGGATTCAGCGCCTCAGGTTTTCTTTGTTGACCCCTTTCCTCCCATGGGAGGAAGAGGAAGAAGTGCAGTGATTTTGCAACAGTGTATGTGCTACATTAAGTGCCTTTAGCATGGTAGGCTTGAGATGGCTTTTCTGTGCTTGGTCAGCTCTGTGATCACATCTCCATTCCTCTTGTATGTCTGTCATGAAATAGTGAACGGCTGATTAAAAAGTGAAACTGCTATGAGCTTGGTATTTTTGGGGGCAGATCTCAAAAAAACCAAAAACCCAAAAACCCATCCCACAAAAAACAAACACACACGCTCGTACACACACCAAAAAAACCAACAACCCCACAATAAAAACCCTTCAGTGCACACACTCAACAACTTCAGTGACAGAAGTATTTGTGGAAGCCAGGCCACCTGTTATGCCTTTTTGCCTAGGAGACTAGGTGTGTCTGGATCATGTTAACTTGTCATGGACACCATTGCTACTTCTCCTTCTCACCCACGGCATTAAAGCTAACTGCCCCTTACTGGAGTTTTGTAGGGACAGATCGATTTGGAGACTGTGACAGAGAGAAGAAACTAGCTCGGTCTGTTTCACATAGTACCCTAACACAAACATGATGAGAAAATCCATTGCAAGGAAGAATCCATATTTGTTTTAGGCACAAGCCTGCTCTTACCCATCGATCAGCAGCTCCAGGTGCTACTGGGGCCTGTGTGTAAGATCCTCAAATCTGCGGTGCAGCTTTCTGTGCTGCTTGGGTCAGCTGAGCCTGGCTGGCAGATGCTGCCTGGTTCTGTGGCCCAGAAATGCCTAGGGACAGCCAGCTGAGCGGGAGAGCAGTGGTAAAGCTCAGGGTGAGCTGTGGAGGGTGTGCAGCCAGGAGGTGATTAGCAGGCCAGGCTGGTGTGGTTTGTGTGTGGTGCTGCGGGCTGGAGCAACTGCTGACCCTGCTGGTGGGAGGAAGGGAGGCCTCTGTGCTATGCCATTGATTTCAGTTGCTTCTGGGAATACTTTGTGCTTGTGTGACTAATGGCTGCCTGAAGTCCCTAGACAAAGTGGAAAAAATGTTTAACATAAGAAAATAAGAGAAAATCTACTTTTTCTTTTCTGGAGGCAAGCGCACGGATGGACTTCCTGATCTTTCCAGAAAAAGATGAGTAACAACTGGAAAAAAACCCTAACAGACATTTGTGGGGAGAAACAAAGGAGAACAAAAGGGCAGAAGGAGCAATTCTGTGGCTTCAGAAGGGAGGAGGAGCTGAATTAGGTGGCCCCGTACCACAGGCAGGCAGTAGCACTGGGAGGCCTTGTAGTTGCTCTTTGGAACGTGTCTTCATGTCCTGGTGTTCGGTTTTGAGCTGGCAGGTTTGTTACACAACTCCAGGGGAGCATTTGCCATTGAACTGTGCTTCCTGTGCCACCCCCAAACCCTGATCTTGTGTAATCCTCCCTTGGCCCAAGCTGGCCGCAGGGAAGGCTGTTCTGGTGCTGCTGTGCTGTGGCTGGATCAAGATGAGATATCTCAAAGCATACATGTAGGTGAATTGTCTTTGAGGAATCTAAGACATTTTGGACTAGCTGCATGCGCTCAGTAAATGCGATGCCTGCTGGTCATGGATTAGGGCACATATGTGAGAGCTGAAGCATGCAGGTGTAATTCATATTGCAGCTCTTTGCTTAAGTACCTGTTCAGACACCCCAGACAGCTTATGAGCACTCATTTTTAGTACCATTCTCGGGATGCCTGAGATTTACAGTTCACTTGTCATGGAATATATGCTAATGTGGCAAAGATGCCTCTTTCACAGAAACACGTTACTCTCTAAATTAGAGTGCTGCTCTGTGCAAGCATCCATTTGAACAGGATTTGTTGGTACATGGTGACCTTCCATTGTCCCTGGTCTGGATGTTCCTCATGTGTCTTATGCTTTCATGGTCTACTACTGCAAGTGCAGTAAGGACATTCAATTGCTGTGTAGGCAGATTCCTCGGATAGTTATAACGGAGTAAAAAACTGAGCGTTGGGTTTAAAAGCAGTGCTGGGATGCTATTCTGTGCTTGCTATATGTCGTATAAGACTTTGCACTGGAACATTAGTCTGGTGCGGAATGCCATTGCAAGTGAAGGAGTGCAAACAAAATTGTGCTTGTGTTACAAACATCCAAGCTGCTGGGACAGGGTTGCAAAGAGAAATAAAAATAAACAAAATGAGCTGGAATAGGGGGAAATGCAAAGTTAAAGACTGTGTATTGGGAACAAAAATAACTTTGTGTTTTAAGTGCATTTCATAGCTTTACTGTGCCCAGTGGATGGGATATAAAGAGCAGAGTGTGTGCTCCGAAGCAAGTAGTTGCTCTTCCTTTGCTGCTTTCATGAATGTCTCCCAGCCTGCTCCTTCCCCTTTGCTCCAAGTGCTGTCCCTATTCCTTGCTCTCTGTGGCTTTTGAAATCTCAAAGGCAGCATCCTATGAGTGGAAATGGTATTTCCAGAAGAAGAGAGGCCAGCTAGTGCCTGGCAGTGTCTGGAGCCCGTAACACGCTGCATGTGGCCCATAGCCCATTCTTTGTTCTCTGGATCCACTCCTTTTTCTTGGGGCTTTTTTTGATGAACAGCTGAGTGCAAGAGATGGTCACGCTTGAGTGCTTGTTATTTGTGACAATCAGCAGAGGGTTGCATAGTGTGCACATGTGCAGGGAATCCAGTGCAGCCTCCTGCGGAGCCAGAAAGAGAGATATATGCCCTTTGAAACCAGTGTGCTCCTTAGAGTCAACAAGAGAGCCTAGCTTCAGCATTATTAATACAGGGCTGATGCTGCTGTGGCTCAACCCCTCCTCCCTCCTCCTCCCCCCCCCCCCCCCCCCCCCCCCCGGTACAAAAATGGGGACCCTGAGTAGTAATGCTAGATTCTCTGCTTGTGAATAAGGCAAAGAAGAGTTCCTTGGTAAGAATGTGACTTACTTTCACAGTATGCAGGGGCCTGTTCATTTTGCATTTCTAGTTTCCCAGTTATTTTTTATTATCTGACTGGCTGTTGCAACTGAAATAACCATGGGCTTGTGAATACTTGCCTTCTCTTTCAGTTCAGTCTGTTATAAGCAATATAATCTTGAGAACACTTCAGAACAACAACAACAACAAAAGCTAGAGATCCATGTGTATAAGTAGCAATATAATTTTTGTTCCCTTTGCTTGGATATGTAATATATACTGAGTAGTGATGTGGTCAGCCGACTGCTGAAAGGCATCCTTAAGGGTGCAAAAGTAAAGATATCAATCATTGTGGGTTTGCAACTGCAAACCTTCCTGTATTGCCAAGGAAGTGTCCAAGTGTCAGGCAAAGAGGACCTTCTGTTACTCTGAACAGGGGGAAGATACAGTAGTGAGTTAGGATGTTTCTGTCCCTTGGAAGGCAAATATCCCACTCAGCCTTCTGCTCTAGGAATGATGAGACACTGAGCTGTGTGGCTGAGTGCAGAGCAGCTGATGAGCTGTATAACCTGGCGGTGCTTTTGGTGCTTCAACCAGTAATTTTCTTTTTCCTTCGGTTAATCATCTGGCAATAGATGGACTTGGGGAAAACTTTTTTTTTTTTTAAATCTATTTCTACTATTGAAATTATTCTTGGATTTAAATTTTAAGAAAGCGTCTGTCTTTTTCTTCTTAGTATTCAATGCTATTTTAGAGAATCTTGCTTCTGAAAATTATGTTGCTTCGTGGAAGTAGAAATGACAAATAATTCTGGCTGCCTCTGCAGAGTGTTCTGACTTGTGAACAAACGACGACTGAACAAGGAGATTTTGCCTAATGCCGTTCCAATGCTCTCTAGCCAGCACAGCCTGATTTGCAGGCACAGGAGCAATCTGGTGTTTTACTCTGATGCAGACCTCTGTAATATGTGCGGATCAAATACTCATTATTCAGGCAGAGGAAATATGACATCTCAATTAGGCAGGGAGTTGTTCATGGTTGTGTGTGTA
Source organism: Alectoris magna (assembly GCA_030625065.1). Taxonomy (NCBI): domain Eukaryota; kingdom Metazoa; phylum Chordata; class Aves; order Galliformes; family Phasianidae; genus Alectoris; species Alectoris magna. The sequence continues at coordinate 8,380,888 of CM060571.1, read as the reverse complement.
CTGTATGGAGGTAATGTGTTAGGCAGGATAGGGGAATAAATATTTTTTACACATTCTCAGTTTTATAGTCCATTTTGAACATGAATGTACATTGTGATTTTTTTTCTTTTCTTTCTTGTTTAATATTTTTTTTAATGATCCTTGGTATGACTGTCAGATACATACAGTTCTGCACTTGGTACTTTGGCTCTGTGTGTGCCCCACAAGGCTCAAGGATTGATGGAAGCTGATGGGAGTCTTGGCTGTATAAGGAATACAGGATTAAGCTACAGAAGACTCAGTTTACCGTATTCATTTAAGAGAGAGAACACTTGGTGAAGAAGGATGAAATAAGGTTTTAAGAGCTCTGGATGAAAATAGCACTATTCTGTCTGTCCATGAGTCCATTATTCTTTCTTTCTCTCTTTCTTTTTAGCTGCGTGAATGTGACATTTTTAATTTGTGGTCTTGTAAAATAATTTCTGTGTATTTTATTAAGCTACGAGACAGCAAGTGCAACGGAGACAGCTGGCATCTCCTTGGCAGGGATTCTTCAGAGATGCATTGCTTTTCTGTATGTTCTAACCTCTACTTGTTCTCTTTGTTGATGTTCCACTTTAATAGGACTCATCGTTTTAGCTCGAACATCAGAGCACATAAATAAGAGTTCTCTTCAGTTTCAGTTTAGTCTGGTTGTCAATTGTGTGTACCTTTTTAACTTTTTGTCTTTTTTTCACCTGCTGGAAGGTGTATATTAGGACATAAGACTTAAAATCTCTAGTTAAGAATTTAAAGTGAGCGTCACTGTTTATACATTTTTCCATAGCACTGGAAGGTGACGGTGCTTCAGCATTACTGCAAACCTGGGAAGTGTTACTCAGTTTACAGACCTAAAGTTCTTTCCTATTTTGAGAACACTACTCTGTCCTATCAATAGCAACAGTGGGGTTGTTGTCAGTTAAGTTGTTCTTGTGATTATTGATTAAATTTCCTGATGCAGCTGGTAAGAGAGCATACCGGGGAGGTGCCCTGCTAGATCTGCTTGGCCAATCTGATTTCCTTCTACGATCAAATGACCTCCTTGGTGGATGAGGGAAATGCTGTTGACATAGTCTACCTACACTTCAGTGAAGCTTTTGACACTATCTCCCACAGTATTCTCCTGGAGAAGCTGGCAGTCCGTGGCTTGGACGCTCTTTGCTGGATGAAGAACTGGCTGGAGGACTGGGCCTAGTGAGTGGTGGTGAATGGAGTTAAATCCAGCTGGTGACAGGTCATGAGTGGTGTTCCCCAGGGTTCAGTATTGGAGCCTGTCCTGTTCGTTATCTTTATTGATGACCTGGATGATGCCGTTGTGTGCGCCCTCAATAAGTTTGCAGGTGATACCAAGGTGGAAGGAAGTGTTGATCTGCCTGGGGATAGAAAGGCCCAATAGAGTGATTTGAACAGGCTGAATAGCTGGACTGAGGCCAATGGGATGAAGTTCAGCAAGACCAAGTGTGGAGTCCTGCACTTTGGCTACAGCAACCCAGACAACACTACAGGGTTGGGGGGGAGTGGCTGGAAGACTGTAGAGGAAATGGACCTGGGGGTATTGGTTGATACTTGGCTGAATGTGAGCCATCACTGTGCCTAGGTGACCAAGAAGGCAAGTGGCATTCTGGCTTGTGTAGTAGTGTTGCCAGCAGGAGCAGGGAGGTGATGATCTCTCTGTACTCAGCCCTGGTGAGGTTGCACCTCGAGTGCTGCTTTCAGTTTTGAGCCCCTCTCTGCAAGAAAGACATCAGAGCCCTGGAATGTGTCCAGAGAAGAGCAACAAGGCTGGTGAGGAGTCTGGAGTACAGGCCTTATGAGAAGCATCTGAAGGAATTGGGATTATTTAGTCTGGAGAAGAGCAGGCTCAGGGGTGACCCTGTCACTCTCTGCAACTACCTGAAGGGAGACTGTGGTGAGGTGGGGTTTAGCCTCTTCTCCTGCATAACTAGCGATAGGACTAGAGGGAATGGCCTCGTGCTGTGCCAGAGGAGATTCAGGTTGAATGTTAAGAAATACTGCTCCAAGAGAGAGGTCAGGTGCTGGAACGGACTGCCCAGGGAGGTGGTGGAGTCACTGTCCCTGGAAGTGTTCAAGAAATGTTTAGATGTTGTACTGATTTTGATTGCTGAGTCAGTGGTTTTTTTCCATCTGTTCTGAGGAAAATAGGGATAAAGCCCAGCAGTACCTTGACTGAGTCACCAGAGCAGAGCCAGGTGAAATACAACAGCTGGCTGAGCAGTGGGGAGTGAGGATGCAGTGCCAGGCCATGTATAGGATAAGGTTCCAGTTTTGGTGCCCCAGTTCTATGCCCACAATTAGCAGGAGGTGTAATTTCTGGATAGTAGGGCTATTTCAAATGTCTAGTTTTGGACTAGCTTGATGAGCTGAGTTAGTGTTATAATCAAGGGTGTGGTTAATCACAGACAAAAATATGGGCTGTTAATTGGCAACTACATAACTTAGGTTTACAAGGTCAGATATCAGCTATGAAACACAGGGCTTCAACTTATAAGGAAGAATGTTGGATTTTTTTGGCATAAATCCTAGCAATGGAAGCCATAGTACTCTCCTCATTTAAATAGGAGAGGATGGTGTGATGTATCTCTGTATAAACATTGAGTTTCTACATATTCTATTTATGAAAATAAAGGCAGCCGTAAAGCAGCCACATAGACATACCATAAAGGCTGTGTTTGTCTGCAGTCAAATAGCACATTCAGAGCATCCGTGATACCAATAATCACACAACAGCTAGTGTTGGTGAATTGTGTCACATTCATATGACTGCTAGGAGTATTGCTGCACTAAAGAGTAGCCCACAGCCTGCTTGGGGCTGGGGAGTTAATGTAGCCAACAGATTCCTTCAGTATATTAGCAACTCATGTGAAGTAGTGTCAAAACTCAGACCCGAAGTATAATCTGTTCAGTGTTTGCTGCTTTCAGGGTTACAAGAAGCATTCTGTCCCAGAGGGATGCTATGCATAATGACTGCTCAGAAATGTTGGATGGGATGTTTGATTTGTATTTGATAAAAGTTAGATACGTTTGGCATGAAATATGGTGGTAGCAAATTTTCCTCTGAATGTATCGATGAATGGTCAGGGATAATTTATCAGCTGAGGAGACTGGTATTTTTGGTGGCAGTGAGGTCTTATGGAGTCATAAGGTTTAACAAACGCATCTGTTGACTGATAGCCTCTACAAAAGACTCACAATGAACCATTCCTGTAGCTATGAGAAACTCTGCCTTTTCATAGCGACGTTGCAGGTTTAATGAAATTACTAGCATGCAACCTCCCTCCCTTCAATCCAGCCTCAAAAATTAGTTTACCTAATATATTCTTCAAGTCAGTAGAAAGTTTGACAAAAGCTGTGTGAGAAGTTGCATAATGACTAAAAACGCTGGTGGAAACCTTGTGTCACAGTGTGCACCCTGAGTTGCAGCAGAGATTGTTGCAGTGCGGTTCTTTCTGTCTGGATATCTCTATGATGTATTCCCAAAAGAATATGAAACAGTCGATCTGAATAGGGACGTCGGATTACTTTTTTTGTTGTTGTAGGAAATCTGGTCTGTAATATAGAACAAAATATTTTCACTATGTTTTTGAGTATTATACCTCCACAGTTTGTCAGCATTAAATGCAGCAGTGGCATCCCTTTTTTCCCCCATTTTCTGTGTACTGTAATTGAGATCTTTAGTTAAATAATTTGGGGGGCATGTTGAAAAAATAATCACTGTGTAAAACATTGATTGAATTTAAACAACATGATCATCAAGAAATTGCATGTTAAGAATAAATGTCATCTGTTACGCTGTTCAGGAAACTCTTGTTTAGCTAAACGTGCAATATATTTACTTTATACAAGATAAATTCTCTAATGGTTTGTTTTGGTGCTGTTGCACTATTACCTACATGCTGTAAAAAGGAAGTGCTGTGAGAGTCTTATGAAATTACCTGAACAAACTCTACCTTGAGTGATGTCAGTTATTTGCCTTCTGAGGGAACTGTTGCATTATTAGGGACTGAGAGAACACAAGCTGGAGGTGGAAGAATGCAAATATGTGTATTTCAGGTGGGACCAATAGAGAGTGTCCTTTTAGTTAAAAGTGGATGGCTTAATTAGGCAAAGAACGACAGATTGTAACTTAAACATTAATTCAAACAATGACTGCATTTTTTATTCAGAAGATACCTTTTTAATAATGATGATTGTGCTGTAGGGTACGCAAGTTAATGCACAACAGTGTTGAAGGTTACGGGACTCTTACCAGTCTTATCCCCTCCTGTAAGCTCTGTCTGCAAGTGCTGTGTGTCCACGGGCAATCATAATGGTTATGAAATGTTCTTAAGAAGTGTTTACGGTCCATTTTCTATTTCACACACGCGTCTTTCTGTAGGCTGATGTAAGTAAATATTACTAATTACGTACTAGGAATAAACATTTTTTTTTGTGATGGGCAATTGAGATTGCTGCTTATTTAGTTCATCATCATTAGGTTGGAGGAAAAATACTGAACACCAAATAATAAATTGGTTTGCTGCATCTGTGAAATTGAATTAACACTACAGTTTTATTGACTGCAGAGTAAATCCTTGTTTGAGATGCTTCCTTAAATATGAGTGAGGTTGCATCTAGATTTAAGTTAAGGTTTAAGAGAATGAATCTGTATTGGCCAGAAGGGTGGATAGTTAGTAAAATGGAACAAGATGAATTTTTAGTTAGTGGGAGATAAATTCTCTGTCCGACAAACTGCGGGTTAAATTATGCCTTCTGCTAAAGGTTTCTGATGAGTTATTAAGGTTTGGTTGTATAAACACCATGCTCTAATGGCTATTCTTTCCTAACTGTCCTGGAAGTTTGTATTACAATGCTAGCTTCTCTTGAGTACCTTAATACTTCCTGCGAGGTTGATAATAGTAAGTTATTGATGCATTTTGACAGTGTTTCAAACAAGTTGTCTCTGTGAAAGAGAACTATATAAAATTTAGCCTTCTGGAAGTTAACATGTAATTTGTCATTATAGGAACAGTACGGCAAGACTTGAATGTTTCTCAGTTTTCTGAGCGGTAAAACACACCTTTTTATCTCTGTGAGATGCTTCTTGCTTCTGGCACAAAAGAGGAAAGTTCAGTCACTGGAAGTTGCTGAGTGCTCCGAGCTTGCAGAGCTGAGGGCGAGCAGGCGTGTGTGTGCTGGGAGTGGGTGAGTGGTGGCTGTGCCTCTCCTGTGTTCTCCAAAGGAAACTCGTTGGAGATGAGGTTGATTGCAGTCTCCTCTGATCTGCTCTGTTTCATTTTTTACTTGGCTACCCAACTGACCCCAGTTATCCGACTTCCTTGTTCTTTCTCGGCTCTTGCATCATTCTGAATGTACTTTCTGCTGAGGAGATTTCAACAGTAATTATGTCAACATAAAGTATTACGTTCTACAGTAAACCCAAATGCTACATTGCCCGGATATTCCTGATTTTAATTTTCGAGCGCATATATTTGGCTCAGAATTAAATATAACAAGAATCCTGTGTGTAAGCACAAATACTGTGTACACTGAATATTTCAAAGCCAAGCCTGGGATGTTTTTCTTTTTCTTTTCTTTTCTTTTTTTTTTTTTTTTCTCCTTTTCCATTTTTAGTGCAAGCTATTAAACATTCCATCATACAGGACAATGTTCTTTGATACAGGGTCAACATAAAAGCTTTTCTAATATTAACTCCAGTATTGCTTTCTTCACTTTTACAACCTCAGTGAAAACTGCTTGAAGTGATGTCCACCAGAGTCATCCTGGTACTATAAGCCCAGTAGAAGGCACTTTTATTCTACCCACCCTGCACGGCAATTAGCACCCAGTTTATTTTTCGCTTTAGAAGTACAAAAATTTAGGCAACATCTATATTTAAGCATATGGAATATTTCCAGCTGATATTGCAGAAGTATGGGGTTTAAATGAATACTTAACAGCAATTGAACCTCACGTTGTCGGTGGCATCAGATGAATTAATATGTGGGATGTGGAATACAGCAAGAAAAGTTTCTTTAGATACATTGGACGGAAGAGACAGGCAAAGGAGAGTGTCTCTGTTCTGATGAATGAAAACAGTGCTGGCTTCCTCAGACATGACAAGGCTGAGGTACTTAATGAGTTCTTTGCCTTGATCTTCACAGCCAGTTGGGCTTCTCATGCCTCCTGTGTGTCCCTGGACTTCTAAGCATGGGTCAAAGGAGCAAAATCTCTCCCAGTGTAGGAGTTGAGCATGTCTAAAATTGCCAGGCCATTCTCCATTATATTTCAAAAATCACGGCAGTCAGATGAAGTCCCCTGTAACTGGAAAAAAAGAAATGTTCCTCCCATGTTCGAGAAAGGAAGACCCAGGGAACTACAGGCTTCTGAGACTTGCCTCAGTGCCTGGGAAGATCATGGAATTGGATCCTCCTGGAAGAGAAGTTTAGGTACATGTGAGATGAGGAGGTGATCTGAGACAGCCAGCATGGCTTCACCAAGGACAGATCTGGTGGCCTTCTATGACGGGGTGATGGCAGAGGTAGGCAAAGGAAAGGTGACTGATGTCATCTACCTGGACTCGTGCATGGCCTTTGAGGTGATCCTGCACCACATGCTTATCTCTAAATTGAAGAAATATGGATTTGAAAGCTGGACTTATTAGATGGATAAATAATTCGTTGAATGGTTGTAGCCAGAGACTGTATATCCAAGTGGAGGCTGGTTGTGAGTGGTGCCCCCGGGGGTGCATCTTGGGACTGATGCTCTTCAACATCTTTATCAGTGACCTAGACAGTGGGATTGAGTGTACACTCTGCAAGTTTGCTGATGATACTAAGCTAAGTGGCGCAGCTGATGCAGTCAAAGGTGTGGACACCATCCAGAGGGACCTGGACATGCTCAAAAAATGGGCGTGTGAGAATCTACTGAGGTTTGTCAAGTGCAAGATGTTGCACTTGGGTTGAGGCAGTCCTGGATATGACTGCAGACTGGGAGAAGAGCTCCTTGAGAGTAGCCCTGCAGAGAAGGGACTGGGTGTCCTGATGGATGAAAAGCTGGACGTGAGCCAGCAGCATACTCTTGCAGCCCGGAAAGCTAACAGAATTCTGGGCTGCGTCAGAAGGCTGATGGCCAGCAGGGAAAGCAAGGTGATTGTTTGCCTCTTCTCTGCTCTTGTGAGGAGTACTGTGTCCAAGCCCTGGGGTCCCAGTGTGGGAGAGATGTGGAACTGTTGTAGTGGGACCAGAGGAGGGCCACAAAAATGGTGAAAGGGCTGGGGTATCTCTCTTATGAAGAGAAGTTGAGAGGGTTGAGCTTGTGTAGCTTGGAGAAGAGCAGGCTTGGGGAGATCTCATTGCAGCCTTCCAGTGTTTGAAGAAAGCTTACAAGCAGATAGGGGACCAAAATTTTGCATGGTCTGATAGTGATAGAACAAGGCAGAATGGCTTTAAAGTAGAAGAGAGTAGATTTAGGATAGATGTTAGGAAGAAATTTTTTAATCATAGGCTGGTGAGGCACTGGAACAGGCTGCCCGGAGGCATTGTGGATGCCTCATCTCTGGAGGCATTCACAGACAGGTTGGATGGCATCCTGGGCAGCCTAATCTAAAGGTTAGCAATCCTGCCCATGGTGGTGAGGGTTGGATCCAGATGATCTTTAAGGTTCCTTCGAACATATGGTAAAGAAGGTAGTGAGGGTTATGGGAAAATTATTGTTTTAATTGAAAAAGAGGAATAAGAATAAATGAGAGATTTGGAGTCAAAATAGGAAATGTATGTTTGAGAATGTCAGTGCAAATAAATGCTTTGAGAATGTCTGTACAATTGAAGCATTTCTGTTGAGTAGCCTTGAAGGTGAATGGGGAACAGCTGAGTATACATGGTTGCCAGAAGAGTGTAATAGAATTAATTAAGGAGTGTAAAAAAGAAAAAAAAAAAAGAAAAAAAAAAGAAAAAAGGAGAGAATCTTATGGGAGGAAGAAAACAGAGAAATTATGGAGAGATGGGAAGGATATAGTAGGAAACAGGAAACTAGGCTGAACAACAAGGAACATTCAAGAAGAAATAATTAATGATCAATCTTGTGAATCACAATGGTGAAGAAGGAAATAGGAAGTTTTAAAACCACATATATCTTTATCTTTTAGCTATTACAGGTGAGTGAAGCAAACTATCAGATTAGTGAAGGGGCATTTTAAAGCTTAAATCAGGATTTATGCTGGTGAAACCCATGGCTTCTTGGGTCAGGTCTTATCAGCCTGCCTGTGTGGCCAGGGTTATTAGCAGCTGTTGTTCGTATGAGCATCAGGAGAGGGTGGAGAATGAGAGCCCATCATCCCTGCAACCACTTTGTCAGACTGGTGAACATCAGTAATGATTTACAGATATGGTACGATATTTTGCTCCAACATTGGCTGACTACAGCTGTTGCAAAAACATTTGTCCATGTTTTTATTGTATTTATGCTTGCTGTTTAGCTCCTATCTGCAAGCGTACCTGAAGCAACTTTTCTCATAGCAGCCAGAAATAGATAGAAAATGCAAATGAAGCTAAATGATGTTGTACCAATCTCCTTACATAGTCTGATTCGCTGAAATTGTCTGCCTCCATGTTTTTAGTGAGCTGTGTTGTTGGGTTTTTAGCATGTTTTCTAGCAGTTCTGCTCTCTATGTGCTGCAATAAAGGAGTTTTGAGGGCATGGTGGATATGAACTATGGTACCTCATGGGTCTGAGGTACGGAGCGGGGAGGAGAGCTAGCATACAGACATGCAATATTCCTGGCAATAACAGATGCGCAGGGAATTGTATGCTCCTGAAACTTAATAACAGTGATGCCAGTGACGTTTTTTGGCATAAGAAAAGACCCACTGAAGCCTGCAGTGACAATGGCTGCCGAATGTTCCTTTTACGACTTAAGCTTTTGCAATCCTGTGCAGCAGAGACAGAAGGAGAAAAAGAGAACTTAAACAGTTCAAATGCTGACAGTTGGCATTGCTACGAGAATGGATGTAAATGGCATAAAATTAACAGATTATGTCCTGCCAAGTTTCTTCTTAATTGATGTCATTCAGACCTCCTCAGCAGGCATTGTAACAGTGGAAATTCAGCCTCCCCAAGGTTCTTTGCTGTTTAAATAAGACAATGCAACTCCTCAGTAAGTTGGAGATCTGGAACAATTTTTTTTCCTGAAATTCTGACTTGATAATGCCTTTGGGCTCAATCTTGGGTGCTGTGCATCTCAGCCCCTGCAATTTCAGGGGTAGGTGAGGCACTCAGCCCCCTTGCATAATCAAGCTTTTTGTTCCAGCCGTTCATCTCACACTGCACGGTGTGTGTTTTCTGCATGGAGCATGGAATGAAAAGGTATGTGGGTATAATGTGACAGCTGCCTGTAATTTCCCCTTCTCATTATGGACTTCAGCATTACTTTTCTTGAAGTTAGTGGCAATTTACAAACCCAGTAATACAAACTTTTGATTTCTCTTTGAAATTCATATATCAGATCTAGTCCTATAGTCCTACTTTGCAGCAAATAAATGTGTAAGAAATGTTAGTATGTGGAATTGGAACATAAATACAGTTTTGTTTAAAAGAAAATAAATGGCAATCTGCTCTACACACTTGCTTGATGGATACTAAGGGAGCCACTGTGTCTTTTTTATGTTTCTGACCTGCTAATTAAAGAGGCCTTAATGAAGACTTGAAGTAGAGGATGTTTTGTGGCTTATTCTGTGCAAGTCCCTGAATTGTATTTGACAGAACTTAGTATAATACTTTAAAGCATTGCATGGTGTATTTGGGGTTGAGTGATTAACTCAAAGGCATTGAGACTTGGTTTTTATTTTGCTATGGAGTTGTTTGACCTACCTGTTTCAATTTTCCTATCTCCAGAATTAGTTAAGGAAGCATACTGTGAAGCTTAACTAACATTTGGAATGCTTAAAACTTCCTGAGTGAAAAATAGAGACCCATGAAGCTACCAATTGGGAGCTTAAAAGTCTTATTTATGTTTACTCGTAGTCATTGTTACAGGTGTTTCTATAGTGCCAAGAAATCCTAATCATAGAGTGGTTAGGTAAGGTGCTGTAAAATAAAAAGATCATCCTGTAATAAACTTTTAAGAATTCATACAGTAAGAAATTGAATATGTTTATCAAAAGCCACAATGGCGTTTTCCTGTGTTTTATTGCCCAAGAAACAGTAAAATGCAGGCAAGAAAAGCAGCTGGTAAAAGGAAGAATTAGTGGTTCAATTGTGTGAAAGTACTAAGTTTGACCCATTGTGTTTTCTCAGTGACTACCTCATCCCTTGTAGTGTTTGCATATACAAATTAGCAGTAAAGAGAACCATATAAATCAGTCTTCCCCTTGTGAATGTTTAGCATTATTCCAATAACTGAGAGATAAACTGCTCTGAAAATTTTCCACCTTCAGCATAGCTCCTTACTCTTGCCAATGCAAGTAGTGAAATCATAGTGTCTTTCTACCTGTCAATTCAAGGAAAAATAGATTGCTTGCTAGAGATGGATTACTGTATAGTGAGATTTTAATGAAAGTTTCTGACTCATTTGTATGTTTTTAAAGTAGTGCCATAAACATTGCCTCCGCCATAGCCAACTGTAAAGTGCATTTCTTTGATTCACCTCCTCTAAAATAAGAGGATAATAATTTCTGTCTATATACATGAGCAACACAAGCCAAAATCGCTATCAAAACAAGACATTCCATTGCTTTTATCTCTGAGCAGAAAAGATTAAAAATCAAATCTGTCGGCAAAAGTAGTTAACCACTTAACTACTGGAAACTATTGCAATGAAGTGATGGTACGTATCACTTCAGTGAACATTGTAATATGAGATTATGCGGGATAGAGTAGATCTTTTTTCTGTCACATAAAGATCATCTTTTGTAATCAGTAGTCTGCAATATATTTATGCTCATATAAGTATGATATTTATCATTTCTCATCCTATTCCAGTCATTTAATGCCTTATGAAAAAGCATGAAGGTCTGTATCAAGACCTTCATGCTCAGTGTAGTCCAAGTGGTACTGTTTCCATTGATCAAGACAGACTTCAGATCAAGTCCATTGAGATACTACTTACTCTTATCTACCAATGCCATCTAAAGGGAAGAAGGGTGCCACTTCAGAGGACTTTAGCAACGCGCAAATTGTTTACTACATAAGTAGGGGTCAGCAAACGGTCTTCTGATAGTCTGTGAGTTACCGTAAAACACTACACAGGACGTGTTATTGGCCTACTTTTCTTAAGAATTTTCTGGAATCTTTGTTGGTCTTGTACCTGTGAATTGGGATTTGTACTTGCGGAACTTCTTATTTTTGCATGGAAAATGAATATGCTGAACAAATTCTTTGAATACCATTGAAGAGCCTGGTAAAAATGACAGCTATGGTTTGAAGGTCAGCTCTTCATTTTTCCTCTAAGACAAACTCCTCTGTTGCTTTGGTACCTATTAGGTACCATTAGGCTGTCTGTATTTTCTATAGTATTGCCTTCCACCCCAACTCAGCTCATTACTTTGAAAAAGAGGACAAAGTTCTTAATATTGGGCCACCATTAAAAAGGCAGCTTTGTCACCAAGTTTAGTTACATGTCCTTGATATTATTTTTAATCAGCCCATTTTTCAGGAGGGGTTATGGATGGCTGCACGCTTTGGAAGTCAGAAGAACTGTCAGGCGTCAGTTGTGGAAGTGACTCTCAGCAAGTCTTTCCATGAATATGTATGAATTGCAAAGCAGCACAGTGATGGCCCTTGAGCCTAGAATTCTCAATCAAAAACTGCATAGAATAGAAGCAGAAATAATTCAAACCTTTAGTACCTGCCATGGTTTCATGTGGAAGTGATCAGAGAGGTACTTTGCTTATATGATGACACTGCGTTTGGGTAGTACTTCAATTGTCATGTAGATTTTAGAGTAAGCAAATATCAAGTTCCAACGTACGTTTGACTTGTGTAAGATAAGCTTAAATTAACAGTATTTCACTCCTTTAAGGTAGGAAGATGTACTGTGATGGTAATGATTCTGTGTCTTCCTTTTCTCACTAGCTCTACTTCCTTGAGACTTCTGTCTTTGCCAGCTAACTTAACTCTTGTATATCATAGGATTCACATAGCAGTGTAATCCTGATAGAGCTAATCACTTTTGATTACTGTGAGGCAATGTAGTAGCTGGAGTAATTGTATGGTGTGCAAGGCTAAAAGAAAGGAAGTTGTCTGTGTTGTCATTATTCATGGGCATGAATCTGTATTAGTTGTCTGTATGGCTGCTTCATTTAAAATCGATGGTTCTTTAAACATTCGCCGGAAAGTGTGATTTAAAGTCAAATTTGTCTAGATAGGTTTTACAGTGCCTTAAAAAATTTATTACCGGCCCAAGTGGTAGCAAAATGCCCATACTACTTATGATTTGGCTGGTATCCTGACTTTCTTGCTTTCCAGATTATTTTTGGATAGTTTGGCAAATCTGTACTTTCGGGCAGTTCAGCACAGCTCCTCGTAATACAACATAAATTGAACTGTAAAAACTAATGGACTGGAATACATCAGGGCTTTAAAGACTTATGGCCAGTTCTATATATTTTGTGCAGTGAAAGTGGCTATCAGCGTTAGGTTTGTCATACAAAAAATCAACCTGAGGTTGAAGAACTATGCAAGATTTCATGTAATGGCAGTCTGTCTTCAACGGAGAATGATCTGACTTTACTTGAAATATGACTCTTGCAAGTAAATTCTGATTTAAGCCCACTGTTATGGAGGATTAATGTTGTTCTCCTTGTTGAACAGTGCCGCACTAAGAAGAGCAAAAGAGGTAAAAGTGCTGCTACATTAATACACAATTCAGCAGAAGGGAGCAAGTAGTCAGGAGACCTTGCCAAGTTTTCCAAGTGGTCAGCAAGAGCTTCAGAAGTTGACTTTGAGTCACCTTTGTTCTGCAGGAGCCAAACTTTGTTGAGAAGCAGATGTTCTCTTTCTTCCACTCCACTGTTTGTTGGGGGTGTTGATATGCTACTGTTAAAGAATGTCATTTCATTGAGCCCTAACCTGCCCAAGTGCTGAGTTGTTCTGATTACGCTTTGTGAGTTGGTCAGCATTACTGCATTTTTTAACTTCATGCTTTGGTGGCAGTATCTCCTTGGGCTGTGTAAATCTTTAGTATTGGTACTGTTGTCTCTTCTTAACTGCTTTTCTTCCTCATCTTCCTATGTGTTCATTGTCAGCAGTCCCTGCCATCTGTACCCCAGGGAAGTATATCAGCTTGATGTCAGTTATGTGGAAAATTGAGGAAAGGAAGTGATGCTCCCAACCAGTTTAAGATGCATGTGATCATTTCTGCAAGATCTCAGACTGCTGTCATAGTTAAAAAGCAATTTGGGATGTGTGTTTGTAGTGTTTCTTTTTTTTTTTTCTTTATCTTTTTTAACCTGAATGGTTTCCTGGGGTTTAAATGCCAAAGACGTAAGTAGAAGCTTATGTTACGTTACTACAATTGTAATAAAATCTTTTCTGTTAGTTGCTACTGATCATTCATTTATACATTGACTTGATTCAGAGTTCTGACTATTTCACAAATGTAAATGAATTGAGGCTGGCTGCTTACATTTTAGATAAACAGTAATTTTATTCACTTTAAAAAGTCTGTTGAGACATAAGTGGTTTACAACTACTGCTTAGCAAGTCTTTTCTTAAGGACTAGAGCTAATGGAGCCTGGTTTCCATTGGATTTGTGTCTGAGCTGACTGACTTTTTTAATTGAATTCTACTAAGGCTGTTGAAGCTAAACTTTGACACAGTGGAGGATCAACAGCACAACAAACTTCATGCCAGCATTCCCAATATCCTCTGAATTATGGGTGGCTTTTATGCTCTGTTTCTCTTCTGTGGGGACTTAAGAGTTGTCAGCACAGCCCCTTGCTCCTCTGCAACTGTTGAAGGCACTCAGGTTAAGGGCTATGAATATGCTGATTGTTCCCGATTGAACTGAATCAAATAAAGGGATGTGTTAAAATGTTGATGCAGAGTTTTGGGTAGTAAATAACAAAATCTGAAGAGGAATGAATTCCTCAAATGTCTGTGTCATTTTTTTTTTTTCCCCATCTCCCCATTCTCTAACCAGGAGATGTGATAGGGAATGTCTTCGTTCTTTACTCTGTAACAGTGGCCTTCTCCACTCTGATGGAGAAGGCCACTCCATCCACCGCCAGTTTTGGTCCAATGTGATTATCCCACTGTATTCATCAGCCTTTTTTTTAGACCTTTCTTGTTTAATTATGGGAACGATTGTGATCTTTGTAGTGCTTGAGAAATCACCCTGTCCTGCCCTGGTATACCTGCTGGTTAGGTAAGTAGACTTTTGCCAGAATGAATGGCGTGCAAAAATGGGGTGAATATGTGTTGCTTTGCTCACTGGTGGGAAAAATGACAGGGAAGCAAGGACTTGGGTGTGATCTGTGTGCATAATCCTTGTAAGGAGCTAGCAAGAAACAGTGCCAAGCACCCTTCCCAGACTTGGGAATGCTCAGAGGAATGCTGGCATTCCTCTGAGCATTCTCAGTGCAGCCTCCTGGAGTCCCTGCTGCCTCCAGGCTGCCGAATCAGCAGCTGAAGGGCTGACTGAAGCTTTCGTAAGGAGAGAGGCATTCCTTTGAGTACCATGAGCATTCTCTAGCTTATTTGAAGGCTTGCCTTTGTACAGCAGCCATTCTTCAGTGTAGACATTAATAGAATGACTCCTCTCTGTGGAGGCATTTAGTGTCACAGACCTTGTTAGAAACTCCAGATCACTATCAGAAACTAGGCAGCAGCCTTGATTGTTATGGCTGCAGAGAGGATTGGCAGACTGCAAGCAGGCAATGGGACAACACTCGTCATCCTAGGAAACCAGTCTATAAATGTATTGGCCTGTATCCGATCTCTCTCTCAGATGTCCAGGGAGAAATGCAGAAACTGTGTTTCTTCAAGTTTTCATGTTTTTCAGTCATGTTCTGTAAAATAGTTTATTTGGCTATGTGAAGTGTTGACTGTGAACATCCATCATGCAAAGTACAGGTTAAGCAATTACAGGTTCCACTTCATATAAAAGCATACAGAAGACTGCTCATAGGCACTGCAGAGAAAAGTTAGCTTTCTCATTCCAGATTTGTGCATTACTTGGGCTGTGAACCAAACTATCTGAAGGTTTTAACAGCCTTTACTTCAGCGTTACCGTAGCACATCAAGCTAGAGACAGGAGTTCGACTCCACTGTTAAAAAGAAGGGGAAAAGTCACCACGAAAGCAGAAATTTCGCTCCCAGCTTACTTGTTCACATTTAAACCCCAAGTTACAGTGGGGGGGTATGGCAAGAATGGTTTAATATCCAGTTTGGTATCTTAATGTATTTTCAGTCTAATCTTTTGTATTCAGCATACCTGCCTCGTTCTGAGTATTACGGCCAGTATAAAACACTAAATATAAATTGTGCAGTGTATTATAATACTAATACATTCTGAATTTATTAGTTCTTAGTCTATCCTCAGAGAAGCTGACAATGAATATTAAATATAGCTGCTGTCACAAAAGCATTTCACATCATAGTCTTGGATAATTTGTAATATAGTGAATATTTTGCATTTAATGAAAAATCGTTGGCTTGCATCTAGTAGCTTAAAAATGAGTTTTGAACTAGATAGCCAAGGCATTAAATGACTTTATTGCAGTAAGTACATATGGGTACTTTTTGTGTAAATTCTTCATTTGATGCAATTCAGACATAACTAATATTATACCAGAGCTACTTGTGCAACGAGCTGTTACTATTAGAGGAATTGTTTTCTTTGTCTTTATGGTCCATAGATTTGTCTCACTTTGAGTTTTATTGTGTAAATAATGCAAATTATTCTTTTCATTTTAATACGATCTAATCAGTATGTATCATGCATTTTAATGTAATAAGAGTTTCTAATTATTTAGAACCATTATTAGTTTTCTGAAGTTCAAGGGAATTAAGTCAGGATGATGCTGGTTCCCACTAGCATTGCCAAGGAGGTTCTTAACATTTAAACCCAATTTTTTGAACTTTGTTTTCCTGTTTTGTGTTTTGAGGCCTTGAAACTGAGTTTTTTCAATGTTCCAAATTTTATCTTTATTTTTCAGAATGCCGGTAAACGGCTTTTGTTTTTTACCAGGAATGTTATTTGTCTCTTGCGTATTTACCAGAGTAGAGGTATGAAAGAAGCCTTTTATTAGGGACTTCTCCGAACTGTGTATGACTGTATATCTGGAAAAAATGGAATCTAAGCAGGGTCTGCATTAGATGGCGTTGGATCTCAATGGTTTGATTTGGAAAGCTAGGAAATTGAACAGAGGCAATATATATAAGCAAATTAAACACCAGTATGCGTCTCCCACTGGGGCAACAGTTGCCTTAGATCACTGTAATTGAGTTCTTTGATAAGGATTGCGCTACAAGAATTTAGGGCCACCAAATAAGATCCATATAAATGAGTTAACGTACTTGAATATCAGCACTAGATTAACAAAGTTGGTTGGCTTGCCTTCATTTAAGTCCTTGTGTAGAAAACCCTTTGGAGGTGCCATGCTCAGACTCTAATCCCAGAAGGATGCTCCTTGGTTTCTATGTACTTAGCAGGATTCATACCGTCCCAGGACGATATTTTAATACCAGTTAGTTTAATCTACTTTGGATATGGTTAGAATTGAAACATACTCTCTCAATTCATCAGTGCTGTTTTTCATTTTGTAACAGCCTGGAGCTTTGGGGATTTCAGAAGAATTTGCTTTAGCTTTCTTTTTCATTAGAATTTATTCGCAGCTGAGGGAAATTCCTAAAACAGCCAGAAGCATCATCATATAAATGAATAGGTCGATCCCACTCTCTGACATAGCATAGCTTTGAGGCAAACTTGTTAAATCCTGGCAAGGATACAGGTGTGCCTCTTGCTTCTGACTTTCTATTTTAATAATGAGAAACGTTGAGGTCACAACTTGCAAATGCAGAACAGTGATTAGCTGTTTTAATTAAATTATTAACACCTTAATAAGCTTTATATGCTTTTCATAGAAAGTACAGACTTGGATTGTTTCAGTGCTCCAGGAAACCAGAGGGATTTCTTTTTTCCTTTAGTGCTGTATGCAACATCTAGGAATTCCTTGAGGTGAAGCTGGCAGATTTGTCGGGCTCTATGAGAGGTCCTGTGCCCTCTGTCAGTCTCTTTCCATTTGCTTCTTGTCACCGTGACTCTGCCAGGCTGCACTGTGCGGTTACACCTCCTAGTTTCCCCAGTTTGAGTCCTATGGAGTGGCACTTTCCTAACAGGGATGCTTCCCGGTGAATCAGAATTTCCACATCTGTCCATACCTGGACAGACTGGAGTACCTATGGGAATCTCAGGCATTTCTGTTTTGTGCATGCCTGTCAAGGGCTTCTGCAGGAGCTTTCTGTGCAGACCAAACGCAGATAGGCACGTGTATTTTGATTTGAGAAATATTGATGCTTTGGCCAAAACCATTCAGTGAATAAGCTTTGGCTTCAACCAGCAGGTTTCTGATTTCCTTCTGGCTTCATCTGCAAACCCTTCCTTTTTACAGACCTAAGATTATGAGGCCCGAAAGAGCAAAACCATGAAAGAGA
Organism: Alectoris magna; assembly: GCA_030625065.1. Lineage (NCBI taxonomy): Eukaryota > Metazoa > Chordata > Aves > Galliformes > Phasianidae > Alectoris > Alectoris magna. The sequence continues at coordinate 8,363,221 of CM060571.1, read as the reverse complement.
GGAGATGCCCACATTCAGGACTTATCAGGTTTAGGCAGTATGCAGGGGAGTGGGAAACTTTATCAGACTGTTGGAAATAATCTCCAAAAGGTCTTTGCAATCACGTGCTTCATGAATGAACATTCTTCTTTATTCATGTTACTATGTCAGTCCAACAAGTGCCAGGGCAAGGTGCAGTGGCTTTAAATCTCCAAAACTTTAGGAATTGTTTAGCTTACGGTATTTACAGGCATTTCATATATAAGCAGGCATAAAGATGTTGCCAGTTTTCACAACTCTTCTGCATCTCCTTATACTGTTTTTGAAAGCTGCTTAGCATCAGCTCAGCTCCTCTTATATGGCAGTCCATTAGACTTCTAACAACACTGAGCGTTTTTAAACCCATTCATTCTCAGAAAAAAAACCCTACTTTGCTGATAGCATCCTGTTTTCGAATGTAGACGATGCTGAAGTAATTTCATTGCATAACCTGACACTTAATGGCTACAATTAGCTGAATGAAATTCCCCACAATGGCTGGAGTTAAAGTTCTAATGATTTTGCTCTTGGCAAAATGCATTCTTTCCCCTTAAGATTTCTACCGATGATTATTAAAAACAGCCATCATTTAGATTTCCCGGCTCATATCTATCATAAAGAAAAATAACATTACATATGTTTACTGCTGTCACCTGCTTCCTTCCCACAATACATGTGTTGTGCAGGATATTAAAAAATCTATGATGCACAAGTGAGTCGTAACAAGAAAAGCAATTACATCTCTATCTTTATTCAGAGCACATAAGGTATTGGGCTGTTCAGACAAGGATATGACATTTTCAGGCAGACAGTGTTATTGTTCCACACATTGTGCAGTTTAGGATTTTTAATAAGAGCTTTCTCTTGAAAGCCTTTCTAAAATATTTTTACATCTGTTCAGCGGAGCATTCGTGTGTGAAGGTACATTGCAGGAGAACAACACAGCTACCCAGAGTGGGAACCACTCCTCTCCGTGTAAAGGAAACTCTCAGCTTTTGGGGCTGTTGCATGTTCAGAGATGCACCCAGCAGTGGGCTGTTAATGCAGGGATGTCTTTGCTTTGGTGTGTTCTCAGATCCTGATTGTTCAGACTCCACTTACCACTTGAAGGTGTCAGGAATAGTGGATTATATATGGGGAAACAGTCTAAATCTATTTTGAATGTACATATATATGTTTCTGAGAGGCATTTTCTACACAGGGTTGATGTCATCTGGACCCATTCCGTTCAGCTCTAAAGAGAAGGAAACCAGAAGAGGACCGGCAGCTCGCTTACAACGCAAGCAGACTTGCTAGTTGCTGAATCTCCTGTAGCTTTAAACAGTCCAAATGTAGCCCCTCAAAAGAGCCTGTGGTAGCGGGGGGCTGCTGAATGATCTATTTCTCTGGGTGTGGACCAGGCAGGCCAGAGGAGCATGCTGAAATTGCCCGCAGGTTGTGCTGGCCAGCCGCAGTTAGCTTGGGTCCCTCCTGCCACAGAGCAGGAGCCTGGAGAGTTGTGAATATCAGTCTTCCATTTTGTGAATAATTTTCACCATTTCTGGATCCGCCTCAGCTGTCGGCTGTCCAAGGTGTGTGGGATGTGCTGTGGCTCTTGGCCACATGAAGATGCGTGCTTTGTGTCTCAGGAGATTTGAGCGTCCTTGTTAGTGCTCTGAGGAGGATGCTATGGCAGAATTTTCTTCTCTAGCCTTCCTCTTCACGCTGTGTGCTGTGGCCAGATACCTTTCTAGTGAGGAGTCGTGGGACCTGAGAAAGCAGACATAAGAGCTGCACTTCAAAGCTGTATTTTCTAAATGATTATTTTGATAATTTCCTGAAATACAACGAGTTACAAGGATTTCCAGATACTGAAGTAAACTGTGAATTATGACAATGCTTGGCCTGATCCAGCAACGTCTTCTACATTTTAAGTGATTTGGCATTTGCTCTTTAAAGAACTCTTCACAGCACAAAGCTGGAAGTTTTGCGGGGGAGCAAATAGAGTTTTGTAGAGTTAGAGCGAGGTTGGCTTTCAGTGAGTGGAGGAGACAGAATCAAGGGGCCTATGTAAAATATACATATGTACATATGTGAAAACCTCATGAGAATTTTTTCATATGACTATGTTGACTGCTTGAATTGTAATAACATTTATTCACCTAGCTAGAGCAATTCTCAAGTGTTCCTTGAGTCACCCCAGAGGACTGACAGAGACATTTTGAAGTATTTTACTGGGTAGCTATGATGCATCAGCCAAATTGTCTAACATGAAAGCCAGACTCCTTATATATGTTTGGGTCAGTGCAGGTTAAGCTGTCAGAGTCTGCTTTTGAACTGCATCATTACTTATAGCACCAAGTGTTACTGAGTGTTGGCTAAAATTACTGTTAGATGTTGAATTAATGGCAGAAGTTAAAGTTGCCAGTTTATCATGCAGACATTAATGGCTTGGTGTGATCATATTTAAAAATATATGTGTATATAAAAAGAATGCTTCTAGGCTTTTTATGCGGTTTTCAAAGTGGCCTTAGAGATCCGACTGTGTTGTACCCCAAGCAGGAAAAAAAAAACAGCAACAAAAAACCCAGCAGAAATATCCCCTAAACTTGCTTAAATTATGATGTTATGTATAAGGATTGACTTAAGTAGGGTATAGTGTGGAAAAAAATAGCCTGTATGTATATTTTGCCCTTTACAGATGAATAAATTAAATGCCTTACTGCAAGCAGTTTTTGGTTGCTCTCAGGATAAAAAAAAGAAAAACAACAAAACCAAAAACAGAAAAAAAAAAAAAAAGGAGGAAAAATAAAGCCCAACATCTGCTTGGTTTGTTCAGCCAAGAACTTGGCTTTGAAGCACAATAACAGCAAAAAGCCCAAGTGCTAAGGTCAGTAAGCAGAAGAGGCACCGCTTCCCAGTAGATGCATAGGTGTACTGGTATTTTAAGAACCTGTAAATCTCTGTGTGAGATCTCTTAGTTTATGCCAGATATCAGTATTTTAGAAATTAAGACATGGTGTTATGTTTTTCCATTGCACCTCCCGTCACTTGCTGCTGCATTGTTCACAGGGTGGGGGGAGACCGCTGTGTAAGCCACTCTTCCTGAGCTGCCAGGGTGCTGCAGTAATCCTTGCAACTGCTGTTCAAAGCGAGGCAAAGAAAGATAGCCCTGTGATAAGCTGTGGGTATGTCCTTACCAGCTGGTGCTGCTCACAAAGCAGTGCTGCTTAGCGCTTACTGACCTTGAATCAGTCCCTCCTTGTGATCTGCAGGGTTGCATGCCCAACCCCGTGCTGCCTGTTGGGTCCTGTGGATCTGGGGGGGAATTTCGGGCAGCTGCTCTACAAACACTGGGAGTAGAAGAAGCCACTTCTCTTCAGCCCTGCTAACGATTGTGGAAAAACAAACTTCTGTTGTGTGCTTGTTATCCTGCTTTTTGCCTTGGTGGTTGTTTCTCTTTTCAAAGTCAGAAAATTGATGTATGTAAGTTCAGCATTAAACATATTTTCGGTACCATAATAGCAACAAGAAAAGACCATAGTCTGATGGTGATGCGACTATGGTGACCTAATATCTATTGAGCACTACACTTTGAGCAGTTTGAATTACTTACTGGCTCAATAATGCAACTTAAGGATAATTTTTACACTTGCTATAGCCTTTGAGCTTGATGTTGCATTCACATTTTAGCAAACTACTGATGATACAGAGAGAATATAGTGCGTAAGTGACAGCAAGCTCACAGCAGCGAGACCATTCAAATCAACAAAACAACTATCAATACAAAATTGCCTTTTGAGAATTATTTATGAATTTAATTTAGCTTTTCTTAATTTTTAATTTCTTAACAAGAAACTGGTCTATACATGTTTAATGAAGGTCTTGTTCTTGAACATCATGTAGCGATATTTATTTTATGATGTCAATAGAGCTTGATTTTGAAACAAAGCTGTCTCTTTGTAAATGATTACATTGGTACTTCACACAAATACAAAGCACTTGTCTTTGGGGAAGAGCCCAGCCAGGTGGATTTTACAACTGAACAGAGCTACTACACAAAAATGGGCTAAAATCTGCCCTGCTGAATTGGAAACTTAGAATTCAATTGAAAATACATGAATGTTTTTCTTGTCCATACCCAAGGCTATTAATAGTGAACATTAAATAAATAAATCCGGTCACAACACCTGAGAGTTTGCATGTCACCAGATTTGAATCGGAATCTGGCTTCAATAACTTGTGTTGCTCAGGAGTTTTAGCTCAAGTCTTTTTGATGGCTAAAAAGATAGAAAAATTTAACAAAATTCTGTAACAAATCCTTTGGGACACCTTTCTTCACGTGGTCTTAATAAAAATCTGAAATTGGAAGCAGGTATGAACACGTTAGCTGATAAAAAAATGAAGGAGATAGTAAGGAGCCATCTTTAAGCCAGAAATGAAGGGGACATTTTCCCACTTTTTAGACACACTTTGATCAAATAGGGACACGGTATAAATACGAGCCGTGCCCTAGGGAGCTGCTCCAAAGACTACTGAAGCGTGGGTACTGTTTTGACTACATATAGCTTAGAGTGTGCCCCGTGTACCACCCCCTTCAGGCCAACTAATATTGTTATTGTTTTCCTCATCTGTTTATATTCTGTGTTAGTGACAAAGACAGGTATTCAAGCTTATCTGTGATACTAATGCTGACAGAATTTTAACTGTAAGGAAACTACTGCTTTCAGATCAGTGTTGCCTTAAGAATCACAAAGCACTCAACAAAGAATATCAGAGGAGTAAGATGCAGAATGATAGGTAGCTGAGTGTTGTTTGAGATGGTTTGAAGTACTGAAATTTCTATGGTAAGAACCATAGTGTGTGTGTGTGCGCGCCCACACGTGCGTATGGGAGTGCACCCATGGCTGCGTGCGGAGTGATGTTTGTGCATTATTTAGATGCTTCCCACATTTAACTAAGCATATGGCACAGAATTTTCAGCAAGGTGGATTATGTTACAAAGTATGATCCTGCTTTGAAGAGCTGACACCTGGTCTGTGTCCCACTGAGGGAAAAACCCTCAGAAATTGTGTTAATGGACTGAACAGTAGTCAGAAAGAGAACGCCATTTATTACAGAGAGAACTGGGTAATGCTATCTTTCAGCCTTCCTGCTGTCGCTCTATTTACTCTAGCCTGTTGGTGCCTAAGTAGTGATCACTTGAGGCAATACATTAAGACTTGAAAGGAACAATATATTTTACAATTAGGTTAGCAAACAGAAGCAATTGTATTTCTCCCTGTTGATAATTACAAATCAATTATGCTATATGTTTTTAAAAATGATAACTCCCACAGTGTTTTTGTGAAGCAAAACGTTCTCAGAAAGATATGAGATCTTTAGGGCCAAGTACTACAATGTGCAATGGTTAGCAAAAAAAAACCACAACACCCAACGTTTCAACCCTGAAGCAACACTTCTGTGAAAAATAGATTAAATTAAGGTCAGCTGGAGCAAACTGCTGCTAAACATGGTTAGTGTAAAAGAGAGATCTTCAAGGAGAGAGCTAATGGAACTGAATTTTTATGCCTAATGAACTGAAGATACAGGCTCCAATGCAACGTTTTATAAAGTGTTTCTTGTTCTGTAGGGGTTTTTCTTCAATTCCGTGAGCAGTATTACGAGCATGAAATAAACTGCTTTATAATAAACTAGCGACTTCATGAGTCTGATTTCCACAAACCATTATTTCTATTGCAAGTAATCGCTGAGTTAGTTATTTGTAAAAAAGGAAAAGCGATGAAATTATTTACTTTAGCATCATCTATGGACTCCTAGAATTAATTCTCAAATAATCACAGTAAACCAATTCTCCAGTACAGTACACGTAGCCGTAATAACAGAGAGATGGGACAGATGAATAGATTCTCTGGAAGTCAAAGACCACTTACTACAAAACAGTGGCAGGAGAGATGCTTGAAAAGAGCTGAGTGGGTTTCCTGCTTGTGGGGCACGGCTCTGCAGTTGCAGGCAGTGTGTGCTAACTGGCCATGGGGGAAGGCTTCCAAGCAGAGGAGCTGCCATGTAGCATGAAGCTGTGAATGCTGATCCATTCCTGAATGTTTCCTAGCTTTTAACAGCTGTGAATGCACCATTTCACCTATGTTTAAAAAAAAATAATTTGTATTTTTAAGTGTTTATTTTTTTTTTACAGTGACCACGGCATGGTGGTGGTGTCTCATTTGTTCTTTGGGTTTTGTGCTGATGATAACGTTGCTACATTTCTTGAAGGAACCGTAGACAGGATGCTTACGCATGGTAATGTTTTACTGCTGGTACTCTTAGGTTATGCCAGCAATTAATCAAAACGTTGGGTGTGCACTGCAATTTAAATAAACGTGGACATTGTGTTTTTTAAAAAATAGGAGCAGCAGAATGGAAAAAAAACCAACACTTTACAACAACTTAATTTGTATATGCAAATATCATGCTTGCAGGTGCAAACATTTGCATGTATAATTTGTATATACAGTAATGGCATTTGCATATCTGCTGGTGAAAAATCTTCGGAGATCAGATAGCTACTTTTGTACTGGTTAATACCCGGAAGCATTTTTACAGGGTCTTTATGCCCTACAGGATCCTAGAATAATGTGTGCATGTGTGATTACGTGTATGATGTTAGTTCATAAACGGAACAGAGAAAGGCTATGCTTGAAAATCTTTCCCACTGTGTGTTTTCATTTCAGAAAAATGAAAAAAATATAGAAAGAAAACACAATTTCCGAGTTGTCTTCTGCTTTTATCTGGGAAGTGAAGACAAATAAGGAAAGAAAAAGAAGCTCTGAAATGAAAGAGGAGAGAAACCAAAGCTGATAGGGAAGGTGGCCCTTGGTGAAATGGTCAGCATCCCTTTTCATGATGTAAGCTGCTGATATTGCGGCTTCCTGGCATTTCCCATCAAATATGATAGGCTTTATAGCAGCTCTAAATTAGAGTATGGCGGAAAGTACAAATGGTTAGAAAGTGAGCGTAGCAGGCAATTGCTGTAGAGCTTGTTGTCACTTTTAGTGCTAGCGAAGCCTAAATAATATATTATTGTCTGTTTGGTTGACAGCACCTGCAAAAGCAAACTAAAAAAAAAAGCCTTCACTTCTTCTGTGACACTGTAGTATTGTCTGTGTTAATTTTCCACGTCTTGCTTCAAAGGATGGATATATGTAAACCTGTATCGTCTTTCATCTGCATGGTTATTGTCTACTGATTAGGGCTTGGGATTAGAATGAGTCAAAAAGCGCCAGAGTGCTGCCTTGGCTCCTGTTACATCTATGCAAAAAGTACACGAGTCCTTTGATCATTTCTGCTGATGACTAATTTTAGACCTGTTTTGTGTGTGTCAGTGAGAGAATCCTCAGCTGAAAGCACAGACCTTCCTCAGAGTCTAACAACATTACACCTTGTGAGGAGACAATAAGTTAATAAGTCTATACTAAACAAGTATTTTTTAAGGAGTTCTGATGCATGGTAACCTTATATATAGTTCATGTTTGTCTTCTGGTGTGGAATGAGACTGAGGAAATTAAATAGTAGTTGGCATAAAACATATAATGGTACATAATGTGTGGATTGAAGGGAGCGAGGCAGTGCTGACCCACTGGGAGCCAAGCAGAGGTGGGAGTCGTCACTGAGGAGCATGTGCTGAGAGCAGCAGAGGATTTGCCATGCGTAGAACCGAAATACCAAGAGTCGGGAGGAGATTGCTTGGAACCTCTTTAAAATGAAGTCCCCACAAAAACACACCGTTTCTGTACTTGTTGTAATATTCAGTCAGTTCCTTTGGGCACTGCAGTTCTAAAAGATTTATGCAGCTGATGTCCAAAATCAGTAGTTAATATGCCCCAGAGAGTGAGACTTAACTTTTTCGAAGTCCCCAGAAGTCTTGGGCTGTTGTATTTTAAAGAGATTTTGACTTTCAATTGTCTTAGGAAAATCTGGTAAGACTTCCTGGACACATCAACACTTTGCTATTGCTTGGCTTTAAATACAAGCAAGTTTCTGTTTTAGTCCAAACTGAGAAAGGGCTCTTTACGTAATTTCATTTATTTATTTCTTCCAGTATTACCATGTTTCTGTGCCTGCTACAGTTTATTGACTGCATAAAATACAAAATCTGGTAAACTTTATGATCCCGTGTGAAGTCAGTGTGTCAGATGTGTGAAATGAATGCAGCTGATCTGTGTAGAAATTCAGAGGAGAAATCACCACGGGAGTACTAACAGAACTGTAAGAGCAGAATTTACTTTAAAACATCTTTCCCTAATAGTAGAGAAAAGTCTAGAAAGTTTCTCATTATGAGGAACATCATTATAATTCACTCTTTATGTGACAGTTGACTCAGAGGCTCCTGTCATGATCTTGCTGTGCTAGCTAAAGTTTCAGTGTCGCAGCACTCAGACACTTGGAGCAGTGGCTGCTAAGAAGTGACACAGTGCTTGCATATGCACGGCGGGTGTGCACGGTATTTCTGCTGTCTGCATTCTCTGTGCTTGAAGTTCTGTGTGGGTGGATTCAATTCATTAATAGGTCACTCATCATTTATGGTCAAGTGTATCTGCAGGTCCCCAGGAGTTTACACTCAGGAAGCATAGCAGACATCAAAAATAAGCCAACTGGACAGTTTTGTTATTCATCTTTTCCTGTGTGTCTTCGGCTGAACAGAAATGATGAGTTGTCCACAAAATAAAATGTCAGTTTTTATTTATGTTAGTCTCAAAGGTAAGAAGGCATCTCTGCCAGCATCTTGGTGGAACAGAGCCCTTATTTTTCAGAGATGAGAATGAATGCCTGGGGTAGCATGCAAGAGGAAGAGGAAGGACTGTGAGCAGCCCTCCTTCCCTTTGAGCAACAAGAGCTCTGCTAATGCTGGTTCCCAGTGTTGTCAGTCTGGTGGAGAAGCCCCACCAGTGACTTGGGTACAGTGAAACATAATAAAATTAGAGAAGTACATATAGATAGCATAAACTAATACGAGGCAGAAAGCTGATTACAAGCTCTGTTAATTTGTTGGATTCAAGTCAAAATGTCTTAATAGCCAAAAGACCTGCTGAGTTTAGTAGTATAGATTATCCTGGGGATGATTTCTAGCAGTAGTGTATGTGGACAAGTTCTGTTATGTGAATGGCCAGTTAGTCATTTCTTAGGAGATGACAAGTACCTCCAGGAAGAGTTATGTTATCTATCTATCTGCTCGGTCTGACAGAAGCAAGAACAGAAGTGCGTATTTTGGTTGGTTGTTTCTTTCCAACTGTACGTGTGATGTACAGAAATCAAATCCGGAGTCATGTCAGCAAGTACAAGAACAGACTCGTGCCACTTCAGTAACATCAAGCTGGGGTCTTAATGTTACAGCAAAAGTTATATTGTTGAAAAGGTATTGACAAAATTGCTGTTACCTAAAGAGGGTATGATCAGTAGAATTTGGTATTTCAGCTTGCTAAAGGTGTGTGTAGTTTTCGAATAGGAGTGGTTTTTATTATGGAGAGCAAAAGGGTTCCCGTGAACCTTTATTGTAATTTCTTGTAAACTTTCTCAAAGCCAATCAGTTGCACACATTACTGTGGGCTTTCTTCCTTCCTCCTGGACAATTATTTCTTTGGACTTTAGAAGACCCTTGAAAATATACAGGTTAGATGACCTCTTCTGGCTCTCAGTCATACTCAATTTTATGGTTTTGTCAAAGAAATTCATTACCATTACAGTTAAGTTCTGAAGAATAACTAGCAGCTTTTTTTTTTTTTTTTTTGAATTAGGCAGCATTTGTTATCTCTTTGACTGCACTTGTAACTTCCTTTATATGCTTTGGCATTTTGTGTAATATCGTAGGATGCCCCAAGGTGCTTTAACCTCAAGGCTGCTATAAAAATGAAGTGATAGATGAAATGCCTCCCTAGGAGCGTTTTGGGAAAGCTGGGCTATCAGGTCATCAGTACATAAGGCCAGTGGTTAAAATTCGCAGCAAAAGTAGCTTTAGTAGCCCACTAAAAATGTGTCATTTGTTCTGGCTTAGCCACGGCATCGTGCAGTGAGACTTCCTGAAACTGTCCTAGCTCCTTTTCTAAAAATGCGTATGGAGACTTTCTGTCCCCCAAAGCGAGGATCCTGATGCAGAGCTGAGAGCTGTTTGGGGGGAAGCTAAACACAGAAGGGAACTGTGATTCTTTCACAGCCAAGAAGGGTTCTGCTCAGTGAATTTTCATTTTGTCTGCGTAAGTTGGAACAAAAGATGAGTTGAGCTAACAGTAGCACAAGTATCTAATAATAAGAAGAATTTGTATCAAAGCTGAAATGGTGCCTGTAAATCCTTTTCCAAGCTGCTTTGCTCTTCAGATTAGTCTGGCCCCAGGTGCAGAGTGCAAGCTGGTTACTGTGCAGTCCTTCAGGTAACTGGTGGACATGGTCATCAGAAGGGCTGATAGTTTCTCTCATGCTACAGAAAACTTTCTAGTCGGAGTAGTGTGAGATCAGGGATGCATCCTACGTGTTCTCCTTGTGCATGGGCTGTAGAGAACTGGTGCATGGTCAATGTCTGCAGATGTCCTTATGCTACAGCTGCAATCAGAAGAGTATGTGGGGCTAAGAGCCACTATGTCTGCTTCTTAGCAGAGATGCCCTCCTACAGGCTGCTGTCCTCTAATGATACAGCACACAGCAGGTTTGTTTGATGCTCACCAACCCCCTTTCCTGGGGAAGAAGAGCAGAATTTTACTTTTTTCAGCACACTGCTGCTCTTAGAATGGCATATTTCTGACTGAGGTGAATGGCAGTTAATGTATAGAGATGTCTATGTTTTTAATCCTTTCTTTCTCTTTGTCTGAACAAAATACATTATTCCGAGCCTTACAGTGCTCTGCAAAAAGGAAAATAGTCCAACCCTAATAACACCCAACCTTAAATAAAGATCTTTCTACTTTAAAAATTAAGGTGATTTTTTATTATATTCTCCTTTTTATCTTAAAGATATCTTGAAGAAAAATAAGCATTGATGCAAAAATTGGTGCTGCCGTTGTTGTATGTCCTCAAAATAAAATTGGGAGGCAAAACATTTGTAAGTGCTTCAGTGGCTGTTTGTCACTTGCTAAAGAATGGGCACCAAGAATGTAGAAGAACGTTATGTTTTAGTCTTGGGAAAGCTTAAGGATCTATTGTTATTCATTTCAATCTAAAGAACCAATTTTACTCACTGGTAATGAAAGCAGCTTTCTCATATGCAAGAAACAAATGTTTTCTGTGGGGATGCAGTGTTTCATCAAATCCTTTGAGGTAGGATTATACGCTCTCTTAAAATAATAGTTTCTCTTCTGTTCCGTGTTGGTGTCGCATTGTTCTGTAGGTGGGGATAAACTGTATTTTTGAAACTGGAAGGTTATTGTATTCAAAGAAACTCATTGAGTCACAATATCAACTGACTTCTGTTTTATTAATTCTCAAATACGTTTGGGTGGTATCTTGCTGAATTCCTGTATTTATATACTTTCGTTCTGTGCTTATATATATGATTATGGATGTATTCCCATATATGTATAAATCACTTTTGGTTTTAGGCTGTCATCCAACAAAAACCTCCTGAAGGCTGAAGAATTCAAAGTAGCTCTTCATTACTCGCAGAGAAGCATTTGTGTCTTGCATATCTGAATGCTGAAGGTTTCATTACAAGTATGAGAATTTACTCCTTTAGATTTTCTTAGAAAAGGAAAATAACATAAAGAAAAAAAACAACAACAAAAAATCCAATATGGAATACTTTTGTATTTCTTCGTATGGTATTGTTAGTGTATTGTGAAATAACGTCATATTAGCTTGCTTTTTCTTCTGACTCCTTCACTCGAAGGTAGGACAAAATATGTTATAACCTGAACTTTAAGTGCATGGTATAGTTTTACATCCTTTCCTATAAATAGTAGCTTTCACGAATCCACAGTATGTTAAAAAGTGGTGCAGTAGTTCATTTTGAATTCTCAAGAGATAGTACACACAGACTGGTTTTCTGCATTACTATCCAAACATTGCAAACTGCGATTCAGATTTTGCTTTCAGGGTCTTGCCTTTACAAAATAGCCTGTCCCGTAGACAGTCAATCAATTCCGTGTGCTGTAATTGTGTTAAGACAGCATTGCAGAAATCTGTTTACAGCTATCTGTCCATCGATCCAGAAACAAAGCAAGAACTGAAAAACAAGAACAACTGTCAAAGCCTAAATGCTTCCTTGCTGATTCTTACAATACATAGGGTAAGATCCAGAGGTACTGGCAGCAATTATAAATTTGACACCTGCAAATTCCTACCAGGCAGTAATACCTGAAATGGCAGTGTTAATTTCTACTCTCACAATATGAATGCACCGTGAGATTTTGTATATCTATATATGGCATTATGTAATGAGATTTCTGAAGAGGTCTTTCTCAGAAATCTGTAGTCCTGCTTGTACTTTAAGCTACAGTATTTATTGAGTGTTACCTGCGTTGAACAGAATGAGAATTGTGAGAGCTGGAGAAGAATGTGCCACAAACCCTTCTTAAATCAGTGAGAAGATGCTGAATTAGCTCATCAAGGTGCTTGTGATTTAGCATGCACATTACAATTCTCCTTAGTCTTTATAGTGAAAGTAATGTATCACAGATGATTCTTGTGGAGTAGTCTATCATTGTCAGGTGCTGGGGAAAATGAGAAATATGCAGAACGGAAGTGGAAACCTGCGTAATGCACTTGCAACCACAAGTTTTTCATGTTTCCTTTATTACTTGTTAATGTTGGGATGATCCTACGGCATCTGCGTGGCGGAGGATCCTGAGCTTGAGTAACCAGGAAAGGTTCAGTAATTGTCAGGACAGTGCAAACAAATGCTTTGATGGAATTTCATCTGTTCCTAACTTCCTCACAGGGACTGTGGGCCGGTGCTGAGCTCTGCTCTCAGGTAACAGCAATGGGGCCTGAGGGAACAGCGTGGAGCTGTGTCAGGGGAGGGCCAGGTGTGGTTAGGTGCTGCCCCAAACTGTGGTGGATATGGAACAGGGGATGGCACCAAGCTGCCACAGGGTTTGGGTTTTGGGTGGTCCAGTGTGAAAGCAGGAGCTGGACTCCACAATCCTTGTGGGCCCTTTCCAACTTGAGATATTCTGTGATTCTGTGAAGAAGAAACCTGCCAAACCTCCTCTTTCACATTTGTTATTCCTCAGCTTTTCCTAACAGGGGTCATGAAGCTTGCAGCCCCAGTACCTTCTTATGCCAGTGGTTGTTCAAGATGGAGACCTCAGATCTTTGTAAAATCCCTGTATTCATTTACCCTTTGACAACGTAGCTTTTTATTTTTAATTCAGTAAAAAATGAAGCCCAGGATTACACTTCCTTGAAGAAAGCGTTTGAAATCTTGAGTGAATGCTATATTAGAGGCACTGAAAACATAATCGATGCTTTCTGTATGGAATAGTTGTGGATTATATTTCACTTTTAAATTGAATTTTGGAATTAAGGGTGCTGCTGTTGCAAGTGAAAGATAGCTGAATTTCTGCTTTTGCTTTTCTAAACAGAATGTTTTCATGATGTGTCTGGGCCCATTTGTATGAATGGCCCCAGACGTATCACAGTCTTATAAAAGTGCTGCTGGTGCTCGAGCCTTGTCAGGTTTGTGCCTCCTCATCTTCACTTCAAAGAAATTGCGAGAACATGCCACTTTATCAGTTTGAGGAATTAATTTGTCATCCAGGATTTTTTAATCTCTGAGAGCATAACCATTTCTGAATTGTTTGTTTTATGACTTTACTGTGGAAGAGAGATGTTACCTGCTTTGATGTGCCTGTTGCTCTAACCACAGGGAAAAATAACATGCAAGAAACTCAGACGCTTAGAGAGCCTGAGGGGCCTGAGCGCAGGGCTTGGTGGAGCTTCACGGTGGCCAGAGGTGTGAGTGCATTTCAGCCCATCATGTTGGCACATCTGATGCTGCGTGCTACTAGAGCCACCTGGGCCACGGACTGCTAGACTTCCACTGGAATTACTTGGGGCTCTGGTGTGGTGTGGGTGTTCAGTTGCTATTTGGGTCACTCTCCGAGGTAAAAACAAATGGTGCATCTTCTGTCATGCACAATGTGTCTGTTTCTCCAGAAGTAATGTTAGAGATATTTCTGACAAGAGAAATCATATATTATTAAATAACACTTTGAGTTGTTTGATTTCGGCAGATCACTCTGATCTCTGCTTTCCTTTTCCTGCTTGGAGAGACTTCACAATTGACAGCTTAACTTCTATAAATATGGGAATTATTTTGTAGGGAAATGATTTAAGAATCATTGTGGGCTTCACAGTCCATCTGATATCAGAAAGTCCAGTGGAAAGATTGCTGGTGTTTTTTCCTTTGGACTGAGTCTGGAGTTTTTTAGTGTAAGCTGTGTAATTGTTGGTTGCTCAGTACAACCCATTCTCCTATCTCTTTGCAGCCTTTTTCAAAAGAAAACTCTTTGTCTCCATATTCTTCCTTGCACCAGCTTCATCCCGACACATAGTGGACCAGTGCGTTGAACGTCTGTGTTTTTAGAGATATTTTTAGTTCAGCTGAAGCTGCTCAGGAGCTCCTGTATTTTTAGAGTGAGTGTCAAAAATCATAGTCATTTCTGCTTTTAACTTCACACGTATGTCTGGATACATGCAAATACAAATAGAAGAACATGCTCGATAACTTATTTATGACGGTTGCAATACTTAGGCCATCAATACCATGCTGCAGTGGTTTAGGTTTTCATCAAAATAGAAAGCTTAAAAGGGAAAAACCACTTTGGTCACAGGTGTGCTAATGCAGTAGTAAAAGCTTTAGACGGAAAAATCAAGTAGGTAGGAATGACGGTGAGATGGACAAAAACCAAACATGGCAAAATATGGATTTTTATAGTAAGGTCACTGGAGGGATGGATAGGAAGCAAGACTATATTATAAGTCCATCTTTTTATGCAAAAACCATACAGAATAACATGGAGGTACAAGAAGTTTTAAACTGCATTTTACTTGGTTTGGAAGTAAAGTTTTTGTAACAACTCAACGGAGTATCTACACAGGATTTACAGTGGTTGCACTGGAAATATGCCATTGGTTAAAGGAAGTCTACCTTCAAGGCAGGTGCTTCCTTGGTTCCCGAATGTAATTCAGAAACTTGATGATGGGCTCAAGTAAGTTTCCCAAAGCGCAGAGCTTCTTGGTAGAAATCTTCAGCAAGGGCTTTAGATATCTATTGGGAAAGGTGGTGGTAACACAGAGAGCAAAGTTCTTGCATCTCCTGCTCAGTGAGTTGTGCTGCCTATCAGGCTGGCCGGTGTCCATCTTCCAACATCCAGTTCTGGGTGTTTATTTTTCAAGAGCTGGAAGTGTTTGCTTTTTGTGTTGAGTAGCCTGTTGGGCTTTTCTTTTTCTTCCCACTGGGTCAATATATGATATCTGATAGTCTAAAGCTTCCTGTGCAGCACAAAGATTATCTTTTAGCTGAGCAGGGAAGTTGTTGGGATAACTGCTGGGGTCTTCTGGTAATACACTGCATTTAGAGACAGGCTTTGGTTGTGTGAGTGCAAAGCTAGGCACTGTGACCTGTGCCTGGCAGGCTTCTAGGAAATTCCTTGCTATGTTGGAAAAAGAGCCTTAGGATTCTGGGGCAGCAGTTAGTAAAGAGTGTACTCACTTGTGCACAAAGTCAAAAATTCTGCTGTATAGTTGTAAGCTTATGTTTACGTATTCCACGTATGTATGTAGGAACGTCAGTGCGTATAAATGTGTATGTATACAAATACATATACATAGGTATGCAGTGAGTGAGCATAATTACCAAATGAAATAAATCACCATTTAAGATGCCCCTAGTGTGACAGAACACAGAATATTTGAGGTAGCCATGATATCAGAAGTTAATTCATGTAGGGTCCTTTTGTTATCTTTCTAATTGCTGACTCTGTTAGCAAAGGCTTAAATCAGTGGATGTGTACATGAAAAAAACACCTGTATGAAGAGCCAGTTGGTTTTGTCTGGATTGAGTTTACGATATGCTGTGGTCATCATTTATTGAAAATCAAGAGCCAGTAACAGTGGCTTCACATCAGTACAGCCAAATCACCGCTTAAAACTGAAGTTGGAATCCTTTAAATTTAATTTTGTATGCAAATTGTGGCTGCCAGCTTCTCGGTTTGATTGGTTCCAAAGACAACCCTTTGTAAGAAATTGAAAATGCCAGGAGGCATCAGTCCTGTAACTGTGCTGGTGCACCATCTGAACTGTAGCGACCTTGGATGTTTTGCTGGGCTTTAGCATTGTATTGCTGGAATTAATTCAGCTATTATCATTTGATTGAGCTTTTGCCTCTGACTAGACAAAACCCGATCTTTACTGCTCAATAGAAGAACAGGTGACATCTAATTTAGTAACGTATGAAATGCACATTATAACAATTTGTTGGGCTTCTTATAGAAAAATACCAAGTAAGTAAATAGAAATTGTTTTAAAATGTGCTGCATGGTGCAGGAAAGAACAAGCTTTGTTTTTCGTGACGGCCTCAGTGAAGCAAAACAACTAATTTTAGAAATGCCTGCCTTTGAGCTATTATTTATCCAATTAAAAAAAAATCTAACTTATTGTACCTAAAATCATTATCAAGTTTTAGGGAAATAATTTCTAGATTAGATTATTTTAGTACCGGTGAAACGTTCCATTATTGATACGAGTAAAATTGCTGGAAAGAATGGTATTGATTTTAAGCAAATCAAGTGCTCTGCAAGCTCATTTGCAGCAGCATGGTAAGGAATATCAAACCTTTGGCTCACCAGAAATTAAATGTAATCCAAACCTCATAGTAACCTGCCAGAAGCGAAAATATACAGGGATATTTAATTGTGCTCACATGGATGGGCTTGTTAATGTCAGTCATACCGCTCTTCTACCTGTAGAGGTACCTGTAAGGACTGGTGCTCTGCATTGTAAGTGAATATCAGTAGTCTTAACTCAAGCCACCTTGTTACTAAGAGAGTTGTTCATTACCATAGCAAGAGCGTGATGCAGACCTCTCCACACACAGCATTTTAATTGTTGGTAACACAGAAGTCTTAGGTAAGTAAGTAATGAGCAGAATGGTGGTGTTATCTGTTAGCAGTGTTGTAGGTCTTGCCATTCTTAACAGTGATTGCTTTAAGTATAGTTCAAACGTGTCTCAAACTCTGCACTTCAAACACTGTTGCTGGAAGAGCCTTTATAAACAATGTTTCTCCAAAGCAGTGAAATATGGAATGTCTCAAGTATGAAATACACATCTCTTAACCTTGCTTATAAACTCAACAAGTGTATTTCTACATGCAGGCCGATCTACAAAATGAAAGGCGATTACTTGTATGCCAGTGTTTACATGAGCATCTGCTTGTGAAAGTGAGGTCACTGTGTAAGGTGGCTGCACTGTGGTCTGTTCAATTCTACAGCTCTCTGCACAAGGCAGAAGTAGAGATCAGACTGAGCTCAGTCATAGGAGCTAGAAAGGAGAATCAGTAAGAACAGCAGAAAGCAAAGTGTGACGTGTGAGGATATATTAATATTCCTTTCATGTACATGATTTGCTCATAATATGAAATAATTGAGAAGCAAATTAATAGCAAATTGCTACAACTGACTTATGAACTATCCTGTCAGAAGAAGGCTGAGGATGATGGCACTTCAAAATGAAGCCTGCTTTGGATTGATGGAGGGGTCAGGGTCATCCACCTGAAGTCGATGGCAGATCTTCCTCCAGACTGTTTCTATTCAGTGGGGCTGAATTTCATCCATTAGCCTTACTTGTGCTCTCACAGTGCTGAGAATTCTCACAGTGGTGTGCTTTAATGAAATTATATTCTGAAAGCATAGAAGACAGGAATTAGAAATTCACAGATTGGATTGTTTGGAAGTAGAGCTCAAACTTCTGCAGTTTCCAGCGCCATCTCTGCTGATTACTACTGCTTCTCCTACTACTATACTTTTGTTTCAAAGCCCTACCTTGTTATTACTTATGAAGCATTTTGGTGAATCAACCCCATAGGAAAAAAACACAAATGGTCTGACATGAGCAACTTACCTAGTGACATTAGTACTGAATTCTGAATAAAGGCCCATTCTTGTATCAAACTTGTTACTTGAAAAAGGGGTGTTGTGTGCCCAGGTGTTCCTCACATCAGCAACATTACAAGCTGCATGGTACTGGAGAGCTAAATTGAGAAGCCTGAGCAGACATCAAGAAGGATAAAGTAATGTCCTGGATAATAAATCTTAGTGAACACTTCAAAACACAGCAAGGTGTGGCCTTTATCTACGTAATCTTGAATAGTACACATACAGCCTGCCAGCACTGGGCCTTCCTCAGATTTGTTTGCAACTTAATTAACATCCCAAGGTAAACTCTTCTGTTGTGCTGACGTGCTTGTCATTTGTTTCTTCCCCCTCTTTCTTCTTTCAACCAGCTGCTTGGATGCGTGGCATGGTGTCTGCCTGACAGTGCAGGGAAGCTTCTGGATTTGTGCAGGCACTGTGTGCCTTCTGTTCTTTGCATGGAGACCCTGAAGTAAAATAGCGTGGTCAAGTCTAAGCTTCTTGCACGAGTGGAAGAAAAGGGTGCTACTGCTCAGCGCCTGACATCAGAGCTGCTTTTCCTCCAATGGGATGTTGGATAGCACCTTGACAAATCTTTGGAATTCCGAGGTCTCTTGCGAGCTGTACAGAGCTGCTTACAAAATACATCTTGAGAGTGATGCGTTCTGCCAGCAATGGGAATAGCCAATATGGAAAGTGCTGTGTTAGGGGATTTGTGTTCAGTCTTCTGCCTCTGTCTGGGCCATGAAAACAGAATGCTTTGCTCATTAGTGATTTAGGGTTGTTTTTTTTTATGTGTGGTTTTTTTTTTTTTCCATTACTAAGAGAAAATTATGTTAAAAAGGTGTAAGAAGAGTCTTTCCCCTACTTTTCAAGTCTACTTTTCTGCCAGCCTGTACCCACGTGAGGCTCTGTGTTCTCTTTTACTATTGCTTGCTGCTTCCATCTTGAGTGGGAAGAGCTGTGTCCCTAGATCCTGGCTGGTTGTGTTTGGCCAAACAGACTGATGTGCTGTCTGCAGTGCCTCCCTCTGTAACTGTCTGGGGATTTCAAGAGTGGTAACTATTGCAATGCCTTTGTTTCCTATTCCCCCCATTTCTTCCTTAAGGGAAAAGTACAAGAAATGTTTCACACATTGGGAAAGGCTGTTAATGAGCTCCAGCAAAGTGCCTGTGTAACGGTCATATCTGGCTCTGAGAGATGAAGAAATTTGAAACCAGGCTTAGTGGTGCTGCCTGCAGTGGGAACAGGATCCTCTTTTGATATATAGCATGGAAAGGAATGGTTCCAATTAGTGGTAGGAAAGCTTTGGTATTGCTGAGTGGATTCCTTTCCTTTTTATGTTTGCATTTTCAAAATTAAACTTTTCTTTCTGAATATATGTGCTTACATGGAAGAGCTGATGTTTTCATTCTCTGAGTGCTTGCTGAAATTGCATGAATACTTAGACACAAACACTCTAGTGTCTGCAAAGGGCTGGAGAACAGAAGTGCAGGCTTTCAGCTTGTATGACACTTCAGAAATGCTAGTTTGGGGCCTCAGATACAGATAGACAGAACTGGCTAAGAAGTCATTCACAAGCCACAGGCGCTCCATTGAAGGAAGAGGAATAGACTTGGCAGACAAAACAAACAATGCAGGGTGTACTGTAAAGCCTGGCACTTTCCTTTTATTTTTCAACTCAGCTGGAAAACTACTGAGTGATTTATAGCCAGACAGATTCATAACTGTCACATCCCTGCCTCTTGGTGCTACAGGCATACCTGAAGCAGCCTTTTCCACTAACCTGCTTTAACCAAGTTTTATCTTCTGTTGGCTTTCAGAACATTGCACTGACACTGTACAAATGTGGAAGTTCCTTGAGAACAATATTTTTTTAAGCTCTTAGAGACCTGTCCATGCAGCAAAGTTGTTACCCTGTATACCTCTCCATCTAGAAGCTGGATTCCAGATTAGAAGTGGTTAATCCAGACAGGAGTTAATTATTCTAGGAAGGAAAATGAAATTCCTTTTGTGTGCTCTGCCTATACAGAATAATAGCAGTGGAATATGTAGCTGTGGCAAATATATTAGCAGAATATATTTATGAGTGTTGGCTAATTTCCCCTGCACACGCACCTAAGGCACGTGTCCTAAAATGCCAGGTTTTAAAGCTACTACTGACAGAAAGAAGTGCTTTTCCAAAAGGCTCTGCCAAGTTTTGTGTCCAGTGAAATTGGAGGCATCCCCTGTCTCAGCATGGGCTGTTTCCTGAAACAAATCCATCTCCTCTGCCTAAGTTTTCTGCTGAAGAAGCATCTGCTCAGGGCACAGGCAATGGTGTGTTACGTTTCTTGTGCTCCATGGGCCATTGAGCAGCAACCATTGCACAAAGGATTCAATGTCTGAATTACAGTTTCTCGAGTTCTGGAAGGATAAAGTTCTTTTGCAATATCTTAGGTAAAGTGCAGTGCATCAGAGCTTGTTACGCTGATGGTCCTTTACTCTGACATTTTGATTTAGTTTAAAATTCTGTTTAAACTCTACTTCTAGATAGTGGTGCTTAAATTTTTTATTGGCAGTCTGTTTAGAACCAGTCGACCCTATTTGTTTTCCTGCTGTGGATTGGCTGACAAAAATACAAAAGTAAACAGTAGCTTGGAAACAGTCTCTGAAACTTTTAAGAAACAGGGGATCTGTCAGAGGAATGAGTTCACTGGGAGACTTCAGCTCTGGTAATTTTACACCTACCCTGTTCTTAAGGATGAGCTACCTGACAGAAAACATGAGCATTCAGTGTCCTGTGTTTAGGTAACCTCCTTTTGGACTGAAAAAAATAAATCCCATTAACATGTTACACTCCCATAAATGTCACTGTAATTTCTACAGAGTTAAAAAATCAAGGTATCTTACAAATTCTGATGCTAGTTTTGATAACTCCTGCAGCTGACAATTATCAAGGAATCGTCTGTACTGCGGTGACTGTTAAAAATATGGTGTTGCTACGTAAGGTTGACTAGCAGAATCTATTTATTTAGGTCAATTTAGTGGTGATAAGGAATGACAGAAGGGTTTAACTTGCTCCTTTCTAAATTGCAAAGACTGTAATTTTCTCTCAAGACATGGTTTGTATGATCAGATATCTGAGTAGTTTTCCAGTTGTCCAAAACACTTGAAACCGAAGAAAGGAAGCATTCAATCTGTTGTGGAGACAATCTTACAGATACAGTATAAAATGACAATTGCTACTGTAGAGAAGAAAGGATTACCTGTTAGGAGAAATTGTGCTGATCTTCAAAACTTTGTATCTTGGTTATCTGAAGAATTTATTAGCTTGAAATTCCTTTCGTTAAATAGAATTTCATTCTTTAATCTGCTGTCACATTTGTGCTAATGAAAAGTGTAATTTTCAAAGCTACAAAATGAAAACCTGCTTAAAGCAGAAATCTATCCTGAGCCGCTCTGTGTTATCCTGTAGGCTGGGACTTGCTAAAACAAATACCCAGAAAGGAGCAACCCTTTTTGACAGGCACATTTGCTAGGCACCAGGGTAGTTCTTTGAGAAATTTCCTCTATATTAAGTTCAGCTGTTCACACTGCAGGGAGATTTCATTATTCATTTACCTCTTTTGGGAACAAAGGTACAGATCTAAAAATCCTTACCCTGAAAGATGCTGAACTCCCTCAAATGTCTTTGCTTATTATGTATCACCAGATCAGCCCACCAGTTTTAACACAGAGGACCAAATGCATCCCACACGCGAGTCTTTCAAATTCAGAGAAGCTAAGCTGAGGGTGAACTTGGCTATCAACAACTTTTTAGATCTGAATATCATGGTCGTTGCTTAGATCCTTTCGTCCTTGATGTAGATGTCTCATATCTCACAAAGGAGCATGGCTATTTAAGTATTCAGGGAGCAAGCAGTACCGATGAGAGCAGCAAGAGACCTTACCCTTTAAATGGGTGGAGGGCCAGATATTGCTTCAAATGTAAAGAGGGAAAGGAGGCAAGAAACCTCGTGTGGTATAGGGTACGTGGCAAAACTCAAAGAAAGATCTGAGGACAAAAAGCAGGCAAATCTCAAAAATGTCTACTGCTAAAAAATCTGGGAAAATTATTTTTAATAACAAAGTGAAAAATGGAGCAGTAATGTAAAATCCCATTGCTCTGCCCAGTTATTGTGGCCCAATTTCTGGTTAGAAGGATTGACAGTTCATACCACTCAGACCTTTCATTTTTTCTTCTTTATTTTTTCCCTTTTCCTCCTAAGATGTTTTAAATTACAAGGAATTTATTTTGTTACTTAGGCACGAGTACAATTTAAAAAAAAAAGAATCAAGGTAATTTTTGTCCTTTCTCTCATCATGAGATTATTATTCCTGGGGTCAGTGCTTCATACTAATCCGTCATGGTGTTGGGGAGGGAGGGAGCAAGTGGCAGTGGTGAACATGTTCCAGATTGAATACAAAGAGATATAAAGTGGATTCATGGTTGCATTTTTAAGGACGTATCTGGTAAGGGCTTTGGGCCTTTGGAAGAGAGTGAGCATTTCTCTTTATAACACTGTAACCTTAATCTACAGAGGAACTTCCTTAAATTTTTACTTACAATTTAACTGTGGAGCCTTAATGGATGTCACATTTGGAGTTCACATTTTACCTGTTTTTTTCAGAAACTGTGCAAAGCTGTTTGTCTCCTAGTCAGAGATAAATGGGAATGGCTGCAGGCATATTGAAGTGTTGCACTGGAAGAGGCAGTCTGCAGGCATAGCCAGGGTGGCAAGCACACGGTCTGTCAAGGAACTTACTTCTTGATATGTCATAAAGCGGGTTTGGGTGATTCTTGTTTAAGTATGTTATTTTCCTGTGATGAAGGCATCTGTAGCGTATTTTGAGTGCTTCACTCAATCTGCCAGGCCTCCAGGGCACTGGGGGGAATGTTTCTTTGAGCAAAAGCTTTCCTATAGCTGGTAGCTCCTTGAAGGTGAACCTTATTTGTCAGAAGATCACATTTCCCTCAGGGTTCTCCTGGTAGGAGGCATGGGACTCTCAAGTCTGTGAGGAAAGGCTGTGAATTATTTGGCTTCCTATGTAAGTACTGGCTGCAGCATCCTTGGATCATACAGACAGCTGCCCAAATTGTGACCCCTTCTGTTATTTCGGGTTAGTTACTAGATTTACACTCCTTCAAAGTAAACATCCTTCTTTTTAGAGCTGGCATATAAAGCATGAGGGCAAGTTAGACATCACTGAATTGGTTGCAGTTTCAATGACTGGCTTGTAGCCCAAGCTAGCCAACCTGGTCACTTGAAGAGAGTAAATTACCTTGCCTAATAATGCATCTTAAACACAGTTAGAATTAAACCCCAGAAAGGCATCAAATTGCTTGAGTCCATTTCAGTTACTACTGGGTGAGTCATTTGGATTGTTTATAAAAGTCTCTAGAATTGCCTCATCTTTCAAAAGGACGTTTATGGAGTGGTTTGATGTATTTGGAAGGGCATACCTTTCCAAGTTCTTCCAAAGAAACCATCACTCTCTGAACAGTCTTAGCATCCACCAGAATAATTGAAATAAAAAGGAAACAGTGTTAGAATCCTCTAAAGCCTGTAATGAATAATGAAAAGGCAGTAGCACTGATACTATAACCAGATGTGTACAGTATAGAAACTATTTTTCTGGCCAGCAAAGTCTTGCATTAGAAGGCAGAATGTTGAACTGAACCATGCTCTTGACCTCGGAATAAATATGCGCCCAGTGCTCTTTCTCCAGACAACATTCTTTTCCAACCGCATCAGGAAAAGTTCCCCGAAGTATTTACTTCTGATTTCTTTTTCTGCTGACTACAGCTCTGTCACACTTTACACACGAAACATATGTTAGGACAATTCGGGTTTTATTATGGAAGCCCCTATGGTGCTGGATTATAGATTGTTGGTTTGTTTTTTTTCTAAATCTGTCATCTCTAAAGACAGAAATATGATTTTTTTTTAGCATGTTGTGTTGGCAGGTGAGTTGTGCAGCCTGTACAGTTTGTGTTGTCCTATGATAGTCCGCAATGCATCGCAATTGTGAAATGTGCAAAGTGCAGGGAGAAGAGCATTTTGTCTATGTGAATTATGTAACATAAAGCCTGTGGTGTACATACACATACCTCGTGGCAAAGTCAGTAATTTTCTCTATGTAAGCATCCACTGTAGTGAAAGAACCCAAGGAACTGAGATGCCCAGATCCTAAGAATTCCAGAGTAGGTAAAATGCCTGCTTTGTTGATGGATTTAAAACAGCCCCCAAATGGTAAACCAGAACTTTACCAAAGTGCATAAAGCCCAGCTCCTATGTCAGTGGGAGCTAACTAGTCACTTTGAGTAACAGGGACCTCCTGACTTTCCAAACTCCTTTATCTTGGTCTTTATATTGAAAAGTACTATTTAGTCTTGAGAAAATGCTTTTGACGTGCACAATTTTCCTAGTAAAGTATCTGGATATGAAATAGATGTTAGTGAGTGAACATACTTTCTTCATTTGCCAAGACTGTGGAGAGGATTCGATGAAAAGTAATTCATGAGGGTAACACCATCAGGCTTTTTTTCCTCTATGAAAGAGCCTTCATGTTGCAGGCATTGCACTTACATGGCATTTTAAAAATCTAATCTTTAATTAGCGTTTGTCTGTCTGTTTTCTCTTCCTTGGCTCTCTGAAATACAGACAGTATTTTGGAGTTTCTTTCTGTACGACTCATTCAGCACATTTTTCATTCAGCGTGTTCTTTAGCCTGATTATTTTTGAAAACAAGTAAGTGCAGAGTTGCCTCTGGGAGGAGATGAACTCTCAACACATTCTGCTCAATCAGCCTGATGTGATTGTCACTGTGACTGACATCAGACAGCCTGCATCTCATCGACAAAGAGTTTTCCTCCCCTTTTCAATGTTCGTTTGATTTTCAGTGAAGTACACTGAGAGGACCAAAATGCTGTGTTTACTGGCTCTGCTCATGCATGCTGTCTTTTTCTCTCCTGGGAACTTACAGAAGGGGAAGAAGCAGACTGGTGTCTGGCCTGTTCTAACTTTGTACTTCAGCTGAGGAAGCCCAGGCAGACTTAGGGCAGTCTTTTTGGGATGTCAGCACCAGCCCACTTGCGTTGTGGATTGCTTTAATTTCTGCCAGATGGCAGAATTTTCTTTCACTCTGAGCTTGCCTTGAATGTAAATCATCAATCTAGAGGCTGCAAGCTCACACATCGAATATATTGAGCAAACAATTTTAAAGACATGTTCTCTAGTAACTTATTCTCTCTTATTTGATATCATAATGGGTACTTATGGCTGCACAAGCCATAAGGATGCAGCGTATCATCACTGTTATCATGGAGAAAAAGGTTACCATCTCAGGCTTGGGATTTAAGATAGGAGCAGTGAACAGGAGCTAGAAGGTAACTGGCTTGGCAGAATTATACTTGCTTGTGTCTAAATTCTGAAATGGGAATCTGATGTTTAACTGGGCTAATTTAAACCTACTTGACTGGGCACTAATCGTAGCAAAAGAGCCTTGGCAAAGAAAACCCAAAGATTTTCAGGTAGGTTTTGCAGTCCATGCTGACCTTCATTACCACTGGTGAGAGACTCCCTGCAGCTCATGGGCTGGCCAGCTTAAAGCAAGCTTGTGGGGTGTCCTGCCAGTCAGAGTAATGCAGGGTGGGATATCTTAACAAATGATCTGTGGAAATCGTGCAGTGTAGCTATTGGAAACAGATCACCTTCTTGATTGTTCTGTGTGTATTCTCGCATCTTTCCATTCTAGCACGGGTGTCTGTTGTATGTGTTTATACTTTCTTCAGTGTTTTTCAGTCTGAGAGATTTTTCATCCACCACTTTCAAAGCCCGTTGATTACACTGCCAAAATGCAGGGCTTGGAGCACAGAATGGGGAAGTGACTTACTGCAGCCTTCTTAATAACTTTTAACAGCTCACAGGTCTCCTAAATCCCAAGCCAGAGCTTTGTCTGGTAGGCTACTCTGCATTTTGAGATTTTATACAGATATGGCAAGTATATATTAAAAAGCCTGCACCAGAACACAGGATTAAAAGGCGATACACGAAGTACAATATCCTCCAAGTATTTGAAGGGAGGGAAGCAGTTGGAGGATGACAGTCTGTTCCCTGGCAACTTCTGACATTTGTGTTAATTCTCTGTTGGAATGAAAAATAAGCCTTTTGAACTCTTCATGTAAATTGAACTGTTGAAAAACCTGTTTTCAGATTTAAACCAGAGCATGAGAGCATCTGGGTTCCTGGAGTACTGTGCCATTTGTCCTGGATCAGGTGGTTGAAATGTGGCCCTGGCACATGGGGGATTCTGGTCCAGGTTTCTGCTTTATTTAATTATCACAAGATTTAAATAAGTTTTTACAGTGTACTCTGATTTGATTACAGCCAAAAGATGGTCTGCATAGTAGCTACTAGAGTGTCAAGGTTTGTTAGAAGGTCATACCATGTCTAGTATTTTTGGGCCTTGTGTTACCTGCTTTCATCTTTCTTTGACATCCTTTTTCCATCTAAGAATTAGAAAACTGTGTAATCTTTGTTCCTGTTCTTCCTGCGCTCAAAAAATAAAGCTCCTCATCCCAGTAACTTGGACCTTGATCTAGTTAGGCATTCATAACTAAGTATATATGAATTCCTATTCAGAACTGGAAGGAATTCAGTCCATTCACAGTCTTAAGGTAAAGTATGAGTTAAGTACTCTGTTGAATTAAAGTGCAAACTGGTTGATGTCATAGGTGAAGGCTGCCATATTGTAGGTTATGCTCCTCAAGAGAAGAATAAGAAAGATTTTCTTCTCTTTGTTTTTTCCTCCTCCATTCATTTTCAGTGCTCCACAACCTTTCCAGTCTGCAGGCTTTGACTGCATTGCACTTGCACTTCCTGCTGTCAGAATTGGCCAAGCTATTGTGTGATGTTTAGTTAAGTTGCAAGATGGCTCAGTTTTGTTTTCAAAGAGCACATACCTGGGTGAGACAGAATAGCACGTATTGATTTTTGGGCTGTTTGTAAAAAAGATTTCTTCGTCTTGAGTACATGAAAGCAGAAATGAGGCATTGTGTGAAGTTAAAAGCAGAATGCATTCTTTCCGAAATCAGAAACTGCTGATCCTTCCAGATGGTATGCCAAAAAAGTTTTATTAGTCTTCCATAGGCTTTTCACTTTTTCCAGATCCCTGCAAAATGGAGAGGCTGCTCCCTCTGATTTTGTTGCCAAGTTTAAATATGAATCTACTGTTTATCCAGACTGCACTGTCTTTAACAGATGATTTACATTGCCTGGTTTCCTTTTGTCCTGTACATTGGATTTAGTGCCTGTTGAGGTGGAGTTGGGATTAACTGGAGGAAAGGCATTTGTTTCAAATTTGACTTCTAGGCATTGTTTCTTTTAGGAACAGCAGGTAGGAGGAGCTGACCCTGTTAGGTGACATCTGTGGGGGGGAGAAAGAAAAAGATTTAAAAAAAAGCTTTCCCTTTAAATTTGATCTGCTTGAGTGCTATTTTAGATCATTTGATTGTCACTTTTTGTGCCAGGTGACAGCTGTCTTAAGAGAATGACTCAATTTTCTTCTTTATTATGCACAGGTCCTTTCCCAAGAGTAGGTATTTATCTATTAGAGATAAGATAACAGATATCAAGTTGAAAAAGGTTATGTGACAGTAATTGAAGCAATATGTTGGCCTAGCATACTTAACTATGAGTTTTTAGCTGCATATTGTTTTAGAAGTGACTTGGCAGAAGGAGTAGAAATTGAAGCTGTTTATTGATTTGATTCTTTCTTCCTTAGGTTTAAGGGATAGAGCATTAGTGGAAGAAGTGGTATTACTTCTGGCCTTGTATTTGCATATCAAAAGATGACATTTTAAAACAGAATCTTTAAAATGTGCTGGTGGTTTTAATTCTCTTTGCCATATGTGAAATTAGAGGAATGCGCAGGGCTATGTTTCATTAACTATTGGGGAGAAGTGATTTGTCTAATGGGCCTTTTGAAATGCTTTGGTTTGAAGTGATTTGAGTGTTTAGGACCCAGTGCTGGAACCCAGTGGTTCTCAGGTAGAACACATCTGTAAACCTGTGAGTGCTTTGGCTTTGCTTTGTAGTTGCAATACTTTTCCTGCTCCTCGACAATTATAGATAATGAAGAGTCATCTCTCTCCAGCTCCATAATGAGTTCATGGAATTTAAGCAGGGCCTTTCTTAGGAGTGGTACTTTCAACTCTATTGAGATTTTTTTTTTTTTTTATCCCATAAAATATTTAAGATTAATTTTTGTTGTGGCATAAGAAAAAGTGGTTTCCCCTGACACCTCTATAAAAATCAATATATCTTTCCTAAGATTTCTTCTGACTTGCAGTGTGAATTTTTGCATTTGTCAGTTCAGACATTGCAGGGAAAAACAGACTCAGAACAGTAGAGAAATGAATCCAAGACAGCTGCAAAAGTTCTCTTACTTAATTTTCTATTTTCTGTCTTCATTTCAGAAAACTAGATATTGCAGTTTTGTCCTTGTGCCGTACAAAACCCAAACTATTTCAGACAGAAATAAACAAAAGAGTTCAGTTCTAGCATCTTGTACAACAAGGCCTTTTCCAGATTCAAGTTACATGACGTAGCATTCTATTTTTGTTGTAGTTTAGAAGTATAGTAGACCATCTGCAGTATATTAGGACCCGGTTATGCTATTGTACTGTAGAGACACAGAAGAAAGAGATAGCCTGGGTTCCTGAGACCAGCAGTTGAAGTATCAATACCAAACCAAAGCACTTGCAGAAGGAAGGCAGAGCATAATGTAGTGACTTGTATCAAGGAGGGGAAATCAATCCCACAAAAAGAGATAAAGGAAAATCTTCTCAAAGGGATGGAAGGAGATTTATATTAAGTCTCGCTTTATCCAGCATTCAGGTCCTTTTAAAAAAAAATGCAGCTTTTTATGGATTCTTAAAATTATAAGCTCAGTGTAAGGTAGATGGATGTTATTACGTCCTTCATCTTCTTAAGCAGTGCTGGATCCCACATGTGCCCAATCTGTGTGACTTGTACATGTCAAATAGGTACTGTACGTTCCGACTGGAGCTTTGGTGTGCTATTTTCAGGCAGATGACATTCTTCCAGAAGGTGTGATGTCAGATGCGCAGCAGCTCCGGTTATGATGTCATGCTGAGCACACTGCAGCAGCCAGCACAGAATGTGCCTGCAACCTGACAGGCTGTTAGATGGTGGCTCCCACGCTCTCTTACACTTGCAAGTTCTGAATTTTCTTTTTGCGCAACCATATGAGAATTCTTGCTACGAGTTAAAGGAAAAGACAGTCTTCTCAACTAATAAGAATCACAAGAACCTCACATATTTAGAAAGGTAGGGGAAGGAGGCTTTTTCAGAGGAGTGGCTGTGTTTATAAATACAGATCTGCTTTCCTATGGAAAGAAAATGTGTAAAAACTGACCGCTCCTTTGTTCTCTTTCCACCTTCCAGAAATGTTGTGTCATTGCAGCATTTCCCCCTCCTCTTTCAGCTTTTCTGTACAGTGTTGGGTAGAAAATAGCGTCTCGGTCTGGTCTCATTACAGTTGGCTCTGTACTGTTGCTCTACTCTTTTTGAATAAGAAGTTCCAAGGCTTTC
Source organism: Alectoris magna (assembly GCA_030625065.1). NCBI lineage: Eukaryota > Metazoa > Chordata > Aves > Galliformes > Phasianidae > Alectoris > Alectoris magna. Next base: position 8,333,471 of record CM060571.1, on the reverse strand, counting down.
TTGTTTCATGAGTGACATACAGAAGTTCACTTCACAGGGAGAGCTAATTGCTCTGCATTTTGCGTGCCTGAGAAGGAAACCAAACCCCCCAAATTAGCAGCTCTCTCCCTCTCCTGTTTCTCTTCCCTCCCTCTTTCTCCTCAGTTTCTTTGGTGACCATTCCCTGATGTTCGATGTGCCCTTGGCCTAGGGCCTAGCTTACTTTCAACATCAGACAAGCCTTGTTTTTCCTGCACTGCCTCCAGTAGCTGAGCTCCCTCTCAAATTGAGAAGTGCATTTCCAGAAGTGACCTTTAGCAGCAGTGGTGGCATTTTGATCTTCAGGGAAGCCTCCTTGGCCCCGTAACCCAAGGTTTGATCCTGTCATTCAGTGACACCATCAGAGGGGATGGGAAGAGTGTGAAGCTGAGTGAAGTTCAGCAAGTCACGGTGCATTAAACAGTTCTCTGAGAGCGATAGGATGAGCTCAATTTGTTCTGCTAGCAGATAAATAACTTTCTGAGTGTAATTAATAACCCTAGTGGTTTGTTCCCCCCCAAAAAGGGGGGGGAGGGGGGGAGGAGGTAGGGAATAATAATAGGATTGAGTAATCAAAACTATTGATTAATGAATAAGTCCCCTTGAAAAGGTATACAGAAGTTTTAGCACAAAATGTTAGTCCTTCTGGGCATGGTTCCAGTAGAGACTGTAGTGATGATTGAACAATAGGATTATTATACAAAGTCATTGTTTTGAGAGTGGAAAAAAAATTAGTCCCTTTTTTCTTTAGCAATTCATTCATCAAATAAAAATACATTTTTTAAACATTGGCATTGCATCCAACATTCTTTTTGCAGCTGGGCTCAGCACTTGCACAGAACTCCCATTGGCAACAGTAGTGTTTCTGTGATGTAAATTAAGAGAATTTCTTCCTTAAAAGTAAAATCCTGGGGTCTTTACTTGCTTTCTATGCAACTAAAAGCACTGATGACTTCAGGAAAAGTATCTACAGTCCTCACCTCCCTCATGCTTGAATACATTTGCTTTGCAAAATGGAAATCTGGGACCAGGAGGTGAGGAAGGAAGAGATTAATTTCCTTGGAGTTTAAAATAATTCTAATAAAAATTCTATAAAATGTAACTCATTGGCCTAATAGCTTCTATAACAAATAATGCTTTGGGGAACAATAAATTCTGTAATGATAGTTCTGCTCAGATTGACTAAATCATTATGTGTTGCAAAACGTCAGCCACTGAGGAAATCATATCTAAGCACACTGCAAGCTGGCAGTCTTGTAAAAAGTCTTATATTGTAAAAGGAAAACTGAGACTAAAAACATTTCAAAGATGCTAGAAGGAAGAGGCTAACAACTGTCTCTTTTTTACATTTTCAAATTTACCTGCTTTCCTCAGGAGAGCATAAAGACATCATCAATCAAAACAAAGCTTTCACAGATCCTCCTGTGATTAATCTAATTATTTTGGAGAGATCAAATGCATTTGCTGTTGATATAAACAACAGTTTGATTGAAGTATCAAAGGTAAATCAATAGGCCTAGAATGTGGATCAAAACATTATAAGCTAGGGAGCTTAGAATCAATATTTTCATGAGGAGAGTCAACAACTGGTACTGCTGTGCTTAAACTCATTGAATAAATATTCTGTTTTCAGAAGTCAGTTGTCACAAAATCAAAATTATTGTATCTGAGACATTTGCCTTTTCTGCAGATGAGCTTTTCAAAATATGTAACTAAACTTTTTGAAGACAGAATGCCGTAGTGAAGCCACGCAGGTGGAAAACAATCTGTGATATTTGGAAATTGCTCCCGACACTTGAAAACCTTTAATCATTAGAGAGCAGCAGCTCAGCTAATCCCCATCGCCTCCCTTTCTTGCATCCCTGCCCTGGAAGCTCTGGGTTAGCAGAAGGCTCCCACTTGCTGCCTGCTGGTCGCTCTTGCAGTTTGGATGCTGATAGCACTTGGCGGTCTGAAGAGTTGAAGGTGAAGCAAGAAGAGTGTGAAGAAGGAAAAGAGTGGGCAGTGGTACACATGTCTGCACATCTGGGCATGCAGATCTTGGCCAGTCTCCTGCCACCACTTACAGGCATCTTTCATTTGCATACCCAGAGAATATTTTAGTTTTGAGTTAGCGATGCAGCTCAGAGCACAGGGACTGACTGCAGGGAACTGGAGGGCTCCTGCCTAAAGCTTTCAGAGACTGAAAGTAAGGAGATATTAGCGTCAATGTTGCCAGTTTTCATGAATTCTGCGGGCTTTCTCTGTCCCAGTTTGGGATCTGATGTCTGCCTACATCTTCCCTGAGTAAGCACTTAAAAAACTAGTGGGAGAGGATGACAAAGAGGGGTTGACTGTAGGAAAGGATGCATGTGTTAAGTTTTACTAGTACTGTAATGTTGCAGATGATGATACTCCATTTCCTCCTTTGTGCCTTTTCTACCTGTCATTTGCTCTTACTGTAACTATACTGATGCAAAGGTGCTGTAGCAGTTCTGATAGGGAAAGCAGGCAATGCTAATAGGAAGCACTCCTGATCATTAATACTCTACTGACCCTGCGTACGGCTCTGAAATTGGTACGGGCGATATAGCGATAGAAAATGTTTCCATACGCCAGACCTAAATTTGCCAAAAACCACTTCAACATTCAGTTGAACACTCAGTTACCTCATTTAAAGGGTTTCAGGGTTGCATACCAAGCTGCAAGTATCAACCCATGTGCCCTTTTTGTGTAGTTAAGCATACCAGCTGCTGTTATGGTGTTATATTGTGTAGCAAAAATTCTTTTGAACTAGGGAAGATTCAGGTTGCTACACTTGCTCATGGCTCCTTTCTGCACAGGATGATGGAAGCTGTAAAAGCCAGACTTTTAGGTTAGAGATAGAAATAGATGTCTCTAGGGAATTTTAGAAGTGTTTCTTCTTGGCAATTAGCTGTTCAGGTACTGTTGAAAAAACACTCAACGCCTAACTGCGTCACAAGGCACAGAAGTATAAAAAATCTGCCTACAATTCCCAAACACTTTTCTGCTGTTTTTCACCTTTAATTTTAAGCACTAGCCTTGGTTTCTTTCTCAGCCAGGAAAGAAAGCATCAGAATTTCAACTGAGGCTAGTTGTGTGCTTTACTATTGTTGACTATTGCTGTCTTCCCATAAAGTGTGTTGTTTTACCAAACTTTATCTATTTGGAAGCCTTCGCTAAATCTTAAGCAGAAGCCTTTGGCAATGCGTAAACTGATATAGATTGTATATTTCTAAAAATAAAGCAGGAAGAAATTTTGTAATTTGGAGTTACAGTGGTTCATCAAGCCCAGAGCCAGGTTTGTCTGAGTGCGGTATAGTTCCTGACAGGGACAACTCTGTGCCATTTTAAGTTTCCCACAGAATCAAGTGAAGCTTAGTGATGTGAGGCTTTAACTCCCAGGGAATTCTGTGAGCAAAGGATCACTTTGATCCAGAGACAAGCAGTAGGATCCATGGTAACACATCTCTCAAGGTATGACTCTTCTTGCTGTGAGCTTTTTTTCCGGTCTTCTTGTGAACTGGGATTGGCAGGAACAAACTCAAGCTTATGATTGGAGTTTGCCAAACAAAAGGATATTGAGGAGTTAAATTTGGAAATTGGTACTTTTTCTCAGATTTCCCTTAAGCTCTGGAAGCAGAAGGTTGTATGGCAGCTGCTTGCCTGAACACCGAAGGGGAAAAAATAAAATGTCTGTTAGGCATCACCTGATAATCTGTTTAAACTGAAAATGCTCTAAATTTTCATTAATTGAATGTAGAAATACGTAGAGATTCGTTCATGCTCTGTACTTACCAAGTGTGCGGTTAGAGACCTCGGGAGCTCTTATCTGGATCCAAAAGAATTGAAAAGAAAAAAACAGTAAACATGAACTCATTTGTTAACATATAAATTTCAGAGTAAGCACCATCTGTTTTTCACCATTGTTGTCTTTCAGCAATTCCGTCTTTTGACAGGGTTGAATTCCCTATTTTAGGGAGGATTCATTGCTCTGTTCCGATGTTTCATAGTGTCAGCTACAGAAATTGTTTTCATGTTCCTCATAAGTGCACCCCAACAGAATGTGTGTTGCGGTGCACCCCCAAGCCAGCATTCTGCTGTATATATATATATGTATATGTTTGACTAAGTAATTGGCTTCAAATAACAAAAATCCTAAAAATAATTTTAATACGGGCTCAGCTAAGCCAACACCAACTCTTTTTTACATACTTTAAATGCTCCTTTGCTTTACTTTTCCCCATAGGTTAGGTAAATCGTTGCTGTTGTGTATGTTCCAAATTCCCATTTGGAATGGAGTTAGATTGTATCCGAAGATACTGCTGCTGACTGAAGTCAGGGTACGCCTCACAAAATCCTTGCTTGAGTAAGGTCACGTAGGAAGAAATCTGTCTGGAATTCTCAGTGCTTTCAGCAATGGATGGTTTGAAATTTTGGCAGCGACTGAAACCCTTTTGGCCATTGCCATTTTTTTTTTTTCCCTTCATTGCCCAGTAACGTTTTTCTGTAAAGCATAACCCAGGTGGATTCTAGAAAATACCTCCTTTAAACATTGATTTAACAGCCAGCAAAATGAAAGAAACTTGCGGTATGTTTAATGTTATTCAAGTGTTTGTTACGAAATTAACTTCCCAGAGTAGAGAGACTAAAGGCATGCTTTTGCATGCCTTCTCTTTGACTTCAGTGGGCTGCAGATCAGACCTCAAAACATGCTTCCCTGTGAAACTCTGTAATTCCATTTAGCAGCTGCTTTCAAACACAATGGGAGCTTTTCAAAAATATCTTTGTCTGGAAGTGTTCGTCTGTAGGCATAAAAGCAGCCTTGATAACATTAGGGGGAAAGATAACAATGTCTATCTCTGTAATGATATCACCTTATCTTTAATTAATGTAGAGTACTGTAAGATCTTTTCTGAGATAGGAGCCTCTTATTTGGGTAAGATTTTTCCTCAAACAGTATCAAGCCAGCACAGCTGTTTTAAACAGGGGTTTAATGTAACTTGTTCACCAGGCTCAGAGGCATCCAGAATCAGCTGCGGTTGTTTCCTTTGAGGCAGGAAAAATAAAAAAGCTCCTGACAGAAAGATGGAGCTATCCATTTCTAATACTGCAGTGGTTTGATTTAGAAACTGCCCTTATTCCATGGAATTGTATGACCTCAGCTCACAGTGTTTTAACTAGAAATGAGCCCAAGTAAATCCCCTGGATCTGAGCTCTGAGTAGTTGCAAGTTCCAGTCAGAGTTCAAATACTTCAGACAGCTTTTGTATCTGTAGTACACACCCACATCCATAATAATATATCATGAAAGCCTTATAAAGATCACGGTCCCACCCTCAATATAGGAAATACCAGAAATGTGGTTTCCTGTATTGTCTGAGTATGAGCCCCTCCTACATCCAAACAATACAGTCTTTAATTAAATACCACTCGGTGTTTACTTCTTCCATTTCCACTGGCAGCCCCCATCTACTTCGCTTCTACCTTTGATCCCTGGTCTGATCAACAATGAGGGTCTCTGATATGTCTGAGTTCCAGCTGTGTTCTTGACCCCCTAATCTCCTTCCTACTGCACACTTTTGCTCCTGTAGCGTTTTTCCTCATCCTAGCTTCTTTTCCCATTGCCTGGGGCTAGCAGAGGAGCTATGCGGGAGGAGCACCTCACAAGCAACCTGCTTGTGTTTCTTGGTCTCCTGGACCCTAACTGGCACGGTCTGAATTTCTGTGTAAAGGAAATTGCCCATCAGACTAGGATAGCATACCAAGCTTGGGTCAACCATGTCTGTGAAGATTAGATGACTCTATCGCAGTGCTTTAAATGTACTGTTTGACCCGGAATTGACTGACTAACTGATCAAGCATCACAGCTGATAGGTATCTCTCACTTTAAAAAAATCACCCTTTTGGCTAAATCTTAACAGCTGATATAGATCTATGAATAGGCAGTAATGGCCAGCTTGCCTTGTGTGACTGCTGGCAGAAGACACAGTTATACATCAGAGTGCCGCTGGTCTGAAATGGTGAAGAAGGAAAAATTCTTCTTCAATGGCAGGCCATTTCTGTGTGTTATTTTCCAAGAAGTAATCTACAGTTTCAGGGCGGATCCTCTTTTATTCAGCAGGTGGCTCCCACTTTTGGTTCTGCTTGTTTTGTACACCCAGTGCAGCAGCAGAATAGTTTCTGGTCCTAAGCAGCTGTATCGCAAGCAGACCTTCATTAATAGTTCACCTTTGAGTGTAGAACTGTGTGTATTGTGATTTGAAGTGTTTTCCTGAGGTGGGGAGATAGATGGTGTGGAATGTTTGGCATGGGTTCTTAGCCGGCAACATATTGTGCTGAGTGTCATGTAAATCTTTAATGTCTTTCTTTTACCTGAAGTCATCTCTGTTATGAACAATCAGGTTGCCTTAAAAGTAAGTAAAAAAAAAAAAATCGCTTTTCTCTCTGGTTAAACAACAGATTTGTCAATGAGTTGCCAAAATTGTAAACGTCAAGATAGCTGAGTACAGTTTTATACGTACAATTTTCTATGCATATGTCTGATACTCCTTAATTTGGAAAGGCTGTAGTAGGTTCCATCCTACTACAAGGCAGCCCATCTGTTCAGTGATTCGGTAATTTCAGAACAGCTACACATGTCACTCTGCTCCTCTTGCTGTAGTCCATTCAGATATGTGACCAGCTTCAGATTTCACTGGCATTTTAAAAAGTATTGGCACATGCCATGTAGCTGTCTCTTGGGTGCTGTGCTGGTTATGTCCATGATGGCCTCGTGCCACGCTGGATTTACTTGCCCCAACAAGTGAGCTCCCATTTACAGAAGGTCAGGTTTGCATCGCCCTATGTCTGTAAAATTCAGTCCATAAAGCTCATCACAAGTATGTGCAATATACCCCCTTGAATGTGAATGAAGGAGAGACGTATTTTTGTGTGTGCTTTATATTTGTGGAGACCGCGTGGTACTTTACGGATGAGGGCTGTCTTGGGTTGTATGTGGAAACAACATGGAGTTCAATGTGATCATAATGACAGGTTCAGATGAGCCTGTTTGTTCCAGGAGGGTAAGCTGCCAGGGAGCATAGCATTATGGAGAGCGTGGTTGGTTCAGAGTGTGGTTGCGTTGTGTAAATGCTAAACAATACTGTGACGTGCAATCATATGCTGCTTTTTAGGGGGGGATCTTGTGTACTGCAAGGAGAAGAGAACTGCTTATTTCTTGTCTTTAAAAGTGCTTGGAGTTTTCTTTAAGGAGTGAAAGGCTAGGTGAAAAATTCAGGCCAGAGCTGTGCCTACTGCCAGTTCCTCCTGCAGTTCTGGCTGAGCTTGGAGGTCTTAGCCCTGACCGGGTGCCTGGTGCTGCTCTGTATTGCTGAGCTGCTGATGCTTCTGGTATGAGTGACATTTCTATGGTGAGTAGGATTTCAACTATGAAGGGTTCATTTACGGTGGTTTTGGATTCATTTCCATTAGGAGTACACACAAATGTAATATAGCAAAAATGCAAAATAGTATCTATCTATAAGGAGCAGTGCACTACTGTGTAAGATTACCCCATGACCAAGAGAACTGGATGCAATTGTGCCTGTTAGCACAGTTCTCTGCCAGCTTTAATCTATCTTCTGCCTTTTTAAATGGCCTGATGCAAAAGAGGATTGTAGATTCTGTATGGTCTGTCCTTGGCCATGTTTTCCCTCTGTCAGGCAGGGAAATTTCATGGAGAGCTTTATATTCATTTCTGTGGAAAGTACTACAGAGCGTGCTGTCTCTCTTATGCTTTCTGTGAAACAAGTTGGATTGAAGTGCACCAGCATGGTACAAGCTGTTTTACGGCCTAACACTCAGAGACAGAAAGAGTCTCCTCCCTGAGGATCTTAGAATAAAAATAGAGAAGACAGCGCATAGGAAGAGAAGAAAAAAGAACAAAGGAGAATTGCCTGCCCAAAGATGTATCAGAGGACAGATGTAACCCATGGACAGAAGCGGGCTTCCTGATTCCCTCTATGGTACCCAGGCACTGGCTGCATCTTTTCTGTTCTAAAAAGGGTCAGCAAGATATTGTTAGAAGAATAGATCCTGCTCCTGTGAAAGCCTTTCGAGTATTTCATCAGGACACTTACTTTGCTGTTCTGTGTGTGCACACATACATTCATATATATATTGGGGGAGGGAAGAGGAGAAAAAGAGAGGGAGAGAAGAACATCCTGTGGGATTTCTTTCACCATCTGCTGAGTTCTGACTGCCATCTGTAAAGTAAAAGCGTTTATGTTGTTTAGCCTTTGTTCAAAATGTATTTTTTGTCACAGTGGCTTTTGGCATTAGCATGCACGACTAGAAGAAATATTCAACAATTTGGGGCAAGCAGGATAAAACACCAGCAACTTAGGAATCTGAAACATCCAGTTTATGCAGTAATTTGACAGAAGGATTTGACATCATGCCTACTGTAATCGCCCCTTAGAAGTTCAGGCATAACCTCTGAGATTCACGGGAGATCAGACAGCAGCTTGCCTGCAAAGGCAGAGGCTTATTTAGCTGAACATGGGTAAGGTGTGGGTAACTGAAGTCATAATTACCCAAGCAATTTACTCTGCTCGCCAGAAGTCCCCTTGGTTGGATGGTTTGTCCATAAGCAATCAGGAAATGCGGAGTACCTTTCTTGTTGCAGTTCAGCCAGAACAGAAGATCTTTAGTTGTGCTCCTTCATCTGTAAATGTTGTTGCACAGCTAGTTACATATACAGCTCTAATTGCTGACTTGTTGAGCTTATTTGTAAGTTTGCTAAGTGTATAGTGCAATAGAAAGCAACAAAATGCAAGCAACGTAAAGGAAAAAATAATCCACGCCTGGCTTCCTATTTCAGAAGTCAGAAGCATGTCTTTGACTAATTTCCTATCTTGCATGTGTGTAACTTGCCTACAAAGTTTCCTAACATCAGTGGCTTAATTGTTAACGCACATCACAAATGTGTTTGCCTATTAGCCTGAGCTTTAGATCTGCCCTTGAAATTTGTGTGTGGTGAAAAATATTTGGCAGAGATTAAACAAGAACAAAGGAAACTCTAACAGAGCACCACAGTCTAAGAAGGTAATGAAAGGAAGAGAGGCTACGTATAACTTAACACAGGATCAAGCTAGAAGGCTTTTTATGTGTTGGCTGGCTTTTGTAGATCAACCTATGTGGGGAGCGCATCCAGCCACTGGAATACAAGCTGTTTTCAACTTCACACTGCTTGGCTGCTAGATCCTCGCTCTCCTCTGGGTTCAGTCTGTAAGTCAGCATGACTACAGGATCTGAGATGCAGCTAAACAGTGGTTTAGCTAACTGTGGTTCCAGAGCAAAAATAGATGGGCCTATCTCTGGCTTTTCTCTTGGTATGGATTACCTAAGGAGGCATTGTGTGGCTTCCTCAGCTGGAAAGTAAGGGTGTTGAGAGTGAGATCAGACAGAAAAACAATCTCTTATTTGGAGAGAAATTGAAGTGACTGAGACTACCCACTCTACAAGGGTGAAGAATAAGGGGAACAAAATATAAGATAATAAAATAGCCTAGGGTTCAGTTACCTCCTGATAAAAGAGCAACATGATAGAAATACCAAAAATCTTGAATGAGAAAAGGATACATCTTCAAGCTACACTGTTGAAATATAGGTTTCATCATTGCTTGAGCCAGGAAACAGGTTCAAAGTGTGGTGGGATATTTTTTTATGACTAACAAGGATCCTGCATGATGCAATGCTAATAAAAGCGCACTGGAGAAAACAAAACTCCGTGTCTTAGCATTTAAACAGAATGACCTTTTGCAGGCAAAATTACATTTGTGTATTGCATATTTATGTATTTATTTTCGCAGGAGCATCTGGTGCTGGCTTGCCCAGACAAGTTTCTGGACTGGGCTGACTGTGGGTCCAATCCAGTCAGGCAATTCCTGTGCAGCAGTCTTTCCTTTGATGAGGATTTTCTCCAAAATTGCCATTAACAGATTAAGTAGAAATCTTGTGTTCTGAGAAACTGCATTTTCTGCAGGAACAGCTGTGAAATTTGATAAAATCACCATGGTCTGTTTAAATGGTTCTATAGCAGTAGCTCTCCAGTTAACCCTGGATCATTTAATAGCTGGATAAGTCTTTCAAGAGTAATTAAAATGATGCTTTCAGAGAATTTAATATTTTATACAGGATTTTTTCGAACAGGAGCAGTGAAGACAGATTTGCCAAAACTGAGAGTCTGGCACTGGACGCACCATCTTGCTCCCTGGTGCGTAAATTTGCATCCATGTTTGGAAAGGCACAATGCCTGATTTGAAATGGCCAGTTTGCTTATAACCACCCCCCACCTCATCCAAGCCAATTGCAATGAGAAGTCTACAGTTGCAGTTACTTTTTAACTGTCAAATGAGATCATAACTGAAGTAGCATATGTTATAAGTATGTAATTATAAAGTGCTAAATACTTTGGTGCAAATTATTTTGTCTTCCTAGCAAGGGGCTATTCTACTGCAGTACATAAACTTTTGCTTCAGCTTTGCTTCTGGTCTGCTCTGGCACGTAATATTTGGGACATTTAAAAATAGAGCTTTTGGTTCTGATCTTGCCTTCCCACAGGAATTTTGCCTGAGTCAGAGGTTTAGGAATAGGATCTGTTTGTATTGCAAAATGGTGCTTTAATAGTGCTTTAGTTCAAAGAACTTTAATATCTGCATACAAATTCTTAAATAAAAGCATACTTTAAAAACAGAAAGTAGACATTTTCAACACCAATTTATGTATCAGCTGTAGCAGTATAATTAAAAATTAAGTGTGCTGTGCTGCCATAGTTAATCTAGAAAATAAACTGTATGGAGTATGATGTATCTCACGAGTAAAAGTAAAGCTTTAAAGATAACATGGAAGATTGAACTGGATTTTATGGTAAAATATTATAATTGCAGGTTTTTTTTTTTTTTTTTTTCCATTTTTATATTGTGCTATATAGCTTCTTATCTGGGTATCATAAATCTTCATATATAAAATAAAAGCTTCAGGGAAAGTTCAAATTAGATCAAGTAAAGGATGAGGTTATGTGATGAACCTTGGAAATAATAAAATGAATAGTCATCAGTGAAATTCAGTTAAAAACTTGACCAGTTATTATGCTACAAAGGGATTACAGACAGCGACAGAAAAAATATGTAACTTTAATGTAAGACCATCGGGCCTTTTTTTTTTTCCTCCCAGAACTCTGTTCCCTTTCCTAGGCCTCGAGCTGACTGCTTACCTTTTTTTTTTCTAGTTTTAAAATCCATTGTTATAATTAAGCCCATTTATATGATTATCAGTATTTTTAAACACGGATAATGGTGAGTATTTTAGAGTAGTAATGAATAACTGACATTATGTATATCAGTCATATAATTAATTACCATTTCCTGATCTATTATACATCCAATTTATTTAAACAACATGTTATTTTGTCATTTTATTATTATCATATCTCTTCTTTTGACAAGTTAATAATAAAAAGGCAAAACAGAACATTATCTGCTGTTGAAGTAAATGCATCTTCATTATACAACAAATACATTCTTCAAACAAAGGCTGCTGGGTATCAGTGTAACAAAAGGTCAGAATTATGGTGAAAATACGTCACAGTAATGTAGCTCATCGTTAATATGTCCACCTCTGCTTCTCTCTCCCTCTTCAAGGAATGTGTGTCTTGTCATTCAGTTCATAGTTAATCTCAGGACACCTCGTTATTAGTTGGGTGATCTCCATCATGACAACTGTACCTAGCAGTGCTGAGAGTTTGGATTAGCCTTGAGACATGCTTAGATGCCAGACTGCCATGTGCACTTCATGGGAAGTGCTTTGCTTACCCACCCTTTTTAATCAATCGGATAGCATCTGCACTCCCCATTCTTCCAGCTGGTGCTGTAAGTTTGTCTTCACCCTCTTAACAGTCTCTGTCCTTTCTGCACTCCACCATTTGGGCTGACAGAGGAGCTGGTACCCACACTGTGTACTACTGTCAATATTAACTCATTCAAGATATAAGCAAGAACTATTACGGTATTATAATTAGTAACATTTTGTCAAATATAAACAGACTAAAGCCATATTCTTCAATTACAGAGTTTTAAGCCCAATGTAGTTTTCTGCCTCAAAGTTCAAAGTAGCGTAGTTATTGAAGTAAAAAACTGTAAACATTATTTTAATGGCAAAAACAGATTGTGTTCACCATATACTAAAATTACATAAAGCCATTTTAGTAAAACTTTTCATGAGGTTAACAGCTTATTATCTGTGGCTCTAACGATATGCCATATATATTATAGCCATTGGCAGAGTGTGTATCATCGTGTTTCATTGTGTAGCATCTAATCGTAACAGTATTGAGAGAATAAATACAAAGCATTATCCTCTTTTCTTATTTGCAGCAGTGATTTGAAAGAGACCCATACAAGAAAATGTAGTAAAAATGTCCAGGTAAATGCCTGGTTTGTGGTCTTCATTGTCCCTCTAGAAATGGCAATTCTGTTCATTCCATAGCCTAGGTAATATGTAATAAACAGTATTATGGTTTCATTTGTTGTTGTCACATAATGCCGTACTTCACAAGTGCAATTGTATTTCTTTTGGAAAAGGTTAAGAGCGGTGTGGAAGGAGCATTCCCTGTGGGCACTGGCGTCTAAGATAATAAACTCTTGGTCCATTTTGTGCAAATGGGACTACAAAAATGAATTCCTTGCATTCGGAAGATAATATTTACTTTAGAAGTGCTATGTTAAGAGAACTTGGTTTGGGTTATATTTAAGGAAGATGTTTTATGCGCAGTATAGACATAAATACTCAGTGACTCGACTTTATCCATTGAGCATGCATTGCAAATTGTTCCTCTGTTTTTTATAGCACAGTGGACTTAAATAATAATAATAATAATAATAATAATAATAATAATAATAAATAATAAAATTGTAACCCTTTCAAAGTTGATCATTTGTGTTATTTCTGCATACAAATAAGGGCTCCCATGATTTTATGTTTCTTTGGGTGGACGTTTTTCAAAAATCATAGATGCATTTCTATTGCTCTGTGGTCCTCACTGTGACAGAATGTTCTGGTAAGTAATCTGTGTGTAACCCACGTGGTATCTTTTGCAAAGTTTATAGCGAAATAGAAGCTGTCACAATTTTTATTCAACAATTAAAAATAATTCCCCTCACCATGCCTTTCCTCTTGTTGTTTTCTTACCTTCTGTAACCTGTCTTCTAGCTTTCATAAATACATTGCTATCTTTGTAGTACCTGCTTAGGACCTGAGCCTTGAGCAGATTTAGGTACGTTTCTTTCCTGAGATGTTCTTCTTACTGCTTATCTCATATTTCTTCTTGAGAGTTTTTTGTAGACATGGCTGATACTGCTGGTGTTTACAAGTGAACACAGAGAAATGCCTCTGTAAACTTCAACCTAGATTTTTTTTTTTTTTTTTTCAAGTGAAGCATTGACAAGGAAGGGATTGCTGGTGTAAATAACAGCATGAAAGTAGCTACAACCATGAAGGAATGACCATCTTACTTTTGTTGAAGTGGGCATCGCAGTGCACTCTTACTTGGGGCTTTGTTATACAGCGACAGATCAAGTTTATCATCTGCAGGCTGCTGAGCTATGCAGCTAACTCAACTTTTTGTCCATTATGTCCATTATGTGGTAAGGAACCTTTAAAAATCAAATATCCTATATTTAAAAGGCTGTAACGATGGGTATAATTTTGATTTTGGATGTAATTTATGGGATATCTGTACATGGCAGAGGGTGCAACTTAACTGAAGTATGACCTTTACATAGTAAAGTATTGCAAGCGACTCATATGACTTAACAAAATCCTACTTTTGAAAGGCAAATTGTTGCAAACAGGAAATCTACAACTTTTCACTGACAGTGCACTGGAACAAGGTGCCCAAAGAGGTGGCGGAATCACCTCCTCTGGAGATAGTTAAGACCTGTCTGGATGCCTCCCTCTGTGACGTGCTGGACGGAACCTGCTTTAACAGGGGGTTGGACTCGATGATCTCTAGAGGTTCATTCCAACCCCTACAATTCTGTAATGTTGTGAAAATGTAAATTGTGTTGCTGTTTGCATGTAAAAAAGTTATACTGCTAGGTAAGATGTAGCCTTGATCATTAGGTGGGTTAGCCAAAGCCACACAAAATGGCAGTGGGTTACATCGTTGTGTTTCAAATGCAGATATGGAGATTTTCTCAACTATGCGCACTTAAAGAGGTGAACTTTACCCACTCTTCATCTTTGCAAATAGCTGTCAGGTAGCTTGTAAACCAACTTCTCTGATAACCATTGTGAAGGGTCCTAGGACAAATATATAGATAAAGCATACTGTCATAAACTAGAGCAGCCTTTAAACTGATCTAATCACATAAAGAGAAATCACTCTGTATGAGACAGAAAAAAGTCAGCACAATAAAGCCCTGTTTGTTTATGACTGCAATTTGCTCACCCTGTGTTTTCACCGGTCAGGAAATATGGTAAGACCCAATGCACCAAGACCTTTTAGGTTTGTTTGAAGTTGGTCACCTTTGGAAGGCTGAAATATGTGGGTTTGATAAAGTCAAAAGATTCTCTGACCCAAGGGGAGCATAATTAATCCTAGACTCTTGCTGGGACACAAGTGTTAGCTCTTTTGTTGCCTTTTTGGTATTAGCTATCATAACCTGTTCCTTCAAAGCTGTAATTCTGCATTAATCGGTGTTCAGGTATAACATCTGAAAAACTAAGCCAGGACATTTTACATACCAAGTAAATTCAGACAATTCAGAAAGCTATAACAATATAGTTTTCTGTTACGTTATAAGAATTTATGCTTGAGAATGTCTTCTGGCTCAAATTTCGTTAGCTTTTGTCTGTAGAAGTAATGCTGCAGTCAATATAGAGGAAGCATTTTGGAAAGCTGAATTTTGGGAGGTTGCAATTATTCAAAAACTCATGCTTATTAGAAAGCTAGACGTGTCGTTTCAGTAACATGTAATAAACAACAAGCATTCTTAGCAACTAATTGTAAGTTTAAATTTATTTGTACAAGGTAATTGCTAAAGGATCACAAATAATGAACAAATTAATGAAATTTATAGCCTGTTTGCAAATAACTTGTTGACAGAAAGCACTAAACTTGTCAGTTGAAATTATTCATTGCCAATTATTTCTCTGACTGAATTCAGAGTTTCAGGGTCCTCAGTGATAGTCTAGGGATAAACTCTCCTACTTCAGCTGGTTTACAGACGTTCCTGCCTTCACTGTAAGTAATCGGTATAACCGACTACTTGTTAACATTGCTCTGTGCAGCTTCTGCTAAATGCATCTAACTCATGCTGTGGAAAAACAGGTGCTTTTGGCCTGTGACCTAGAACAACTTCCTTTAGCGTTCCCCAGAGTCGTGGTAAATTGTAGCTCTGGAGGATGGCAGATGTCAAAGCCAGAGATAAAGGCCTGTCCATAGAGAAAGCCTTCTTCCCTTAAACAAAAGCGTAGGAGTGAACTGCCAAATACTCTTAGATATATTCGCTCTCATAAAATATGAAGACTCATACATGTGGACTCTGACCTTACAAAGTCACAGGTTAGAGACTCTTATTACACATTTCTTTCATTGGCTTTAGGCCAGTATTTTAAATTGTAGCATCCTTTACAACCCTTTGTTTTAGTCTCCTTGGTAGGAGTTGTCACTTTCAAAGTCAGGAGCACAGAGTTGATGTCAGTTATGTCAACATGATGTCAAGAGGTATTTATTACTTGTGAAAATCAGGGCATTTTCAAGGCATGTGCTCAGGTTCTAGCAGTTTAGCCTTACATTGTTCTTTGGCACCTTTAAATCTAACATGTCTTTTTTTTGATCTTCTGCTGCCATCTCTTCTTTGGCTGGCATTCTCTATTCATAGCATCTTCTTCTTTTCTATTTTCTCCATCCCACAATCCCTACTGCCTATAGAAGCTGATATCACAGATTATTTGATGAATTCTGTTTGCTTATGTTGGCAGGTGAATATGAAGAGAAACTGTTGTACAGTCCTTTGTAGCCGAAATGCTGTGTCACAGCTTGAAGCAGTGATTGAGCACCTGGTGGGAAGGCAGGACCAACCCAGGGCAGCTCAGTGCATGCAGTGCACCTGAGTGACCAGAAGGGGTGGAGCCAGGATGCACCCCTTCCCAGCCCTCATTTCAGGGTTGGCAGTGGATGTGAAGGTATCTCTCTGGAGATCTGTGCCTACCTGAGGCCTTCTGAAAGTAAGCAGCCTTCTTCCTTTTTTTCTGCGCCCATGACTTTTGCATCACTGTTGCAATTTGAGTAAACCCTCACTTGCTGTAGCCTAGGGTGTTGCTACTCTGCTGTCATTGCTGTGCTTTCCATTGCATTACAGTCTTTTTTTGTAGCAAATATTATTTTTGTAATTACTGGTAAATTTTGCTCATTTATTGTCTGAAAGTCATTCCAATCAGTAGACAAGTGTGGTGCTGATCTGGGAAACACCAGTGCATGCCATTTACATGGAACTTATGTTTACAATATGCTGTGAAGGACTTTTGTTTTTCCCTCTTCCTAACACTTTTCTTGTATCTCTTTGCACTGACAATGTTCCTCTTGACATTCATTTTTGAAAAGCCCTGGTATATTTTGTTCATGTGCAGTGATATGAGCACAAAAACGCAAAGGCAAAAGCAGAGATGTGGTTGCATAAAAGCTTTCAATGATTTCCAACAAGCGTAAAACTTTTCAGGACCACCTGAAGTGAAGAAATTAATGCAGATTGTGAATAGAAAATAATTTACTGCATCCTAGATTAATTGCAAATTTTGAAACTGCCTCATTTATTTCTTGAAAGATACATAATTTACTAAATCATTTTTTTCCCAGCAGAGGACTTTTCAGATACACTTTTCTTCTTTTGATAGGGTAGAAGGAATTGTTATTGTGTTTGCCCAGCACAGTCCCTGTTTTGCTAGTCTAAGGAAACTCTTAAGAAAACTCTGTTTCATGATGTGGTAACAGAAAGTGCCTTGCCTTAGAAAGACAACCCAGTTCTACACCTGCTGACCCCCTCACAGGAGCACAAAGCACAAGTTAGAAAAAGCAACAGGGAAAAGAAGGGTTGGTTTGATTTGGTAGCACTGGGAAAGACATCACTGAAGTGGAAATGGTGTATGTGAGGGGTACGCAGCTTGTTCATGCTGCCATATCTATCTACCAGGGGAGTGTGAAGCCAGCCTGATCACAGAGAGGAGGGGGGATGACAGTGCTTCCCTGCCTATGCTTCCCTGCCCATCCTTCCCTGCGGCGTCTGGGCATTGCCCCGTTCCACATGCTTTTTCACAGTCTCCATTTTCCTGCACAGTCAGCAAGGGCAGTGGGAAGGATGAATTGACCTAATAAGTTATTTCGATCTCTTCTGATGTGATAAAAAGAAAGCTGTAAAAATCAGTACAAACTAGTTCCAACTTGAAGGCATGTAATAGTGTCTAATAGAGTAATTTGATTAATGTTCTACATTCTTTCTTTAGGTTTCTCTGATGCACCCTGCTGAGCTTTCCTAACTGTTCACTATATACACAGGAAATTAAGTGACAAAGAATATGCTGTGAACTGTTCCTGCCAGGGAAACCAGAATGAAATACAGCATCTGTTGGTAGAATAATAAGCATCCACATGTGACTACTGCATGCTGGCTAACAATTTAACAATTACTTGAGAGGGGAGATTAACTACATTATGGGCCTTTCTTAACCGTAACTGCTAACTCATTGCATAGCAAAATAGGTGCCATCTCAGCCAGGCTGAGACCTCTAAAAGTTAATACAACTCCTTAAGTGCAACTTAGAAACTTCTAGACTACAAACTCAAGCAATGGCGTTGGTGCATGCAGTTGATAATCCGGAGCAAAAACCTTTAAAGGAAGTCCTGTCTGTGAAAGTAAAAGGTATGATGCTGGTCTCGTTATTGAAAAGTAGAAGTCTTTCCTCTCTCATTGAACTCGGATAAAAATCAGTCTTCACTGGAACTTCTGCTGGGGCACCTGGGGACAGCTATGAAGATCTAATATAGCCTTTGAACTGAGGGACGGTGATGGTGTACTTCTCCATCAGAAACCAGATAAAATCTTTTCAGCTGTTTATTTCAGTCTGCTATTATTACCACATTGTTGTCTGTCTGGTCCAAGGCAACCAGCTGTAATTGAGGTACAGTCTTGATCTGATGCTTGATCATGCATGCGTTTTGTGAACTGAGTCAGAGAGAACTGAAATGCAGAACTGGGTTTCATCAACCTATTAAAGATGTGTGGGTTTTTTTCGGTCTTCAGTTCTCTTGATGAAATCATTCATTCTTTGAACAGAATGGACCTCATGAAAATACATGTTGAAGGTTAACTTGATCTATTTTCATACAGGACAAATAACATGCACAACAGTAGCATATATTACATGTAATATAATGTTCCCCTCTGTAACTCAGATATCTTTGACTCTTCAGATAACCCTCACCCTCTAATTTGGTGTCAGGTGTGAATATGAGAGGCACTGCAGTAGTGGTCCAAGACATATTTCTCTCAGCCATGGAGAAAGCGGATACATACAGAATCTCCTTTACTCGGATCTGATCATGTCTCTAGTCATGGCCTCCTTGTGTCAGGCTTCTTTCCAGTCTAGCAGGACTTTCAGAACCAGAAATAGTAGCAAGGCAATTCCTCCGCAGTTTTTGTTTTTGCTTCCTTCCTGTGTAGCTCGTAGTAAAATATCCTAAGACAAATCCTGAACGCTTGCAAAGCAAATCTTGTTTCAGTTAATTTTAATAGCTATTTGAGGACTTGTAAAGGCATGATGAGCAAGAGTTGTGGAATCTGGACTCCTGGCTTTTAAAACACGTATTGATTCTGTTAAAGGTAATTTTTTCACTTACAACGGGGGGAAAAAAAAAAAAAAAAAAAAAAGGTTTTAATTGCAAATCTTGTGTTGAAATTACATAAACGTGTGGTTTTTTTTTTTATGATGAACATTTAGAAAGCTCTAAAAATAATATTTATAAGGGCTTTATATCCAAAGGTTTTCCTTTGACTTAGGGAACCACTGGGCTCCACTGTCTGTGGAATGAGAGCAGGGGATGGGATGGGCTGCTAGGAGAGCCAGACTGGCATGTTGAGGGCTGTTGGCCTCACACAGCTCCATGAGGAGCCAGGCCTTGAGATTTGCCCCAGATGGTTAATTACCACGTTGTCTTCTTGATTATTTTGTCATGGCTCATGAAGTGAAGTTTTTCCTGATTTCATATTAAAATAGGTATGGCAAGTCCCCGTTTTATTATTTATGAGTCATTGTTGTTCTGTTGTGATTTTTCCCTGTTTGTATTTTATGATTTTTACTTAGATTACAATTTGAAGCCTTGAAGAACTGCTTTCAGCGGTGTTGGTTTTACTGAGGTTGTGGTGTTTCAGAGTGCTGCACACACTCAGATACACTCTGCAGCCTTCAGCAGACGCCTTGCATGGGTTTTGTTGCCTGAAAGCTGGGTGGAATTGGTACTCTTTTCCTCCCTCAAAGCTCTAGCAGATGATGGTTAAATTATTACAAGCCTTTCAGTGTGGTAGCCCTAGGCATAGAAAAGAAAATGAATAAGCCAAGGAAGAATCTGTGAACTGGTTATTTTGTTTAAATTTTCAACCAAGAGCTGCAGTGAATTTTTGAAACTATTTATGATTTTACAGAGTTTTTTGTCATATTCTAGCCGTCCCAGCATTGTATTTTGACGTGTTTTATTGGCCTGAGAAAACAATAAATAATGCAATTCAGTTTTATTTAATGATTGGTGTTTTCAATGGTAGGGAAGCTTTGCCAATTTTAAATTAGGTTTTGGAGTAAATTTAAAATTAATGAAATTTAAAGCTGTGATTTGTTTAAGCATCCAGAACATTCATTCTTTCATCTATTCATCAAGCTCTTTAATTACCTAGTATGCATGAAACCTGTATTATGTCTTATTATTGAGAGATTAATTTTATGAAAACCTCTGAGTGATACATCATTAGAATGACTCTTGGATAATGTATACTCTAACCTTTTCTGCTAATCCTACTACAGAGAAAGAGGGAGGTTGACAACTTCTCCACAGTGTTTTATTCCTGCTGTTACCCTGCAGAATTATCAGCTGCTTGCAGATAGTTTGTCTCCTACTCTTTCAATTTCTAATCCTCAGTTGTGTGTAGCTGCCCATCATGTTCACCCCGAGCTCCGTGTATGTGTGAGTGCTGTTTGAAAAGGATCCTTATTGCTATTCTGCTGCGGTAGCAGAGACCCTGCTGTGTGAGGCCCTGCAAATGAGGAGAACGGGAGTGTGCCTGCCTCTGAGATTCAAACTCTGCAGTGGCCAGAGTCCATCAGGGAGATGAGATGCGGATAGCTGGGTTGGCAGACCTAGGATGGACCCAGAGGTGGATCGTAGACTTTTGGTGTAGGCAGGGGCAGATCCTTAACGGTGCTCAGCTCCTCGGTGTGGCTGGAGATGCAGCTCAGGGGATGCCATGGTATAATCAGACAGGAGAAGAAAATGGACTTTTACTGCAAGAAACAATTATCAAACTATCAAAAAACGTATATTCCTCAGGTGTGTTTTACCTTGTCATGCTATGACCCCTTTCCTTTGATGCCAAAAAGAAATGGTTGTTCCCTTTTTTATCACAGCGCTTCTACGCCAGTCTAAATGTCTGTTCTCTTGAAAACTAATATATCCGCTTTCTGTGTTAATATTTGTGAGAATAATATTAGAAAGGTTTTATTTAATTACCTCACAGTTGAGGACTACATTCACACTGTGTTATAAAGCAGCTAATTACAGTGTTAGTGGCTTACAGTGCGCCATGCCCACAGCGCAGTTTGTCGGAGTTTCTGAGAATTTCTAACGAGAAAATAGTTTGCAGGGTACTTTCCTGAATCTAGGTTGAGAAATGTTGCATATCCAGTATCCTCGCAGTGCTGTGTGTCTCCTAATCAAAACTCTTTCACCTCTAAGAGCATTCGCATTTCTTGGGAAGTTTCATAAATCCAGGTTATTTGACGTACGTACTTTTTCACCGTCCTTGCTTGTTAAATCAAAAATACTTAAGATACTGCAGGGTAACAGAATATTTGTACACAGTGATTTCTGCTGCTGCTCTCCTGGGCTTGTAATCATCACTGCTACCTCAGAGTAATCAGTTATGAAGTTGGAAAGCTGTAATTAAAGTTCTGATGAGGAACAATGAATAAAAGGGACACTTCTTTCCCCCTACTCAGCCTTCATTAATGTAAATGTCATTAATGATAAAGAATAACAAGGAGGATTGCCATAATCCTAAGCTTGTGTTCTACCTTCTAACTAAGGTTTTCCAAAACTCAGACTCCACTAAGGAGGAAGTTTGTGGAAGTGGCTTTCTTTTGAGTTTTATGTAAAGCTCTCTGTGGTCAGTGTGACACTGCATGAGCATACTTTCTATTTCAGACAAAAATCAATACTTTTAGAAAGAAAAAAGCTTGGGTGGCAATGAATTTGGTTACCATGACTGGCTTAACTAAGACTACAGAAGTCTGGAGCCCACTTACTGGAAGAACTTGGAGTGTCTTAGCATTGCGATAAAAATCTATCTGGCCGCTTAAACAGGATACGTGTTTGGAGCTCAGAGGTACTTAGCTGCCATTCACAAAGTCCTGCTGGTGCCTTTATGAGGTCAGTAGCTAGCTCTCTAATGCATTGGGTCAGAAATATTTCTCTTGGAGTTTAGAAGCTCTGTTGTGTGTCCTTCCTTCTGCTGCAAGGAGCTGCCTTCCCCATCCTCTGTTTGATTCTTGGTCATTAGGGATCGAGTCAGTTGTTCCACAGCACAGCATGTATTCACACACTGCCAGGTGTGATCTCTGATTATCACAGAGATCCTCATAATAAAATACTCTGTGTCACTGTGTTCTCCTGTTGCAGGTATATTTTGGTGATGGAAATGGATTTACATTCCCTGTGGTTCTCATCTGCTTACTCCTACTGCAGTGGTGTAAGATACAGGCTCCAGCAGGGAGTGGGAGCCTGCTGTGGGCAGTGCGCTATGCTGTCCCCATGGACCAGGCACATGTGGGGCACAGGAGGCAAGCAGTGCCCCTTTGGGCACGTCAGTGTTTGTTACCTTGCTCTCTCCAGAGCACTGCTTTCAGTGATATTTATAAATTGAGTTCTGTGTCAGAACTGTCTGTTCTCCTCCATTAATGGAGGCATTCTTTAAGGTGTCAGAAGATAAACACTTCTAGTATGTAGTTAATGAAGATTAATATTGTTCATATACATAAATATATATTGATATATCTTATCCTATTTAATAACATACTTTAATTTCCACTTGAAGAGACATTTTTTTTTTAGTCATAATAGTAGAAGCATATTGTTTTCTTCGATGATTGCAGAAGGTGAGTGAGTCTGGAATGAGTATTTTATTGAATCTTGTCAGCATCTGTCAGCATTGGAGATGCCTGATGTAATCATTCAGAACTGGCTCCTGCAGAAAGCATTCGTATCGTGCATGGTTGAAACGTACCACAGCCAACATGAACTTCAATAAAGCTGTACTTTGTGCTAGTTACAGCATGTTAGTTTGGTAGAAATGTCTGACAACTGCTGTGGGAGGGGGAAGGATTTGTGCATGCATGGCTCTATAGTCTGGCACATGCCACTTTATTAAACAAACGTGCTCTTTGGGTGTACCCAGAAATGCATCTCCCTAGGAGATGCTCTAGAGAAATCTGTAATTCAAAGTAACTGTTTTATGTTTTTCTCTTTCAGCACTTTTTCTGCTTACAAATTTTCAGCAACCAATATATACTTTTTACTTTTCTGTGACTCATACCAATGAGCAAATCTTAATCTGTATCTGCAGATTAAATGCAAAAGGAATCAATTACAAGTGTTTGGTCTACCTAAATTGAATTGCACCAGCTTTTTTTATTGAACTCAAATGTCATGTGTTGGCTGTTCCGTAGCTTGGTGACTATAAAACTTACACTTCGATTCCCATCGTTAATATCTGCTCTTTCTGAGTTACAGACTCATTTTTTTGCAAGTACTTCAGTATTTATGTAAAATCTGCAGTTTCAGCTGGCAGATTTATTTCTGAGAGCATTCATGAGATGTAAATGCAAGACAGATGTGAGCATAGACTACCTAAGTGCACTTGTAGCTTTAAAGAAATATTAACAGACTCTCTTCCCTTCATTCCCTTCCATAATTTGCCATTTCAGGAGAAAAGCATTGAAAGTCAGGAACCTAAGCTAAGCTATATTACTGTCTTCTTTTCACATATTACATATCTGAAGTCATCAGCTCTTGTGTTATTGTCCTGAGTAGAGGTAATTGACTGATGTTACAATATATTGGCTCAGCTGTGTCTGTACTTGCTTGCAATGTTTTTATAGTTCGCAGGTTACAAAACTCAGACTCTGTTTGTTGACTTGCTTGCAGAGAGCCATTCCTGTGTTTGGTTTCCTTAACGAACTGATGATTTGTGACACATGCTGTACACCAGCAGAGTGTTCTGTTTTGAAAACTCGTATCCTTCTTTGGATGGACTGCTTTTTCTCCATGCTGAGAGAGAATAACACTGCTTGTTTAAGTGCCTATTCACTGCAGTGTATAAAAGTCAACTGAGCCTTACTGAGAAGTTACTTTTGTGCATATGAGCAATTCTAGAAGGCCAAGAATTGCATTATATACAAATTTGCTTTCTTCTGTCAGACAAGCTTCCTCAGTGCCCGAAATGCACCCCAGAGAATGATATAACATAAATTAGTATGAAAGCCTCTGCAGGGATAGTTTGGCAAAAATACTACAAATGTACAGGTATAAAGATAGCTGATACAGTGCTAAATACTCAAAATACAGCATAAAATGTTTTTGTCATTATAAACTGATTTGCAATCACTTACTTAAGTCAGTCTGCCGTTTTTAATTAGTCTGTTCAAATGTCTTGCTGAATGCTACAGAACAGAAACGTCCTTAATGATAGGTGTTGCACAGGAAAGTGGTGCACACAACACTGATCTGCCTGTGGTAGAACTGATGGTCTTCACTCTGGAGGAGACATGTTGCACCATTGAGGCATCAGATAGTTTGTCCTAGTAGCTGAGAAACAGCTAAATGAAGCTCAGCTCTATGGACCCACTTGTAAAGTTGCTTTTACAGTTGTTCTACCGCAGCAGGCTGGGCCACCTTCCTGCAGCATATGGAGCACTTATTAGGACTCAAGATTGTTACGTGCTGAGTGTAAAAATAGGCAAGAGCTTTGGACACGATGTTTTGTAATCCTTGTTTAGTACTTTTATTATTTTAGTGACTCCATTATCTCTGTGCTTAGAACTCTGCCATTTGTGGAGGATTCAAGGGATATTGTGGATGTCTTTTACTGTGGCTGCTGGAGGGAGACTCGGTGATGAGCTGTATTATCTACGGCCCACTAGAGAGTAGTAAACATTCTCCTTTGTGGCTGTGTTTTGGGATTATCAAGGGGTGCCATGTTATTAGTTAGAATTTTTCTAACTAATGAAACAAATCACAGATCACTGCATGACGACGTGCCTGAAGTCTGTGAAATGTTTTCCGAATATGGCCCCTTGGATAAGGCCCAGTGAGAGTAGAAAGTGCTGGAAGGAACAAGGTGATATTTTACAGACCCCGTGTTTGGTTGTTTTCTTGCGGCAGCCACATAGCCTCACTAATTAGAAACTTGAGGTTTCCATAGTCCATTTTTTTTTTCCCTTTCTGCCTAACAGTACACAATTCACATCCAAGTCCTCATCTTTGCACAGGTGTTTCTGTCCTTGACTTCAGGGGCAGCTCTGAATATGAACTGGTTCAGATGGAAATAAAGTTTCCCGTAGAAAATTACGATCTGTACACAACCATGCTGAGAGTATCCATCAGTCTTTTGAGAGTTTGACAGCAGTATTGGAGGCTGTCTAGTGTCATGCGTAGGAAGGACTATTACCCGTGTATGGAATTTAAGTGTCAGAAGCCCAGGGAGCATTTCAAAGGAATTTCTAATGTCTATCAAAAAGATCCTGGAGATTCTGTATCTTAATGTGTTATATTTTCATTTTTTGTTCAGAAATTCCATAAAAATGTGAGGGGAAAAAATGTGCATCTCAAAGCCAAGCAAGAGCAGCAGGAGGACTAGTCGCTGTCATGAGTCAGAACCTTCTCATAGGTTCTGAATTTAGATAGAAAAATACGTGCTTTTTCTGGAAGTCACTGTGCTCGCTTCAGTCAAGGGCATAGAAACACGTGACTTCAGCTAGGGGCCAGAAGCCTGTTTTATAGAAGTTGGAATATGTAATTTTGCTGCTTGTGGTAAGTACTGTGAATCTGTCCATAACCTTATTTTTATGCTAGCTAAGTGATCCTTGCATGGATTTTTGCTTGGTCATATTTCTTTGGCTGGAAGCTTTACTTATCCTCTGTTTTGGAGCACAGTAGTTCTGAAATCTGGTCTGAGACAAGCTCACACAGAAGATATTTTAAATGCATCGATTTGGCCTTTTTTTCTCATAGATCATTAATGTCCACTGCTTCTGGTATGCCTCAGAAAGTCTTGAATGATGACTTTTCCCACTAACTTAGAAAACCTATATCCTCTCTCATACAACTCTTAGATTTTACATTTCTCAAATATGACAGTCATTGCTTCTGGGTATTTCTTATACTTGATCCTCCTCATGTCTCAAATTTTGTTTATTTTTAATGCATAACTAACGAATATTTTTCTTTATGAAGGTGCCTTAGACGCTGGATGTGCAAAGGCACTGAAGCATCTAAGTCATCTAAGTGTCATATATTTTGCACCCTTAAAATGATGACTGAATTTAAGTGCCCGATTAATGAAGATTTTGGGCTGACTTGTGTTATAAAAGATTCTTATGCAGTCCTAATCCAAACGTGAAGCTTACCTTGTCCACCTTTGATTGTCTGTGCTACTTAGTGAAGTTGCTTTTGCAGATGAGATGTGTATGGCTTTAAGGGTATGATTCATGAGAATGTTGCAATTGATTAGATGCTGAAGCTGTGAATAGGTCACATAATTATATTCTGAGTCACAGTATGTAAATCTAGATGTTTATTGAAGTGCCTCACATTTTTACATTAGGGTAAAGGTGAAGCAGCTTCATTAAAATTATTTTGCCAGTTGCATCTTCTATTACAGTTGTTGGTTGTTTTTTTTCCCCAGTTGATGCTTCTAGGCTATATACCCAGATTCAGTACATCATCTTCCTTCAGGGATGGAAGTTACTGGTATATTAAAAGAAGCCCAGGTTCTCCAAACATCTTAGATTTGCTGATAAAGGTTAGCTGTATTTTATGTGCTATTATAGCAAGAAACATGAGCTGCTGTAGGGAATATGTTTGTCTCCACGGTCCTAGCGTATTATCTTTAAATCTTGTAAAAAGTTCATTCTCATTTCAATAAAGGTAGAATTCAAAATTGAAAACTGTCTCTAAGATAAAAATAGGTCACATTTGAATATATGCACTGCTTGCCTTCTAATGCTGAATTGTGCAAGTACTACCATCGTTGTCTTGTGGCGTAAATGTTCTTTGAGGTAATAACTAAGAGAATATTCTTTATTAAATTTAAGAAGTAGCCCTGTTTTGGAAATTTAATTTCTTATTTTAAATAAGCTTTTTGATTTATTGCTGAATGTAGTAGAAAGTAACAGTGAAATTTATACCTGTAATGTGTCGAGATCTGGTTAACAGAGACTGTATGAGCCTAGAACATTTTCAGAGCTTTGTGAGCAGTAAGTTAGAACTGTAAAGGGCAGATTCTGTGCCTGACTTTGCACTCGAACCCAAAAACATGTAGATGATACAGTGCATGTCATTTAGTATTCTGTGTCATTGGTGATTGACTGCTTACATTTTTTCCTTCTGTGGGTTTTGGGGATGGTGTGTGTGTAATGCATTTACTAGGGTATACGATATGCAAACATTCAGAGCTCTATCCTCAGTTGGGTCTGGTCAGTTGGCATAGCAGCATTGTGTTGCAGCTGAGGATATGCCTTTCAGTCTGAAATAAATTTTGTACCCTGGTCCTCTACTAGATCTGGACTCAAAGTAGTAAAACTGGATACAGTGTCCCTTTATTAAACTTCCTGAAGGGGTCACCATCCTTTCTTTTTTCCGTTTTCTTTCTTAGGCGTCCCTTGGTTTCCAGCCGTAGCTGTGCACACTGAATTTTCTAGAGGTTTGTCAGAAATGCAGCAATTAATGATCAGGGTTGGGATGAAAAACAGATTTGATACAAATAGTGCCATGCGAGCAAAAGGATGGCTGAAACCCAAGCGACATATGGAGCAGAGCCACTGTCTGCAGGGCATGGTGCGGGAGGGTGTGGTCCAGCAGGAGCGGATGGATGGGGGCAGGACTCAGCTTGGCATGGAGGAGGCTTTGCTGGCTTGGAAATGTTTGTTTATTTCACGGGATGGAAAAACTTAAGCACTAAACATGTTTGCTTAATTAAGTTATTGAATCGCTAGTTGAATTATTCCTACAGTATGTTGTTTAATCCCCCTGGTTATAGTTGAAGCTGCTAATGCAAACACCAAGAGAAGTGTTTTTGTTTGTTTCATTTTTGGCATTGACATCAGCGGTGTTTCATTATTTTTATATGGTTCTCATTTTCTTTTTAATCCATATTTTTATGTTGGACTATTTTGTCCCGCATAATAATATAGTCATTCCATATGGGAGAAACCGGGACATGAATTAGTTAAATGTGTTGTCTTAAGCAGACAAAGGAGATGCTTAGAGATAGTGTGAGGAGCTGAACTCAGTGCTCGGAATTCGGTCTGCTACATGCTGCTGTCCTCCAAAGAGGTAGGTGAGTAGGTTTTATGAACTGTTCTTTTTATTTCACCTGCTTTCTGTGAAATTTAGCAATTCTACTCTCTACAAGATAGCGTGGTGTGGAGCACATAAAAAAACCCAATTTTTTCATAGGTGCTACTTGGTTTATTGCTTAGCATAGTGCTACTTCTGCCTCGGTCTCAAGACATGAAATTCTTGATTGAGCATGGCTCTGCTTCTGAAGGGAGACTGTGTCCAAAAGTGTGTCATGCTTTTGAGAGCCAGGGACTGTGGTGATGGAAGGTGCCTCTGCAGTGCACTGTGGGTTCAGCACAGCAGCCTGGAGAGCGCCCAGCAAAGATCTCAACCAGGGCCATGTATGGTAGCCAGCTCAGGTATGGTGCCAAATCACTGGAGAGAAAAGCCAGCTGGCTGAGCTGCTCATCTCTCTTTTCTAGGAGGGATTCCACTTTCTAGATATTTGCCTATTGTATATCTGGTATACATTCACAGTTTACTTTGGGTGGCTGGAAAATCTACTATGCACCTTTCTGAATAGTAAGTTAGGATTTTGAATCTTGTAGCTAATTTTATTTGAATACATATATATATATTTATGCGTATATATAAACTGTAGACAATTTCAGTTATGACTTTGATTTTCTATGTTCATTGCATTCTACTTAGAACTATCACATCAGAAAAAAAGGAAATACTTTTTCTACCCAGAAAATGTGTAATCAATATTTATGTTGTACAGCAGTAGTCACAATCCATTGGCTTTGTCTGAAATATAGTAAATGCCTCAGAATTTCATGAGATAGACCAGAAAAATGAAATTCAGCAATATGTTGCCCAAAGGAAACCACAAGGTTTTATGACTGTGAATCTGCTCAGTTTTCAACCGAAGGCAGAACAAAATACATATTTCACTCTCCTTTTCTGAATGTTTTTCATTCCTTCAAGCCAGCTATTGTACCAGTTGGCAGGGACGCTTGGTCCAGTTATGAGTATTGGCTTATAGCACATGCTGCAATCCAAATATCTCAGCTCATTCATATCAGCATCAGACCAGATACAGCACAGTCTATAGCTGCCTCATCATATCTTGGTTTCGTGATGACCCTTGCTTTGCTATGCATGCATGGGAAGGCTGACGTTTTCCTGTTGCATTTGTCATACATGTGGCTCACATCTGGAGCATGTGTGAGGCAGATCCTGTGTGCCCAGAGAGCTCTGAACATGCAGCGTGTTACATCAGGTCCTGTTTATAGCAAGCAGATCAGGTTTGCTGTGCCATGGGGTGGGACTGTGCATGGGCATTAAGTGGTTCTGGTATTTCTACAAGTTCCAGTTATCCTCCTGACTGAGCTGTGGGATGTTAAGACATTCTGGGCAAGTGTCCTGAATCCTCATTTTTCATCTGGTCAGGATTTCTGTGTGGAAAGCAACAACTCTATTGCTGTTGTAGAAGTTGTTGTTTCTGAAGTCGTGGGAAAGTAGTGACTGCAGCTTGGCAGCACACAGAGAGACAGTTGGGGTTGGGTGGAGGAAGAGAATGCTTGGAGGAAGCAAAGCAGGCATACAATTATAATGCTAGGTTTTATCAATTTGCAAAGTTTAATTACTTATAGTTGTGCTACCTCTGAAGAGAAATGGAATCCAGGTTAATCTTGCAAGATATGCAATATGCAATAAAAATAATTTATTAAAATAAAGCCCATTACTGTGATTATCAAATACATTTTTAATTAAGCCCAACGTTGCTTCAGTATAATTTTTACTTATATTATCTCAAAATATTTGGACTTGTTCATCTTTCTAAGCTTTACTTCTCTTCTGTGAAGATCATGAACTTGGCTTAATTAGAAGTAGTAGTTAGAATGTCAGAGCAAATCAATTTCAGCCAACTAAATGGTCCCTTGGAGAATCGCAGCCTCCACCTGTTGCTCCTGTCGGTAGCCTGGGAATACCTGAGCTCTGACAAGGAGTGGGCTGTCACTACCACCGTGCTGGGAGTCACTTCACTGGCACCAGCATGGCGATGAATGCTAATAGCAGGAATGGAAACTTGTAACTTCATTGGCGGAGCAGGATGCAAGTCTTCCATGTTTCTCGTTACCTCCAAAGTTCCATTAAGTTACATCAAATGAGGTGATTTAAGGTTCTTTAAGGAGGTTTTATGCAAGACTTACTTATACAAGAGTTTGTGACTCTTGTCTCTCAAGAATGCCTTCATGTAATTTATCCAGTTCACAACTACAGATGACATTTACATGCCCTTCAACACAGCCAGCTCTAGATTCTCAGCCTGTGTAGGTAGATGAGTTGATTTGAGTATTCATTTTTACATCAGAGTCTCTTTTAGGTCCCTAGCACAAAACGTTTTATTTCTGAGGAGATTTTACTCCGTGCTAGCTTTGCATGTTTCCTTTTTTTTTCCTTTTTAACTGAGTTGTGTTCCTTTTGAATGTGACTATACTACTTCTGTATACAAGATGAAGGAACAATCTTACATTCTAAAGGGAAGGTTTTGGATAATAGCAAACGCAGTGACTAATTTTCTAGGTGTCAAAACCTCAAATAAAAAGTAAGTTAATTGTTAATCATTGCTTAAAAATGCATTTTGTTGCAAAATTCTGGGTTCCTCTATGTTCTTAGTAGGTTGTAATGAGCTGAATCCATTGGTTAAATTAAAATGTTTTTTTCATATTCAGTAAGTGCAGTGTGTGTGCAATTGAACAAAAATAAAATTGAAATTTACATTTTCATCAAATGAATAACCACATGCTGAGGGGTTGCTCAACTGCAATTTATGATTATGCAAATGAAACAGGTTTCACAAGTAGGATATCTACAAAAAATGGGAGTTCCATTATTGTGTATCAAAAAGCCATTAACCTTGAAAATTATACACAATTGGCACGAACATTTCCAAAATATGTCTAAAGGCTCTTAATTCTCTCCCTTTCCCTCCCATATGTATAGGCACTGTGTATTAGATTTAGCAAAATAATTTGAAACAAATAATTTATTAAATGACCTCAGCCACTGTTTTTGTTAGTCAGCTGTCAGTAGGAACTTGCTAGGTTCTTTATCCATCATTTAAAACTGGTGAGTAGCGCTGAATAATTCTGCTGAGAACAACACAAGTTACAAAGCAGTTCGTAATTGGCTTCTACTGTTTTGAAAACCCGGAGAGGGCATGGAGATGGAGGCTGGCGGTAAGGTGCATCAGGGAGAAGCTCCTTGCTGTGAATGCTCACATCTGTACTTTATGGAATTTTTGGTATTAGATGATTCCAGATCAGATCCTTTTTTTTCTTTCGACTTTTGGAAGGAAACGGCCTTGTGCTGTGCTGGTGGCACCAAGGTGAGGATGTCACTGACTGAGGCTGGATGCACTGAGCAGCTGTGGGTGAGCAGCAGGAGCTGCAGTCCCACACACAGATGTGCCAGCTGTGCTATGTGGCATCGTGGTGAGGCTGTAGGGATGTGCTCTGAGGCACACCTCTCTGTGTGGCATCACCGGTTAGTGCCAAAGCTCTGAACAGAAACTAACACACAGCACAGAGTGGTAATGCAGTACTTACAAAGACTAGTTCTCGGTAGATACTTCATAGCATTGTTCTTTCAGTGATTTATA
This sequence comes from Alectoris magna, assembly GCA_030625065.1. NCBI lineage: Eukaryota > Metazoa > Chordata > Aves > Galliformes > Phasianidae > Alectoris > Alectoris magna. The sequence continues at coordinate 8,301,926 of CM060571.1, read as the reverse complement.
GTAGCTTTGTGGAAGTGCTTCAGTTGTATTTCTTTGTCAGCTTAGCTTATGGCTACGGAAGGTTTCTATCCTGAGTTTTTTTTTTTTACCATAAGTGCTGTGTTCATGCTATGATAAACAATATGTAAAATACCAAGATCTGTCCATGAGAGACTTACTGTTTGTTTGTTATCAGTAACATTTAATTTACAGTAAGTTTTGGCATTCCTTTTCCTCTCATTCCCTTAGCTAGGAGAGGAGGAGGCTTAAAATCTTGTATTGCAAATCAATCAAAATAACACTAAAAGTGGCCCTCATCACCCTAAATCAAGGACTCTGGCTGTTCTTTTCTTCCCTTGTCTCTGTAAGAGGCTGGATCTGTTTCCCTGCCCGATACTCACTTTTAGATGGGGGTTTACATCAAAACCACTGCCAGAGAAATGGTAGTGTGGAGTTCTGCAGTGAAAGAAAACAGAGACTCAAGTACGTGGAAATGTCATTGATGGGGAAAAAAGGAGGAAGGGCAGGAGGAGCTGGGATCTGCACGGTCAGCTGGATGTTGGGTAGGTACTGACGGTCTGAGAATTCCAGAGAAGGAAATAAAAAGTACAGCTGGCTCTACTAAGAAGGCTTTTTTCTTCTAACATGGGTAGGGTATATGTAGCATAGGGCATGTATTTGGTTGTGACAGTGCCCTGGCTTCTCCAGCCAGCAGCTCTCAGCTGCTCAGTGACTCTTCCTGGGCTGAGCACATAGGCAGCACTGGCCTCTCTGGATGGCATCGCCCATTAAAAATGTTTTTACAATGTTTCTGCCATCAAAAGGATGCAGCTGAGAGCTGCTAGTGTGATGCTTTTTTACTTGGAAATACAAAAGAAAGGGAATATTTACTCAGGCTGGCTCTTGCTTAGATTGCAAACTACTGAAACATTTGTTAAAACAAAACATTTTTTTCTTTTTTGTACTCTTTAACTCCTGCAAAAATCTGTCACAGAAAAGGTTATGACCAAGTGCTTCCTGTGTTGCTCTTCCTATGTTTGGCAGGAGAACAACAGAAAGCCAGATCAGTGTCTTCATTGCTTTCTGTAAACACTCTCCACATTAATCTCAGTAAATACTAGAAATGCTAATGTCTAGTCTTTGTATATGCTCACAGAACAGATTTAGGGCACTTTTTTTGAAGGATATATATATAAAGCAAGCATTTGCTATCAGTTAAAAACATTCTTTTTGCCATCTTCAGAACACATTTCTGAAAGTACTGAGCAACGATTTAATGGTTAATTCCATAAATGTCTCTGGCTATGTTATCAGGAGATAGTGCAGGAAAGCACAGTGGTCAGCTGCCTGATGTCCAACAGACCCTTCAGTACTATGAGTTGGGGAGGCTGATATCCCACTGGGAATTATACTCGCCTGCTGGCAAATAGCATGGCAAGGGTATGTTCCAGGGTCTGATCTACTGTCGATGTTATGTTAGGAGCAACATATATATGTGTATATATATATTTAACATGAAAGCTTAAGTACTGAGGGAAAAAATGGCAGTTGTAGCCTTGTTTGAACCTCAAAAAAGCAACTCTTCATGATTAAAAAAAAAATAAATAGAAAAAAAAAGATAGGGAAAAAAAAAAAGCTTTATGATGTATTGGGCTTTAAGAATTTTGGTTATCCGTAGCTTTTCCACCACTAGATGGTGGGAAAGTTGCAATGTGAGAGCCCTTGGGCACCTGATCTGCCCTTGCAGGGTGAGTCCGCAGGCAGGTTGGGCTGATTACAGCACTCCCAAAATGGTTGTGAAGTTTTGCCATGAAGTGGCACGCAGACTGGGTCTTGTGCATGTGTCTGTGAGCTTTGTGCTGGAGAACCACATCCGTATTACTGGGGCTGCTGTGGTGACCAAAATTCCCTTTATTTGCAAATTTCACCTTCAAAACAAATTAAAGAAATAATCCAGAGGCTGGTTCATACTGAATACAAAACTACCATAACTACATTGCTGGTGTGGTTATTGTAAAGCTAACTCTCGTATTCTGTCGTGCTTGCATACCCACTGCTTCATTAACTAATTGACAAAACACCTAGCACACTTAAATGTAGGGTGGTCTGAGTCATTTTTCTTTCAATAGCGTCTGTGGCTTATTGTGTGAAGAGGAGGCGTGCCTCATTCTCAAAAATATTGCAGGCACGGAGGGTAAATCTGCCTTCCACAGAGCCATGGAATTTGCTAAGCTATTTTTTGTGTGGACATTTGAGGAAGAAATGGTTTGATTTGGAAATATCTTTTAACAGGTTTATTGCTCCCTGCTTTGTTCTAAAGGACAACTACATAAATACTTCTGTCTCTGGGATCCCTTGCCAGAGGTCTGCTTTAATGTCAGGCTCAGCACCTCACCAGCCAGTTCTCCCCCGCTTTTTGATCTCGGAATGAAATTTTAGTCCTGACTTCCAATGCAAATGTCGGTGATGTCAATCCTTAATGATTAAGGTAACTTCAGTACAGGCTTCAGGAGCATCAAATGATGGTGATGCCTTTGATTTACATGTCACCTTTCATTCCTAGAGATCTCAAAGCGCCTATAACTTCTGGCAAACATGCCGAGTTAATGGGTTATGTCACAGTCTATTCAGCAATAATTGGTAAGTGCTCAGAAGAAAGTCTGATTGATGGGTGAAATGGCTCAGAACTTCAATTATCTTAATGAACAGTTTCTTGGACTTAACAGAAAGTCTACTACTGACACAACCAGAGCTATGAACTTGAATCCAGCCACTCATTATATTAAATATTGAGCTTGGTAATTTGAAGACTTGACTCTTACTCTGTGTGTGTATGTTTTTATAGGAATCTACATACTCATTAATGATACATAGCTACTTCAGCACTGGGACTTAAACATCACATAGAGTGGTTTGGGTCACTGAGTGAAAAGCAACACTCCACTGGTATATATGAAGCTATTAAAAATAAATTGATATGCAATTACCCGAGTTTACCAGGGTGCTAGAGACAAATATTCAGAGCAGTCTGAAAGGTTCTGGAAGATTTATTAGTAGGCAGATATTCAAGACACTGGTTTTACACCTGGCCTGACATTTTACATGTGACAGAAAGCTGATGTAGAGATTGAAATGACTTCTGTAAATAGCAGAACCGGGCTAACAGGAAGTGGGAAAATGACATGAAAGGCAAACAGCATGCTGTCGAGGAGATGGTTTTGAGATTTTTCCAGTGTGAAAGTTCTTTTTAAATTAGCAATTGTGATCACACATACATTATCTCCTGTGTGTATGCCTCCTTGTTCTTTTCTTATTCCTCTTTGTTATTGTACTTCTAAATCTCAATCATTTTTCCACAGAAGTGAGAATTGTTAGCATCTGTTGTGTGTGCGTAATTACTGTGCCTGTTAAAAGGCTTATTTCTATTATTTCCTGATCTCTTCCACAAATCCTTACATTGGTAATTAGTATATCCTATAAATACTGGTGGTGTGGAAAGGACCATAAATTTTCAGCATGAGACCAATATTGCCTTCTGATGACTAATACTGTTGTGGGTACCATAAAAATAATAGTATTAGAAAAAAAGCAATAACCCCAAGCTGTATTTTACTACATATGTTGCCAAGGAGATCTGGCTATGTGAGTGACTTTTGGACCTGGACTCCTTGCACCAGCTACGGCAGAAATGTCAAGAATGTGATCATTTTTTCAGCTAGAAATAAAATTCACCTATGTAAATTCACCTTGTTATATTTGTATTTTCATCACTGGAGATTGTGGAGAGTGCAAAAGAAGGCTGCTGACTTCTTAGCTGTGGGTGAGTGCTTGTTTGCTAGTTGTGTTCTTTTTATGCAATAAGAAGGATGGAGTTGTGAAAGATCATGTATGGGGGTGAAGTCATGGGAGGAAAAAAGAGTGTAGGGGTGGCATCACTTTACAAGAGTGAGTTCAGTCTGCTGCATCCCTTGGAGAATGAGTTGTGTGGGCCTAAAATTATTCATGGACACAGCTTTTCCCCTCTTTTATCTTTCACTGATAAATAAGTCTTATCGCAACACATCCAAATGATGCTTTCCCATTCTCATGCCTTAATTCTGAGTATTGATGTGTATTCTGGATAGATGCTTGCCATTTCAGTTTGTGATATCAGAAAGGAGCTTAACTGCTTCTTAATTTATTCCTGAGGAATAATGACTTCATAGTTTTGAAACCCCTTTTGACCAGGTTTAGATGATTTCATAACATTTTCCCTCTTATACCTGCAGCAGGTCATATCACAGGAGCTTAAGGAATGGTTTGGAGCCTTCCCATTCTCACTTACCCCTATCAATGCTCACCTCAGCTGCGTCATTGCCCTTGTCTATAAAGCCATGAGTTTTGCTAGTGCAGGACAAACTTTTGGAAACTGTAGTTGAAGGAGATGATAGACACACCAGAAGGCTGTGCTGCCATTTAGAGATAACAGTAACCACATACATCAATAGAGGTGAGGGTCTGACCTTCTGGAGAGGAGCTTTGTGGATAAGGACTTGGGTGTTCTGGTGCACAGCAGGCTGGCCATGTGCCATCAGTGTGCCCTTATGACCAAGAAGGCCAATGGGACCCTAGGGTGCATTCAAAAGAGAATGGCCATCAGGACAAGGGAGGTGATTATCTCCCTCTAGTCTGCTCTGGTGGAAGGCTGGGAGACCCGGGACTGCTCAGCATGGAGAAGTCTGAGGGGGAATTTTATTAATGCTTATAAATATCTAAAGGGCAGGAGTCAGCTGGATGGGGCCAGGATCTTTTCCACAGTGCCCAGTGAGAGAACAACGGACAGTGGGCACAAACTGGAACATGGAAAGTTCCATACAAAGGTGAGGAAAAACTTCTTTCCTTTGGGGCTGACAGAGTATGGGAACAGGCTGTGCAGTGAGGTGGTGGAGTTTCTTTCTCTGGGAATACTCAAGACCTGCATGGACCCTTTCCTGTGCGCCCTGCTGCAGGGAGCTGCTCGGCAGGGGTTGGACTCCATGACCTTCAGAGGGCCCTCCCAACCCCTGCACTTCTGTGATTCTGTGAAAAGAGAGATTTGAGTATCATTAGGAAGCTGTACAAGTCAGCAAAAATAAATGTCAGGTACCCGGTATTAGAGGTGGGGCTTCGTGAACTTTGAAGCATGCAGCGAAATGTTACGATCACATATAACTTTGGCTGATAGTTCTGCTGGTACAGATACTACTGTCATTTTCCTCTTGCTGTTTGCTCTTCTTTGTTAGCATCTAAAGGTATGAATTTGTGGTATGTCTCTTTGGTTTAATTCAAAAGTATCTCTGTGTCACCAGAGCTCAGTTATCTTGATACTTTGGACAAGTGTCCTTTTTTAAAATCCACTTTTCCTAAGCAATATGACCAGAATGATCTCATGCTCTGAGTGTCTAGACTGCGTGAAAGAAGTTTGAAAGAGACAAAAAAGCACTTACTGGAAGAACTGTTAAAAGATATCAATTTTTCACAGTTATAATAGAACCTCATAATTAATTTAAATGAAATTTGTTTTCCGTAACACAGATTTTTGAGTGTAAAGTATGTCCTTTGAGAGAGGCAATGGGAAACAACCTCTGTTATTTTTGATTACCTTTGTGTTTTGCTTTTTACTCATTATGCTAATTTTATGCTAATAACCTTCTTACATGAAGTTTCACTTTATACTGCATAAACTGACAAATAGAGCAATATTTATCAAGCATAAATATTAAAAACACTATAAAGACTTTTAGGCTTCTAATTATTATGCTAATTTATCTCTAAATTATTCTTGTATTGCCACCCTACAGTTCACTGTAGTACGTGGCACAAAAAATGGTAAAGAAAACAAAACAAAACAACACAAAAACAACCCCACAAAGTTCTATTCCTTAATGCTATTAATTAACTGCATAGAAAGCCTGTCTATGAATTGAAAAAGGCCTAGTTACAGCATTGTGGATGTAAAGATAAAGAATTCTGGTTTGTTTTTTTTTTTTGGTGAGCTGTTGAGCCTCTGTTTGTAGTGTCATAAATATTAAGGAAATTCAAAGTGGTTTTTTTTATTTTAAAAGAGCAGGAAAACCTAATTCATTGAATGGAAATTCCATATAGTGAGCCAAATTCTTAGTATTTCTTTTCATATCCATATATTTGTTGGAGTCAATGAAGCTATTCGTAAATGTGTGAGTTTTGGCCTCTTTCCTGCTTTTGTATTCCATACATGGAGTCAGATTACGTCCCCAAATCCCAGGTACCATTCGTTTGAGTAGCATTAAGAGACTATGATGTGGGGCTAAATCTCTCCAGTGCAGAGAAGGACTTATTAAAAATGTGCTAGGTAACTTAAAATTGTAGCATTCCTAAGTAAATGGGTGTTGCCATTGATTGGAGGTAGTGATGAAGGTAGTATGAGGAGCAGCTAGAACTAATGCTCACTGAACGAAAGCTGCTGCAGCAGAACTACTACGACATTGAGGTGTATTTAATTGAGCTGAGTCCTACTTATGGGCCTGGGTGGCTGGAGAGCTGGGTGGCTCTGGAGTTCTCATTTGTGGAGTCAAAGATTGTGACCATCTTTATTTTCAGGTGTAGAGGTCTTGTCTTGCCTGTAGCAATGAACAGACTTAATACAGAAAAATAGTTCAAGTGTTAATGATATTTTTTATTCCCACTGGTTTTTTCCTTTTCCATCTAAATGTTGTCTTTTTGAATTTGGGAACCAACAGTACCAAAAACAAACAAAAAAAGGTTTCACAGGTTATTTTGTTTACCTGATTTTTCTGTTAACTTTTCTCTTGACCCATCTGTAGTGAAACAAGGTTTGTCTTAAAATGATTCTTAATTTTCTACAGCTAAGTTTACTGTAGGTTTTCTGTAGATGTCTCTCCTGACCAGCCTAAGTTTCCTATCAGAAACAAACAGCTGATTTCCTGCAGTGGAGGGTTTCATTCATGCAAGCCGTGACATTTTATAAAGAAGAGCTTCACTGTAAAGGCCTATGACACTCAAATAGCAGTGGGAGATTTGGGGCAGTGTATTACCAGGTAGTGTCTTTTTAAGTGGAAGCTGCTTCCTGTGATGCTTAACTGACCATCAAGTCTTCAAAATAATACTACAGTTCTAATTCGGTGCTGTAAACAAGGTTGAGGTGAGATTGCTTTTCATTGGAAAAGAGGTAAGAATGGCACGGGGACACTGAGCAGCAGGCAGGTCTGCTGTTAAACAGCTGGTGCCTGAGGAGTGATGGTCCTGTAGGAATGAGGTAAGTGGGCAAGCTGGATGTTGGTTGAGTAATGAGGGCTATGAGCATATAGGTGAGGAAATGGAAAGTGAGCACTACAAAAGCAAGGTTGCAGAGGACGGCGTGCTGAGTATCAGCCAGCACATTCCTCTTTCTTTGTCAGTTGTCCATATGTTAGCGTTTTATGCAGCAATCTTGGTAAGGTGCAGAGTCGCTCAGTCTCATTAGCTACTTAAAATTGGGCATTGGCTTAAGAGTTTGGAGGATGAAGGTGCAGTAAGACAATGGACTGCCTGACTGCATATCCGTGAAAGTAGACAGCTACCTATATCTCCGTATGTACCCGTGTTGCCTGTTTATATATTGCTAATTTTAGATGTTGCGTACTAACACAACCAAGCTAATGGTGAAAAGTAACTCTTCATTAAAGGACGTTACCTATTTTTTATGTGCAAGAATCCACATAAAAAATACGTTGATGTTTTTGATGTAACTGCCAATTATGTGTTCAAAAAAATAACAAGAGAGTATTCCTACTGGAAACATTCAGTGGCAATTTTTGAATCACTGTCTTCAGTCTGAAATCTTGTTTTTGCAAAGAACCAGCTATTCATCTCACCCACACAGTTATCGATTCTTGTACTCGTCAGGGGAAGTCACCCTGATCTCCACACTGTAATGCCACCGCACTCCTCTGTAGCTGTGTTTGTAAGGAGCAGTGTGGAGGAGTGGGACACTGGACACAGCCATGCCTCTCCAGGAGCCTTGCCATGCCAATCCCTTCCTAACAGCAGATCTCTGTTTTTATTAGACCTGCACCGGATGGAGAGGGGACTTGTGTAGTGGCTTGAGCACTAATGAGAATGGGGCATCTTTTCCTCATAACTGTATATATCAAAACACAACCCTTATTAAATCACAGCACTAGTATTAGGAGGGTTCATTGTTCAAGGGTGTACTCTAACATCATTAGTTTTTATCTTTTTATAATACCTAATAATAGTCCAGCTTACTTTTAGGGCTTGGTAGACAGTCTTAATTCCACAAACAGTGGACAAAACTTGTCCTACATCATTGTAACAACACAGATGATGGATGGAGAGAGGATTTATGGTCATTCATCTACCAGTTAATCTGATACGTGCGGAATTCTTTTTTAAAAATATCAAGAAAGCCGAGGTATTTCTTACCTGAAATAACGTGTGCTTAATTAAATAAACTTGGTATGTGCATGCCTGTGAGAGAGATGGAGGGAAGGGATTTTTCTTTCTGTCCTTCTACTTTTTGAAAGTTTCATGTTTGTTTTGCAACAGAAGCACACAGACGAAAGCAACCCACAAAGTAGCTGCAAAATCAATCAGCAGTCCAACGATTTTGAGCTCTGGGGTAACCTGGTAGGGGGGGAAAAAAAAAGAACACAATATAATAAATACAAATCCTAAAAGATCAGTAATGTGCCAAACAGGTTATTGCATTCAAGGCACTTGATAAGGATGATTTAACAGGGTGAAAAGATCACCTCTGCAGATCGCAGAGGGAAAGGACTGTGAAGAGATTAAAAAAAAAAAAAGAAAGAAAGAAAAAAAAAAAGAGGCCCACAGAATAAAGAGATAAGTGAACGTTATCTTTTTTTTAAGGGTTTGAACTTACCTCATGATTGTTGGCGCTTCTTGGACTAGACTGTTTCCAAAATCCAAAATCTAAGGGTTTGTATGCAGAGCATTCTAACCCTGACTCACTGCTGTTGTCCTGTAGAGGCAGAATGGAATTAATGACACTGTTAGTGCGGCTTGACTCTTGGTTTGGATGTTGTTTAACAATAGAGCGGTAACCCGTGCAATCGTAGACGAGATATTTTGAGGTGTATTCGTAAACTGTGATAAATTTCAAATGCTTATTTGTTTTTTGTTTGTTTCTGAAGGAAGAAATAGAATACATTTGTAAATGTAGTTCTACATCAAATAACAGGGGTTTAGAGGACATCACAATAGGGCTCCCTTGGAAGGCTCACGCATCTGGGTGCCGGTTTTGAAAATATGGCTTCTTTTTACCTACAAACAGGAATCTGCTTTTCTGATGAAGTGTTTATGTGTTTCTATTGGCAGAAAAATCTTTAATTGCCCTGGTCAGAAAAAGGTTTTGTTTGGCTCCAGGGCATATGCCATCTGCCATTTGTTGTCCGCTTCACACTCAGCCATTTACAAAACTCCTGCAATTCTTTGGCCTTTTTTATTTCCAGATCAGGAATGCTGAGATACTTTGTGAATTTTGCAGCCTTTTTTAATTTTTTTCCCTTTTTGTTTCATTTTAATTCTCAGGAATGATTTGAAATGATTACTGTTCTTTGTTCAGGAAATGCTTTACTAGAAATACAAGTTTTTTCTCTTGTTTGCTTGTTTTAAGCAATCGTTGTGTAGCTGCAATTTAAAAGTATAGGGGGCAAAAAATAAGCATTTAGAGAATATTGATAAAACGAGACAGGTCTGAGGTGAAGAATCAGAATCTTAATGTGCTTAAGTGCAGTAACTGCCTGGAGCTGCATTCTGTTACTAAGTCGGTCATATGTAGAATGGAAATTAATGTCTTTTTTATAACTACAATTTGAAGCCACAGGCTTATAATTAAAATATACATAACCATTTTAATGGTCATTAAATAGCTATGTTAATGTTCAGGTGGGCAGTGCTGCCAGATAACAAATGAAATGCAAGTGCTAGCATCACCTTAGGCTGCTGTCACCAGATTATTTAACTGTTGTGTGGAACACGTTTAGTATGTATTGAAGCACTGTTACTGTGGAACAGGGAAGCTTAGGTTCAAGTTTGAGAATATCAAGAATAGTTCCTGGGCAGGTTAGTAGAAAGGATATTAAACATGATGCTGAGGATATGGGCCTAATTTAAAGAATCATTTTCTGTTGCACCCGCAACTTTATTCTTTCATCTTACTGACAGCACAAATGTTTCCATCCATTTCATTTCATCTTCTTCCTTCTCATCTCAGATATTTATATGTTCGGATGGCCCCATCATGATAAAATCCAGCTGCCTCCCAAATAGAAATATCATTTACAATTTCCCTTGCTTGCTTCTTTCAGAGTCTTCAGGGAAATGGCTTGATTAATTCATAGGTTTTCATTCCTTCATTTGTTTGTTTATGTATGTGAGTGAGTAGATGTGCTGTGTAAGGATGTGTGTGACTAAATTATTGAGGGAAAACTAAATCAAAGAGATTAAATTTGCCTTTAGGGTGTATTTAAAGTACAGACTGCAATATAGAGATACACATGCATCTTTAAAGGAACTGGTGTGCGGCACTGGAAACTTGGATGAGGGGAGATCCTCAGACCCTCCGTGTTGGACGTTCCCTGCAGGGGGGGACATTTCTGCTCTGTGGCAGTGTGGGAGTTGGATTTAGGGATGAATGTCCCAGGTTTCAGAGCCAGAGACTGTGCTTAACTCTTCTTTTTTTATAGCAATTTCATAACGAGAAGTTTTTTTACTCATTCTACCCCATCTCTCTGGTTTACAGAAATGTCATTTCGTGCTACTGAACTCTGGGAAGAAGAAGAAGAAAGAACCCTGAGCTTTTCAAAGTGTTTGAAAGATTCTCCTTCTTTCCCTGTTCCTGTTGAATCTGGTGCCAGTGGTCATATGTGCAAAGCAAGAGAGCTAGCAGGACTTAAGGGTGGCTCTGCTGGGATCAGACCAGCCCTAAATACCTCAGCAAACACTTAAAACTCTCCAACCCTGCCTCTCTGCTTCTATGAGACCATTTCAATTGCTGCTGTGCAAGACGGAAAAACTCCTGGGAACTTCTGTTGTTAGCAGGAGAAGACAAAGCAGTCTGGAGGGAGCCAGAATACAGTCTGTACTTAGGTAGAAAGAGAAACCACTGAATATTTCTGTTGTCTGACAAGTGTCTTACCAACTAGGAATCAACTGTCATGAAATACCCCAGAGCTTCTAACCTCCGTGACCCTCACTGAGTCATTCTTTGTTAGCCCCCATTGATCACAGACCTGGGAACAGGGATTACGTGATTCAAATAACCTTCTTGAGAAGTTCAATCTCCTCTCTTTCAGTTCTGTGAGTCAGAGAGGATCACTGGGTGCTCTTCAGGGAGCTGTGCACTCTTACACCCATGCCCTGTTGGCACCGTGCTATCCTTCTTGGGGAGCTCCTATTGTTCTGGGAAAGTTTCATCCCAGTAATACTGATAATTTGCTCTATGGGAGCAGTCCCATTTTATAATCTTGAAAAAGGGATTTTTAAACATGGAGAGGGGATTATTTAAACAGGGAAATAAACCAAGATCCATTAGAAAACACAGAAGCCCTTTTAGTCTCTGTGTTCAAATCCTTTCAGATTAAATTTCTTTTTTCAGTGGCTTTGCATGGTCAGACCTCCAGTATGTTTGTGTGACAGCATTTTTCAGCTGTGGAAGCTCTCAGTCTTCAGAGCTGTCTGTGAGCAGTGGGTCTGAGCTGAGCCCAGAGCTTGGTGCTCCTCCTGCCCAGGCACAGGGCAGCACGCTGTCCTCAGCACAGACGTACAGCTAGACAGGGATTTGTAGCTGAATTTTCCATGGGTGTTACACTGAGCAAGTTACTGTTTCTGAGTAGCCACAAGTCTCTAGAAGACAGTGATTGTGCAATCATTATAAAGTGCGTGAATGGGTGCTTGCATTGCCACTCTCACTAGATATATTAAGCACTGAGCTGACGTAAGGAGCAAATTGTCTGCTTAATCAACTCCCTTTCAGAATTAGCAATGCCAAGAAAAAGAAGTGCATGTGGATTACCCTGTGTGTGCTGTTACTGGCAGTGTGAGCAGCACAGGAGTAGTCTGTTTCTCCGCGACTCAGGGAGCTTTGGGTGTGAAGGAAGCAGCTATATTCCAGCTGTCAATACTGCCATATTCCAGCAGTCCCTGGCTGGAAAATGTTTCCTACCTGGGGAAATTATGCTTCAATACAGATAGGTAGTACTACTAATGATGGAATCCTATTGATAAACGTACATCTCTTCTGAAAAATGACGAGGGAAAAGCTTTACATACACTGTCTGCATGAGGAGCAGAAATGAGACTTGGCAGCCATCAGTGAGATGAAGAGGAGAAGCCTCTCCAGGCTGTTAGGGCAAGAAATGTCACTCAGGTGAATGCTGGCCAGATTTCTAGCAAACTGTGCAGGCTGGCATTCAGTGCCACGGCACAGAATGAACAAGGTTGATTGACAGCGGTAGAGAATAAAAGAGGGAGATTCTGAAATGGCATTGCCACCAGTGGCAGCTGCAGCAGCATGCCTGCAGAGTGCCGTTGGCATGCAGACACTGTGCACTGTGCCTACTGGGCTGGGTCTGCAGCGCTGAGTGCTTCTGGTCTGTCTTCTTTGGGACCAAAGGGCTGATAAAAACAAAAAAAAGATATTGTTAATGGAAAAATGAGACTGGGGCTTCTCTGTTAGCCTTGGGATCTAAGGCCTTGTCTGCTGAATATTAAAGAATGGAGAAAAGTCTTCACTAGAGGCAGAGAGATCTCAAAAATAAAGAATAAACAGAAAGATAACTGATATTTACATCATGACCTTCCAGATTCTTTGCTGTGGTATTGCATAACTTTATTTTCAGAATGCTGTCTCTTACCAAATGGATTGTTTTGTTTCTTCTGGAGAAGAGGTTCAGCAAGCAGCCTGCAGGAATGCTTCCTAAAGCATTGAATCTACTTTGTAGCTGCAGCGCTGGAGGCCTGCAGCAGCTCTAGTTTAGAAAGATCTCATTCCCTTTGTGTCCACTGTAGGGCTCTGGTTTCAGGCCAGAGTTGATGATGAAGTTTAAATCCTTGTATGTAGAAGTATGAACATTCATTTGTTTAACTGGCAGCATGTAGTAACTTTTCTTCTTTATTCAATAAGCATAGGATGCAGTAACACAATAAATGGCAGGAACTATCTGTTATGTATTTAGAATGGGATAGTTCATCATGCCTTTAGGATAGACCTGAGCGGCAGAGGGCTGTGAATTTTACTGCTACAAAACCATTATATAGAGGTCAGTTTTCTTCCAGTGTTACCTTTTGCTTGCAGTGTGATAGTAAGTCTAGTCTTCTGAACTCATTGAGCATCAACAGCTCAATGTTCTTCAAAACAGAAAGAACTGGTTTTGCTTCCTGCTTTTCATGAGTGAGGGCAACTGTGTGGCCGTGATTATCAAAAAAAGTCTTTGGCTCCTATTGAAACTTTCTCTATAAGAGTTAGTTGATTGTGAAGCTCTTTGGAAGGCTTTGAAAAGGTCATAGCCTCAATCCTTAGCTTTGAGGAGAATGTCAGAAGGCTTTAAAGGGTCATTTTATATCCAGCAAAGCATGAGGTGATACAACCATGTACTTATAACTCATCTTGGGCAAATATTTTTTTTAAGCTGCAAGAATGTTGTATTTATACTTTTAATGTATGCTGTATTATTAAGCTCTGACATTAAACACCTTCATGCCAGTTTGGAAGCACTGAACTTTGCTAATCACACAGTAAAGGAAGGGAAAGGGAAACTTGGCAGGTCTTACAGCATGTTTCTTCCATATGGCAAACTCCTGAGGTCCTTTTTAACCTCAACTATTCTGTGATTTTGTGACTATGTATCACGGTGAATAGGTAAAGACTTGCAATGGCTGGGGTTGAAGACATGGAAACTCAGTGATTAATCTAAACGATGGTAGCTACATATATAATTTGTTCTATGCACTGTATAGGAGACAAAACATTCCCATTAAAGTATCTTCTTCTTTAACAGGAAAAGGATGCTGTTCTTCCTGATGTCAATGGAGATATCCAGCTTTGGGACAAAGCCACATAAGTGAAGCCTTACAAAACCAGAAAATCGAGCAGGAAGATCTTCAGCTGATAATGCCCTTTTTCCTCAGTACGCAGACAGCATTTTCCTTGATAAATGAATGCGTTCCTGTGGAAAAGACTCCACCTTTCTACTGACATCTGATGCCTGACAGGCAAGTTAAACGTTTAAAAACTGCACAACATTGTTTATGTTGTGCTGCAGATCCGTTGAATAGCAAATTCCTAGAAAAATGAAGCATTGTTCAGCCTTAGATTACTTGAGCTTGCCAAATAAATTCAGCTGGGAAAAGATGTCGAAGGCAAGATTAAGGGAAGAATCCAACAAGTCAGCATTTAGGGCATTCTGATGTTTATTGCTTAACCCACTAGACTGTACAGGATGTTGGCTTTCATTGCTCTTAAGTTCTACTCTTGAAACAGTCTCACTATAAATAAACAAGCAGAGTTCTTGGACCTGCTTCCCATGCTGTTTCAGCTAATTCTTCCTCATGTGCAATTTGATCTACCTTGCACAGACTGCTTGGGTTTGTCTGGATCCAGGGAAGAAATCTTGTAGTTACACTGTAAGGGTTCTCACCTAAAAAGTGGGATCTTCAGTTTGTAGTTTCTGCTCCAGTAAATGTTTGATTGCCTAAGAAAAAATGGAAATATTATAATCCCTTAAACTAACAAAAATGATGATTAGAACACTTTAGTGAAGGTGCAAGCGCTCCTCGGGCATTCAGTCTCAGTCACAGAAAGAAATTGTCATGCAATTGGTTTGAGCCGTGAATCTGCCTCATTTTAAAATAATCCTTCAAGATGAGTCATTCTTTCTTCAACCCCCCAGTGTAACTTAACTCTGCAAGTAGGGAAAAAAAGGAAGCCAGTGATAACTTCCACTCCTTTCTTCCTTCTCATACTAAGTCCCTTCACAAACTCCAGAGGAGCACTTATGAGTGGCCATTGGCTCAGGCTTTTCCCATCTGATATTCCAAAGATGAAATGGCAATTAGCCTTTGCCTGCCAGGCTAATTGACCTTTAGCCCTTGTCTT
This sequence comes from Alectoris magna, assembly GCA_030625065.1. Taxonomy (NCBI): domain Eukaryota; kingdom Metazoa; phylum Chordata; class Aves; order Galliformes; family Phasianidae; genus Alectoris; species Alectoris magna. The sequence continues at coordinate 8,286,811 of CM060571.1, read as the reverse complement.
TTCAGTTAATTACCAAAGCAGTCTAGTTGGCTGTTTCTCAAAGCCTTATGAAGTCTTAGGATAATAGGAGGCTTCAGGCTGAAACACATGTGAAAAGACAGTTTTTCCCCACTCTCCTGTTTTTATCACCTATACCAGTTCTTTAGCTAATCACTGTGTCATGGAAATTGGTCCTGAGTCTCCCATATCCTGAGGGTGTGAACTGCTGTGCTGGGGACTAAGAAAGACTACTAACTTGACAACTCTGGCATTTCCTTTACTGTTAGTTCCTAAAATGAACTTATTACCGTTCGTACCTCTCTCTAGACAACTAAAATGTAGTGTTATGGTTTTTAATTTCAAATGAATTTTTTTCATTACAAATTGATTGACATGAATTTCTCTCTCCCTTCCTGTTTTGTCTGCCAGGCAGCTAAGCTGGATGTGGGTGGGTCTCACAACCCAGATCAATCAGTACAGTGATAAAGATTAGGTATCAGCCTTTTTCAAAAGATGGGATTTTCGTCTTAATGGCTCGGCCTTCTGGAAAATAATTCTCCTTTGGTTTTGCCAGTTATAAGGGCATAGCCTTCTGCAAGAGAAAAGCTCTTTTAGTCTTCTCATAAAAAAACCTGGTTCTTATGAAGGTATTAAAATCAGAATTTTAATCATTATCATGAGAGATTTTCTTCTGAGCCTGTTTTGAATGCCACAAAAAATGCAAAGCAAAATGACTGACTCTAGTCAGTTGTATTTAGGATTCCTTCCATTGATAGTATTAGAAGAAACAATTACTTCCCATTACTATGATTTTCTACGTATGAGCAGGGTTTTTGTCTTGCGTGGCTAATTCAGGATGCTGCTCATGTGCCCTCTGATCAGTGTGTCTTTTTAGTCTTAATAGGACTTCCGTCCTAATCTTAAAAGGACTTCCTTAGCAGCCACTGGTAAAATAATTAAGAGGAGTTAGACATGAAATCTGAATTAATAATTTCAGTGACAGCCCGCTCAATAAGAGAAGTAAACAATGTTTGACATGCATTACATTTTTTATTTTACGATATTTGGCAAGAGCATCTTGTTGAAGTATAGTGCATGCCTGGCATTTTTTGTTTGCACCGTTACAGAACAGTACAGGCATTATGTGTGTCAAGCCAAGTGATATCAGTTTCTAGGTATCTTTATTTTAGACAGAGTTATTATCATTGTGAGGGCCTGATTCTTAAATGTATTGGAACAAATGTTTTCTGTATGATTGCAGTTTGAAACCAGCTTTTACAGTTTTCTATATTAGAACTTCAAGAATATATACTGATATGATATATCATTTATTTGCAGACTGTCAATGTCTGGGTGGTGTTTGAGTTAGCTAAGGAAGATCTTGCGGGAGATGATGTTCAAGACGTGGCTGTGTTCAGTTGCCATGGTTATTTCATGAAAATATATGTGTAGTTAGTTAAATCCCTGTATAGTTTAATTTGCACAATAAATAAAAATATATGGGTGCAAACTTATCACTTGAAACAAAATCCTTGTAATCCCAGGTCTTATGAGAATAAATTCAAACTGAGATATATAATATGCATAGATACACAGAAACAGTGGCAGCTAAGGTAAAAGTATTCATCTTTTTTACATAAGTAGCAAAGCAGGTCAGAAATGCAAAACAGGTCAGAAATAAATGAGTTTCTATAAACTGAAGTGATGATGTGATAATCTGAATTTTGGAAGTGATTCAGAATTACTAATAATGAAACTGGCTCTCATCCCCTCTCTGCTTTTTTCTATCATTGAAAGAGGCAGCAGAACGAATAGCAAAGCGACTATTCTGGTTGTGCAAATGAGCACGTAGAATTTCTTGTTCAACTGAAGGTAATTTCTCAAATGATCTCTCAAATCTTTACTGACTGTTTATATTTCTGTTTAAGTGTTGAATGACCTTGATAGTAGAATGTGAATAATGCCTGAAAGGGAAATACAAGTTTGTCCAATTATTTCTTGCTGCTAACTGCTTAAAGATAACATTACCTTTATTAGGCTGTCTGCTTAGATGCATAAACATGAAATATATACAGTTATGAGCCCCTGCTTCTAATGCTTTGCTCTTTCCCGTGGTGTAAAGGATTAAGGTAATCCATTAAACAGCAGAAGAGGGACAGCCTTCATCCTTTTCTGTTCCCTCTCTATTTGCAAGTCAAGTATGAGGTGTTCCTATACGTGGAAGCCAAATCCATCATGGGTTAGAACAGAACTCAGGTTTTGTGGTTTTTTTGGATTGTGAGAATTCTTATTTTCAGAACTCTTGTTTTTATTCTGGTCTGGAAAGATTTGAACAACTATGCATTCATATAATGGGGTGATCTGTATAAAATGTGGCAAAAATACCGTGTGTCCTAAAGGTGCAATGGGATTTTAATTGGCTATAAATTAAGATAAATGGTATGAAATAATTTAATAATATCATGGTTTTTGTTTTTTTTTTTTTTCTTTCACCGTCGGGCATTTTAAGTGCAGATACAACATCTCAAATATCAAGTAATGTAGAATAAATGTAAAAAAAAAAAGTTGATCACATTAGATGTATGAAAAAGTGGGATGGACTTTAGGTACTGACTACAATGCAGAGAGGGGCAGTAAGGCGTAGCTCTAAGGAGGAACGCACTGAATAGTGTTTAGTGACTTGAAAGCCAATATCAATTCCAGAGCAAAGGCAGAGGTCCATGTGTGAGTTCTGGTGATAATGTGGATAATGATTCTGTCAAGTCAAATGCACATGCTGACCGATATAAATGAGTTATCAAGGCTTTGTGAATAATGTCCTGGTGATGAGCCATAAATCAAAGTGCAATCATCAGTCCATCTGTAGAGGCCTAGAATAGTTCAGTAGTAACCCTCAAGTTGGTACACATATTAATATGAAAAATAATGAGTCTGCCAACTTAAAGCAGGGATTTGTTTTGGATAAACACTCTGTTAGAATTTGGGCCGTCCAATAAAGCCAATTGACAGATTCGTTTGTCATATGAATAATATCTCATTCAGTGCATTAGAACAACTGGCAGTTCCTTATCAAAGACAGCAGGTCAGAGTGATGAATACTGTGTGACTCTGCAAGCATCCTGCTCAATTACCATTTTCTTAATATAAATATTAGCTGTTAATTGCATTAATACTGTGCTCAGGTATCTTGGTCATGGACATGGATGATTTTGTTCTTTCTGTAAAAACAAACCGTTAAAAGGTGACCTCCATATCAAAGCATTTGCAGTCTAAATCAAACTAAGATGAGACAGAGGACAGACAGACAAACTGAAAACTACAAGAAAAAATGAGGCACTTTTGGTCTGTGAGATAAGCATTGGTCTTTGGACACCAGCAAACTAATCACTGTCAGTTTTTATGTCAGCACCAAAGAAGGGAGGAATGCTAAAGCAGCTTTTGAAGGGGGATAATGCATTACTTGAGCAGATGTTTGTGGAAGCTCCTCTCAATTGTGATTGCATGGGTGTTTTTTAGTTTAGCTTCTTAAGGTGTTGACTCTTAGAAAGTCACACTCTGAACGTAGGGCAGGGAGAGGGAATGGTGTCTGTCCAGTTGGCTAACTTGAAGTAAGTTTAATAATGTAATAAGATTCCAGTAATAGCAAGGAGATATGAACGTAGGCAAAGACTAGTGCAGATTTCTGTTTAATGCTACAGTGGAGGAGGAGGCCAGGCAAGACTTCAGACAAGCAGGAAAGGGTTCTACCTTATGAAACACCAGCGAATCCAAGCACACAATTTAAATCTATGAAAACCAGGGTTCACTGGTTTTAGCACCTGTGTGATCACTTGTTTCTGTTATTAATTTTCCCAGTGGCACTTATTCCAGTATAGTTCCTTGGGTGTACAAGATGTGTTTCATCTATAGCCAAGCTGAACTTTCTATTTATTCCTTATTTCTTTGTATCACATAGACAAAAATGTATTTTCACTGAAGTCAATTTTGCCATAAGGCAAAACTAGATTCATCTTTCCTGCTTCCTCCCATCTTATTTTCCCAAACTGTAATTTTGTCTGTGCAAGATAAGAGGTAGTGATAAAATACTCTGACAGAAATCATGTCCTTATGTTTTAGTGCTTGGATATAAGCTGTCTCCCTCGACATCCCTTGTAGCCCAGCTAGCCAGGCAGAGCATCTGCACAGGTCAGTTTTATTTCCTACCCTCTTCTCCAGGGTTTGATATCCAGAGAAAGTGCCCAAATGGAGCAAAGAATATTCTGAAAACTCTGTAATAGTTCCTGGACTATAGGCACTGCTATGCAGCAGATATTTCTCAGTGGAGAGTTCTTCTTGCTCAAGCCCTTACTTGTTCTTATGCCCAGAAGCAGCCTCATTGACTCATCAGTGTGGCAGTGAAACCCCAAAAACCTAATTAAGAGGAAAACAGTAAGCAAAAGTGTTTGTTACACTTTCTAAAATTTGTCATTTTTGTTCCGAATTATTATGTATAGGCAATCTTCTAAAAATAAGAGTTGTAATACAGACAGCAAATAAATACTTTTCCAGATAGATTTTATTTTACAATTCTTATGGTTGTCCTTCCATTTATGTTTTTAATAAGGAGAATAATAAGAAAATTATCATCTGGGCACTATGATTACTTTAGGAGAGCACCAAAAAAGACTGCTTGACATTATTTAGACAATTCGATTACTCTTACTCATGATTTTAGAATGTGATAATCTAAGTGTTGCTTTAACTGGTGTGCTCAACCATCTTCCACAGTGATCTGTACAACCAAGTGTAATGTCAAGTGGAAATGTTCCAGATGTAGATTTCCTGAAGCTCTGTGTTGTGGCCCTTTGTTGCTGACATGCTGTAAACTTCCTTGGCAGCTAATGTATACTATTACAGTTCTGGGTAAACCATCAGGTTTCTGCCTTGTCTCTAAATATAAGCCAAGACCGCTTGACTTTCAACAACAATGGAACTTTACAGGGAAAATGGTCTGACATCACCCACGTACGCTAAACAACTTATTGTACTTTTTTTTTTGTGTGTGTGTGTGTGTCTTATGGAAGAAAATACAAATTTAGCTAATACACTCTAAGAGAAAAAAGAAAAAAGAGAAGAAAGAAGGCCCTCAGACCTTCCATTAGCCACATAGAAATGAAATGTATGGCTGCATATCAAACTGTTAGGATGAAACATGCAACTGGGAGTCTGGGAAAATGCTGCTCTGCAGTTAAAAAATCTGAACAAAAAGAAGGAGCTTGGGGAAAACAAAGCAGTTTTCACAATTTATGGTTGAGAAGATCAGATACATCTTTTTGAAATAGATAGCCAAGTATTCCTAACTATGTGGTGCAGTGAAATATTCACAATCATGAGTGTGGAGAACAGCTGTATAGAATGTGAAGGAACACGCAAAGTTTTATTATTCATCTCTCATTGTAAAAGGATTCCATTTTTGCTGTGAAAAATATTCATGTCAGAACATGAGTGCATTTGGTTTCTTGGAGTCAGATTTCTATACTTCCTTACTTTCCTAATGGAATGAAGTGCTGCATTTCATCCAGAGACTAAGAGAATCAGTCCTGTTTTGTTTATCATTCATACGTATGGGTCTTGAACTCTTTTTGAATTAAGAAAGTTCTGTGCAACAAAGTGCCAAGTCCAGTCTACCTGTAGTACATCTTCTTTGCATAAAAACAAATGGAGTATTTCAAATACTGGCTACCATCTAGACAAGGTGAATATATATTTAGCTATGTATTTTTTAATTCCACACAGAGGCCAAGAGAAGAAATGTGTATTATTTGTTCATCTTCTATCTCAAGAGAGATTTCATACTGACACATGCCTGGGATTCTGACTGTGGAGCTATTTGTGTTAAAACTATCTTTTGTCCAATGTAAATTGTGGCATAATTCCAGAATACCTGCAATTTCTAGCACATTATTGAAATGGGACACTGCTGACTACCTACTGAAGCTTTAGACTAATAGTATTGAATAAATACCCAGAAAAGCTGTATAAGCTCTCAAGTGTAATGCACAGTTGACCTTTTTGTCTCCAGAAATGAATTATATTGAGTTCAGATTTCTATGTCCCGTTCTTAGATCAAACTAACTAGTCTGTTTTAACTTCTTATCTGCAGTAGAGCTCAACAGATTGGAAGAGGATTTCTGTACAGTCTGTGTTGGTGAGTGGTGATCAGATATTCTCAAGGTCAAACAACGAAATAACGAATCAGCAACACCCATATTTTATTGAGTAGTAGTGAAACCCTACTGTTAGAAAGCTGAGGAACTGATATGACAGTTACAGAACTTTCAGTTTATTCTACTCTGCGCAGAATGCATGAAGACTGTATTTCTAGTCTTGCAGTGGAGAGGAGGAAAAGTAAAGAGGTTGTGTTCATTTTTCTTTCTGTTCTTGTCTTTGTGTCCTATTTAAGCATCTCTCCTGGTTCTGGTTTTGAAGTGATAGCAGGATACCAGCATGTTTTATATATTAAGACAGTTGAGGAATAGGTGTCTCATTTCTTGAGGCTAAGATTTCCTGGGACAAAAAGAGGAGCATGGAGCATCATGCAGTGTATCACTGTTAAACTGTTGCCATCAGGGCTTTAAGCCACTGACTGCTATGCCTTGAGCCCAGTGATCCAGCCTGGCTCTGCACCCACTGTAGTCCACCCATCCAGTCCACGCTGCCCTGCCAAGATACCTTCCTGGTGTGGAAGAGTGGAAGGAAAAGTAACACAAGTGCAGGCACTGATAGAACTGGAGTGGAGGAACAGCTGCTGCGAGGCAGTGTGAGCAGTAATGGAGGGTGGAGGCAGAGCGGTTTGATAGGCAGCCTGACAAGCAGTTCAGCCAAAGAGGCTTTTTTGTAGCGGTGTTAGAGGGTGGTGGTTGTAAACACAGATGTAAATCAGAAGAGAGATAGAAGTTAAAGATCAAAGGAAAGAGCAGGGAATGACAGAACATAGGAAGGTAGATAAGGGATAAAAAATCTAAAAATGCTAAAATGATTGGGTATCAAGGAGGTAGACAGCTTCGATCTGTGATAAATAAACAAGGTTCAAGATGTACTGAAATTGCAAAGTCATTAGCTCCGGATTTCTCCTGTGTGATGCAAATACGCAGAGACCTGTGTGTGAGACATTTTGCTACCAAGCTGCCTCTTAGGAGGCGAGCATCTGAAACTGGAAGGGATTTATCTAACAGAAGTTCAGATGCTGCGGGGCATATTAGGTGAATTAATATGCACAACATTGCATCTTCTCTTCTAAATTAATAAACATCAAGTTCATTTCTTTTTTACTAATTGAATGTTTAACTTGTTTGTCTAAGGCCGGTGATAGGTCAGTAAGAGGTTAGGAATAGATATTGCTTGTTTTCTCCGGAGCCCTGAACCATTGCTGGGTTTCATATTTCCTCCAGCCTGTCTCAGTGCAATACTGTTTTGCTGACAGATGAAAGAGTTTCTTTCATTATTAAAACAAAAGGGCAAGTAAAGAGTTAGGAAACTGATAATTATAGACTAGCTTTTTCCCCAAGGGCAAAAGAAAAAAATCAATGTGTTGCAGGTTTTTTTTTTTTTCTTTCTTCAGTATAATTAGTGACTTAATGGCAAGAATATTAGTATACATATTTTCTTTTCAGGGCTTTACCTTGGATGAAGTTTATAGCTAGAGGATACTTGCTCTCTACATCATTCTTATGGCTGGCTAGGGCATATGAACAATGAGAAATGGGGAAATAGTGCAGTTAAAAAAAAAGATATTTCTAGACAATTTCTGGAACTACTTTCTTTGAGAGCTGGTTTGGTTATTGTCATTTTAATTCTTCTTTGGAATTTCTTCTTTAATTTCTTCATTGGAAATTTGTGAAAATTATGAAGCGTACTGGAGCGTTTTAGGAACTACCTCTGAATTTTTACAGGGAATTTGGTACTGAGGTTAGAGGTTCTTGTCGTTTTAGACATCTAAAGGAACCTTGTTTTCTTATGCAGTGTCAGTAACCAGTGGGGAGAGAGAGAGTGTTGGCAACATAGGAAGTTGGTTCGCAGAATATCAGTCTGGTTTGCATCATTTTCTCTATACTGATTTTGTAAGTTGTGTGTAAGTTTAGATTCGTGTCTCTGATTTGGTGGAGAAATGGATCACCTTAGTGGCAAATCTGTTCATTGTACTTAGCAGGGTAGAGTAGCTGCCTAGAGGAATTTTAGCAGAAACTAGATATGTATTGGAGTTCTTTTGAGGTCACCAGTAAAAGTCTCTCTTAAATGCGTTTCATATGAAGGCAGTTGGGTTAACTGCGTGGTACTGAGGAAACTGTCAGTGGAGGAAACTGTCTCATGTATAGTGAGCAAAGACCTTGCTTAAAATTGCTTTCTTACTCTTGCTAAGGCAAGGAGAGAATTTGTCACACTTCTCCTTTAAGGACCTGTCAGCAGCCCTCTCACTCAGCCATGGCACTACTATTTGAAGAGCAAGACTTCCAGCAGCTTGTCAGTAACTTTGCTCCCCTATTTCTTAGACAGATTTTGAAGTGTCATTAGCCCGGTGTCTGTGATGCAGAGTAGACCTGTTGGTGAACAAATCCTTCAATTCACTGGATTAATCCCTTCAACAAGTTGCACAAGGAAGTTAAGAGGAAATATTAGTTCCACATTTCTGCGGTACCTGACAAATGCACTACTGTGACTGGGATGGAAAGCTCTCTTTTGAACCACCTGTGTTCACTGTTTCTGTTTGTATCTTGAGAATGGAGATAAGCTACTATAAGCTAGCTCTGAATGAATAATCTTTGCATATCCTGTTTTCTCATCTATTATCTGTCTCTTGGATTCCCTGCCAATTCATGAAATTATCCTACAGTATTGCGTGCTCTGGACTAGCGTTCCTTTGCACTCCCTATTACCTTCCAGCCATTTCACCAGTTCTGGTTTGTTTTTAATGACTTTTTCCTCTCTCATTAGAAACACATCCCTTCTTTAAATTGCAGGAGAAAGCAGATTTTTACGTCCCCTCTGTAACTTAGACATAATTCCATCAGTCCCTGCAGAAAAGACAGCATCCCTAGAGCCTGTGCCTACACTGTGGGTAGTGGGCCCTGAGTTCTGTCTGTGTCGGGCAGCCAGCATTGTTACAAGAGGAGGCATCATGAGGTACGTGTGCTCACGAATAGGCAGATGAAGCTGTGTGTAGGACTGAAAAGGGTATCTGTATATAGTACTTGCAGAAGGGAAGTGCCAGAGTTTGGCATCTGCCTGAAAGAATGGAGGAAAGTGGTGGGCAATGTGCAATTAGTGCAAGGTGATGGCATCTCTGAATGCACAGATAGGTGAGCAGTGGCAAACTTTGTATGCAGTGTTACCATGTTACTCAGCTTGTAAAAATTGCAGCTGGTTAATCCATGCATTGTTAGTGAATGCATGGGTACATGCCTTTCAACAAAAGTCAACAAGAAAAGAACAGCAGTCAGGGAAAGGACAAAGTGCAGAATATGGACTGGGCTCTTTGTCTCAGACATCATGAAGTTCCTGCTAATATGAGCATCATCAGCAGACATTCCCAGTGCTTTGAGCCATGAGCCATAGGGAGATGATTCTGATGTACCACAGCAACTCCTAATCAGCTTTTTAAGGTCAGAGATCCAGCTGTAAAATTTATTTATGCCAATTTCGTTGTATTATTTCCTTTGTGTTTTTCTACTCTGGTTACAGTTTTTATAAGTTCAGTGCACTGCAACACAGAGGGCAATAATTCGAGAAAAGGTTCAATTTAAAGAAAAAAAAAGCAAACTGTGAAGGCCAGAGATGTTTTTAAAAGTTTGATTTACAGAATCTGCACTGTTCTTATGGGGCAGCAAACCCCAAAACGTTCAGTGACATTTAAATTATCTAATATGTGAGGGGTCATTCCTCTGACTCTAAAGCAAATGGAAAATCCAGTGACAAGTGGACATTTTGTGCACTTCAGTAAGAGTACAGTGAAGGTATTTCATGTGGGCAGAGAGAAAACACCAGGTAGTCCAATGAGCTAAACAGTGAACCTTTGAATATTACTTGGTATAGCAGAGTGGATTTATGACTTCAATTAATTCATCTCATGAAGGGCAATGGTAATTGAGACCTCTTTGTGTGTTTTATAGTGTGAATACTAATGTAATTAAATGCTTAAAATTAAGAATAGATAAAAACTTGATCTGACAGTAGTAACTCTGCAAAGACAAATTGCAGAGCACATAGCCAGTGTATGAATCTGTGATTAATTTATACAGCCGTTTATAATGCACTAAGTAGCTGCATGCCAATTATTATGGAAACAAATTGTGTTTATATTAGCATGTCTGAGGTGATCATTGATCCCAAATAGCATTATTTGAAGACTAATAGAGAGAATAATGAAGGAGTAACATTCTGCCCTGCAGCTGTCCAATGCATTTCAAAATGGAAAGTGAAACTGGCACGTTTGGGGTTTTATTGATTTCATCGAGAAACAAACAAAAAAGCCATCTCACTTTTCATCAGTAAGATTTTTCTTGTCACGAGTAAACGGCCACTTTCATCATCGACAACAAAAATAAGAAAGTCTTTTGGAGGGGCTTGGACCAGAAAGTAAATAGGCAAATCTTTCTTCTGAAATGAAGTCGTCAGCTGGGCTCTCCTTCAGAAGATGGAGACGGAAATTCAGTGGAAATTATTCTTTAAAAAATGAAGAAATTTTCTGAGGAATGATGGATTATTGAAAATATACATGCAACTCTTTTCCTTTGTTGCTTATGATATTATGAGCTGCTTTTTGCTGTTAAGATCTGGTCCTAGGGATTGCTACACTGAGTAAAGTTTCCAGTTATCTCTGATTCTGAGATAGCGTTGAAATAAAGCTGCTGTTTTAAAAGATCTTGCATTAGGTCCTGAATGACAGAAAGAGTAAACAAGCTGCTGATTTTGATGGAGTTATTAAACTGTAGGAAAATGAGATTTTGTTATCCTCTGTGTTTTTTTTTTTTTAATTTAGATTTCAGTATTGGAAGCCTTAAGCTCACAGCAAGAAAACTGGTTACATTATTCCTGTTAAAATGAGCTGCAGAATTCAGCAGTGATCCTGTTGAATGCTGCTGTGTCACAGCTATGATACCTGTGGAATATGTCTAGTACTAGGAATATATTCACTTGCCTAAAAGAAGTGATGAAGCATCTGTGGTTCTTCCACTGGAGGGAAAAGAAGCAGTTGGAATATATTGAGGAAAAAATTAAGCAAATATTGCCCTTTTAAAATTGCTTTTTCCCTCCATATGAGCTCCAATGATCCTAATTGATAAATGAAAAGAGCACATTTGCACTTGAGTTTTGAGGAGAGGCCTCAAAACTTCATCAAAATTTAATTTAACAGCTTGCTAATGTCATCCGTAGCTTAACACTGAGGCATTTTGTAAGGTAGCTTTAATTAGAGAGCATATGAGCCAAGCTACGATACAGTGTATGATCCTGAACCACTACTGAGGACAAGTTTGATCTCAAGAGGTACGTAGCATTAGATCAGTCAGAGAACTGGAAAATACTTGTCTAGGGGCCTGGCAGGATATGGGTAAGAAAACACTGACCTGCTTGGAGATGGGCCTTATGCAGCTTTCCAGTTATGGATGTGCAGCCATATGTTCACAAGTGCTTGCAGTTATGAGTAACTAAGAAGCCAGATTATTGTGATCAGGTGATTAAACTATAAATATTTTCCTTGGCTTACGCTAAGTAACATCTGTGAGATGAGATGTCATCTTTCCAAACCAATGATCAATAGAATTCTTTCAATGATACAAAATCTAGGTGGTTAAGCACTTTGTAGGGAGCTGTGATTTTTTTTTTTCCTGATATTTCCTTCCCACTCTTCTTGGTGCCTGAGTGAAGGACTGCTCTTGAAGACTTTGCAGCTTCTCCAACCTCAACAATAAGCAAGCAAGCAAGAGAGGCGTTCTTTTACAGACTTCACTTTATTGAGATAATCTCGAATTGGCTGATTCAAGTCAAGATTGTTCTGATGTTTTGAGAAGGTGGCATGGGAATTAAAACACATGGGGAATTTTGATTTTCAGAGACCCAGTTTTGTATTGTTGGCATTCTTAGTTTGGGAGCACAAATCTCTTTTTGGGTTGCTTTTGTTTATAAATTTTTCTTTAATTGTGAACTGCCAAGACTGCGCTGACACTTCATGGTTTTATCTGCTTTAGCACAGCTGAAGAGATGTGATAAATGCAACCTGTTATAGAACACAATAAACCAGAAAGCTATAGAGGGAAAAGGCTGAAATGATAGGCTATAATCAAAGGTGAAGGGGAATGCAGCACCACACAAATACGTCTGAGAAATTTGTTGAACAAACTCAAGCCCTTGTATAATTAGATGACAAGGTTTATTTTAAACTATGAGGTATGAGTGTGACAGCACTATAATTTGTCTTAAATAATTTCTTCACACCCAACAAGACACAGTCTTCAAAGTTCTGTCCTGCTATGGGTTTCCTAAAAACAAAACCAAACATTTTTACACCTAGCTCAGGTATGAAAACTGAAATTAAGCTTTCTTAAAGGCGGGTTTGAAATTTCCTTTTAAGATTAGAGAGATTATTTATTTGATTTAGTGAGGTAATTACTCATGCTTTCCTGTCTGATTTCCTCTAACATAGTCTTGTTGACAGTTCCTGTTTTATTTTTCATTGTGAAGTGATGCATGCATACAGTTAGCTTAAACATTTTGGGAAAGCATATCTGCTTCTCCTTTCATTCCCTCTGTAATCAATTGCTGTCCAAAATACAGTATGGAGTGAAAAAGTTTCCTTTAGAGCAGTTTAAGAGAACACATTTAAAAGTAATATTGCAAGTAAATTCTAGTTTTCTCTGTTTTGAAAGAGGAAGGAGATGTGTCATCAATGGTGATCCTAAACTCTGCCAACTGTGTTGTTGTTTCTGTGAAGATTACATATAAAAATCCATGCTGCCTTATCTATTCATTTGCCGCTCTTTACTTAGTTTTCCAGCAATAGTTCACAAAATAGTGTCCCAGTAGGCTTTGGCACTTGCTGGTACATAACTGCAAATGGTGGCCAGGCACAGTTGGGTCATGCTCTTTTGCTGCTTGTGGACTGTGTGGCAGGGGACCGGGAGTGAGATGTCTGTGTCGTACTGCATATTGTTGCATTGATTCTTTACAACAACGGACTCTGCAAACAGTTCAGGGAAGATATCCAGGCAGATGGAGTCTTGTTTCCATGGCTCTAAATCGCTTTCTACAAATATTTGTGCCAGTCTATTGAATGCTCATGGCAAGGTGAGTCAGTGTGACCACAGCAAATGTCTATAAATATCAGAGTGAATATTTATGGTAACTTTTTGCTGTATTCATTCAGCCCAATTACAACATATGCCTACATTATTCATGACATTTTGAGCTCTTCTGGTTTATTTCCTATTGTTTCCAGATTCTAGTACATTTTAAGCAAAAATACTTGCTGGCAGCACAAAGCTTTTCTGTTTTCAGTGATCCATCTGCCATGTGGAATAGTTTGTCCAGATGTAGAGTCAGAGACCCCTTCTTTACTTGCCAGCTTGTTCCCTGAGTAAGCTGTATCAAGCCTTCCCGTTCTCCATACGCTCTGTATGCTTTCATTCTTGCCACAGGGTCTTTAAAGAACTCTGCGTCCATCACTGATATGTCATGACGAATTTGAAACTTCATTGAAAGGGAAGATAATCAGCTTTATGTTGTTTGCTTATGATTTGGGTGTGTTTTATCCTAACTAGACGTAGCTGTTTTTAACCAGTGGCAATCCCAAAGGAAATCAGCTGATTCTTTATGGTGACATAGCTGGGTAGCCTTCCTGACAAAATACAGCATCTCACTGCTCAGCATTGTAGCTCTCTGGAGGTGGCATTCATTCTCTTAAAGCTAGAGCTGTTATATATTCATAAAGCTTTGAATTCATTAGCTGTGAATCTGTTGTCTTGTCAAGTCCCTTTCTAAGAAATGTTAGAATTCAGGCAGATGTCTCGTGTTATATCCCCCTTCTAAAAAATAAAAAAATAAAAAAATCACAGAGAATCTCTTTAATCTGTGAAGTTGGTAGTCAGTGAAGTTCAGTTCGTTTAAAGCCCATCCTGATACCTGGCTCTTCTTGTGGCTTTGATTGTAATTATTATGGTTGGGTCAGGAATTTTCACTCAGCAAGTTTTTCCCTCAGAAAATGATGAGAAGAATGTCTGTTGCGGATTTTTTTTTTTCATGAAAACTAGTATATATGACATGTTTGCTACTACTATGAGACTGCTAGTCTGTCTTTCTTGGTAGTGGAGAGAAGATGCAACTTTTATTGGCAGGTTTCATAGGTGTTCATAGCAGAAGGGAACAACAAGACGAAAAATTTCTGACTTCGGTTCTATGTTTTGGATGGAAATGTGTGTTGATGGATCTTCCTGTCTTCCCTCTCAGAACTGAAGGAGAAGATTATAGTAACGGCTGCCCCAGGCTCTCAGTCCTAAGGACGGTAGCTTAGAAGCCTGGGAGCCTGATCCTAGATTTACATACATAAGGAATCTTACATGCTGAAGAGTGTTGTCTTCATATTGAGTGTTGTATTCATATGACGGTGACCCAGCAGTTTGTGGAAGCCTTCACTCAAGCTAGGAATGTCAGATTTTCTTATTCTCACAAGCAAGCCACAAAGCCTTGGATTTCCATCAATTTGCTGTTGTACCATTGAGGGGGAAGTCTTTGGCTCTGGCGACAGCTCTTTCGGCTTGCTATTGCTTATCAAGGACAGCCAAAGAGCTCCTCATGTGCACAGCCTACAGATGTGACATTTCTAAATTGGAAAAAGGATGGGAGGTTTTCTTGGGATATTTTTCTAGTTTGTTGTTATAAGTTCTTTATTCGGGATCTAAGCAAAAGATTATGCATGTTGCAGAATCTAGGTATTTCAAAACACTGGCATTTTCATCTTGAAAGTAATCATTTTCATCTGTACAGATAATAACCAGCACTTCTCGGCTGCACATTGGAAACTCCTGTATCACCACTGCTACAGATATCCTGTAGCTTATATCATGACATTTTCTTCTAACAGAACCTGTCTGTGGGGCAATAGCAGTCAAATGGCTAAGGAAGATTTCCTTAGGAATTCCTACTCCTCAGGAGGCTGTTGAGATGTTAATCTTCAACCTGCTTCCTTATTTTGGTCTCTAGACAGGCGCTGTAAAGGCAAACCAGGATACCTTACTTCAAAAGACATTTTCAACACCAGTGGTTGCTTATTGATTCAGATGCTCATAAATCATTTAGAGATCCTCCTGCTGAACATGTCTTTCAGACAAGATCCCTGATGTTACTAAACTCAGCTATATAAGCCCTCCCAGGCAACCCACCCCAACAGCAGCTTGTTTGATCAAGTGTCTGCTTTAGATTTTTTTAGCACGAGACCTTTATATGTTTTCAACAGAGTTTAGGTTGAGAATCCTTGATTTGTACTTCGAAGTAAGCAGATGTGGCATGCCGCTCTATTTTATTGCAAACTACAAAACAAAATCAAGCACTGTTAAAAAGAATGAGGTAGCTTGCTGAAAAAACAACCAATGCAAAACCCTCAAAACTTTGGAAATGCACGATATGCAATGTTCAGTCACCTGTGCTTCTGAATTATGAAATACAAGGCTATATGATATGTAATCAGAATCAGGGAAAAACTGCTGCTTATTCCTTAGTTCTGCTGCTTCTGAATGCTTAAATCTGCAGCGTTAGCAGTTCGGTTGCTCTGAAGCATTGTTATCTGAAGTCCCCACCAAACTCTTCAGTTGTCTAAATTTTGATAAATTTCCCAGCTGCTTCATGCTTACACTCGAGGTGAAAATTCAACTCACGGTTCTGAATCAGAGTCCTGGAATTTCTCAATAAAATGGCAAAATTTACCAGGTTAAGCACAGTGTATTCTCCAACTATACTGTTCTCTAAAAAAGTGGAATCAGTTTTTTTTGCTGAAACTTAACTTACCCTCAAAAATAATAAAAAAGTCAGCCTGAGGCAGACATTAGGCTGGAATGGAAGGTGTCAGTCTGCAGCAACCTATAAAGCAGAGTCTTAGGAAAGACAGTATCTAGGCAGTCTTTGCTGAACGTCAGTTCAACCAGTATCGCTTACCCATATATAGGCATTACAGTAGAAATAACACACCTACTAAAACAAAGAAGTTGTCAGCTACTGTAATGTCCCATACAGCTAAGGAATTCTGATGAACGTGCTGTTACTGCAGCGTGGGCATAGAGTCCCTGAATTCAGTAAGTGATCAGTATGTTTCACATTGCTCAGGTGGAATGAATGGCACCATCGCACCACATTTTAGAGCAGGATGTGTGACAGATACTGTGCTGTGTATTTGGGATGAACTGGAAATATCTGAATAAGGAGGTAGGAAAAAGATAGGCAACTGGTAAGCAGTTATGATGCTTAATAAGTGAGTTATGATGCTGGAAGCATCGCGGTTCTGTGTTTGGATGCATGGAACTGTGAATGGAAACCTAAGAACAATGCTCAGTAATTCTTGAATTAGAGGAGTTTCTGTAGTCTACTGGAAGCACTGCAGAAACAGATGATTTTCTGTAGATTTGTGTAGATGAAGAAAGGCATCGCAGCATTGCTATTGTTTCTGCATCTGCCATTTTACAAATAATTTTAAAAAAGAGTTTGCAAATATTCCAGCTAAGAAGTATTAAAGAGAAAGGAAAAGCTGTTACAGTGAGGCCTTGTTTCATTGTTACATGTTCTGTATCTCAGCTCCCCAAGTCACTGAGCCCAAAGTTAGCATTGTCTTTATGCTGTGCACCTCACTTACTCATAGCCCATGTCATTTTCTGCTCTCTGAGGAGGAAACACAACAGGCCGGAAGATTTTCAATTGCATGTAGAAAATGAATATAATTGTGGGGAGCTGAAACAAATAAGGCTTGTTCTTACGGCCTTTACGGAGACACTTCTCCCTGCTGTGTAATTACCTCTCTGCCTTAGTACTACACCCTGCAGCAAAATAAACCTTAGATACTTAATAATCTAAAGGTACTTCCTCCATGAGAAGTGATAAATGTTTTATGGCTGAGTACTTTTTAGCAACAAAGTCTCATTTTTAGCACTGCTGTTAGTGTTAGATCTTTCTAAAATAGTAGCAGAAAGGGCTTTTCTTTAAATAGTCTGCTAACTCAAGTTAATTACCAGGTTTTGGAACATCCTTTATCACAACTTACCACCTTTGCCAGCACAGTAGCTGTTCCTGCTTTACTGTAGGTATTCTCCCGAGTGAAAACACTGTTAAGTTGTATCCGTGCAAGGTGTTAAGTAGTGTTTTATATCATGGTAGCTCACTTGTTTGGAAAACATAAATACAACAGAAAATGTCTTTGTCAATACCCATCTCGACAGATGCCGTGTTTAGTTGGTTACATCTATGTGAAGGGAGAGCTGAGATGCTGCCAAATAGAAAAGCAATGTGAAGGAGCATGCAAATTCCAAATTCTCAGACTGCAGACCAACGTGCTTATCAATTATAATTACTACTTAACTGCTACTCATGTGTCTTTTTAAATTCCTTATTGTCATATGAATCTTGTAAGTCCAAATTAAAGAGAAGAAGAAGGAAATCGAGAAGGATAGAATGGAAAAACAACACATGACAAAACAAAACAAAACAAAAAAACCACCAAGAAAAATGCTGTGTAATGTGTTGCTAAGGGATTGTTCATAAATCTTAGAATTTCAGAAGATTCCCTGGTCAAGCTCACCTTGTATTTGTGACACTGCAATTTTTTTCCCCACTTTTCTCCTTTTTGCTTTTTTCTCCTTTTTATTTCCCGTAGCTTAGAACATCCTAAGTGAAAGGACCTCAGAAACTGAAAGTGCCATTATAAATAGAACCGTGTGCCCTCCTCTGACCCCATAATAATCTTATCTCGGTGCTTTAAATAATCAGTCACATTTCTCTATATCTGTGCTTTGTAGAGAGCTTCAGACTCCTGAAATATTTCTTTGTGGGCATCACTGAACCAGAAAATATGCTCTAAAAATCCAGAACTTTTCTGTTTCTTCTGAAGAGCGCCCAGAGCTGAAGTCAGTCCCTGACCTGCTGTAGGGTCGGGGAAGGTTCAGTGTCTCAGACTCTTTGTTTTGTCTGTCTGGCTCATCCCCTGAAGAAGGCATGAGGATGGCTTTAGTTTTCAGGTATCCTGAAGCTCTTGCTTTTGAGAGTTTTTGCACTGTGTGTAGATTTATTTATTTTTAATTCTTTTGTTTGTGAGCCTGTGATTGGTGGGGACGTTTAGTGGTTTGACAACGAGGTGATGGAACCACATTTTGAGGCTGTAAAAACGAACCAGTCTAAAGCTCATTTCTGAGTTTTATCTTTACAGAATATTTTTTTCTTCAACAATTCATTTTGGTATTGTGTTCAGTTGCAGTGCGTTTACGAGCCTCTATTTGCAGTGTGCTATTTTAACATGATGTGCCAGAACGGGTAAATCTGAGGATGCACAGGATAATGACAATGTCATTTTCAAGGCAGTCTAAATGATATGGAAGATAGCTTGAACAGATATTAGTTTCCCACTGTGCTCAGTTGTTACACAGTAGCTAATTAAAAGGCAGTTGACAAGCACATAAGACAAGCGATGCTTGTTGGAGTCCTTAGCAAGCTGAAAAATAATCTAATAACCCTAGAATTAATTTAGACTCAAATGTTTTCATTGCAAATAGTTAATAGGCTGATGGCTGAACTGGTGTACTCAGACACTTTTCTGCATGAGGTAGTACATGACCAGTTTAACTTTTCTCCTATGTAATAAAATTATACAAATCTAAATTATACACACATTCCCAAGTTCCTAGACTTCATTAAATACTAGGGGATTAAAAACTTGTATAAATTAATCAATGTGCTATAATCCTAAAAATTATAAAATGAGCCCTTGAGGAAGTAATGTAATACTAGCTTTTTAATTAGTGTGACACCAGAGATTCATTGTTCTATAATGT
The DNA here is from genome assembly GCA_030625065.1 of Alectoris magna. NCBI lineage: Eukaryota > Metazoa > Chordata > Aves > Galliformes > Phasianidae > Alectoris > Alectoris magna. The sequence goes on along the minus strand of CM060571.1, from coordinate 8,267,780 downwards.
AAGTCTTCTGTTTATGAATTGTATTATCATCTTTAAGTAGAAAAAAAAATACATTATTTTGACTACTTATGAGTTGGTGGTGGGTGCTTATGGGTTTTGATCCGGTAAACACAGTTTCAGCTTCTTGTCTCATAGGTGATCCTATGCTAGTGCGTGCTAGGATTCCTGTTTCATCAAGGTCTCCGTAAATATTCCTTGTGGTAGCTGGAAACCCCGCTGATATCAATGAAGTGCTAATAGTGCTTAGAATATCATATGAACACGTTCCATACCGCCCCTTTTTGTTAATACAGAGGAAGCCTTCACTAGGTACAGTCACTTTGAGAAGTGTTTGCTGTCAGTTGGCAAATATTTCATGCTTTGAAGACACAAACATTTTTTAAGCAGAAATGTATTTGAAAGTCTTCATTCATATTCTCAGCTCATCTTCATCCTACGGCTGTTATCACGGTCATTGTCTCAGGAATAAAAGCGCTCACTAATATTACACAGGAGTGGCTGTGATAACGTTAAACTACGGTGAGTCACCAAAGCTTTTAATTATGTCATGCCAGACCTGTAAAGAAATGAAGGTGGCTAAATTTGGTGAAGTTAACCTTCATACATTAGCACCCATGGGAGAAAAAAAGTAGCGGCAAATTGTCCCGTTGTTCATGTGCAAACACTAAGCCACATATATTCCAAAGATGATTAAAAAACAGTGCGCAGGCAGTTGAAAAAATACCTTACGTGTCTTACACACTATCTGCGATTTTAAAAACTGCTATGTGATAAATTAGTTTTGTAGGGATGTTAGAACAGAATTATAAGTTTACCCGTTCCTGTTCAGTGTAGTTTTGCATGTCTTTTGATAATCTAAAGCTGGAATCGTCTAGACTTGCCAGGTAACCTCAAGTGAACCCATGCAGATAGGTTTCTGTGCCTTGAAGACTGAGTTGAATCTGGCAGCTGGCAAGGCTTTATGAGCAAGTTTTGAAGCTGCTTAAGTCTGAGAACTCTTCCTCAACGTGTATAATTCACACTAGGGTTTATAATTGCTTAGACACTGGTGTTGTCTAAATCATATGCTTTAATGTAGTGTGGATTCCAGTCTGTAAATTCACCATAATCTGGTTTAAAGAACTTAATTTTCAAGCAGAGCCAATGCCTGTGGGCACTGTGCGTGGTAGGATCAGGACAATGCTGGAAACTTGCACAATCTGTATTTAGCAGTGTGATTTAACAGTGGACAGGGAACACTGCCTGAGATTGCCCCTTATTTCAAAGGATAAAACAACACAAAACAAAAGAGGAATTGCTAACTCTCTCTTTGGCAAGTTTCCCCAGCATTGTCTGTTCTCATGAAAATGAGCAAGGAAGATCAGAGATTTGAGCGTTTTTTCATATATTTCCTGTGGAGCTACTGGAAAAGAGACAAGTTTCCCATGCAGAACATCATGGCAACAAAAAGACTGTGAATCTTTTTTTCTACTCTGTATTTTTCAGAAATCTAAAGAAAGAAGTTCAATGAAATTTAAATGGTCCAACAGTCTCTGAGTCTTCTATACGTATTATTTATTGTACCAATCCTCAGCTGGTATAAATAAGCCTATTTACAGTGACACTAACTGTGGATTTGCTCAATTACATCCTCCATCTGGGCAGTGGAGCCATGCTTTAATAAAAAAAACCCACAAAACAAAAAACAACATTTCTCTTTTTCTTCCTTCCTTTCTCACTTCCTGTTAGAGTAGTTAAATAATTCCGTGTCTGCAAACCATCCCCAGGATATCCAAGATTTGTGATGTTATATCTTCTTCTGTTCCTATTTAAGTTTACTGTGGATAATCTTTTTTGCACATAGTTATCAAAAGTACTTACTGCAAGCTAATTTCTGACTCCATCAAGTTTCTAGAGTTAAAGTGTGTTCTGAAAGGTAGATGTTGCAATATTCTTTACATTTCAATAGGATTTTTTAGCTTTGGTTGTATTTTACTCACAGAGGCCAATTTTCACATTAGAACTCTTAGTTTCATACAGTTTAGAGGATAACACAACACTAAGTTTTGTGTAATTGAACTGCAGGACTAGATTTTGAATATGTAGGTTTCCTTCTTGTTATGAACTGATTATTAGAAGAGCACTCAAAGGAAACCCAAATTACGATTTTTTGTTTTTCTGTGCTTGCACATAGCCTCAATATGCTGTTTCTTATATGAACATGAAACATTACTTCTAGGCTACTAACTTGTATGCCATGTTTCAGGTCAATGCATTTTGAAGCAGATGGGGCAATAATTCATGAAAAATAGTGTTTAGAAAAGAAAAGGTAAGTCAGTTTTACAGATACTGTAATGTCTGCTGCAGGCTAGAAACTGGCTTGTCTGTGGCTGGATTTGTGAAGGGGTCAGAGCTGCTCCACAGCTAAATGATTTATATTTGTAGGTAAAAAGAGAGAACGCAACCCCACTGAGCCAGAAGCCACATGGACAGAGTGAACCAGCCCTGTGGACAGCCCACCTCTGTGCATTTCCTGATTTTTCATAGCTCTAGTTGACAAAGATATTCATAGCCCAAATGAAGTAGCATGTTTGTAGTGACATTTCGTGGATTCTTTCTGCCATTTTAAATTTGATTTTCATGAAGATATGGCAAATGACAAAAAGATGCGATAAACAAAATGATTGAATGATAAGATGTACAGAATGGTGCCATTGCCTATGGATGGTGGTTTCTGGTCACACCACGCACAACTTCTGACCATGACAATAGCTGAGGGACAGCAATGCCTAAATCCCATCAGTCCAGTTCAAATATCTGGAATTCAGGGTGCTCAAGCGACTCTATATTAGATAAAGACCAATGCCTGAGTAAACAAGTGATAGACATGCATTTATCAGGAAGAAATGTATCACAATTTATGAAGAAAAATTGCTCAGTATCAATGACTCTGTGGTGTGCTGTTTAATTCCCTGTGTTCTAGCAAGCTTGTTCCTAACATGAAATGTTGGAGGAGTTTCCATGAGAATTAGTAGTAATGCTACAGCTGTTTCTCTAACCTCCTGTAAACCTTTCTCAGCTGATCTGGGTCTGCCCATATGGTTAAAGGTCCATGAAAGGATTTTGACACTAGCAAGCTTCATTTGAAAATATTGCTTTAATTGCTACAGTTTTTTTTCCCTTTGTTTCTCTCTGAAGTGACTAGTAATCTTAAATGTGAGCATGCACATCTTATTGGGATAGACGTCCTTTACAGATTATCCAGTCATAAGGCACAAGTGTTGACTACAGTGTCCTCTTCCGCCTATAGGGAGTTCCAGTTAGCCAGGTACATCAAAGAGGGGTTGTTCAGTGTGCTCCATGGGTGGGTGGAGGCCTTCAGTTCTTGCTGCTGTTTAGCTGTCAGTGAGAGCAACATGTGGTAAAGTTCTGTTGTTAGTGTACTTCAAAACCTGCTTGTAATTCCTCAGTTCCTACGCACCGTTCAATGAATAATTTGACTCTTTGGCTATCTTCCAAGGCAATAATGCTGACCAAATTATTTTGAACATGCAGATGGTAACAAAAGGGCACCAGGTGTTGTTTTATTGTAATAAAGATGTGTAAACCTTTGCATCTCACTAAGTTATTTATTCACATAAATCGTTAGGATTCTCAGCTTCCCACACCGCTTTAGTAAATTTTGAATAAGAGGCATCAGCTGTTTTCAGAATGTGCCCTTCTGCACATGCCACAGATATTTTGCTTTGGGCTTTTCTTCCACACTGTGACCCATAGAGGCATTCAATGGATCCTCTTTTTGATTTAAATGATTACTGAGCGATCAGAAACCCAGATGTTCAGTGGCTTAATTCCTAAATGTTAGCCTATAAAAAAGAGTAGGCAGTTAGTATCTGAAGGGAGGATTTTACTACATATAAATGTTATTTGGTACATTTAGTGACATAATTTACATCCCTTTTCTCTCTCTCAGATGGTAACCTGAGGCATTAAGTCGCCATGATGGTGAAGCAGCACTTGGTTTTGTGTAATACTGTGTCTACCTTTACACATACAGAGAAACAAAATGAGGAAGCATATCACAGAGCAATGGCAGGCAGTAGTGATCAGTAGGGTAACAAGGCCCTCAATGCACTGCCAAACTAGTGATTGATGATTATTTTTTGTAGGCCTCAAGGGATGACTAGGATATATATAGAGTCCTTTTACAGGAAGGACTTCAAAACTCAACAGTAAGATCTCAAATTGAATATGGCAGCCACCAAACAACAACCAGGATTTGGTGGGATCACTGGGATGGGATTTGCGTTTCTTTTGATTGTCATGCTGATACGTAAAGTGTAACTTGAGTATCTGACATCGATTCAGTATCACTCAGAGCTGTGCACTAATGATTTTTTTTTTTTTTTGTAAGAGGAGAAATTAAACTGCCACCTTAAGTAGTTTAGAAATGGGGGTGAGGTCTCTCTGAACAGATCAGAAATGGCTGGTGATACCACAGCTCACAAACGTTAAGTACTCAGTGGCCTTCCACTAGGACAAGGAATATAAATTCCACTACCAGAAATCAAGAACGCTGATAATGAAGCTCATCTGTGGTGGGCAAACTGTTAGTGTGTATTATGTTTTTTTTTTAAGTGTGTAAATATTTGTGTTAGTGTCATCTGTTTAAATGTTTTTTTTTTTTTTTTGCTAAATTACGTAGTTACTGACAGTGTGGAGCACCTGAAAACATCATTAAATTACATTCTCCAGCTTGTCCTTGTCCAGAAATGTGCTGTTTCTTCTAAGAGTGTATTGTATGACAGTATAAATGACAACCTGAGTAAAACTGTCCTTTGGAATGCTTAGGATGCAGCTTTTATGTTGGAAGGATGTGGACAAAAGGTTAATGAATGTGATGATATTTTTTCCAAAGAAGCTATGCATTGCAAAATCCATTTTGAACTTCAGTGAGGATTGTACCTTATAAAGTTAGAGACTTCCCTGACTTAATGCATAGACCAGTCATCATACTTTCTGTAATCCAGGTCTGCCATAGTCATTGTCATTGTTTTTTTCCCCATAGAAAGAAAGGCTGAAAGATGACCCATTACTAGTCACGGCACGTTGCTCTCACTGATTGGAAAGCAGTCACACACCACCAAGCATTTATTCTGTTTACTGAGATGTAACACCAAGGAACAGCAATTCACACCTGCAGTGAAGTTGTTATACTTCCCATTTCTTTTCTTTATTCTATTTTTATCCTTCATTTTTCCTGTTTCATTTTGCTTTTTTGTAATCTTCTCTGCCTCTCCTCCCTCCACTTCTATGTTGGGTCTCGATGCCAGTCTTAACATTGACCTTAAACCTGAAATGAAGCATAAATTGCCATAAAGTGGTACAGTTTCAGCTATCAAATGAGCATTGCCCCAGTGTTAATTGATGATGTATCTTTTGAGCGATCAGCTTAACTGTCTCTAGCTAATATGTAAAGTATGTATACAAATGTGTATGTATATGTATGTACTCACACATATGTAGCTTAGACCCAGATCGCTTACATCATGGGCTGTGAAAGAGAGAGAACTCCATTCTTATGCACAACCTGGTGTATGATATCGTAGTACCCTCCAGAAATAGGGCATATGACTGGAGTCCATTGGGAGACAATACCACAAAATAATCTGTATCTGTGAATCACCGATTAATTCACAGAATCATCCAATCACAGAATATTTGAGACTGAGGACTTGTTTTCAGAATATTTGTACCAGACAAGATAAATCATAGCTGGAAAAGTTTGAAGTGTTGTAATAATCTAGGAGCACTCCTTAGGAAAAAGAAGAGGAAAAAAAGTGGGCAGGTAAGACAGCTCTCTGAGGCAGCACAAACATTCATATAAGGATTCCAGAATGCTTTTACTTTGCTTGTAAGGACCATAACCTGAATAAGTAAACCTAGGAAATATCCCACCTGCCCTGTACTCATCACAAATCAGTCTCAGGGGCTTAAAATTACTATTCTTACCTCTACAAACGTGACACTTAACAATATAATGTCTCTCAGTGGAAAAGGTGGGCATAGAAATGGAATTGCTAAAATGATTTTACTGTAGAAAGAAATGAAGACCTGGGTGGTAAGAAAATATTACATTTAAATTGGTCTCAAGTGTTAAATAATATATATATGTGTATATGGGGTATTCAGATGTTTTTGATTTTTATGCTGAAGATTAAAATTTCCATTAGTATTCCACCTCTTCAGTTTTGCCTGGGGACTGTTAATTATATTTCTGAAATTGCAACCAAATAAAAACCTAACGAAAAATAACAAGCAGATAACATAATAAGTAGCTGTTTTCCTCTTTCCTCTTCAAAAAGCAGTGTGCTGTCCTCTATACAGCTCTGGCCTAAAAATGCACCTGCATCAATTCCTGCACTCTGCATCTTCCACTTGTATATGTATTTACTACCAAGCAAGAAGAGCCTGTTTTGGTGATACTGTAAACACTTTCATCAAAATGCTGGTGTCCTGAAATGCCACTGGTAGCAACTGTGAGGTCTCAGGAGCCAAACAGGAGGCACCTAAACCTTCACAAAGCCCCATGCTCAGTGACCAGAGGATTCTCTAGGTAATGATGAAGTTCTACTCCGTAGACCAAGACACTCAACTGCTTTTTAGATGATGTTACTGATAATTGACTTCCAATATTTTCTATCTGCGGCAATGTTTGTAATCTACTGTTTGATGTGGTGTTTTAACTTCCTTGAGCATTACAGGAAGACAAGAATGTACAGTGATGACTAGAGCACCAAGTTCAAGGCTTTGTCTATTTGAAAGGGGTTTTCTGGTAACAACATATGCTCCAGTGGGAACAAGGTCTCACAGCGTGATGCTGACTGGTTTTCATAGTGATACTGCACATTTGCATGAATAATGCATAAACAATGATATTTACTGGTAGTATTTAATAGAGAATTTGGTATAAAAGAATTTGAAGTGCAAAGGTTAAGGGTTTTCATTCTGTTTCTAGTACAAAGTTGGTCTTGGCATAGCCATAATTTCAGCGTGTGACTGGAGTACCAGGGATCCCTGGTGAATGCTGTCCTCCTGCAACTGCACCCAGGCAATGACTTCTCAGCTGCCAGAATGCTGTAGAGAGCTGTTACGGTTTCATGGCAGCTGCTATGAGTAAAAACATATAGAAAGTTAGTAGACATAAAAGTAGACCTGAAAGTGCTACTGAACTTTCTTTATAGCTTATTTCTGAAATCTTAATTGAAGTAAATTTTGCTGAACTGAAAGGAACTTCCAAGTGCCTACTTCTGCTTCCCTCTTATAAGCTTCAAATTGTGTTTTTATAATGAAGCTATAAATTTTGAAGCTATTTCAGCTACACTTTTTAATGTGCCACAGGTTGTCCACCCGCCGTAATTGTGGCTCAGTTGTTGTAGATCATCTTCTTTGATGTGCTGCATGACAAAAAGCTATTAGTGTGACACAAAATTCCTTCCTAAGTGAGAGGTGTTGCAGGTTGTCTGTATGTAGAGGCATAATGCATAATGTTTCTAATATAGGTGCAAGGTAAAAAGTTTTGATAGTGAAATGTTAAAATATCAGTGTAATCTGAAAAATATTTTGTTTTCTGAGTTCTGATATATCAGTGAAAGCGTTTAAAGATGGAACGTCAAACATAAGCTGGGGAGCTCATGTTGGCTGCATGACAACACTGGAGTGGGACCCATCCAAGTTTCCAGCTGCAATATTAACCATTTTAAAGTTTTTCTAAACTAGGAATCACTGCCACTTACCAACAGGTACATGATAACTCTGCTTGGATGCTGGTAAACCTTTAGCAGCTGTCTTGATGATATCTGGATATATAGAGAATGCGATGTAAAACTGCCTGTTAATTTAAAGAAATCAAGTAATTACAAGTATGTAGATATGCTGAAGAAAATGGACCTGGTTCTAATGGGAACTACCTTCATTTTTATACTTTTACGTCAATACTAATTAAGACTTTTAATCAAAATACGCTGTGTCTAACAAATGCTGTTGTAGGGTTTTGCATGGGTTTAGAATGCTGGCTGCTGCTCAGTGACATGTTTTCTTGTTGAGAAAAGGCATGAAACTCTTTAATGTGCTTTCATTATTCTGATTTTCTTTCTTGTTTAAGTGAAGGGTAGGTGATAGAAATGGTGCTTTTGATTTTTATGACCAGTTTGTTGTATTTTTATTATAAATAAGGTTACAAAATGTAGTTTGGATTAAAGCTACCGGTTTGTAGCCATTGGGCTGGCACAGTGGCTGTGGTGCAGATAAGGAAGCTGATGGATTTCCAGTTTTAGTGTACTTTAGGGAAGGGAGTTTAGGGACACCTGTGATATATCAGCTCCTCCAGTTTCATCATTATAGACAACTAAAGTAATTTACTGTTATGAATACCTCTGGAGAGTCGATGCGTGCTGCACTGAATTAAATATCTTGAGCTAAGCAAACACAGAAAGACAACTCTACCTTAAAACTTAATTCAACTCTGAACCTGTGGATTCAGGTCTCACGCTTCATTTTATTGAAGTATATTTGTATTTAATCTTTGTTGGGAATGATTGCTCAGTGTATTCAGTATATCTTTCTTCTGTATTTCCTGAACAGAAGCCTGTGTGTATTTTTTAATTGTAATCCACAGTGAAATGTTATAGAAATCAACACAGCATAACATAATTCATGTGATTCCTGAATTTTACTGAGGTGAAGTGTACTGTAAGTATGGCACACACAACCTTCAGTCATAGAGATGAAGTAAAAGTAATGATTTTTCTTGTTACAACATCTGGACTACTTTTAATAGATGTGTAAAAATAAAGTATATTATTCTAGGGGAAGCAAAAACTTCTGTCTTTGAGAACATATCCATACCTACCCTTACTGACTTTGGGTTACAGGCATACACCTTTTAAACTGGAAACTTCTTCACCACTGGCATATTCAATTCTCATTTGCCCTTTCCTTTCACTCCTCATCAGTGTAGAGTAAATGGACTGGACATACCCCACACCCTCAATTACTTTGAATTGTCCTTGAGAGAATAAGTTTTGTTTTGTAGAGTTCATCTTCCTCTCCAGTTTCCAAAAGCGCTTCTTAGGGTCTATGCATTGCAAAGGACTCGGGCACTTCTCTCATAAAAAAAGTGGATGCTCCCAAATTTTCCTGAAGAATTGATAGTTCCAACAGCATACAGTGCAGCACAGAGACTAATCATGAATTTGCTGTTGAGAGAGACCCGTTTAGCATTCAACCTATTTCAGTTTGTCATTGTTGAAGGAAGTTTGACATCCGTACTAATCCATACCTAGAATACTCACATCTTGCCCCTTGATCCTCCTGTTCTCTCTCTTTTCTGCTGTTACTCCTCTATCAAGAGAAGTTCAGTAGTTGTCAGAGGGGTTTTGTTTGTCCCTAAACTGGGAACCCAGTGGCGTTACCTTCTATTTTTTATGAACCTCTCACAGTGTCAGTTGTATTCTTAAGAATCCACCTACCTCATCCAGTGATCGCAGAGTAGATCTACTAGATGATGATGTTTAACAAAAAGTCAGGCTTCGAAGGATCAGAGGAACAATTTCCTCACACGATCGTTTCAAATCCATATAAATGTTATTGCATTAAAGTCTCCAAATCTCAGTTCCAGCAGATCACCAGGGATAGTGCTTCAAGATAGATTACACTTGTTAAAGTGCTCTCAAAGTGCTTTTTTTTCCCCTCCAGATAAAATCCGTGCTGTAATTGAACATACATGTAGAAGAATCAGGAAGAGGCAGTCTGTTCTAGTCTAGAGCCTAGCTCTAGGCTGGTAGGAGCAATAACTTCTCCAGCCAGCATCCTTAAAATCTGCAGACATCTGTTTTCCATATTCCAACGTGGCCTCTAGATGAAAACAGAGCAAGGCTCACTCTGTCCCCACCCTAAGCCCAAAATTGCAGGGGTTAGCATGGATCCACCCCATTGAGCCAGGCTGCCCTGCTCATTTCAAAGCCCGCTGGGTGGCACTGGAGCCAGGAGCCAGCACTGGCCTGGGGCTGGCTTGCAGAGGCACAGCTTCGGCAGGTGCAGCCACTGATGTGCCCCTCCAAGCAAGGCAGCAGTGTTTTCTTCTCCTGGGGAGATGTGTTGCCAATGCATGCTAATTGCTTGCAGACAGACTCTAAGGTGTCTGTTTATTAAATGCTGTAAGTTAGACTCATGCAGTGTCACAAATGCCTTTTTTTTTAAATCTTTTTTTTTTTTTTTTAATCCTTAGTGCTTGTTCATTATCGGCCTGCATTGTATTCCTGTCTTCAGTGAGAAGGATGAATAATTTCTAACCTGTGTCTTTGGACCAAGAAATTTAAATTTGAGTCTCACTGTAAGCTTACAGTATTTTAAATTTCTTCCAAGTTACATTTGGCCTCAACTGCACAACATAGTTTCAGAGAGAAAAACAAAAGGATGATAATTTTCACTAGAGCACACCTGCAATAATGGCTCACAGCATTTAATTTTTCCCTTGGTTTCCCGGTAGACTTTGTTTTGACACCTGCACACAACCTTTTCCAAATCAAAGCCAGCTTTTTCTCTCTGTGTCATTCCGCCACCCAAGTTGAGCTGACAAAGTCCAACCAAGAAACAGAGCAATTACAAACACAGTTTCCTCTGGTGCTTGTGCTGTTTTTAGCTTTGCTGCTCTCCCAAGGAGAAACCTGTGCCTAATGTTTCCAGCTTAGCATGTAAAATTAATAAAACCTAACAATTAGACCGAGCAACTTAAAGTACGAGTAAGGGATCTTTCCAATGTGATTAGACTTGAAGGTATTAAATTAGCTCCTTACTATTAAGGTTATTTTTTGTGTAACACAGTGATCATAAAGTGTGTATCTGGAATGATAAACAATAATTGGCTCCAGGCAGCCTTTTCTCACAGAGACAAAAGAATAGTTGTTATTCCTGTTCTTCTTTCAATAAATGCATTTGTAAGTTGGAGCTCAGCTTGGCTGCCCTGTAAAGAGGCACATTTTTGTGAGAAACATGAAAGAAATCATATCTGTAAGTGAGCATGTAGGCTGAGGGAAAGGTTGGTTGTTTTGGTTGTTTGTTTTTCTCAGTATCAGAAAGTGTTATCTATGCTCGTACAACGCTAAGATATATCTCACCAGGAAAAATGCAGTCTGAAGCTAATCCTGTAATATTCCATAGAAAACAATAGTTTTAGCAGAGGTATAAATTGAGCCCAGATTCAGACTATTGATGGTTGGCAGATTAATATTCCTTATACTTAGTTGCTTTCCTAGTATGACTTGCGCTTTCTTTTGGATTTCAAGGCTTATATCACAATATTTCCAGTTGCTATCTTGCTTTCAGTTTGTCTTTGTGGGAAGGTTTTGGTTCATTTTGGATGTATTGATCAGTAAAACTGAGCAGGGAACTTCTTTCTCAGTCTCTGCAAATGCTGAATGTGTCTTACAGAGATATTCTCCAAGGATTGCAAACAGCTCAGAAGTAAAATACTTTATTTTAAATATGTCTCATATTTTGTTGCTTTTCTTTGAATAACCAAAAATGAGAAATCAGATGCAGACTTTTTTTTTTTTTTTAATGTGCTTTTCCTTGTTTCATAACATACTATTGCTACTGCAGGCGGAATTTCAACCATCAACTAGAGCTTTGGGGATTTATTTTATAATATCTAGATGATCCTATCTGATGTCATACAGTTTAGACTGTACCACATTTTGAACTGGGCATGTTATCATTCATGACACTGGCTCTGTGTATTTCCAGATTATTAATTATGATCATCAGTAAGTTGGTCTTGATGTATTTTATTTAAAAGCAATATGGGAAAATAGAATGGAAAGGGAAAAGGAGATATAGGATACAATTTTTTTCCAGGTGTTTTCTTAGAGAGGGAAATACTGAAAAATGATGTCCACCTTTCTTTCTTCCATTTAACTGATTTTGTTCAAGGCCTTTAGTAAGAGATAAAAGCTAGTGTGAATTGCATTTTAAGAAATTGCTGTATGATTAATTTGAAAAGCAATTGATTGTTCTAAAGAATTGCAACTTTACACCCTAATTTATTGACTAAATACCTGTTTGAACCAAGCCTATAACAGACTGCGGAAGAATCTTTGGAGTGTCTTTGAAGATTGACTGTGTGTGTTAATGGAACCACCATCCCTTGGCCTGTATTCCTATTTTCATCAGTCATAAGATGAGTTCCACCATGACTGGAACTTACAGTAATGATAACTTTCCTAAACTTGTGTGACAAGTATTTTACCAAATGTATATGCTCAGCTGATTGTGCACCTGTCCTAAGTGAAAATGCTAACACTGTGATTTTTAAGAAGGGTTTGAATTTTCATTTGCTTAGATGTCGTGTGATCACGTTTCTTCATGATATTCCTCAAATATTTTTGTTATCTGAAATATAAGCTATCATCATGAACTTGTAGAACACAGGCATTAATTTAATTTGTTGTTTCGTAATATCACTTACCAGTATAAGTTTTAGAGCTTCCAGGAATCATAATATCCTTGTGTGTCTAGTGGTACCTCACCTGTTATGCTCCAGGGTTAAACTAAAGTTGATATTGCAGATTACTGAGTCTTTTTGGATGTTAGAAGTGATAGGAATCTTTATAGATTTAGTCTGTATTTATTTATTTAACTAAGGAAGCTTTCAGTGTCGGAAAGTAGGTTTTTCAGTAATATGAAAAACACAAATTGTTTTCTCTTTTATTCTGGTACTCAATATAATTACGCTTGGCTTGGTTCCTGAGTGGCAGGCTGAAAACCAGCTTCTGTGCATTTTGTCTCTTTTAATTTTGATAACTAATAATTGTTTTCCACATTTAAGACTCACTACAAGAACTCATCCTCCTTAAAAGTCAAGACGCCATTTCCTGTTTATCCCGCTGTATCTGAAAGCTTTTAAGTGCCTGTAGAGATGGTGTTTGCTCATACTCTGTGCTTATTAAGTTTTGTATACTAAGTTTGTATGCTAGAGGTAGTATATGTATTGTCGCATCTCAGTAAGGCTGAATGAAGTAAAAAATATGTTGATGTAGTGTTGTACATCAGCTTTAAAAGGTGATGTTGTTGTTTTATCAAATGTAAATATTTTCCAGTATTGTTTGGGTGCATCGTGGTACTGCAGCACAGCATAGCAATGTACCTTTTCTAACTGGGAACAACCAGCTTCTCAGTGTCAGGGTGAAATAGTGTTCAGTACGGATCTGTGCATATGCAGATAAGTTAAATAATTCTTCTCAGTTGCTAGTGATGTGGTAGGGTATCATTTTATTTAGCAGAGGAAAGTGAAAGAAGAACTCAGTTTTGAATCATACATCGTGTATGAGTGGACACCTGCAAAGGGGGCCTTGAACTGAATATCAGGAAAACTGGAAACTGCATAATGTTTAGCCCTGCATAGGCGTGCAAACGACAATTTCTAAAATTCAATTAAGGATAGGAGCTAGGAGCCCTAAACGTGTTTGCTTCAATCTTGAATGGGAGCTGAGCTGCTTCTGAAAAAATACGGCTGGTTTTCTGCCATAGGAATGGATTTTAAAAAGAAATCCGTTCTAGTAGATACAATTAAAATCCAGAGTAAATAATAGGAAGAACTTTAGGTGCCACATATTATGGACTCATGACATTGAAAACAGTTTGTATTAAAGCATTTTGTCATACTAACTGCAAATTTTCAGAAGGTGACAATTGTACTTTGTCAAAGGCTTCTGTTGTGTTAGACTGCTCTTATAAACCTAAACTGAAATGAATCATTACCAGCTGCCTTATCAAGGCTGACATCTTGCTTTAGGTATACTTTAACATACTCATCTTGTTTGAGGTCAGCATATATGTTCAAATCAATATGTGCTTATTGGTCCAACTCCACTCTCACATGTTTTGTTATAATTTGTGTTTTGTCATCTGCTCAGAGATCTGTATTTGTGAGCTATGTGTATTTATTTTTTTTAAGTAGAATGTCAATATGGAGCCAGTGCACAAACATAAGAGCTGTTGTGTCCTCCGTAAGGCAGGTTAGCCCTTCAGTACGCAGGTTTTGAAAGCCGTCTTTTCAGAAGAGTTGACAAAATGGGCTCTCTGAGGCACTTGAAAGATTCCAATATCTTTTTATCTGAAACAAAGACATAAAAAGCAGCTGGGAATAAAATATAGCTGAACAGATGAGATACACAGTCTGTTTTCTCCGAAGTAAAAATAGAGATTACTGTTCATTTTGAGACTATATGATGCAGTAGGAGTTCACTTGCAGAGTAACTATAGCTTATGCTCCAGTAGAGTTACTAGGACATGAGAATGCTTCAGTTACTCACCTCCTTTGCCAGCCTCTTTCCAAGAGGTGTCATGGGAAAGAGCAGATGTGTGTGCTGAGAAATTACCTAGAGTCTTTTTTGGTGATTATCAAGACTTTCCTTGCATATTAAACCTTATGTCATAAAATGTATATATGTATAGTCCTAATTCTCGAATAAGAACACAAATCAACTCTGCAAAGATCATACTAAAAACATGAATTAAACTTTCAGTAAGTTTAAATTTTTATGCTGTTCCACTGAACTACCAATGTGTTAGGATTAGCAGATGTCTTATTTCCAGTTTTGGTAAACATTTACACTTCTAGCAAGGTAGGCAAACACTTATATTAGTGAGTTCTCTGTACTTACAGCCATAAATTATGTATGATTCATGTAAATATGTTTATATGCCAAGAAACACTGCCAAGTAGACATTGGTCAGATCTTTAGAAACACCTAGTATGAAAACAGACTGCTTTAAAGTCTTTTTTGTTTGTTTGTTTTTCTCATGTCACCTGAATTAACTAAATCTCCTTCCTGGCGAGCAGTACTGTTGTCTTTGACACCTGTCTGAAATGCACCTTTTATAGCTGTAAAATTAATTTGGTAAGGTCAGAAGCAGTTCTTCACTTTCCTACGTTATCATATTTAGGAAAAACCTTTCCTTCAGTTTGACTGCTGTGCAGACTCTGTGTGCTCCCGTGCTCTTTCCAGGTCTGTGTTTCCAATGGGTAATGAACGATATCACTCACTTTCTCCCAGCAGAAAGTGGGAATCACAATTTGCCAGCCGAGTAATGTTTTAAGAGTCAGTACTTTTTTGAAAAACCTGTATGTAAAGGTGTGTTGCAAAGCATACTCTCATGGTTTTTAAATACTGTATTTTTTTGGTGCAGATGAATAAAACATGCCAAAAAGTAACACTGCAAAAAGTAAGGAAATTCCAGAGAACAGAAGGATTCAGAGAAATTAATCATGAAACATATGCCTTCATTTTTAAGGAAGAATGAATCATAACTTCGGGCTTCAGACTTCCATTTGTTCGCTATTTGTCTATTCTAGTTTTGATTCAGAAACCAGCTCTCGAACAAGACAAAAATCTTCATTTAATTTAAAAACTCTCTGAGTTGTAAAAATGATAGTATTATGCATATGTACGTTAAAGTATTTTATTCTTCATCTACGTAACAAACAACCACCCAGAAACATCTAAAATGACAGCAGACAGCTTTATTTTTCCAGTGAGCCATAAAAATGAGGAAACAGCAGAACAGTTAACAGTACAAGTTGCAGTTAGGTGCTGTGATACTAAATGGAGAACATGGCAATCGTTTTTCAGGTTGTCCAAGTTATCTATCAAGTGTACCATAACATACAATTTCATGTAGTTTATTGCTTTAATATTATTCTGCTAGATAGTTCAAATCATACCGTGATGAAATCTATTTCAAGGAAATTCTGGCAGTGTAATGAAGAACAGCGTCTGTATAATATTTAATAATATATTCCTTCAGTTTGAACCAAATAATTGTACTTTACATTTTGTTAGCTGGGAATATACAAAAGGAGAATCATTTTGGTCACAAAAAACAATGTGTAACTTTTCAACACGCTCGAGGGAGGGCAAAACAAAAATTATTTGAGCTTAGTTGTAAAACTGCATATTACAATCAAGAGTTTACGTGGAGAGTAAGAGAATCACAGTGCAGTTTAGTAATTCAAAATATATGGCCTGTGCTCATTGCATGCGAGGTGGCTCTGAGTTTATACAAACATGGTTAACATTCCTCAAAATCCATTGAAATGCTATTAGAAAACAAGTTGTGCAACAAAATCAAACACCGTTTGTTGAACTTAACAATAAATGTCATTGGTGTTACAAAGTACAGTAGTGAGTTTGGACTTAGGCCATCCATTCTGCATAGGCCTTCTCAACCCTTCCTATTCTTGAAATCTGTCTGTATATATATATATGTCTATATAGATTTCGTTGGAGGAAAAAAAAATAAGAAGAAAACGTCCTTTTTCTTTTCAGCTTTAAAGTCTAACAAATATTAGACTGAAATCTCTTTGGTTTAATGAATATCTTCATTAAGATAGTTCTGAATTTATGTTGATGAAATTGGATTAGAGAGATTATTTCTTGAAGAAAAGGTGTTTGCCGGGGCAGCAGAGGAGTATAACGAAGTGAACTTCTGTGATTTCAGTAATGGTTCCCTCCATTAAAAAAACGGCAACAACAACAAAAAAAACATTTATATGAACATTGTTTAAATATGACAGTTTTTTGTCTAATGAACACTCAACAGTAGATAAGTGTCGCATATCATATCCTAGTAGTATAATTGTACTTGTTTCTTATTGTTGCCATTTATAAAAACATGGAAACAGCCTATCATCTGTCACCTCTTCCAGATGCAGAACCCAACATTGTTTTCTCAGAATCCTTTGTAGACTACACAGGTCGTGCGTCTCTCATTTATCTAATTTAAAAGAGAGCATTCTGAAAACACTGGATATGTGGAACTGTGTTTGTCATCTCACCATTTCTAATTTTCTTATGGCTTATTGACATTTTCTCTTCCTGGGCTATGAGTTGGAAGTGTGCGGTTTGGCAAGATGAGAAGCAATAGGAAAGAGATCAACTCTCTAAAGTTCATGACAGGACTTGCTTGAGTTTTTGATGGTTTGAGTTGGTTTTTCTTGTTCTGTACCAGTTCTTCCACCGCCTGTACAATTTCCATTAATAGTCATGAATGATTTGTATGTCTTAATTCTTCATGTAGAGTGTTGAAAATCTACCCTAAAGCTATGAAAAAATAATGGAAAAAGCATGTATAATTGAAAATAGTCTTAATCACTGGAATGTTGAAATCCACATGGTGTGGAAGACTTGAAAGATTTCTTGTTTTAGAAAAGTTGAATTGAAAAGTGCTGTCATTTTCTTTAAATACATTCTTTTGAATAAAACATCCATTCCTGGTGCCAGCAGCAAGCTTCTAAACATGTTCAGGATGACATGATTGATAACTAGAATGCTCTTCTCAAGATGTTTCTAATTTCTTCTTTCTGGTTCAAGAACGTTAAACTTCCAACATGATATATGATATAATAACAAATGTTTTAACCTAAGATTAATATTTTTCTTAAGAGTGTATAGCAACTGGAACAGAATGGAAATCTGAAAACTATTTGCTACAGAATGCAGGTGAATTCTATAAGCTATTGTCTGAGTACAAATTACTTCCCACTTAATGTGGTAATGGTACGCACCCTTCTAGCTTTCATAAATGAATTGACCCTATTTGTTTAAGTAAAGGACTTTCCTATTTGACTCTAGCAGTGCACTATTTTAGGTCTTAATGGATGTATTAAATTTATATTCAGATGGTGGTCCATGTAGTTTTCATGTGATCTGATGAAGATGTCTTTCTTATGCTTGGATGCCAGTCAAATCTAGACCATATCAGAAACCTGTTATCAAATAGTAATAAATATTCTTTCTCCATCTTGGAACCTCAAATTAATTATGAAATCTTGGTTTTTTGGTAAGTCTGTGCTCCAGAGCTTTCAGTCTTTGAAACTGATAATGGTGATCATTTGATCTGAGATTAAATCCTTAGCTAGTTCCAAAACTTTCTCCCAGTACACAAGAAATTAACGATGTTAACCTTGTTATCTAGGTCAGCAGTGGTCCATTTCTGTTTGACAGGAACCCTCACCCAGGAAAGAAGCCATGCCTCTGGCTGCTCAGACAAAAGGTAGCATTAAGCATCTTAGTCTAGCTTTAGGCAACAAGGATACAAGTCTTTTTTTGTGATCTAGCATCGGAATAATCTTAAAATATAAGGAGTGTATTTGGTGTTTTCCTTGTAATGTCCAAACCAGATGACCTGCCATGGTTTTTGGCTTTGCTGGATGTATGCTGTCATTTCTGACCTCTCTGATTTTTGCAGCAAAGACTTCTATGTCCAGACATCTTCTATCTTCCCAAAAAGGTTAGAAGCACAAGGTACATTATTGGGGACAAAGAGATTCTTTCAGTTCTCCCAGAATAATCAACAGTTGGAAAAATTCCACAGTAGCCAGTGGAAATGAACCTGGTATCCTATCCCTCATCAGCTGGACCTTATCCATATCTGTGTACGGTAGCAGCTCTAGTCTATTTCACATGAGGATGCTAGGAAGTCTGGCTTTGGCTGATGGAAGTTTAACAGGATTCTTCATGGTGAATTCATTAGGCATGAACTCTTCCTTATTTCTATAGAGTGGGGGGTTCCCCATTAAAGTGAAGCATTTAGTATGATTTTTGTAGCTGTTCCCAGCAAAGTGTAGGGGTTTTGGTTTTTCATCTGAAAAAGGTGATGTCCCAGAGGGCTGAGGCACAATCACATGTTTCAAGGTCAATGTCATTTTTCATCTAGAGCTTGCCAGCTGGCAATCTCCACCTGTAAGTCTCTGAATTAACACTGCGGTTTTAAAACAATTAAATTTCAGGAACAATATGTGGCTGATTAACGACAGTGGAACTTGGTATGGGAAAGTACTGTCTGTTCAATTTTAATTTAAAAGGTGTCAAACTACGTGACATGGTGTTATATTACTGTATATCAATGCCAGACAATGACATTACTGTAAATAGTGTTAACTGTCTGACTTAGGAAAATACAAGAAAATTTACAGTTGATGTATCAAATTATAGCTCAGATTTCAGCTTCAAATTATACTCTTGTCAGAAAACATGGCTAAATAAGCAGAGTGAAACGCTTATTACTTTGAGATAAAATGGAAGTGTTACTTTGGATGTTTAACAAGTCTCAGTTTCTGTCATACCCAGAAAACTGTCTACTGACATCTTGACTATAGAAAACTTTCTATAGTACTGCGACTTGATCTCTTTACTGGTTTTCAGGGAGAGGAATAAAGCCATTTGGGGTCAGTCAGAAATCAAATTCTTTGCAACTGTTCCATTCAAAAAATATCTCCATGTGAGAGAAATTGCTAACCATGAGCAATGATCTCTCTGTTAAAATCATGCAGAACTAGAAGTCGGAATAGATTGGCAGTTGCTTTGCCATTTAGGAACAAGGTCAAGTGTGTTATTTCCATGTGATTCTCTTACTGGACTATCAGGAAAGCTGCCATAGTCTAATGAAGTGCAGTATCCTGCATGTACTCTTCTACAGAAACCTTTTTCTTTTAAAATTGTCCTTATTTTTCCAGACCTCTTTTCCAGTTGTTGAGTTAACCCTTTCAGAATTCTATTCCCGCTAGCAAGACCCACAGACAAAATCTAAAGTTTGGCTAGGAAAAAATGAGTCATGCTTGAGGGAAAGGAAAGAAAGAAATGGCTTCTATATTTACCAAGCCAGCCTGTGGGAATTTATTAATTATATAATGTGTATGAAGAGATAGCTTTACTGAAATGTGAAAAAAAAAAAAAGGTAACTACCTATATGAATAATAACCATCAAGAAAGGAAATAAAGCCAATAATAAAATTCAAGAATATTGAATGGAAGTTCAAGCCACAGTTTAGGCTTTACCACTGAATATGCCAGGATAGCTACCAATCTCCTCTCCTGTGGGACCTTTCCAACTCTGGTTGTTCTATGATTCTCCATTGTAGGTTCTTTTTTCCCATTTCTGAATCCACCAGCAGTTGCTGGCTAAGGAGCTAAATTCTCGCATGGGTGTCTGGAGTGCAGATCAGTTCTCCTGCCTCGCATTCTCCCCTTTGCTTACAGCTGAACAGTCTAAATAAGAGTTTCAGCAGAACTACACTCTGGCTGATAATTAGCTTTGTAGAGCAGCTAAGGAAGAAATAATAGAAAAGTACCATGCCTGTCTATAATATATATAAAAACTCACAGTATGTAAATATGAGCAATGTAGCCCTTGTAACAATTTCAATCTGATGTACACTTTTGAATATTTATTCCAAATCTTATTTATTGTTCTCTTTGATTTCTACTATCATGTTTTGTTTTGACACTTAGAACTGATCAGTGCTTGCTTGTGTATTCTTACCTTTAAAATATGAGTAGGAATTGGAACTTTAATTCAAGAATGATATATTTTTTCAAGTTTAAATGACAAGCCTACTAGAACATAACAAATAAGATTCTTTATTCCCCTAGAATAGCTACTGTGATTGTAATAACACGGCAAGCAAGTAAATCACTCGTAGTGGTCCATGATTCTCTGCATAAAGTCTTCACAGAGGATGTCTACTTCTGCATGCATATGCTCAGTTTCTTTTAAAAACAGTCATAGAATTGGACAACAGTTAATTAAACTGATTCATATTCTTTTCAGGCCCCATGCTCCTAATGTGCAAATTTATTTATCTTAGATAAGTGGAGACTACATAAGCATTTAGTCAGAACTCAGAATGACTTAGAGGGAAAAGAAAAGCTCCCACCAAGTCATCACCTAGATAGGTTAAACTGTGCATCATAGAAAATTCAGATTTGATATGATCTTCTATTCTCAGGGAAAGATTTCTCACTGCTACAGTAAGGCAGCTGTTGGGAAGGTCTTTGTTGGGACCACTGAGCAGAATCAGCCAATGAAACCAGCTCATGTCAACCGAAGCTGTTTACGTATAAATGTATATTTATCTATCTATACATACATTTTCATATAACTACAAAATGCAGGGGGCAGTTCTGTTGTCTCTCTGGAAAGGTAAAATACAGTCGTGATTCCCACACGAAACAAAACCATCATCAGTTTTAAACTTAGGCAATGAAAGTTAATACAAAGTTCAGATTGAAATCTAACTTTTCAGCAAAAGCATCAGGAGATGCTGTTTGTTGGTTTGTCCTCTCTGTAAAAGTTCTCTTCAAAGTCCGTTCTTTAAAGTGCATCTTTCCTATCTGCAGTGGATATTCACATGTTTAGCTCTGGGCTGTTACTCTTGGACTTTTCACCTCAAACTGCTCCTTCCCATCCTTGTTTTGTTGTTATATTTACATTCCATTGATATATCTTTGTGCATTGTAATCTTTCTGCTACCTACTTCTTTAAACGCAATGACCTGAGATCCTCAGTAAATTAGATTAGCTCTCCTCTGGCTAGGAGTAAATCAATGGGACTGCCACTGTTCTACACCAGCTCAGGATCTATGCTACTGCCTTTAATCGTTTTTATAGCGCTTCTCCAAGTAATCAATGGCATGTCTGTACTGTACTGAACTCTGTAGTGAGTTCCAGCCTTTGGAGAAAATTTGGTTTTGCTTATGTTGATTGAATGTCATTTAAGTGAGAGTCCATTGTGTGTACCTAGGGGCACAACATAGACTTTCCTCACCTGAATAAAGAGGAGTAATGATCCTTCTAGACAGAGAAAAGTAGATCTGGGTGTCCTTTTATGATGCTGGCCCTCAGGATGGTTTGTCGCTATTCTCGTAGAATCTGCTTAGTCAAAGAAGAGAATTTTCTAAAAGAAAAAAATAAAGTGAAAGATGGATTCACAAAGGGTAGAAAGGTAAGAGTTAACTGGGTTTTAATTACTGCCAGATTGCATCTAATTTTTAAAAGCTTTCTGGGGGAGGATACTCAGATTTTCCATCTCCAGCTGGGTTTGGGTTTCCAAATCTCTGTCAAACTAAGCCCGTTTCCTTAGTAACTATCTCACTCTCCCACCTATGTACAAGGACAATTACTTCTTTCTGCTGAGCGATGATGGTGGAGCCAAAAGAGAAGTAATAAGGTGAGTCTACTCCACAAGAAGCCTTTGCACAGATTCCAAGTGGTTGGGTCTCTGTGGGTTGTGTGAGGATTACTTTAATCAGGTGAGAATAGGGAAAAGACACTGCATACAATGTGCTTTCCTCCATAAGTGATATTTTTGTTCCATCTGGGAACAGTTTTACATAAATAACAGTTGCAATGATAAGTGAAAAAATGTATTACATACATGGATGGTCAGGCAGTGTTTTTTTGTGTTCTTGAGATGTTTTTCTTTTCCTTGTGAATTTTCCTTCAGTTAACCTCTAAATCAGTACTTGGAGTCAGCTGTAAATTTTTCACAAAATTTTCAATATTTTTCTGTTTTTTTTCCTTGGATTTCAGAAAAAAAAAATTGAGGCCCATTTTCAGCAGAAATTACAATTTTATCTCTTCTGTACTGTGACAAATTTAGAACTTTTCTCTGAAAAATTCCTGCTTTAGTAGGATGTGTCTGTCATGTATGTTGATGTATATGATACACACTGAGTCTCACTGAACGTATTTAAAAAAATAAAATAATCGCTTCAGAGTCCCCTTTTAAAGATTCCTTCCTTAGCTTATACTAAGGGAGCTGACACTTCAATTATGGTTTTACAAAATAGTAATAGACTGTTCAAACACGAGGAAGGCTAAAAATTAATTCTCTCCTTTCTTGTCCCAATTCTTCATCTTTCAACAAAATGATTTGCTTATGTATTGAATGAATTTTCTATTACTTTTTTTAATATGAAACTGCAGTAACTATTTGTGATACTATTACGGACACTACATCAATTATTTATTTTAATTACTTCATCCATCCATTTGTCCATCTGTTTTCCTGTATCTTTCATCACTTACACTCTTTAGTTGGTGGAAACTTTTCATATGAAGGTAAGATAGAAAGTGAGCTTCTGTTCATGCATCTTCTTCCTGTAGTTCTTCAACTATTTCTAAGAAGATGAGTCAGGGCCAGCGAGCTGATGATGGAGTTGTCAGCATTGTTAGTGCACTATGGGATGCTCATTTGAGTCTCTGCTGTTGAGAAATATAGTCAGCTGCACATAAACCGAATGAGACAGTTGTTAGTGAGGTTGGTCATTGGCGATAGAGGTTGGATCTTCACAGGCCAGTCTTAAAACTTGCAACTCCTTTTTTTAAGGTGATCTTAGCATTGTATCTATAGACTGATTCAACCTATAATCCAAAGAAATGTATAGAGAGTAAGCAGGAGACTAATGCCATCTCTAGTGAGTGCATAATGTTTACTTTGACTTTTATAAAGAGGTAATTTGCAAGAGTGGAGATAATCCCACTATACTTCATAATTTAAATGTCACTCAGAATATATGCTGACATGTAGCCGATTAACAGCAAAATTTTGTGGCAAATTAATTAGTATTTAATCCAGAAGACCTATTAAGATGTGATGTGATAAAAATATCTTTTTTTTCCCCAGTATTCTTTCAATTAAAATGCACAAATGGTCTCGGCCATTTTCTGAGTTTCACATATTTTATTTAAAAGCCTAATAACCATGTCTCACTTATATGAAAGTTGGCATGTATGCAGTGAACTCCCAAGATAGAGCTTGGATTAAATGTGAAGTGCTTATGATTAAAGAGCAATTGCACATTTTTGAAAGGAAAACTAATGCCAATAAATATGGTTTAGATGAGTCTTCCTTTTTGTTGCTCTTAGCATTTTGTATACTGTTTGTATTCCTTACTCTTCCCTTAGTTTGCTAAGAGCACTGTTTGTAGTTTTAAGACTATCATTTATCTTTCAACACCTCTTTGTTCCTATTCTGAAATCAATGGCTTAAAAGAATGTGACTTTAAAAAAGATTTTTGTGCTCCTAGATGGAATTCTGTGTAAATAATTTATCTTCTTGCAGCGGATTTCAGTTCTTTTTTCAACGTCCTTCCATCCACTTCTTGGAGCCCCTAATAATATTCTCTTTTGTAGATAAGAGCTATTCCACTGCAAGCTCTCTGTTAGAACAGTTGTGCTTTTATGGTGGGAATATTAATGTAGAATTCTGGTGACAATGGTTCTTATTCAGCAGGAAAGATCCCAAAATTTACTGGGGAGGGAAGGAAGCCATAGACTGAAGGCAGTAGATCTATATGTTATTGAAATATGTGTGTGCCTTTCTTTAAATTATTCACAGGTGCTGTCTTTTTTTTTTTAATCATTCTTTGGAACACTTGTCTTTTTTATAATGTCTAGAATCACTCCATGTTTTTGTGTTTTCTCACTAGCTAAATTTGGAAAAGTGCTTTCTTACCTGTCTAGTTTTTGTCTAGCAGCATCCTTCCAGCTAAGGATGATGTGGCTTTCCAAATCTCTGATTTTCTCCGGTTTTCCTGAGAAAGTTCTCTGTGACATTTTTCAAAAACTTCTACTCGCAACATCAGGAGAGTGTCTACAATGAATATCAAAGCATACACGTAACTGAAACAAAAGTATGATAGGTCAACTTAGATCAAACCAAGGCACAACTCATTTAGGCTCAAAGGTATTGTAAATTATGCCTCAAACGAACAATGATATTGTCTCTTTTGTGTAAAAATACCCTTAAAGCTCCATTTTAGGTGATGGGCAACAGGGCGACAGAGAATAGGATCAGTGCTGAGAATAGAAATTTCAGTACTGGAAGAGAAAATTCTATCTTGAAGATAACAAATCAGTTTGTGTCAAATATTCATGGACTGAGAGGCCTTTCCTGCATCGTATCCCAGGGCACCTGTTCAGACGTGAACAGACAATGTCAAAATGGAATGGTGGCTCTAAAATGACAGGTTTTTTTGTTTTGCAGTCTCAGATGTTTGTTGTATTTGCTGGCAAGTTTTATCATTGCTTGCCATTGTAATCACTGTCACTGTGTTACAGTAGCTTCCCAGAGATCAGGAGCTGCTCTGAAATTAGATTTATTTATTCATTTTAACTCTTACAAGCAGACTTATTCCTGGCACTGTGACATATCTTTTATCTCAGTAAATCTAATAATGTGCTGAGGCCACATTCATGGCTGGTGGAAAGCGGGATGGGCTCGCTTAGGACAAAGTCAGTGCACAAGCTGAGAATCTGGTTTACAGTCTTTCATAAAAGAACCAAACACTGAACCATGGCCTTGATTTGCAGTCATCTCTAAGCAATGGAGGAAGTGCCCATAGTTACCTTATTCCAAACTTAGTATCTTTTTGTCATTTAAATAGAAATTGCTGTGATGCTCTGCCTAATATTTTAGTTTATCTCTTTGCAATATTTCTTAGATATTGCAAACTTTCTTCTGAGCCTTTCTGGCTCACTTTCAGCAATGAAAGTCAGCCTACTGTTGCTAAATGTCAGCAACACAACTACCCACGCTAGGACTCAACACCTCCCCTCCCTCTGTCTGTCTCTTTTTTCTGCGTGGCGAACGATGAGCTTTCAGGAAAAGCTCAGCAGGTGCTGGTGCTCTTGCATCACTCAGTGATTCCAGGACTTCCTAGTACTGAATGAATGTGGTACTTCCCTGGAATACCCTCTTCACCCGATTTCCAGAGTAAGTTAAGCCAAGGAATCGACATTAACTGTCAGAGCATTATTCTCATTGGGCTTTTGACCATAGTGATCAGCATCACTAAGGCAGAACTCTGTCTTGGCATCAGTGAGCATTTTCCACTAAAATGGATGAGCTGTCTGTGATGGTTAATTCCCAAATGAGTTGTATGTTTCAGCATATGTGTTTAATATGGAGTGATACATACTCATTCGTAGTGAGAAGGAATGCCCTCAACTTTTACCCTCGTACCTTTTCCTCTGCCCTACATTTTCTCTGTCTGCTTTGTGTACAGTTTCTTGCACAGTTTCCAGCTAAAAGCAGAATTACAGCATGCAAAGTGAATGCCTGCTGTGCCAGAACAAAACACACCTACACTGCAGCTGGAGTGAAGGAAACCATGTCCGTGGTGTGGGGTTGTGCTGGCCCTGGCTGAGTGCTGGGCACCTGCACAGGAGGCAGCCCCAGTGTGTGCTCGCACAGTGCTATGGGCAGCACCTGCACACATCCCTGGAGGCTTGGGGCAAGCTTTCCCCTCCCACAGGGGATGGACGTTGTTCAGAGTGACAAATGGTGGAGCTCCCTGTTGCATAGCTTCAGGAGATGCTACCTAAAGCAACCTGGGACAGCTTTAAGTGGAACTGCTTGGGATTCAGTGCCGTTAGTAACTGCAAGATCTCTAAGCAAAGCATGGACTGGAAAGCCCATCTGGGATTTGAGAGAGACAGGTAGCTAGACTTCTGGCTTTCCTCGTGTTTTTTTAATAGATTTCATTGGTACCTTAACTTGAGAGAAAAAGCTAACATAAAGCTGAGCACGACTTTGAGTGCAGCCTGATTTATAAGCAGCAGCTGGTTTGCAGCTTCTGGATGTGATTGAAATAAGAGCTAAACATCCTTAATGTATCAGACTACCCAATTGCCTTCTGTAATGTAGCAGTTGGAGGCATAAGGTAATGAAGGATCTGATTATCAAATGTACTAGAAACATTTAAGGTTGAGCTGGACTGTCAGGTGAGCAAAGATAGAAGTGTAAAGCAGTTCCATCTGCTTTGTCTTCACTGCACTTACATGCATAACATTTCACGCTGATTATCCCAACAGCATAAATTTGTGTTGCAGGAAATCAGCAGAAGTATTGGTAGGCAATCTCCTTCTAATATGATCATTTTTTTCCTTATGCAGATTTATTGCACCAGGCAGATATTCAGGATTCTTCTAGTCATGCATTCTAGAAATTTCCTGGCATGGGGGATCATTATTTCAGAGGTCTCATCTTTTAATGGAACAGTGCTGTTTGATTAAACACTTAATAGAGTGATACCTTTCATGAAACAAAGGAATGCCTTGATCAGGTATTCAGACATCAAAATTCGTACCTATTACCATCCCTGTGAGTATAAGGCATGCAATTTCTTCAAGTAAGGTTACGGTATTCATCATAGCTTGAGTTTATTAAAGGATTTTCATTGAGTTGATCAGATACCTGTCTGACTTTCCTGACATCTTGAGTCAAGTATCTTTTCATTTGCAGATTGATTGGGATGTAAGATGAATTTAGTGTCTTCCAAATCACTTTACTACAAACTCTTTTATTTTACCCTTTTTTCCACCTGAAAAACCTTGCTGTCTTTATAATGTGATGCATAATAGAACAGTTAACCTATATTGCTTCCTGTCAACACTCTTAAAAAGCATATATTAAAGTATGATCAAGAGATACACAGAAGAAAATGTAAGATATTGATAGAAGTCAAGACTAGAGGAAAAACTGTTCATGAATCTTATTTGTGTTTTCATAGCTCTATTATTATTTAAGGGAGCTGATTTTTTACATTTAGTAAGAATGGAGAGTATCTTCCACAGGGTGTAGACAAATGAGCCCTAATTGTTTTTCAAGTAGTGTTACTAGAATAAAATAGGTATGAGAATGCTACCATGGATTTTCATTGAGGCCACATCTAACATACTTGAAACTGTGCTTCTCTTCAACCATGACAGAATCGTGGCACCAGATTTTGAAGGCTTGGGCTTTAAAACAAAGGAAGAGTCTTGTCATGTGCAAAACATTAACACCAGGAATGGGAATAACTTCACATACTTAGATTATACATGCTAACTGGTTGTGTGTCAAACACCACTGTTTGGAGCAAGTAAATGACTATTTTTCCACTGGCTTGAATACCTGAAATGTTTAAGATAAAGTTCAGGAGCTTCATTTCAGGAGCTTCAGTTACCTGAACTGATAAAGGATTCTTTTATACCTATTTTTCTTGTAGCTTCAGTAAATATTGTCTTCATTATTCATAGTGAACCAATTTTTTTTTTGGTTTTGAGTAATTTGTTCCAGTATCTAAAATCATTGTTTGTGCAAGGCAAGGAGTAATGACATTTTGTTTGGAATTCAGTATAGTTTTAGCGTGCTGTAATTCTCTAATCTGCTTCTATTGTTTCAGTTCTTTAATTGTTTCTGCTAACACTTATATCCTGTGCAACCTCTATGAGGAACATAGCTATTTTAAGAATATATATAAAAGCTGGCAATTACATTGTCTTATCAAGTTTTTGCAGCCTATTAAGTTGTTCAGTGGTACTGGAAATGATTAGACTCAATATTGTAGGAAAGACAGTCTAAAACAGGAACCTGCGCTTTTAAAGCTGTGATAGCTTGAAAAATTCTACCTGTTGCATTGGTTTGTAAAACATTGGCAAGGATAAATAATGTGGAATTCAAAATATTAACTGTTTGTTTGGTTTTTAAAAAGCAACTACACATTCAATGGAATGGATGGCTGGATAAACCTCCATCTTGGTTTGAAAGTTGCTAAGTAGCGTTCCTCTGCTTTGTTAAAAAGGAGATGAGTTACATCTGCAGGAAACTAAAGGAGAGTGGCTCCCATAAGGCTCTCTCCTGGGGCAGTCCTTGGCTGGTGGGCAGCGCATGGGCCAAGGACCAACAAATTTCATGCCAGGAACGGAGTGGCTCTGCACTTCTGAATTGGGGGTTGGATTGGGTTTGCAACAGAGAATGACGTGCATCTGGAATTTAGTGTGCCTCCATTTTATCTTCTTACTTTTTCTCTCTCCTTTTTAAAAAATTAGATGCGTCATTTCTGCCAGATACATTCTGCTGAATAATACTGGGATTCTGTACCAAAAAGAATACATTTCTTCAGGGAGGTAGAACTGTAAGTGTGCAGGATGCTAAGGAGCTCAGGTTAATATGCTGATCCTGACCCACTTAAGTCTTTTGCCTGCAGAGTGCAAAAACTGCTTTTTGTAATGCTCCGATGGCAAAATAAACTACTTGAGAACTGAGGGACGTATGTTGGACAGCTGCTGCAAGTCAGCCCTGTGTGAGGGCAGGGCTGTCCCTCTGTATTCTTTGAGAAGCTATTATGTTTCTGGAGTCCAAAAACTATTAAAAATAAATAAATGCTGGATGTTGGTTTTAGTAGCTGGAAATTTCCTTTGCCTAATTTAGTCTTCCCAGACACTACAAAATAATCTTCTGAAGATAAATATTACACAGAAGGAAGAGACGCTTCTAAAAGAACTTTGCACTAAATTGCTCTCAAATGCATGCGTATAAATATATACGTATATATACCTTAGAACTTAACCAAACATTTGTAGGCTCTTTCAGAGTTAAGTATTTTTGAGTTTCCTTGGAGAAATGATCATTATGATTAATTATTGTCAAAGCGTTGGTCTGGGTAGATAAATAGATATGCAGTTGTTTATTTATACAACATCTGATTTTGCATAGTTTATAAGGACTTATTTCTGAACATCCCTGTTTGAACCTACAAAAACTCAGTCTGGCTCTTCCTTTTTAAATAGTTGCCAGCTGTGTTATTTTCTTTTATTCGTTCTGCTAATTTTTTTTTCCTGTATTTAAATAGCTTGAGAGCTATGTTAAGGCTTCATTCTGTTCAAAACTCGAATTAAAATTCTGATTTCTGCAGTGCCTGGCATTTCTGACTAGCACTTTAGTGACTAGCTCTGATCTTTTTACTGAAGAGTTTACACGACAGTTGCAATTTTAGAGGGAAAATAAAAATAAGCAAACAGCCTTTTCCTACTGACATGGCTGTTTACAACACAATACGGTTCTCTTCTTCACGATGTAGTCGTGTACTTCTCTCTTCCTTTGTGGGACATGGAATATCTTTTGGAGATAGTTCTCAGGAATTTTTGTTGCACTGGGTACTATGATTTTACAAATGGAATGTGATGACTCTAAAGAACAGTTTTCCTGTCCAAAATGGCTGAGAAAATGCAGGTGGACATATCTATCTCGAATTCTCCTCCTCAAGTTTCCCTTACTGGTTGTCATCAAGCAACCAGAAAAAAGTGTGAGACCTGTAAAGTGTGGGAAAGCAGCCCTATTTGACAGGCAAAAGGTCCAGTTTAGGTCATTTTCTCTAACTCCAGTAAGTCTTAAGTGGGGCACAGAGCAACTAGTATGCAACATGGAAAAATCTATCTTTGTTCTGAACGCAGTGACCCAAGACATTTGCTGCAAACTATTCTGGGGCAGTCCTGGAGATCTCTCGTTGCTCCCATCTCTCCCAGAAGCCTGTTAAATCAGGGTAAATTCTTCGCTTGTTTTAGAGAAAATGAAGTGCTAACACAGATCACAGGAACAGAAGATTTATTTAAGCGTTTGCCCCTCTTTGGAAGACAAAGTAGTAGATTTAAGTTAGAACTGCCAATATGGATCATGCTGCAGATAAGCAATGTTGAAACCAGCACTGTCAGCCTTTTTGGAGAGTTATCCTTGTGCTCCTTTGAAGAGGTGGGAGAATGGCCACATGGCTCTAAGAAGCTTGCCCTGTTTCAGTTTTTCAGTTCCGTAGATGTCTTCATAGAGGAACTTGGAGATCAGCTCAGCCTGTTTTTTTTTGTCAAAAGGTTATGATCATTTTTGTGGAATTTGCTCTGGAGGATGTACCCTATCATGCAGATGGCCTTCCCGCAGTTCAGATCCTTTGCCTCCCTCCAGCTCTGTGCATGGAGGTTCCTGACAAGGCTTCTGTTTGGAGAGGGCAGGTGACATGGACTGAGAGAGGAAGCCTGGACTAAGCTGGATGGGTGCGGGGATTTTTGTTTGCACTTGTGGAATCTATGAACATTGACCTATCTAAAATTACTTGAAGGGAGCCAGTAATTTTACATGGAAGCAAAGGAAGAAGGTCTGTGTTACCAAGACAAGCTCAAATCTTTCAAAATTAGATATTCTGTGTGGAAGAAACCCATGGAAAAACTTGAAAGGCTAAAATGACAGTAAGAATCCTTTAGCCTTTTTAGCCATCTCATTCGCAGTTACATCCCTGTTACATTAGTTCCCTGTCTCTGCTCTCTCCTGCCTTTTCCTACTTTTCAGCCTTTAATGTCCCCTCATTATTTTTTATTTTATTTTTTCCATTTGCCCCTTGCTTAGCTCTTTTTCTTCCCCACACTATCAGCTGTCCTTCTGGTCTTTTTCCCTTCAGCATTCCCTTTTTCTTTCCTGAAGAAACTTACCGAGAATTGCTATGCATGACAACTTGGCCACAGAAGTTCACCTGACCCAGTTCATAGGTGAACTATGAGTCTAGTGACATCCCTGTGAAACCTTTTTCAAGTTACTCTGATGAAGCATGGCTCATGACCAATTTATGTATAAGGCAGACGACCAGACATCATACAGATCCTACAGGATGATGTTTTCTCGTTGTCCATTGCTATGGCTCCTGATGTCTTGAAAGTATAAATGATGCTGCCAGTTACTGATTGCTTGTTACGTTCTTAGAAATGATGCTGTTCACAATTTAGTTTCCTCACCTTCTATTAATCCTGACTGGTTGGAGACAGACTATCTGGCTGCCTGTTTGCTCTGTCAGGGTGTTGGCTGTCATTCTTCTCCTCAATCTGCACAATGTGTGAAGGCAGTATGATGTATGCTAAAATGATAGAAGCTTAAATTTCAGTATAAAAGACTCATCTCAGGTGATTTTTCAAGGAGGAAGAGCAAAGAAATGCAGAACTGCAGAAATTCTCCTGCAGAAATGCAGGAGAATGTGTTGTAATATGATGATGAAACAGTATTACAAGTAAATTTCTTATTTCTTATGTATTTCATTATTGAAATTGCCTAAAGAATAGGTATACATAGTCAATAGATTATTATATGAAAGATGATGTCAACCAAAATTCATCTGACTTGTCATAGGTCTTGCAATACAGCAAGGACATATCAATTAATAGAAAGTGGAAACATGTCTGTATCACATCTGCACATTTTATGGTTTCCTATGAAGTTTTTGTATTTTAGGATGTGCTTTTACTTGTAAGGGAGAAAAAAGAAGCTTTCTGTCTGCCATTTGTCTGTTCACAGGCTTGACTCGCCCTTGAATCACAGAGAGTAGACACTTCTAAGTACTATATGCTATATGCATTTCAGTACCTCAGCATTTTATTCCAAATTCTTTCAAACTGGACTATTAATTTTTGGTGAGCAGTGTTATCTGCGTAAGCACTCTGGTGACTTGCCGTGCCTCACACTGATTGTTGATCTGACACATCAGATGAGACACGTCAGTTGAGGTGTTGTTCAGTTTTGCTTAGCAGGAAGCAAGTTCTAAGTATTCCAAGTGCCAAGCTCTTGCCTGTCCAGGAGACAGAATGACAGCCTGCTTTATTCATAATGCCAAAGGAAACTCTCTGGATCTTGAATGTGATATTCATTTAGAATGGATGGATGTCGTTAAATTGGGCAAGCTGGAAAACAAACAAACAAACAACAACAACCCCAAACCACCCAGTTGCTTGTCCTGTAATATATTTTCTTCTGGAAACTTCTCCTGAATTATTTTACATTTGGACTTTTATTGCAGTATGAGTTGAAATATTTATATGATGTGCTTCCCCCATGCTGCATGTGTCGTCCCCCCCCCCCGCCATGCTATAGTAAAGAATATACATTTTTTCAGGCATCTCTGGCAAAAAATATAATCTGCAGTTTTGATAGCACCAAAAGGAAGGATTGGAGCTAATATGATCTTGCTATCTCCATTTCCTTGCAGTGATCCATCAGTTCATTATGTCAAGGTCAAAGCTAAAAAATTTTAACTCTTCTTATTTTTCAAAATGGGAAATGTCAGAAAATGTCAGGATTAGGAACAGTGTTGACAGAATCAATGCTGCAAAGCATCATTTATGAGGGCAGCAGAACGCATAGAGGCTGTGAAGTTCTTTGCTTTTAAGAGAGGGACATGTTCCTCCCCAACAGACCTATATGCATTTATATTAATACCCTTACTAGGCAAGGTTTTATGGCAGCTTAGTTTGCTACCAGCATATAAATCCCTCTGATTTAGATTTGTTTTGACTTCTTCCTTTTTCCAGTACATTCCTCCTTTCCTGTGTTAGTAGTTAGAGATCAATTCAAGCAACCTTCTGCCCTTTGAACTTACATTCTCTCTGAACTCAAGATGTTATAAAGCTTTTCCCAGAATCCAGTGGCACTATAAATGATGACCACCCTTTGCTCGTGTGTCCTTTTGCTTTGGTAGGTTGCTGCAACGAAAAAAATATCTGTATTTTGTGGCTGATTTTTTGTCTTGCCTCATTGTGTGCTTCCAGCTCCCTAATTGGGTAACAAACTTTTGTGTGTATTTTTTTTAAGGGCAACGAACTCAGTTTGGTTTAGGTCTACAGTAAACAAACAAGTGAAGAGTGTCTGTTGCTTTATTCCATTACGTTCTTAAGTATGTCCTTAATTTTAGTTTGGGTTATGGTAAAATATGAGCAAATTTTTTAGATGTCTTTCTTAATCAGTTGAGTAAGTTAATAAATTAGAAGCAAAGAAGACAGAGGCAGCCAAGAATTTTACACAAGAGACCTCATCCTTTGCCAGTCCCTCTACCACAAAACCTGCAAAATAAACGCATTGGAAAGCAGATGTCTGAGTTCTGAACAAAATATTTTTAAACATAACTGTCTGGCTGAAAACTGAGAAAGTGGCACTGATCCCAGGAGAATTTTGCGGTGGTTTTTTTTACCTCTAAAATTTAATAATTGATTTACTGAAACTCAACTATTCATTCAAGTTCTCAGCCATGATGCATGACTTTGTCTACCACCAGTTAACTACTTGGGTTTCTAAGGCTTAGTAACACTGCTGTTAATGTTGAGTTAAAAATCATTGTCAAAAGCCTCTTTCATAGGTATTTATCTAATTCAATTTTCACTTAGTGTCAAATTCGAATCTTATTTTATATTCTGAATAATATGGATCACATCTTTGTGTTAGATACCCATACTTCCTGCACATACTAGCAGATCTAACCAGTCTATTTCCCAAATCTGGTGTTGCACTGGCATAGGTCTGGGGAAGCTAGTGTAGTTACACACTCTAAGTGTAATTTAAGACGTTGTGTCAGGAATGGCACCAGCCATATGGGCTTTGTGAGAAGTACATTGTGGGAGCTGTGTGCTGCGTCTCCAGCTTGGGAGTTACCCTGTAGTCTGAATGGAATTTGGTGCTTGGCTGTTGATACTATACAGGTAAATAAGGATAAAAGGAGAGGATGCTTTTGCTAACATGAACTCACTTCCATCCATATTTCCTTTTTTATATGAGCTGCTTCTGCTGATGCTGCCAAGCTCATAACTTCGAAGTCCTTCTGTCGCTGTAGGCCATAATTCTGTGTCTTGGTCTCCATTTGTGATCTTCATAGCTGCGCCTTTGCTGTTTGTTTTGTTCTTATATCTGCCTTTATGTTTTTGTTTTATCCCAAGCAGATTTTTATCCTCAGCGAGTTTCTCATGTCTTTGTAGCTTTTTGGCTGTCCTGTTTTTAAGGGTTTATTAAAACTTAGTTCATTCCCAAAGCGAATCTTCAGCACATACGAAGATTTTCTCGCTCCATGTTAGTATTTTCATTCTTGTTTGTTCAGCATGTTATTTCATTTCTCTTCTATACATACGCAATTTAATTTAGTTCTGTCTCCTTAAGAATTCATTCAAAAGGTGGGTGTGTACATGATATCACAGCTTTAATTCGTGGACTCTTGCTTATGTGTTTTCCTATTTCATCTAAAGACATTAATCTTTCTTTACAATACAACAACTTAATAAGCTGGAAAAAATTGATGAGGCAATTTAATTGCCAGTGTTTCTGTATTTTTTTAGTATAGCTGAAATCCCACCAAAGGTGGTAGGCAAGTGCTACCAGAGTTTCTCAATGAACTAAAATAATTGGAAAAGATTAGCAAATACAGCATAAAAATAATAATAGTAAAAAAAAAAGAAAAGACATCTTTACCAAGTTTAGTTTATTTATTCAACTTTTATAAATATCATAGAGAGCGATAACTTGGTTCATAGTTGAAGGAAGAAAGTGAATGTGCCAACTTGAAAAAATGTACACAATTATATTGTCAGTTATTGTTTGAATTATTCATTTAAAATATCTCTGGGGAGTTTTCATTGCGTGTGTAAAGCAAAGAACCATTTCTCTGAGTAAAATACAGTAAGAAATCATTGAGGTAGGCATCAAAAAACCCTTCTGACTGTTTTAGAATAAATATTCAAAACTGCCACTTCTCCTGATTTTATTGTCAAGCGTTGGTATATTTGATGTTTTCTATAAGGCTTCAAACCTGGGGCAAACAAAGTTATATAAAAAAGCCAACTTTTATCTTTCAAAGGAAATGTATAGCTATTGTGTCTGGCTCAGAAAAACATCATTACCAAGATGACAAATACTAAGGCAATTAAAAATGTATGTAATCAATGGGAACCAATTCCCAAAGTTGAAAATCTTGTGTTTATTACTTCATATCCACCACTGCTTGCTGCTCAGTAATACCATGTAAGCAGAATGATTATGAAAGGCTATCCTCTACAAATGCACAGACCTCTTTCTTTCTGCTTGAAAGCACAGTCATTCACGAAAGTAATTTTCAAAGTCTGTTGTGGGAGAAAATAGTGCAGCTTCAGCTGAGGGCCAGGGAGAATTGGCTTTCACTGGCCTGACTATATTGTTCCAATGTATCTATTATATTATATTATATTATATATTGAAAGCTCTATAGCTTTTAACAATTCTAATTCTCATCTCAAAATGGCGTTTTTAGATAAATATGCAATAGGAATATCCAAACGATTCTAATTTTTCTGAAACAGAAAAGTTTCTGAAAACAAATTAGGGTGAATCTGAAGCAGATTTTGAGAAAGGAGTGAGAGAAGCATTAAGCATTCAGTGGGAGGTACAGATAAGAAAAAGTAATATTGTGTCTCAGCACAAAATTAAGTCTTATAATGAAATATTCAGACCACATTCAGTGGTTGTAACTCAGATCAGACACAGTCCCAGATCTCTTGATCCCTTTGCTGTTAACAATTAACAGGGTTAGGATCAGGAGACCCAATTAATAAAGAATAGCTCTCAAAAAGAAGAAAGATATTTCCCAGTGACTTCAGTGGTATGAACGTTTACCAGCTGGTTCAATTTATACCAGTGTGAGCAATATAAAATATTTGCAAACCATCATAAGAATACTGTGTAAGTATTAAAATTGATAGAAGAAAATGACCATCACTGGTTCCCAGGTTTGACTATTATCTTTCATCCTTTCTGTTCAAAGTCATGAATAGTTGCACATTTGTTATTAAAAGATAACTCAGTATTCTTTTTTAAATGTAGTGAAGTTGGTGAATTGAATTTTTTCACTTCCAATTATGCAGGTTTGGATATAAAATGCTTCAAAGTATGCTGTTAATCTGTTACAGTCAAAATAATGGGTAATTGGAACTGAATGTCCTTTTTATCTGACTGCATCTAGCTATCAAACAAATCCTCCTATTAATTGTTAAATCATAAGGACTTCAAAAGACATTTCTCAATTCAGTGTTGGTGCTCTGATAATCTAATCTCCATTGGGCACTGGGACTGCGCTGAACTGTGTTGTCATTAGTCTTGTCAGCTCTGGTACCTAATTTTATTTCCTCAATTTAATGAAATGAGTTATATTTTTCGAGAAACTTTTCAAATGTAGTTTTACAGATAAGGTTTTAGAAGACAAAGTTATTTTGTAATAATGGTGATTTTTTTCACTGTTAGTTCCTTAGTTTTAGGAGTTCCTCCCTGGTGTCGCTCAAGTAGCGTGAAAATGAGTGTAGGTGTAACCTTAGGATGAAGGCTATGTTTCTGTGAGGCTTTTGAGGAAGTTTTATGTTCTTATAAGAGATAGATAGGATATGAAAAAGATATATTGGCTGCTATATTTCCATACACTTATAGCCAGAGTATGTTTACTTCATGAAAGACTTTCTTCAAATTCTCTAGGACCATTTACCATAAAAGTTAGGTGGGCTACCTGAATTCATTTGGCTGAAGCCCTTTGAAGACCTGCATTTTGAAGTCTTTTCATTTTTTTTCCCCTTCCTTTCTTTCTTTCTTTCTTTTCTTCTAAAGCACTATTTAAAAAGTATATTAGAAAACTGGGATGCTGTCATTTAGAGAATATCATTCTCTTGTCTACATGAAGTGTGCTGGAGATCATAGCAAAGTGAACACTTAAAGGATCATCAGCTTGGCACTGTCAAGAAAATTGTTTTGAATTTTTTCTTGAACTTTTCCCCCTAGGGGTCTCTTTCTGCCTGCACCTCTCTTTCATTTGTGAAACCTACAGCTGTGGTTCTTCACTCATGTTAAAAACCATAAAAATGCAAGAACAAAGAAAAAAAATCAAAAACATTGAAAGAAAGTACAAAATAGCTGCTATTCTGTTCCCTAGGCTCTCTGCTTAAGAGCTCTATTCACTTAAAACATTTTCCAGCTTCTGAAACACTTGATTAAAGTCAATTGGGAAAAAGATAAGCTCTTAAAAGTGCTAATTTGTGACTCAGAGAACTTGAATAAGTCTAAATATGACATTCTCTGTTGCTCTGTATTCATGATTGTGGAGCTTGTTTGGAGAATGTTTTAACATTTCATTGCACAGCCTCTTGTGTTGTGTATTTTTTAAGGCATTCACTGATATAATATTGCAGTGCAGCTATAAGCTCCCCCCGTCCCCTTTCAAACTCTGAGTTTTAGAAAATCATCTTCAGATGAGAAGTGAAGTGTTCCTTTTGCCTTTAGTCACGTTGGCCCATAGGCATTCCTTGCTTGACCTCATGTACCAGACTATGAGTTAGACTGATGTTCCTGTCTAATTAATATCCTTTCATTCTTAGGCTCCGGACAGATGGAAAAAATTGAGGGATCGAACCAGAACAAGTTGCACTGGGACAAATACGTGCAAAGAAGCAAGCTCTACACTGAGAAGGTAACAAAGGAGCAGGCCAAATACTAAAAGGTCAGTCTTTGAAGTTGTGATAGTTGTGACTGCGTCCCTCAGAAGAAGCATGTTAGTGCTGGAGCAGACAGTTCTCAGGAAATATATCCAGTGTTCATAGCTTTTTCCAAACTAAGATTCCTTATCTTTACCATTGCATGTGTCAAACCAAATTTATTTTTCATATGGAAGGCATCATCTTCTAGATACCTTTTTCTTTCCTACTTCAAAGATTGTTAAATGTCTTCTAATCAAGTTATTCCTAACTCTTCTGTCTTCTCTCTTCCTGCAAAAACAAGGTTATCACTGCATATCTTACAGATAACCACACGCCTTGTCTCTCACACCTCCCATCTCATGTCAAATCCCTTTTCTTCTGGTGTACTTGTGAAGTATCCCAATATTAACAGCAGTTACGTATTTGACTTAAGATTGTGATTCAGTCATTCAACTGACAGTTTCTACTCTGCCCTGGGGCTGCTTACAGAGTCAGGCTCTATAATACATAGATATTTGCACGCAGTTGCTACTGTCACACTGCAAAAGTTATGTTTCACTGACCGTTTTCTGCACGTTACTTCACATTTCTCCAAATCTCCTTGCTCCCACAGGTAGAAAAGGTTTTCATGCCTGTACAGAGGTGCAACTTTTCTTCTGTTTCTTTCTGTTTGACTCATTGTGAGAGTAATGAATGCAGGAAAGGCTGCATTGAAGATTGAGCCAATAATGCACTAGGCTTCTGAGGACTCAAAAGTCTCCTCAGAATCTTGACTATTTAGCTGTTAGGGCATT
The DNA here is from genome assembly GCA_030625065.1 of Alectoris magna. Taxonomy (NCBI): domain Eukaryota; kingdom Metazoa; phylum Chordata; class Aves; order Galliformes; family Phasianidae; genus Alectoris; species Alectoris magna. The sequence continues at coordinate 8,229,064 of CM060571.1, read as the reverse complement.
AAGACTTAGTCTTCAATCCATAAGTATACCATGCATGCATTGTATAAAATTAAGAGATGTCTTGAAACTGTCCATTATATCCCTGAACAGGGTTATGTTTTTCAATCATTTGCTTGTTATCTCGGTGAAATTTGTTGCCTCGGTGTTAGAGATGGTTTCAAGACATGGCATTTTAATGAATAATTTAATAATAATTAATTAATTAAGCATCTTGTTGATGCTTGAGACTATCGGTTGCATGGATTAAAAATCTTACAGAGTCTGTACCGTTCTGTCTGTACAAACGAACCAATGCATGCAATGCAAACTGTGATTCTACATTGCCACATTAAAAGTAAGTAGCTGCTGGACTTGTCATCTTTCTTTTTATATCTCCCTATATAGATATAAAAAAAAAATGCTCTGTATGATGTGACATGAGAATTCACTCATAAACAAATGAGCTTAGCAGTAAAAAGTACCGGCATTTTCCAAAGATGCTTAAAGGAACTGAAATAAATGATAAAAGCTGTTAATAGAGGAACTTTCACCCCAGTGCCAAACAAAAAATATTTACATGATACACAAACAAATAAAAATATATTTTTTTGATGCTATTAATTTTATATTCACAACTAATCAATTCCAAAGTCTAGCTGTTAATGATAGGACTGCTGATATATTTAGAAGCACGTGTTTAGGTTCCTGTTCTTCCTTATTCTATCATATTTTCATTGATAAAATGTAATACGTAGGAAAGAATAAATAATTGGAGAGTGGTATTGGGCAAAGAAGGATGCTGAATGTTAAAGGCACTAATGCGGTAGTACAGAGTATAATACAGGTGCATGGAGGAGCAATCAGCATTTTAGAAGATTAAATCTCTCTGCTAATCTAATTAACAGTTTGAAAAATTTTTCAGAAATACGCAATTTCTTGAGACTGAGAAATCAGGATAGCTGATGCACCTCGCTTCTATTCCCATGATTGTACCACACAGTTCAAAGGACTGACCTTTGTAGAAAATCAGCCTGTTACTCGTGTGATGATAGCTAGAAGAGCAGAATAATTATTTGACACTTTACAATAATGAGGAAAGCAAACATCTCGAAATATAAAATTAAAAAAAATTAGTGTGCTTTGGAAGTAATGAGACTGGTAAGCAAAAACGTGAGTCTAAAAGCGTAACAGCAACAAAGAAATATTTTAAAACTAAGAACAACAGTAATTAAAAAAAATCATATATGAAACAGTCTGAAGTATGATATAGTGTAATTTTAGCCAAATTCTTGCACATTTATTTTGCTTGCTCCCTTTGCCATGAAAAAGGTAAACTCCATTAAATGTACTGTGACAGTGAAGACTTTGCAGCAATCTCTGAGCATATTGACATGAGCGTTAATGAAGTATTGATGTAAAGTATGTTATAGGTTAAAAAGCCCAATTTGGCAAAGAACCGAGGATGCTCAGGCACAGATTCATCCCTTCTGACTGTGTAGGTTAGGAACCTCATCATCCTCCACTCAGTATTTAATCAATGAAAAGACAGACACCTCCGGTTCAGTCCTCTCTAGAGGGTTTTTTGTCTCACCAAAGATCTGAATCTGTCCCTAGAGTTTGTTTTTTTATTTCTTAACCTATTGTATCTGGACTATAAGGTGACTAAGCTTTGGGCTTCAGCTCTACTTGGGAAAATACAAGGGTTAATAATTTACAAAGCCTGATGAATTATGGCTCAGATAAATGCAATTTAGATCAAATGTTTAATTTTTAGATTGCAGTGTTGTGTAAGATCAGCTAGTTAATTCTAGTGATAGACTAAATTCTGAACACCATGCATTGTATGATATTTCTTTTCATGACAATAATAATTGATCTGTAAATGCCCCTATTTATTTCCCTCTTATTAAGGAATCCCTCTGAGATGCATGTGCTACATTTTGTGGTGGAGGGCATGTTCTGCAAGAAAAGGGGCTGATTTAGGCAAACACTCTGGATTTAAGGGTTCCTCAGCCAAATAAGAAGAGCATTTAAAAGCTGAATGTTACATTGAGGTTACAACAGCCTCAGTTCTTGTCCCGCACGTACTTATAAACTTGGGCAAAATTAACGAGGATGAAACACCTTTATTTTTATTAGTTCTCCGTTTGTTTTGATAAGAGCTTGTAACAGTTTGTGTCGGCTGAATGATGGAATTCTGTGTCTCATGAAAGAGGAGTTAACCTTGAAAGCAGGTATGGAGAGTGTCCAGGAGGCCACTGGGATGAGGCCACCTCCATATGTGTGAATGAGTGTTCCCTCTGACGTGTATGATGAATAGGAAAGGCCAAGTAGGAATAGACCATGGTTACAGGGAAATTCATTTTCCCCGGCCCACCTGTGTTTAGTCTGAGGAAAATGTATCTCCTTTGCTTTATGCAAGACAATTTTTCCTGCAGTAGACTGGTAGAGCATAAGGGTGGTCTTTGAGTGATTTTGCTGTTGCTTTTTTTCCCTGTTTAGACTAGCCGGAAGATTGAATGCATTTCCTCAGTATTCAGACATGACAATCCCTAGTAATTAGCTGTCCCAGAGCTAGATTATTAGTAAGCTATAAAAAAGTCTCTAATTTCCATCAACAAATACAGTTTCCAGTCATTATAGTCTGCAAGAATAGCATCAGTTTATTTGAGATTTTACTCTCCTAAGCATTGGTACGAAGAGTTATTCCCATATGAATTTAGAAGGATGATTAGAAAAAGACTTCTTCAAGATGGCTTTAAAATGAAGCAGCCAGACATAAGAATGTAAATCATGTTCTATGGGAAGAAAGAAAAATAGATCAGGCTAAGAATGCAAATCATATTCAACTGAAAAATTCAGATCAATATTAGAATCTGCCTTGTGTGACTGCAGTAGCATAAAATTATCTGCTGAGCTGCCTGTAAAAATGATGGTAGAGAGAGGAAAACGATTTCAAGCAAAAGATGGCCTGCTGATAATTTGGCACAATTAAGCCAAATTGTTACCCAAATTAGGGGTAAAATATTGTATGAAAACAGATGCAGAATACTTGTAGAAAATGGTGTGGATTATGAGGTGTTGGAGAGGGGAGGAAAATTACTTCTTCAGTACTGAGTTCCTAGGCAAAGGAAGCCTGATTCTTGAATGTTCAATTAGGGAGCAAGTCAGTGACCTTATATTTCCAGCACTGTGTCTTTAAAGGAGGGATCCCAAACTTTGAGAGGTGCATTCTGGGGAAAATTTATTTTGGAAAGGTTTTCATTATGATTTTCAACATTGTGTGGAATTGCTAATAATTTGATAGGAGGAACATGTAGAAGAATAGACATTAAAACAACAAAAAAAACCACCCTTGCTCCCTAAGCTTAAAACAGTTGGCTGTGTTCACCTTTCACAGACTTCTCTGCAGCCAGTTTCTGCATGTCCAAGATGGTTTCCAGACTTCAGAGTATATTTTTATTGTGGATGGAGGATCCTGCAAGTCTGAGGGCCTTAGCTGAAGTGCATTTCCTTCATGATCTTCATGACATGTATTGCTGAGTTCACTGTCAGGCACCAGATTGTTAGAGTCCTAGTTCAAAATTTCAGGTTCAGATTCCTTTCTTCATTGCTGGGCTCCACCCTCATCCAGCTGCATGCACAACGTGATATGTCTGGATAGCTCCGTCTCCCTCATTCCGGAGCAAAATATCTGCTGATACGTCCTGAAGTTTAAAGTTGGCTGAAATGGAGCTAGAAGTGTGAATTGTTTGCTGGCTGAGCGCCATGTTATGAGTTTTCTAAAAAATTTGTCTACAAATTTAGCAATAGGAACTTCTAATTTCAGAATCAAACATCAATCAAGATGCCTTTGATTTGTATCATTTTAAAATTGTGGCAAGTTGATTATAACCTGTTCGGTGCAAGCATTCAGTAGTTGCTAGACAGTCTTCCTCACTGGTGACTAGTAAAAAATCGTAGTCACATGGCTCGATTAATGTGAAGTGTGTAGGTTCTGCTTACACAAATAAACACACTTCTGAATTAAGGAATGTAGTTTTCAATTTCTCTTTCATGAAAAAAAATCAGATTCTATTGTTTAATAAATCATACGACGAAACAGGAATTGGGTGGTTTGACTATCATGTAAAGAGTAGGATGAATCAAAAACATATTTTGTTGAGCAAAGGATGTGTTCTGCAATGATTTTCCCGCTTTATATGTAATTCATGAAGCAGTGATCTGTAGTAGAAGGGAAGGGAACTTAAGAATGTCTAGCACCTCTGCACACTACAGCTGAATGATCACCAAGACTGGGCCTACAAATTTTCCTGAGCAATTATTTAAAACATCACCAACAGATTTAGAATTAAAAGTGCGTTCAAAAGCTGGTTTTTTTTTTAATTTTTTTTTTTTTCCCTGTAGCCCATTGCCGCTCTTTTTTTCTTGTTTATTTGGAGGAGAATCCATTCAGAATTCTATGACAATGACTGGTGCAGGGCATAGTGTTAGGGGATACAGAGAGTCCCCTATCTTTCCTTTGCTTTCCAGATGTTTCCTCTTAGAAAACAGTCATAAACAAGCATAACTGGGAAAGCAACTTATTCGCAGAAAGTTAAATATAACCGTGGGCTCAGGAAACGAGATGCTTGTGAAAGATGTGGACGTCCAAGACTGGCCTTCACACCTATCCTTCAGATAGACATAAAATTGCTTCAAACAAGCCCTGTTTAATTTTTCTATTTATTGAGAATAAAGATTGCAGCGGTCTCTTGGATAGATGAACCTAGGGGAGAGTTGATAGGTGATTTTGTTCAGATTCTTTTGATTGCAGTAGAAATCAAATTTATTTTGCTTGAGGGCAACTTACCAAGTAAAGCACATTAAATCACTCTGCTTCCAAGGGAGAGTGAAGCAGCAGATATATATCCATGCTGGAGAGGTGAGATGTCTGTTATATGCTCATTACACATATTTATGTCTGAGCTGCAAACTGAAAAGTGCTCATGAATTTTATATATTTTAAAAGTGTTTCCAGGTATGCCTTTAGCTTTTCAGTTTAGTCTCGGCTTGTACAAACTGCAAATTCCCTTTATGCCTGCTATACTGTTTAATTTTTCACCTGTCAAGAAGTTGTGGGAGTTGCACTGCAAGAGAGTAGTACGGAGATGGCAGAGTGCAACCAAGCATATTCAGGTATATGCGTTCCGTGCTAATGGCACAAACAATGACTGTCAGGTCTTCACAGCACAAATCCTGGAAAGTGTCTCATCTGGTTCAGTGAAAATGATGAACATCTTTGTGGGTTCACATTCCATATGAACGGTGTAGGGCTTTCTGGCATGTGTTGTGTTATCTTCTTCCATGGCTGTTAGTCTCCTTCAGAGCTTGAACACAAGAAAATACAATGTGTGTTTTCACCTTTAGGAAAGTTTTACTTTAGGTACGCAGTGCTGGTACAGAAAGGATGGGAACTGCCTTAGTTGGGCCAAATTAACCACGGCTCTCATGCTGAAACATTCTTGGTTGGACAGTAGCTCATGCTCAGACATACATGGTTAGCACCGCCAAAAACAGGCATTTACTTGTGATGCCATGAGGTTAGGAAATGCTGAATTTCTCATTGAGGAGTATACTTTGCTCAGTAATGCTGGTGTAGAGACCTAGGAGGAGCTGAGCCCTTTCAAATCCAGAGAAAGAACTCTGCATTTTTCTTGCTGTGTATTTACTGCACTGAATACACTTAGTGGAAAGAAGGTGCAAAGAAGAAACAAAGACTCGCTTCAGCTTAGTAAGAGTCCTGAACTTTCAAGAGGTTTTTTTCCCTAATTAGAAGTAACAACTTCTAATTCAGTTTGCTTCAGGTAAACAGAAATTTCAGTTTTCCTGCTGTTGAGAGGCTTCAGTAAAATGAAAAAGCACTTTGAAATACCTCAACATTTTAAATCCTGTAAAACATTTTTTAAATTTCAGATAGGTGGACATTTTTTTAATTAACAAAAGGTGTAATGAAACTATAAAGTATAAGTAGATCAGAAAGAAACTACTTGTGTGGAGAACTGTCACAGATGTCACAGATTTCAATGTTTTAGGCTGTTTTCTGTTGACTGTACCTGAAGATGAAAGTGTTACCTGAACACTTTACTGTCAGTTGATGGTAAACCTGACTCCTCTGTTCTCATTCAAAACTATCTTGGTATGTGCAGATATAAGCACTGTAGCTGGCTCTTAATTAGTTAGTATTATTTGCATGACTGATACCACCCCACTCTGTGCTGCTTAGCATATTATGTAATAACTTGATGCTTTTCCCCTATGGACTTTGAGTGGATGAAGACAATTTGGAGTTTTGTTTTGCCTTTCTATAGTGTGGCAATGAAAGGAAGGAACTGCAAAAAATGTCACTGAAAGTGGTATAGAAGAATTTTATAAGATCCCAATTAAATTAGTGGTAGAGCATTTGTAGGCATATAGTGACTGCTTTCTATCACTGGAAAGAAGAATACAATTTTTAAAGTCTCTGATGCTTCTGAAATTTGTGATTTGTCGGCATTCTCCTCTCAGTGTGGGATACCTAGGGTCCTATTCCAATGCAGGATTGGACTACAATCTGTAAAACAGGAACCCAGGATCTGTAAGATCTTTTTGTCTAATTTTCTGTAAGTATTCAGAGCACCAAGATTAAAACTCAGAGAATGTGGGCAGATCTCACAATCTTAGCCTTAGGTTATCTGAAATCAAGGAGTCCCCCTTCTTTACTAAGAGTACTGTGTAATATATTTACAGATGAGGTGTTACTTTGAAGTCAGGATCTTGTCTCTGATCAAAAGCATACAGCTTCCCTCATGTCTCTCAGAAAGAGACAGTAGTTACATTGCACTGGTGTGGGTTTTTTTAATGTTTTGGACAGCAAAAATGACATTTATATGAAACAGTAATCCTGGGAATGTATGAGATAAGATGATTTCTACTAGGAGTTGAGAAAAAGTCTCTCAAGCAGACTTCAAATCAAGTGGAAGTAATAGCATGTCAGATTCACTTTGCCTCCCTTACCTGCTGTTAATTAAAGTACTGATAAAGGAGACCTGTCAACATTAATATGACGAAAAGTAAAACATATGTTTAAAATTTTCTAGATGTTTCTACTGTATTATTGGGGAAAAAAAAAAAAAAAAAGGTTTTGTGGAAATGCTGTTAATTCAGCATGGTTGTTTAAGAAGGATAAATATCCTACAGTAGAGCTTTTTAATCCACAAAAAGAAAGGACATGTAGACCTGAAGAGACAGTTCTTATTGTTTGTTGTTGTTGTTCCTGAGGATAAAGAAAGCAGAATACAATTAGAAAAAGGAAAGACTTGAGCACTGGCTTGCTTAGTCTTTGTAGTCACTCAAGGCACTAGCTTTATCAGGCCTGTGTATTTGGATCAATAGTATTATTTTTCTGGTGTTTTTATATTGACTTGCAATGGGTTGTGCTATGATTTTTTTAATGTAAACATGAATGTGTCTGTCCTTGGGGGAAAACAAGAACTGTGGAAGAATAATATGCTCCATACATACAACAAGGAAACACCATTGAGGCATCTCTGAAAATCTTTCTTTTAATAAAGAGTTTCTGGTTTATTGTATAATATGAAGTAGTCAACTTGAATGTTGTGGTTGGGCCAACCACTGCAGTTCTCTTTATCCATAAATAAGCAGCATCTTCTTGTCTAACAATGGAAATTAGCAGCTATATCATTTTGTTTTGTGTCACATTAATGTAGCAAAGGATTTTTTTTTTTTAAATGACTTTTTGCAGCAATCAAAATTCCTTTACTGAAATCTGTGCTGGTAGAGCTATCAAACACGTTCATAGCACAAACTACATTTTTATACAAAGATTGCATTATTTAGGTATCATGTCTCTTTCAGTATAGCCAAGAAGTATGTCTAGAATGGTTGCTTACCTAGAAAACGGGCATTAGGAAGCAATTTAGTCTGTCAGTCTCTTATTGTCACCTAATAGCTCTAAATAAGCAAAATTAGTGCCATGAGGCCAGCTAGATGTTTATTGATAAACCATAGTACTAGAGAATATCTGCTGCAATCAAAAAAGAGTGAGTTTGGACATCTGCACTCTGGCAGTTTTGTTTGCCCTTCAAGGAAATTAATTGCCACTGTTGGGAGATAAATGAGAATTTCAGTCTCAGCCCATGTCACAGCCAGCTTTATCATTTGTTGGGTCTGAGCACAGGTTCCCATATGAGCTTGTCTCCAGTACGGATTCTTGCCTGGAGGCAGTAGGACGAAGTATTATGATCCGTGCACATTTCTATATGATTACCTAGGAGAAAGCAAAAGCATTTTAATTTTAATGTATTTTTTGGATAATTTAATATTTTTAAAATACTGAAAGCAAAATGGGAAAAAATGGTATGCACACCCAACCAAATGATAGTTTGTTGAAAAAGGCAAAGTAATAACTTAATACTGGTGAAAAAGTGCAGACAAATAAGAAAATACAGCTACTTAGATTTCTGGAGAAAAAAGGCAAAAAAACGTTTGGATCCTGTACTTCCATTTAGTGTGTTGTTCTGAGTGGGATTCTGTAAAGCAGATTTCTGTTGGTGAAATCTCTGTAGTACAGCCGGGCTGTCTTTGCATAGTACTGAGTGAGCTGCTTGTCTTATACAAAGCTGCAGAACTGAAATTTTATGCATTAATTAATTCTTGGCCGTGAAACAAAATTAGATAAAATAACCAACATTAACTTCAGTAAGGAAAGGAACTTTATATAATTGTGAACGGTAACCTTTGTCCCTCAAATAGCATTTGTGCAATCCTTAAATCAAACTGGTAACTGAACTTTGCACAGATGTGTCTGTCTGGAGCTAGGAAGCACCACTGTGAAAGAGGGTAGAAATGGAAAGCGAGAGCACCGCCTCATATGAAATGTATCTGCAGTACTTTCTGCTTTGCTGTGGCCATTCTCCCCATTGCTGGTTTACTACTGCTTCCAGCAGTTCTCTGTTGAGTATTTCTTCCTCAAACTCTTTCTCCATCCCAGGATCTCCTCTCTTTCCAATGATTCTATTAAGTTTAGGTTGGATAGCAGGAGAAACTTCTTTACAGAAAGGGTTCTTAAGCACTGGAATAGGCTCCTGGGGGAGGCGGTTGAGTCACCATCCCTGAATGTGTTTAAAAACCATTAGGATGTGGGGCTCAGGGACATGATTTAGCAGAGGGTTGTTAGTTAGGGTAGTATGGTTGGATTATGGTTGGACTCGATGATCTTTAAGGTCTTTTCCAACCTGAGCAATTCTATGATTCTGTGATTTCAGTGATCACTTTTTGAATTTTTTTTCTTTATATTCTCTTAGTCTCTATCACAATAACTACATATAAGTAACTCAACCAAAATGTAGTTGTTTTTTTCCCCCTGTATCTAAGTGGCGATGCTGATAAGATACTTCTGGTTTTTGTCCTTTTTCTGTGCTTTGCCTGTCTTTTAAATTTTGGAATGGCAACTACATCTTGGTCTATGTCTGTGCTGTACCTAGCATAAGTGAGTTCTGCTCTTGCTAATCTATATGTTATAGATATTCAGTTTTGGTGAGGGTTTGATCACCTTGAATTTAGAACTGAATGAGCAGAATTATCATTATTCCCAAATATTGGTGGAAATAAATAAAGAGAAAATACTAAATAATCTTAAATGATAAACTGTTCTTCAGTCCTACACTGTAGATTTCCCTAGAGGATAATAGGAAATGAAATGAGATGTCAATAATGTGAAAAATTAAGATGCATTTGAAAAACTGGAGAGTGTAAGGTCTCAAGTATGTGAGAGTACTTTTGGACCTTCACGTTGTGCTGCATAAGCAGAGCGCACAAACTTTCAGCCCACAGTTGTATTCTCCTCTACAAATTTGTCTTAAGAGTTCACAACCACAAAAAGAAGATTTTAATATTCTCCACATCAGTTCTGTTTTCCTTCAAATGCTGATTCTTTATGCTTCTGGTGCCCCAAGAAGTGTAGAAATGTGAGATATGGAAGAAAAGACAAAGAACCTTGGAAGCATTTTAACAAAGCAGCTTTATTGTCTTTTAAGCTTCTGCCCAAATGTATGTGTATATATACAGTGAAACTTTTTTTCCCCCCATAATTATTGATGTTATAAACCGAATAACATAATTACTTTATAATCATCTTCCAAAATTAATGCTGCATTTGGAGTTCTCTAAAAATAAGCATAAATCTGCCAGTTCCGTGAAGTCATATATGCCAAGTCATTTCTTACATACACCAGTGTAATTCCTCATGTAATTTATCATGAAATTCATCTCTCAAGCTCCTGTTGCTCATGTAATGAAAATCATTTAAGGTCTTTCACAACTGTTGGGTGCTGTGTGTTTATGTCCATCCATCTTTATAGAACATTTTTTAAAAGCCAATCCAAACACTTGTCACTTCAAATGTCAATTAGCGATTCTTTGCAATTAGCAGTGCTGAGTCCTATAACTGAAGAGTGCACATTTGCAGGATAGTAAGGCCAGTGCATATCTGATGAGGACAGGTTATTTGTTCTGTTTGTCACATTTTGCAGTATGATGTATAGAGCCATTTTTAAATGTGAAAGGTTTTGGAAAAGGGATGCTACGTACTTATGTGCAACAGGATTAGATTTATTTCATGTTATTTCTAGAGAGTGCATTGTTACAAGATGCATGCGGGAGAATGCTGGTGACCTACACACACCTTGAAAATTAGTACAAGGTAAATTAGCAGAGTCTCACAGAATTTGCCCACGGCGTTCTTTTTGAAGTGTTTAGGGAATTAATAAAAAGGCGTTCAGTGCAGATGATTTTTGTGTCACATGTAAAGTCAGTCAGCATTGTTCATTTAAAAACTCAGGCTATCACAGATGTGTACTCTGTTCCTGTCTGCTGGCAATCTGAAAAATAGATGCTTTCATAAAATAAATAAAGCTCACTGGCCATTTAAATGCATTTCTGTATTTGTTTTTGTTTTTGTTTTATGTTAGCATCCTGAAAGTTTAAGGAGAACCAATGTTTTGTCCCTCAGGCATTTCCCTTTCCTGCTTAGGAGTGCCTGCAGCCAATACTGACTTGGTTACAAATGTGTGAGCACCGTTTGTATGAATACCAGAAATACTCTTATTTCTCAGGAATGAGAAGCAATTCTATGGCCAATTCTCATGATGCTGATTTTTAAAACAGATCAAACATGGAAACAGCAGGGGGAAAAATCAAAGATGTCTTTCCTGTTTGATAGAGACTCTTGGATGGAGTAACCATCCAGAATTAGATTTCAGAAGCATGATCCCTTTTCTTTGCAGAAAGAAACATTATAGACTTATTGTACCAAGGGAGAAAGCAGACTCTCCTAGTACATTCTCTGTTACATAAAGTGCTCAGACAGCTGATTAATCTATGGGAGTTGGTAATCATTTGACTTTGGATATTTTGTTCAAATTGTGTGGTTTTTTTTTTTTTTTTCTTCTCCCAGTGATTCATAAAGCCCTTATCAGATTCAAAAAGCACTTCACAAATCAACTAGGAGCTTAAAAAAATTAGCAGTAATGAGCTCATTTCCATAGAAATAGGACTAGGCTCACTGGTGGGTCAAACTGTTTTCTGCACTTCTACTTTCCAGTATTTTGCTCGGTTCTTCTCCATTTATTTCATGCCTCATTATCTTCCATTTTCGGTGTATCTTTGCCATATCATTTGATTATTTTTTTTTTTTCTCTAACCAGCAACTGTCACTTCAAGGTATTTCAAAATCGTGGAAAAAATTGTCATCCATATTTCATTCAACAAATTGTAGAATTCATTGTCATCTTGAAGCCCGTTATATATGATGGTTTCCTCAGCAGATTACAAATCCTAGTTTGAAGTAGTATTGAGAAAAATTTAAAATCAGTCTCTTGATCCCCTCTGGATTAGTAATGTGTTTTTTAATGATACTGCATTTGGATTCTTTCAGTTTTCTTTCATGAAACATCAAAGAAGCAACACAGAATGCATCTTTCTTATTCCGGTTGTACACAATACTTCAGTGTCTTCCATTCCTTCAGATTCATGGCTAACCAAGATGAAAGCTAAGGTCTTGTGAGCAAAACCTAACCCATCTGTAAAGAAATGGTATCCCTTTGAGGTTCTCAGTCTGTTGGGAGAAGGGAATTACTTACAGGTTTGCTATATTGCACCAGACAGCTTTTGTGTGTAAGTAATTGTAGGTAGTACAGCTAAGACTTGATCTGGGAGGTTCCAGAGAAGGGATGTTGTAGTCACATTTGACTGGCTGGTATAGAAAGTCATACACTGGTGGTGGAGATGTTTCATGAGCTTTCAACAAGAAAATGAAGAAAGAACAAGAAACGTTTTATGGCTTGAGATCATGAAGGTTTGGTCTGAAATATTTACTAAACTGCGTACACAGAATATACTTACAAATTATACATGTGTAAATGATGTATAAGTGTAAGCCAACGTACAGATGTTGATGTTAATGGGATATCCAGATATGTGTATTTCAGCAGCAACATCACGCAATAGAAAACATTTTGATCTTGGAAAAAGAACTACTAGAATAGGAAATTAAAATTATTAAGATCCTTTACTTGAAGAAAGTAAAATCTCTTCAGAAAGAATGCCACCGAAAAGGTCATTTTATGGCTTTTCCTAAGTTGCATCCCATGATCCCATCCAGATCAGAAAACAAAACCAGTTCTGCAGGCATTAGGGTTGTGTATCTGCTTGGGTATGAGGAAAGACAGGAGGAAGCTGGATCTGATGAAGATTGAATTAATCTCAGTTCTAAAACAGGTAGGAATTGTATGCCAAAAGAAGAGACTTCAAAGGAGAAAACAAGCTCTACTTTTGCAAATACAATGGATACTTGACCAGAAGTTCTCTTAGAGCAGAGACATGCCACAGAGTTGCAGTAAATCATACGAAGATTCATCTTTTCAGGAAGCAAAGCATTTTCCAAGTGAAGACTGCAAAATGCAGCCACTGCATCCCTTCAGGGAAGAAGGATTTCATAGTCTTTCCTGTTTCTCATGTTTACTGTAAGTAAGCTTATAGGAAATGAAAATTTGGTTTAGTGTCTCCTGTATCACATTTTCTATGAGAGCAACACTGCTGGGAGTAATACGCATATTTTAACACTAGGCAAAAGTGCAAATGGCTTTACAAAGCAATTAGACAAAAGCTGGGAGCATAAGGTCATTAACGACTATTAGAGAGAATGGACAGGATAAAGTAATAGGTATGTCAGAGATTGGTAATGCTATACAAACCCCGTTTCTTGCACAGTTTATCGATGGATCTGTGGCAAAATGCTGGTGGTGGTCTCCACCTCCAGCGGAACTTGTGTGTGTAGGAAGAGATCTATGTAGTGCTGCTCTTCTTATTGCAGTATGGAACACAGCAGGATTGTGATTCCAAAGTCCACCTAGGACATGCAGTATTTTTATATTATTTGCTTCATACTAAAGTTCTGCTAGCTTGCATTTCAAGACTTATGCAACAAAAGTAGGTAAACCTTTGCTGGAAAAGAATAAGAAATCTTACAGTGTAAGACTCTGCTCTCTTTCTCTTGGTAAGCGCTTTTGTGAATACTCTTATTTAAAGCCATGGTGGTGTGTATGCTATGGCTTGAATATAAACACATGCAACAAACAGTAAAATCTACTAGAATACAGACATTCTTATGATTTATTTCCTGCTCCCTTTGAAGTGTCATAAATAGAGATGGTAATAAAGGGCATGTTAGTCTTTTTCAGAGGGAGATTTTTGGTTTGTCTTTTAGAAAGTACAATCGAGCAGGTCCAGGTAAGCTAATGGGAGGGAGGCTATACAGTGCAAGCCAAGTGATTAGCTTTATTCTCATTTCTTTACATTTGCCTCTTGTGGGAAATTCTGTCAAGACTAGGAATCATACAGCCTTGCAATAGTTCCTCCCTTGCAATAGTTCCTCCCTGCTCCTCCCTACTGCAAATCATTCTGAGCGTCGTAAAAGAAATCGGGAACTCTCCTGCTGAAACATTTCAGTGACTAGTTTTCTGGTTTATTGTTAGCTGATTTTTCTGACACAGATCCATAATGCCGTCCTTCTATGGAAGAATTACTGAGGATGCCTTACTGAGCACAGATGAAGGAAAGGTTCCTTAGCAACAGGAATAACATGGAATGCTGAAAAGCTCTCTGGTGACTCTCCTTGTTTCTTTGCAAGACAAAAGGCTTTTCTTCTGCTTTTTCTTTGTTTTTCTTTTTTTTTTCCTCTTTTTTTTTGCAATGTAAAGATTCAGATGCACACCTGGACAATTTGTTCATACTTTCAATTTTTCAAGCAAATGAAGTTAAAAAGTACTAATCCTTCAGGCATCATTCAAGTAGTTCTCTTAGTATGTCCAATTCCTTCATTAATTAATTTGCAAAAGCCTATTAGCATATAGTTGAAAAAACAACAAACCCGACGCTGGAACAGTGGTGTATCCTGACTTGTATCCAAGGAAACCTGTATACTTAATAGCCAAGATAATACTTTTACCTCGGCAAACACTTGCCTAGCCGCTTTTATCAACCTGGATGGCTTTAAGGCCAGATATTAAATGTGTTTAGATATCTACAGACATAGATGGAGATTTTTTGAAAGCTAATTTTGATAATCCATCAGTTATCTGTTAGCTCCCTTGTGAGAGAAAACAAAATATTATTTTCAGTGTTAGAGATATGGATTAGTTTAAAAAAAAATATCAGAAAAACACAATAGAGCTCTGAAAGAGTTAAGAGAGAATCCAACCTTACGACTCCTACCACTGTGCTTTAATGACTATCTGATGTTCCCTGCAAGGTAATTAATGCAATTTAGGAAAAAGGAGAATGTTTTGCTTGAAGCCCACACCTGAGTGGTGAGCCATCATCTAACTGTTGTCCTGCAGAGGCAGCTCACCTTGAAACTGCGCTCTGACTCAGTCCTCTCCACTACCCACTGTGTCCACTTCATCACTCAGCTCTCCACTATCACGGTAAGGGACAAATACAGAACTACAACAAACCTTGTGGGGCAATATCTCTACCTGCTGGCAGTAACTAGCAGCCGCTGTTTCTTAGCTCATTTCATAACTGACTCCAGCTCCATCTTTAAAGTCTGGGATTAGCAGGCTTTGGTTTCACTTTTCCAGTCAGATATGACCGCCCTTTATAAATAATACGCTCTTAGCCCTAGATTTGCTAAGAATAAGCATTCCAAAGGTTTTATTTTCTACAATAACTCCTCCATCATTCTGGTATTCCTTGTCTCTGCTTATTTTGGTTTGAATTCATCTTTTCAGAACATGGGGTTAAAGTGCATTAGAACTCCAGTGCAAAACAAAATAATTGGCTTTGGGTCTTCAAAAAATAGCTTTTGCCTCCTCCTTAAATGCAAGCTAGCCAGAAATTTCTGCATATCCAGTACCAGAAATACTGGAAATAAATGCTTGGCATGAGATCCAGAGAAATGAATTGTTGTTCTTATGTTACCACCTGAAATGGAGTTTTAGTCTCAAAAATCTTGCTGGTTAATTTTTTTTTTACCTTTTTACTGGTGTTTTGTTTGTTTGTTTGTTTGTTTGTTTTTGTTTTTGTTTTTTGTTAGCATAGACAACCTATTATATTAAAGGAAAAGAGCAGGTTGTTAAGACAAAGCCAACAGTATTTAGTCGCACTTGCAAAGTGGTGCCTGATGGGAATGAGAATTCAGGTATGTTATTCTGATAGCACTATGATTTCATTGATTCTCAACTGAGAAGTGACAGTTAAAATCTACTGCCCGGTCTCAAAATACCAATAAGATGAAATATCT
This sequence comes from Alectoris magna, assembly GCA_030625065.1. Taxonomy (NCBI): domain Eukaryota; kingdom Metazoa; phylum Chordata; class Aves; order Galliformes; family Phasianidae; genus Alectoris; species Alectoris magna. Next base: position 8,213,244 of record CM060571.1, on the reverse strand, counting down.
AGTACTAAAATATGACTGGAAATCAGTGAGCATGCAGGTCAATGAGAAAAATAAACATGGAAAAAAACAAGGTTTTATTTGTGTGTGTGTGTGTGTGAAATCTTTATATCACTGTTATTTTATGCTAGCTTACATTTCCAAGGTACAATGTTTAAAAGCACTTATAACAAGCAAGCATCGCTCGTTACATTTTCTTGCTGGGTATACATTTATTTGTACTTTTCACTGTGCAATAATAAAATGGCATTACAGGAACATCATTATGGTCAGAAGAGATTTAATTGTAATGCAAGTTTAATTGCCATGAATGACTTACAACCGTATTATTAGCAACACAATTCATTTGATATTTTTACATGTTTGCGGGGTGCAACATTGAAATATATTTGCCAGTAGCTGACAAACTAAATTATGGTTCAGAGAACAGAGAAAGCTATTGTATCCCATTGTTGTGTGATGAACATTGAGATATATAAACCACTGCAATGGAGTGTTGGAGTATTTTACATCAAATCTCTTGTGACAAGGTGACATTTTCCACCTGTTTAAAAAAAAGAGAGGATTGCACACCTGCTAAATTTCAGATAAAGTGTAAAAGAATGACAGCATCATGGTTAGGATTTCATCTTACAGACCTGGGTTTTTTGTTTAGACATCATCTTGTATGTGTGTGTTTGGCAGCATTCTGTAGCTATTGCCTGCTGGCATTTCGGATGTGCTGGCTATTTGAAGCAAGAGATAGACATCCTGGGATAGTGGTTTTGAAGACTGATAAATAAGGTCTGGGTCTATAATGCAGCTCCATTTATCCCATTTATCCTGAAATAGAAAAAAATTGAACATGTATTTTCAGCAAGTCCCATGACCTGGAACACTGTCCTGAAATCCTCAGCTAATGCTGTCTGCACGTGCGTGGTATTGTGTGATGCAGGAAAAGTGATGCTCTTGCGTGCACCTAGGAATTGAGTCATGTAAATGCAGTGATCCAATGCAGCATATCCTGGAGAACTAGTCATGGTAAACCGTTCATTTGTTCAAATGTTCATTTCCAGGTTTCTCAAGTTGGAAACCTTTTGGAAACACAGTACATTCAGGATTTTCACTGTCCCTAATGCTAGTGTACATCAATAGGGATGACTTGGGAATGCTCTTCTCTCGAAATGCAGACCTGTGAGCTGACAGGGATTCTCCATTGGCAACATGCTGTCTTATGTATGTGTGTAGCTTAGAATATACTTTCTGTAAAAAACCAAATATACACTGCCTTGTTATTAAGTTATTATTTGACTAGTGTGCTGCGGACAGGAGTGAGTATCTCTTGACTTGAGACTCAGAATTATTTCACCTAAAGACTACAGTAGATGAATGTATCCATGCATTTGTATCAAATTTGGCACATAATTTGGCCAAAGAAAAATGCAACTCCCTCCTCTAAATATTGTAATTACCAAAATGCTTAGGTTTTTGGCATTCGTGATAAAAGCAGAAAAACACAGCAGTGCTATTTTTGCATTCCTGCAGCAGCATTGGGTGGTTTGGCTCTGGGTCCACCCCCTGTTGCAGGGGAGGCCTGCAGTCTGGTGAGGAAGACCACGGCTCTGACTCGGCTGTGTGGCCCTCTTCTCAGGCTGGTGAATTGGATTTTTCTCCTCAAACATGGGTGTAGGGTTTTGTTTGCTTCAGGGGTCACAGAGCGTGTGCCTGGAAAGCAGGCAAAGCTGCCATACCGAGGACAGAAGCAGGCACCCAGGTCAGCAGGCGTTTTGCTTTGCACTCAGCTCTGGAGGAGGGCAGTCAGGGTTTCTGCAGCGATGCCTGAGGAAAGGTGTTGGTGTTCTGGGACAGGGGATGGTTCCAGCCCCGGTTTGGAAGCCAGGTGGGCTTTGTTTTTACCACAGCTGCTGTAGGGATAACAGTAATCCTAAACTTGTTGCTTTTTTCTATTAATATCGTGTTTTCTTCATCCTGGAATCTATCTTCCACACCGGTTTTCCTGGGGTGAGAAAGGTGGGCTCCTACCTCACCACAGTCCTTCTGATTTCAAGTTGCTACCACCTGTGTGACCTACCAAGTGTAGGACTGTGTCCTTCCCAAAGGCCTAACTCATTTCACCTGCGGCCATCCATAAATAAAGGCACTTGTTGGTGTTTTCTAGGCTCTCCCTGTGCAGGTTCCAGCCCAGGCCTTGCTTGCTCAGTGTTGCTGAAGGAGCACAGCTGCAGCCATCTACGTGGGTACTGCTCTTCTGACTTCAGCTTCACTCATGGAAATGGTGCTGAACATGCCTAAAGGTGTGGGAACTTGTGAACAGAAGCCTTTCTGACAGTGCTAAGTGCAATCCTAGTTAATTTAGATAAGTGGCAGAGGTAGCTGCATGAGAAGAAAATCCAGGCATGTGGAACAGGCTGGGATCTCTCTCAAGTTTATAAGCCACGTTGCAATTCACTGTGTGTGCACTGTGCCCATCAATCAGTGTGGCTCCTGAGCCCAGAAGCTTTTTTTCTTTTCTTTTTTTTTTTTCTTCTCCTTCTGCACTCCTTGATAGCTCTGTGTGTGTGCAGGACGGGAGGACAGACCCTGTCACACTGCTGCCACTCGTGTTGCCTTCTCTGTGCTCACCCCTTCTGTCTTCATGTCACCGTGTGGTAAGTGTTATTTATTAATTGTACTGAGAGTGGCAGTGGAAATGGTGTTTGTTTTTTAGGTTGGAATATAGTGTGTGTCTTGGTTCATTGTCCTGAAAAGCTGGTTTCTATCTATTGTGTTGCTTTATGCCTTTTGTATTCCACGGCAAATTACAAGTGTTTCAGTTAAAACAAGAAACACATACATCTGTTGGTGTATTTCCAATAATATTTATGTAATGTGTACAAATGAAACTCTTTGAAAGGAGAGCGTATGCAGTACTGGATTAAAATGTTCTTGCATTTGGCCTTCTGTGAAGAAAATGAAGTGGCTGTTTTTGGAGTTGTAGTGCTTGCCCAGAGCCTGGGAAGTTTCTTCTTTTCTTCTAGAGCAGAGGAAAGGAAACAGATAACAGTTCCAGAATAGGGAATCCTGAAAAGCATCTCCTACTTCCCCGAGTGGAATTGATCAAACTTAATGATTTTAAATTGTGAAACTATTTCATTTGAGCAGTTTCCCAATGTGTCTCTGATAATGAAACTTCTTATTGGTACAGTTTGTAGGATTATTTTCCCTTTCATAGGTCTCAGTAAGTGAATATTTTGCATGAGGGGCTGTACAAGAAGGTATTACACTTCTTTCCAGATAAACTAGGAACCACGTGTGTTCTTAGGTCCTGGGCTAGGGTGATAGATGTTATCCTTCAGTTGTGGATTTTAGCTTACTGGTTTTTTATCAATTTAACACTTCAGCTTTCATGTTCTCAAATGTGTTTATAGCTACTATTTTAATGCTGAAATTTTTAGGTGTGATTTGTAGTGGACAAGATAAACATCAGCAAAATAGGTTTTAAGACTTTGTCTTTCTTAAGTTATCTTTATCTTCTTGCTGTGACCATATGCTCATTTATAGGTGCTTTGTTTGTATTGCTTTCCTCCTAACATCTCCTCAACCAAACTGCTGCAAAAAGCTTTGTCAGCCATATCCTCGTATCACAAGTACGTCACCACTGTGTAGGGGTAGAGGCTGGGTTAGCTGCCTTAAATGCTCAAAGGAAGAGGAAGCAGCTGAGAGCCGCATGAAGCACTTAGTGAGCTGTGGAGAAGAGCCCAGCCCATGAGAAATGGGAAAGCAGAGCTTGGAACAGCAGCTCCTGCTCTGCAAACAGTTTCTGACTGGTCCCTTGGACTTGAACTTCTACTGTTAGGAGTAGTGTCAAGGCTATACAGACAGTTGAGAGTATCAAAAAGCAGAATAATGAAGCATTAGGACTACTTTATGTATTTCATAGCTAGGATTTGTACTTTCTTAAAAACTCCTCCTTTTTCATAACTAGTATAAAATAATGTGCTGCTTTAGAAATGTGTCTCCCTTTCTGGAGCTAAGTTATCTGCAGGTATCAACTCATTTACTGTGATGAGGAAGCACCAACCTTGCTAGTGACCTGTCAGAGTTTGCTATTATTTCAAAGTGTTTGCCTGCTGAAAAGCAAGAAGAGCACTATCCTGCTAGTTCCTCCAGCATCTTAAAGATTTCAGTTGTATCTCTCTTTAACCTTCCTTTTCTCCGGTGTGCACCGTGGGTTTTTTATCTTGAGTTCAAAGTTAGTCCTTACTGAAGTTCAATCAAGACTCATTTTTCTTCAAAGCTTACAAAACTCTTCTCTTTTTCAATAGTACATTGATTTTTGTTAAGCATCTCTAAAATCCTGTTTACATATGCTATATTAAAACATTTGCTGTTCTGTTAACTGATTACAAGATTGTTTTCAAGTGAAAACTGGATGGTTTTGCGGAGATTCTGGTTTTTAGTATGAGAACGTTCCTTTGATTTATTGTCATTGCTCCTCAAATACATTTAAAGTAGACTGTGCACGTCATTCCAGAAATTGCTGGTTTGAGCCGTTGTTTATTTTGTCAAACTTCACTTCTATTGCATAATTGCATTTGCCAGGTGGAAATGAGAGCTGTCTCTTTGAAATCGCAACTAATAGCATCTTGGGAACTTACTCCAAGTAAGTGCTGTCCCAATTTGTTCAGCTCTGTGTATCCAATACGTATCAGTCTGGCTCATACAGCAGCTTTCAAGGTTAAGCCTGCCTGCCCAGGGATAGATAACCTACTTATTTACTTTAAAAAACAAAACTTTCAATGAGTGGCAATAGATTCAGTAATAATGGTATTTCTGGAGTAAGCTTGCTGAAAGTTGTTCTTTTCTTTTCTTGAAGCTGAGGAGTGAGGATTTTAATCTGCAACAGTAGGGAGTAGTTTAGATGATGTTCAAAACTAAAACTGCATACAGAAAACCATGGCTGTGAAATAGTTTCTTCTAGGTCATATTAGGATGTAAATGTGATTTAAATTAAATGACAGAAAGTGACCAACAATTAGAAAATCCTATTTCTGAAAAAATGGAATTTAGGATCCGCTTTATTTCTCTATCAGACCTTTATGCTATCTCGGTAATAAAAGGTGAAAAGGTGACTTATGCTGTTTAAAAAGGAGGTTATTGCAAATTGAAGATAGAGCTATAATTGGGTCTCCTGCTGATGCAAATGAAGAAAAAACAATTAGTGAAACACTTAAGAAAAAAGGCTAATCTCAAAAAGTGACTGGAAAGTAGAAAGCTCTTTCCGTTGACATGCTGACAGAGATAATGATAATCAAGGCTCTGCTGCAGCCACTTCCTGCAGGCATCCCCAGACCAGGCCGCAGAGCGTGTGTGGCTGACTGCCTTGGCGCAACTCTTCTTGCGGAAGTATTCACTGGTCACCTATGTTGTTGCAAGGTTTTGAATTTGTTATGCAGTGAACTTATTTGCTAATTAAGAATATTGTAATTTTGTTGTTAAACCTGCTTGCTTTTCAGTGAGGTGTACAATTTGATGTCCAAGTCTTTGAGTGCTTGGGTGGCATTTCCCTCGTATGCGCCTTTCTGATTGAGCGTCTTCCTAGGCAGCTGGTAACTGCATCACTCTGCACACTTGGACTGCTGAGCACTGGAACTGGTTGAAACTTAAATACTGAACTAGTGTTTGTAAAAGTTGCAAGTCAGGGCCAAGGCTGCAAGGCATTTCTTTCTTGTTAAGACTATGAAATGGCTTCAGTTTGACAGACAACATGCGCTGTACGTCCATATGCAAAGGGTGAGTTTGTGATAGAAGCCACTGCCCATGTGAGCGTGGTATCCATCAAATAGTGTCATTGTGCTCTTTGTGTCTATTGTAGTTGCCATAAAAATAAATAGGAGGCATTACTTTCAGGGCAACCTACGTGTCAGGGGATTTGCAGTCTGTCAGGGTATCACAAAATCTCAGGTATTTGGTGCGTTCTGAATGTGCCAATTGATATTCTTATCAGCAGATGAAGTGCTGACCCCAGAACTCAAGCACCTTATGGAAGGCACCAGTTCGTGGAGATCTCTGGCGTGCAGCTAATGGATCACTGATTGGAAAGCTTGAGTTAAAAAGAGAGGTCTTAAAGGTGATGACATGGATGAGGTTGTCCCCGTTTTGTTTAGGTATTAAGAGGCCTTTTGTGCTGCTTAATCTTGAAATGGCCCCCCCATCTTGAAATGGCCTATTTCAATTTGTAATTGAAACAGTCTATGAATATTGGTGCATCACATTTATTTATCTCAACTGAATGGAAGGAAAAGTATGTAGTTGGTCATAGATCAATACCACAATTAATTGATGGATCATCTTTTAAACCAGTTTTTTGCGTGTTACTCTTACTATTCTAAATAAGAAAAAAAAAAGTAATATTGTCTTAATTCCCAGAATATATTACATTTCCATTTTTGTAATTTAAAGTATTTATAAAGATTACTTAATTTTTTAAAAAACGCATGCATACATGATTACTTAAAACCAGGATTAACTTGGGAAATAAAAGCAGAACATTCACAACTAGAGCAGCTGCTTTGGGGTTGTCTTGCAGAGTGATTCTAGCTTGTAATTCTGGGTTGATTGTTCTCATGGTATGTGTCCTGTTAGCTAATGCTGGGTCAACACTTAAGGTTTTGGGTTTTTTACGTTCCTATCTAAGCTCTTTACTAAAATATTAACTTTTCTAGTGAATCATATCAACTAATTTATGACTTCTTGCATTCAACTGGAGTTAATATTAGTACAACCATTGAATAAAATTAGAAGTGGAGATGGTAAAAAGACAGAGTAGTGCTATATTTCAGATAATTAGAGTGACCTTGAACTACATAAAAACTGGTAATAAAGAGTCCCTTAAGAAATGGCATCTGGAATATCATAGTGCCTTGCAATAAATGGATCTTTTTTTTTTTTCACCGTCATTGGAAGTGGGGTGAAACCGCATGTGATAAATCTAAATTTTTTCTTGAATTTGCTTGTATGTTCTTTGCTCTGAAAAAAACGCCTCCAATTTGTTTCTGTGGAAACTACAACAGATGCAAAGAATACAATAACACTATTTGATAGAGTAAATTCTCAGCTGCAAATAAATACCACTTTTTAATAAAGTCATCATTGTTAGCTCTGCATTTTTTGTCTGTGATGGACAACATGCATGCCTGGATATTTTATGTGATCCTCACTAGTAAATTTTCATGCTGTACTTCAGCCCGCTTTTATCATGTTCTTGTTGTAGTTGTTACCATCAAGCCCTTCATTTCCTAGACTTTGAAATTTGAGATGGAGTATACAGGATGGAGATGGAATCATTTTAAACCTTCACTTAAAATCACCTAGTGGCATACACTGTTGGGTCAGTGAAGTTTAGGGCAAGGACTGCAGCACAAAGTATGTGGAAGCGAAGAGGGATAGTTAAGCTTTCTGATCTGCTCTTCGCAAGGCGTTTTGTTGCCAAACCTATTTTCAGCTTCTGACTGAACTTGTCATCACACTACTAGGAGTTTTCAGAAGTGATATAGTTAGAATTTATGGAAGCGTTTCTCCCCCTGAAATGTGGCCTTTGACAAATCTTCTTCGCAATACCTCTGCAGAAAGAGTTCAGCAATTTCTTGGCTTTGATGACTTTTTCAAAATAAAATCCCAGACAGTCTCCATCAGTTTGGACTGTTCTCAGAAATTGCGCAAGTCTTGGGGATAGAGGATACGTGCATGCACGCACAGATGATGAGGATTTGGAAAGGAAGAGAAAGAAAGGAAGGGAAATGGCAACTTAATTTTGTTTGAGGGCACATTATTGGAGGAGGTGGGGGAGAAAAGCAGCTTAATATTTGGAGATGTGGATTTGAAACCTCAAGTATGAAATGAGAGGGAGGGTGTTAGAATTCATCCAAATCACTTTCTCAATGTTAGTATTGGGAACCTGGCTTTTAAATGATTTCAGTATGTTCATTTCTACTTTAGGGTTTCCATTTGTTCTTGTATGAGCTTGGGATTTTCAATGAGGCATTTTTTGTTCAGTTTTAGGACTCCTATGGGATAGATTTGTATTTTTTAAAATAGTGTGTAATCAGTAGCTTTTAAATATAGTAACAGATTACTTCATTTTTCTTTTAGAGTTGTTTAAAGAATATAAGTTAAATGTAACAACACCTCTGTTAGAAGGTGCCTTGTGACTTAAAGCAGCATCTTAACAGCCTCTAGTATCTATATTTGCTGTAAAAGTGCTTTAAATTTTTTCTAATGGAAACACAGTTGTGCCATTGGATAATAAAAAATATAACTATGTAAAGATCCAAAATTCTGTTCTGTGACGTAGCATAACTTCATCTATGTTCCTTGTCTCAAGATTTTTCACAGTGATTACAGGGTTATTAGCAGAATTTAGTAACATGTTGTATAGATAGGATGTTAAATCTACTTCCAAGTGGAAAACTGACGAATCCTCTTCTAATGCTTTTACTCTCAATGGCAAACAATATGCTGTGGCTGCATGTGTGCATACATTCGATGACCCCAGAGATTTTTGATGTTGCTTGGACTGAGTTCCAACTTGTGCTCTTAATTTTATTTGTGTATTTAGACATTCTGGTAGGAAGATCACCAATGTAGGCTGAAAAATCAGTCCTGTCTTGGCAAAATAAGTGTAACCTCCTATGGAGTTACACAAATGTGTATGTATAATATATGAAAATATATCTATCTATATTTCCTGTCTTTAAAAATGAAATTCTTATTTAAGTCCTGAAATATTACAGTACACCTGTCAAGTTTTTTGCTTTTTACAGACTCTTTGACAATGCAACTTTAAAGCAAGACATTCAATATTTAATGGAGTTAGATCTCTCTGAAGCTTTAGGGATACTTTGCTCTCTAGCATTCAAGCTAAGAGGCTTAATTCCTTTTCAAATAGTGATAAATACTGTTATAATGTTGTATATTTTGACGGCATAGGCAAAATGATAGGCGATAGCATGGGCATTTAATAGACAGTGGTGTGGATTTTATTTCAGTTCTCTTAATATTGTGTTTTAAACAATTAAGAAAATAGGATACGTGGTTGATGCAACAAGAATATTCTTGGAGGAATGTCTTATGTGTTCCCACACCTCGTGTTTGTTGCAGATCACAGACGCTGAAGATCCTAATGTTCATTTAATATAATACACATGCATAATACATGCGTGTATTTCACTAAGTAGTTTTGTGCAGAAACATGCACTTCTAACATAAAACTGAACAGATTTCTCCAGGACAATCCAGTGGATTTTGAATTTGGAGCCATAGGTACTGTTATAATAATGAACAGTTGCTTCTTTTGAGGGGGTGGACAGGAGATATCAGCTTTCACTTTTGTTGGGTCAGATTAGTAGTGCAGCTAGGATGGTGTCCAGTTTTAGGACACTCAACATTTTTAAGATATTGTCATTTTTTTTGTGTGTTACGGAAAATCATCGTGAGAATGATAAGCAAGACTAGTACATGGATAAGAAAAAGCACATCCTTTAGAATTAAGCTTGCCTCTCTGCATACTTAGGGACAGTCTCTTGTTAATCAGCCCACCTTCTTGGGTTTTTGTTTTTTTTCCTACAAGTGAGAGTTTTTACCATAAGGAGTCAGTGAGAGGAGTCACAATTAGGTAACAAAACTGTTTGTACACTTGGTAGTGTGATTTATGGAAAGAGAGAACTTAAAATTCTACGTCCAGTTTTAATTTGGTGGGTTGCAGATGCTGAGGTAGCTGTTAGCATTAAGATGCTTGTTTCTGCACTGCTGTCAAGCTGGTGCCTCAAGCTAGACCTGGAAATGTTCATGCTAACAGCACAAAGCGTGAGTCTTGTCCTTAAGAGTCTACTGCAGAAGTGAAGATGACTAGGGGTGAGAGGCTGGAAAATAGTGTTTCCATTTAAAAGGCAGGGCAGCATCTTGCCTAAGGATATGCTTTAGGGTCTGTGAGAGAGACAAGAACTAAACTCAGATCTCCAGGGTCCCCTTTCAGTGCTTTAATCGCAAACTCATTCTTCTCTCAGAAGAGTTCCTGATTGGCATGCACAAACAGTGAGTTTTCTCTTTTCTTCCTGTGATGTCTTACTTGTTTGTTCCTGAATTAACTGAGGAGCTTCTGTGGCAGACGGTGTTTATTTTTATTCTAAAATGTGGATGTACATTGAGAAGATGTCCCCTTTCTTTCTCTGGAATCTACTCATATCCCCCACAACTGTGGGTTTTTCATCCTTTTGGACTGTAACCTTTTTCAGGTTTCTGTTATTTGTAATGCACATGGCAGTGGTGGCACAAGGGAGATGTGGAAAACCATGAGAAGAATGAAATAATTCAGAAACTTGCGAAATCTCAAGGGTACAGTGTACAAAAAAGCATCTTAAGGTTTTGCCTGGGTCATGCAGCTGAAGTTTACCAGCTGTCCTACTGCTATAACTTTTCTAAGATGTTACAGTCTGTTTATTTTAGTCTGTTGCAGAGAAAACCATTTTGTACAGAAAGCTTGTGGTGGAAATGTAGTTTTCTCCTGTGTTTAAGTCCAAACTGGGGTGTGGAGGGTGGACAGGAATAAGTGAATTCTGGTGAAATGCTTTCTCCATAACCTGTGTGTAATCTGGGCTTTCAGCTGGCTATCTGCCTTAGTTCCATCAGTTTATTGTGATGCTGACAAAACAATCAGATGGATTGTTTCGTATCCTTAGTTTGGTATTTGTTGTCATGCATGTTTGTCCGGAACACAAGTTGTTGCACCTAATTTAAACATGATAGCTAACTTATTAGGAAGCTACTGATTTAAAAACCCAGTGGGGTCAACTGAGGTGACAGCATGTGTTGGATGGTACGGAAGGTATGTGACAATATACATAAGTAATTTTTGCAGGAGCCTAATTATATGAAATAGACCCTTGTAGCTGTGATAAAGAAAAGAAGTAATATCTTCCCCAGCAGTCAGTGGCTGCGCTGCTGAGCAGACAGTTTGCCCTGGGGATGTGAGGCCCTGATCTAACAAACACAACTTCAACTATGTCCTGCTGTCTTCATTGGAATTCTGCATGTGTTCAATGTTGATAAAGTTTTTGCCTGGCGTTAACTGAAACAGACTTGTCCAATGTAAAACACTAACAACTTTTTCCTCACATTCATTTGCTTTCCTTAATATAATATTCTTCCACTTATTTTCCTCCAACAGAACTGTTATAGGTTTCCATGCTTGCCCACCAGCTCTACCTTTAATCTCAGTTCTTAATCTCAGGACTAGTCTCATTTTTTGTTTTGTGTTTGTATGTAATTTTAAGATGCAATTACCAATAACATTGATCAGTATGACTTCCCCAGAATTTACCATATACTTTTCTTAGAGTTAGCCTGCAGTACTAAATTACCCGTGGCAACCATCTTGATTTCCTCTTTAGAAAGGACTTGCCCTTGTTGCCCAGAGATGCTGCGCACAGTGAGGGCTCCCCATTATCTGATGGTTTCTGGCTGCTTGGTGCTGTTGCCACCGTGGGTGTGTTCTGGTGTTATGGTGGGGTGTACCACGTTTGTCATCGGTGAAGCACGAGGCAGCACTCAATTTGTTACCTCAGTCAGAGTTACAAGCACTGTCTCTCATTTTGTTCCTCGTGCCGGTATGTGTTCAGAATGCAAGGACTTGTACCAGAGATGATCAGGTTGTAGTTTGAAGTCTCTCCTTTATTTCAGTACGTGCCATTCTGTGCCAACTTCATGCCATGCTTTATTTGGGCTTGGGACTTCTGAATCTCTTGCCCAGCCCATCAGAAAGCTTCTACTTCTAAATGAAGATGTAAGCTGAAAGTTGAGAAGGAGGCAAAATCACTGTTCTTGCAGCTGAAATGCACTCTTAAAATTTGTTTGCACCCAGGAAGTAGTCTCAGTGAAGACTTCTGAAGCTGCTTGCGTAACCTGCTGTATCAAAGAAACATTATTCTAAATACAGCAATAAAATAAAAAGCAACTAAGAATTTGACACTTATTTTCAAAGAATTTGCTAGCAGACATCTTGTATCGTTCCATCTCTGCCCTGCTGTAATTGATTTAGAAGAGTTAGGCATTTAGCAATTGCAGGTTTATCACTTACTGAAATCAATCTCTTTCTGCAAGCTTGCTTTCTTCTTCCTTGAAGTCAGCTAAATTGTGTTGGCTCTCCATGGCTGCAGGCCTAGCCAGCCCGGGGCCAATGACATGATGCAGGAACAGCTCCAGAATTGCACTGGTGTAGATTGACCTCAGCTGACCTGGAAATGCCAATCCATCAGAGAAAATGGTGTGTGCCTCTGACAATGAATAACGGTAACCCCTGCGTGAGTGCGGAGCAGGCTAGAAAAACAATGAAGCATAATTGTTCTGTGGTCTGGAGGAACAGTATTTTGAATGTCCTCTAATGAACAGTTGTAATTTGTGTGCGTATGGTTATGTTTTAATAATCATATCTCATAAAAATGCCTTTCTGTGATACCCTTGTACAGTCTGTGGAGTAATTAATGTAGTTCAGCATACTCTGTTTGTTTTGCGTTTGAAAAAAAGACTGTGGAACATCATCTTTTCCATTAGGTATTTCACAGAAAACCTGTGGGTTTAATGAAACCTGTCTGATGCTGGGGAAATTGCCGTATTAACTATGATTCATGGTTATGCAAGTAACTTTTATGGCTGACAAAGAGGGAATCTAAAACATATGACTGAAGTTAAACAAAAGCTGTGCAGCCTTGTATAGGAGCAACTGTGTCCTCTGAAAAAACACTTTGGATTTTCACAGCCCTTTGAGTCCATATATTGCAATCAGCTATGGCTTCTGAGAAACTAAATCACTTTTTCCTTGTGTTCTGGGTACAGTTACAGCAAAGGTTATATCTTTGTTAATGCGCTGCCTTTGTACCTTCTCAACTGTAAGAATCCTTTGCTACATCAGTGCGTTCTCTGTGTCTGGTTGCGTTTTGTTTGTCTGACACTGCAGTTACCTTGGTGTGGGTTTTTGACTTTGTTTCCCCCACGCTTTCCCACTAATTTAGTTCAGATTAAGTGATCTTATGTTCTTTAGGATCGCTCTGTATTCTGATGTGACGTTTAGGTTGTATAACCGTCTTGCTTCTCTTTCTTGCTGATTTATCGGGTAATGATTGCTCGCCATTATGCCACGATATATTTCTCCATTTTCTGTACACTAGCTGTATTTCATTTCTTCTTATCAAGTTAGTGAATCTCTTCTGCACTTCTTCTGTACAGAAGACATCTATTTCCAGGCTACCCACTAGCTAGTACAAAAGGAGAAATAAAAAGCAGCTTATTTGTGAAATAATGGAATTATCTACATGCAAGGAAAATATTACTAAACCAAGCGGCTATATCAGGACACTCACTTTGGAGCATGTTATGATAACAATAAATACTGAAGCTGTTTTGTAAGGAGTATCCTTCTTTGCATTGGAGATGCATTATATAATCTGCTTTGTCTATCTAGACAGCTGCATGTGAAGCAGCGCTGCATGCCTGTAAGCCTCAGTCAGGTTAAATTCCTCCATTTTCTGGGCATGATATGCCAAAGGTCATTATGAACGTATTTTGCCTTTCTTGCTGATATTTGGAACAGGAAGAAAAATGGCCCTGAGTTACCTTGGAAATGTGGTGGGAATTTGTTTGTTTTCAAATATACAGCACCATCTGGAAAAAGTATATGTTCACATAGTTATAGAATAAGACAGGGCAAATATTAGGAGAATCCATAAGTGTTACTAAATATGCAGACTACAACTGGATTGAAAGCAGCAATAATACAACTTACAAGCTGAAAACGTATAAAAGATAGAAGAACATTTTGAGATAAGTTTGTATTCACCCTATTCTTACTGTTTTCTCTGCTTATAATTACAGCTGTTGCAGGGGGTGAGATATAGTGTTCTGTGTCAGTGTAGTGGGTGTTGGGTAGTGAGAAACACACACAGCAAATTGTGAGGTATCCTCATACCACTGTTTAACTCCACATGCTCAAGCCAAAGCCTACTTCTTTTTTCCTAATAGGTTTTATTGTCCCTTTTCCTGAACTAGACTTAGAATTCCTTTCTTGAACTTAAAAACGTGCTTTATATTTGTCACCGTGGAGTTTTTCTCTTTACAACGTGGACATCTTGTTATTCAGGTTATGAGGGGAATAAAGTTGCTTCCATCCCATAGACCTGGGATTCTATCTCTGTTAATGCTACCACTTAACTAATGTTTCTGTCTGTATCTTAGCGATCTCTAAAACTGAATTCATGGGTGTGAATTAGTGATATTACATTTAAAAATTCTGACCTTCTCAAATGAGTGTTTTTCGTTGTAGTGGATTTTGTACAGTTCTTTTAACTTCATATTTGGAGACAGTGGTCAAGATTTTTTTTATCATCTGTGCTGTGACTTACGAGGACAGCCCAAAGCATGAAGATAGTTTGGTACTAGAAATGGCTGCTAGAGTCAGTGATTGTGTATTTATGATATGTTGTTGGCAAAAGCCACCAAGTGGATGCAGATGTCATTGTGAGGACTGTACTGTACCTATAATTCATTTCAGGATGCATTTTAGTGTTTATTGTTTAGAAATATTAAGCACTTCTCTGTATATGGAGCCTGACTTGTGAAACCATGAATTTCCTAAAGGAAAGCCATGCACTGGCATGTACCAGGATTTCCCTTGCCAGCATAAGGATGTGAAGAGCTGGGGCTATTCTTGGCCCAGAATGGGGTATGAGCTGAATACTTGCAGTGGGGGTAATGCAATTGACTGGGAAATACAGGATCATTAGAGGGTAATTATGATCTAGAGATGTGCCTCGAATGAAGATTATAAGAGGGAAAATTGGTTTTTTAGCCAATTAATTCTATGATTGTTCATACAGCTTTATGTGGAGGCTTACTTTAACACAGTTTCACAGAGATCTGTCATCACAGTAGATATAATATTGACCTATCTGGCACTGGGTTTAAGCTTGTTTCATGGATTTAATTTGGTATAACCTTAAGCACCCATATCAGCTTCCAAAGCTAGGAGCCTTCTAGTTCTATGAAGGTGATGGGAAGAAATAAGGTTGTCACTATTGCCTGTGGGTTGGACTGCCTATTGGAGAAGATGATTTCTCTACATTGCTCTGTGGGGAGCCCAAGGTAATAGGCTTCTGGGTTAGGATCCGTACACTTCAGAAATTATGTATGTGACTCTGGAAGATGTGGCAAGACTGTAGGGCAAAAGTGGATGTGAAGTGCAGCCAGAGAGCAGAATGTAGTGGCCACAGCAGAAAGTGCTAAGTTCAGTTTGTCTGTTTCCCTTATGCTAGATTTACTAGATGAAAATAGGCATATTTTATTTTACAGCAAATATTTCAAGTAAATGACATCAATCCCCATCTGAGGCTGCCCTGGGGCATAAAAATAACATAAGGGAAATGCTTGGCCAGCATCCTTCATACTGAAATAAACAGTATCCAAACAAATATATCTGTATTGTTCCTAAAGACAGGCTCTGCCAGACAAGTACTGTTAATAGAGTATCGGAATGGCAGCAAGGCAGCCTGCTGCCTTGTTCTCCTCACCCAGGGCAGCAAATAAATGTGGCGAAAGAGCTGCTGCCACTCCTTCTTCCAGGCAAGGTTTGCAGCCCTAGCGGGACTTGCTTACACTGGCAAAGGTGTTCTGCAGTGAAATGGTTGGAAGTACCTAGCTGACCAATCTGGTTCTGACCAGTCAAGCAACAGCTCTCGTCCCTCGAATCTGAAGCATTTACTGTCTTTTAAAACAAAAAATAGAGAAAATAGTTTTTCTTTTTTTTTTTTTTTTCTTTCACTGCAGGCATTTATAAACATCTTTAGAGAAGTTGGCCAGCACTGAAAGTGCTTTTTTTTTTTTTGTATTTGCACAGTGAATAGGATGTTTACCTTTTTAAAATGTTTTCTGTGAACAGATTAAAAACTGAAATCACTTTCTCAATTTAGAGGAAAAGTGAACTATTTATTTAAGTACTTAATCCGTTGTGCATCAAGGCACTTTAATGATTCAGACAAGAAACAGACCTGAAACACGACAAATGTGGTAAAAAAAAAAAAAAATATGTGAGGAAAAACTCGATCTCATTTACTTTTATTTGTGAGGTGGAGGGAAAAAGTGGTTGAAATCTTCTTGGTTAATGGAATTCTGAATGTTATCTTATGTGACCGTGGTATCTTGAAGAACAGCTTAGCAGTTGGCTGGATCACTTTGCTGGCAAAGCAGTGGAATTCTTGAAGTCTGGAGGTCTTTGGTTGCATACTTGGAGGAGACACGTTCCAGCTGTGGACTGGGAGAAAGTCAGCTGCCCCAGACGGCTGTCCTTTCACCACTCCAGCAGGCCAGCTTCGTTAGCAAAAGTTGATGATTTAAAAAATTGTTTTAAGGAGCAATATCAGTCATCAGCCTCACTAAGCACTGTTTGAATCAGTGGAGAGAATGCTTTTGTGGAAACGCTTCAATCAATTTAATCCACTTCTGCTCCCAGAACTTACTCTGAGCCATTCCTAGCATTTTTCTGTGAGAGTCTGCGCTAGAGCCTTGTCTGCTTGGTCACTCCTCAAGGAGAAAGAATGCTTCTCCATATGTCTTAAGCAGAAAGCAGCCTAGGCTGACAGCTAAGAATGAGATCGTGTGTTCCAAGAAATGCTGAGTCCGTGACAAGGTAGCAAGTTTGGACGGGAGTAGAAAATAAACAAAACTTGAATGTGAATGTAAATTCCAGGAAAGGACGCAACCCCTGCCTGTCCTCATAGGTGGGGACCTACAGTTATGGCTTGGTATGTGTCAAGGAATAAGAGAGCTGAGGAACAAGCAGCACTTCAAAGAAGGTATGCGTAGGTAGCTTAGTGTGAAAACTGTCTGACTCCTTATAAAATGGCTCAGAAACTTTAAGGAATTAGCAGATGAATAATAGATAGGAAGAAATCAACGCAATTAGAGTTTGAGGGGAAGGATAGGATTTCAGAGATCTAGACCTTACAGAAAACTCTTTTTGACTATATATGTGCTTACTCAAGTGTTAATGTGCTGCCCTATTCTTTTTATGAAGTATTTTTACTGTGCTTGTGGTTTCTCTCTCTACGGTACCCAGCTACTACAGACACAGCAGCAAGTCCAAATAACTAATTGCCTGTGAGTCTATATGGAAAATGAACTGTTCCTACAACTACAGGTTGACCCATTGCTGCTGCTCCTCTAAAGTGCTGGCTGTTATGACAGGATCCAGAGGGAATTCTTCATTGATATTTGCTCTCTAGGTGCATTGCAGAATGTTTAAGTTTGAAGACTGCAGTTTATGCTGTGAAATTGCAACTGATGCTGTGTTTCTGTCTCCTCCTGGGTTAGCAGAGTATTGTTTCACAAAGATATGTAAGAACTGTAATTGCTCATAGGAATGAACAGTGATGGTGAGGTTCCATCTGGGTGAGAGATGTCCTGGTAGTGCAGGGTGGTGGAAACACTACTCTTTCACCTTGTCCCTAAGAGCCAGTTCACCTCAGAATTTCTGCCCTCCCAACCCCCATGTCCCCACATGGACAGATTTCCCAAGTAACAATCTTCTGTTGAGCTACTGAGTGTGATTAGGTGAGAGAGGAGTGCTGTGTGTCAAAGAGCTGACCTGGGGTGTAGGTCGTGACTGAGATGTTGGAAGGCATGATGGCAAGAGGGATGGAGGAGACAGGCCATCCCTTCTGGTGGCTGTGGACTGTTGGAGCAGCCTGGCTGCATCATTGGTCTATGTCCTTATCAGCAGTCTATTACTTCTGCAGTTAGTTGAGATGTTGGAGAAATCCATGGCCCAATTACTTAGCAACAGCAAACGCCAGTTACCAGGTATTTGTAAATAAATATCAGTACTCACTCTTGATTTCCTATGTGCCTATAATTCCTCCTTTTTGGGTTGCTTTAATCTTGTTAATACAAGCAGACAGTTCATGTATAAATATAATATGGGCTACAAAATGTTTTGCTCCATTTAGCAGATCACGAAGTATATGAGAATAACATGAAGATCGTAGAATCACAAAATGGCCTGGGTTGAAAAGACCACAGTGGTCATCTAGTTTCAACCTCCCTGCTGTGTGCAGGGTCGCATCAGACAGGAAAGTCATGTGTTACTGTGGATCGGTCTGTTTTTTCCCTGGCATGGTCAGTTGTAAGGGAATGTATGCAGAATGGAAGTAAGTGTTAACTGTTTTGATGATCATCATCCTTGTGTCTATCCCTCTGTTTTCTGAGGAGTATTTTTACTGAAATAGTAAAGGAAAGTGTTATGCAGTTTCTGAGCAATTGCTGGGTCCTTCCATCTCCCAAATTAACCATACAGGTAGGTGTTCAGGAATAAAAACTTTCCGTAGGCTAAACCAGATGTCTTCCTCAAATCAGTGAGAATATCACTGTGAAATGTGTATTGTATGTGGCAAGGTCTTGACTTCCTGGGAAGTGCTACTGAGGAAAAGCTCCATCTTTTCCCATGGGTTTTACCATTATTAAGAGTTCTTCATATGTTTCTATGTAGCAGTGCTGACAAGCTAGCGTGTTTTTTTTATTCTGTACCATTTCTGATTACATTCAGCCTTCAGGCAAATCTTTATACCCAGTAAATCTTCTGTCATACTGTAGGAATCTTTGTAGTAATAGATTGTAATGAAGATTAAGTTGATAGACTTGAGTGATTTATTAAAACTTACTGTGCATAGTTTGTGGGTTTTTTTTTCTCCTTAGTGATACTTCCTGAGTAGCAGAAGGATTGTGCAAGTATGGCCATGGAGTAGCCTTTAGGGAAACACACAAATAAAATAAGGCAGCGTCTTCTGTTCGTCGATACCTTTTCATAAGGTTTGCTTGGAAACGGGGAGATTATCTGCTTTGAATTCTTGAGAAATGCATTGCATTAGCACTCCAGCATGCGGTGATGCAGACCTATGTAGGAACTGTACATAAGCGGAAGAATACAAATCAGCTTCAAGATGAAAGCTCTTAAATCTATTAGCTGCTTCTCATGCTGATTATCGTGGCCCCAAGGCATAGTTACAGAAGAGGGATGCACTCAGGAGGGTGACTTCAGAATTTCCACAAATCATTGCTGATTATGTTTGTGTATTTTTAAGTGTTTTTAGATGGATGATTGTTGATACGCTAATGATGTACCTTTTGGAAATGCGTAAGGAGGAACAAGTCTTGACTTGCACATGGCTTTTCATTATTTTACCTTTTTATTACTGCAGTCCATGTCTGCTGTTTTATAAACAGCAGCTATAATAATGCACTCACGAAGGCCTTCATGTGCGCATACATATATGCATATTCTTGTCATAAAAGTACCTTAAAATTTTCCACTTACTATGAAATTCATTACAGTCTCTCAAGCTCATTCTGAAAAGATATCTATAATCAATTAACAGATTCTCTAGAACATATAAATGTGGGTTTAATTAATGGCATGCTCAAAGCAGAGAAGGCTGTGCCTGAACTCCTGTAGCAACTCTTGTGTTTTGCACTACTACTTTGCAGATAGAGACAGACAACATCTGCGCTAATGTTTTAGGCGCTTCTGTTTCACCATTCTGGTTTTGCCTGTAGGATCAAAAGAAAAATAAAAGCAACAATATGATTCCAGAAGAGCTAGTGTACTGCAGTAAGCTTCCAAGTAAAAAAGATGAGAACTGGTTATGATGTATCAAAACCAAACAGATCAGTGTTTCAGGGGCTTGCAAGCTCTGTGCTTGAGCAGAAGGAGCCTACTGCAAAGCTGAAGACAAGATATGCGTGGAGGGAAAATAATATTCTGCAAGACAAGAAGGTTAAGGAGGTGGAGCGAAACAAGTATGTATATATACCAGAGGTGTTTACTTTAGTATCAAGCATCGGTGTTATACTGGTGATGTTATCCCTTTGATTAAAATAATAATTCTCCAGCTGTGATTTGACAAATTACACATATTGGTTAGCATTTCAGTGGGCCTCCTTTGGCAGGTTTTATTACACTGAACTGACTGTACAGCTGTTGAATCTCTTTGCTGGAGTCAATAATTTAAACCAGTAAAAACTGTAGTTTTGGTATTTAAAAACCTCATGGTGTTCTTCATATTTCTGTCCCTTCTCCTGTGGGAAAGATTTGTGCCATACCTGCAGTTCTGAGTTGAGTTTGTATTGTCATTAGTTACAGAACTTCTTTCTTTGTGATAATAAACAAATGTGATTTAGTGTAAGAGTAAGGTAAGAGTCATCCTGCTTTCACTTGTGATATAACTTATATTCCGTGTGATGAAGGATCTGTCTTGCTGGGAAGTAATTTTGCATTTTTCTGGGTTACTTTTTTTTTTTTCTTTTACTGTTTGTGACCACGACAGAAATGCTTTGTTCAAAAACACTGATGTTCTCCTCTCCTGATAGTCTGTTTGGAGACAGTGCAGTGGGGAGGTAAAAATGAGACATGTCTGTCATCCTGAGCCTTAAGGAAGGGCTGTGTTAACCACAACTCGCCCCTCCTGCCACTGCTTGCTGGGAGCTGGCCAGGCATGTTGGTTTGGGGCTGCTTGTTCTGTGTTGGGTTGGGGAAGCAGCAGCTGCTTCAGGCCACCTGCTCAGCCCCTGGAAGGCAGAACCAGAGCATCTTCTCAGTGTGTGGCAGAGGCACAAGTCTGCCCAATGAGCTATCTGAACAGCCCAAATAGATCATGAATGATTGAATTCCTGCTGTGTATAATAATTGCTATATTGATGGAATAATGGAGTAAGCTTGTGCTTAATCTGCTTTATCAACCTGAAAAAAAGCACTTTGGGAATGATGAGAATATTTTTGTACTAGTATTTAATTTAATACCATCGTTAGCAAATGAGTTGGTGATATGAGGGTGTTGTATTTTTGGCATTAACAGGAGTGATGTATGGTCCAAAATGGATTTGTCTTTCTTCTCACTCCCCTTTGTTTTCCTTGGCTTCAGGATGATGAAGTCAGTTTGTGGTTTTGCTTTGAAACGAGCAAAATTTTGGTTTGGCACAGGCAGGACAAACTGAAGTAACACTGAAGCTGCTCTTTGAAAATATGCAAATAATTTGAGAATAATAATATGCTGTTCAAATGATTTGATCTCAGTGGGGCTCTGGTGCGTCCAGCAGAGCCTGGGTCATACAAACATGAGTGTTTCAGCATCCAGTTCTGCTCCCACTGAAAACATTGGTCCCTTTAAATTGAATTTTGTGGGAATTGAAATGGAGACAAAAGCAGATAGACTACTGGGGTGGGGGAAAGTTTGTTTTATGCTTCATGTATAATTACGTAGACCAAGGAGTTCAAGTGTCTCAATTTCTAGATCAGTACCAGCAAATACCAGCATTGCTGGAACATCTAAACACCTTGTAGTTTTTCCTACCCTGAAACAGGGGGAGCTGGAAATTGTTGAGCTAGATGCAGGGAAAATTCCTTGCAGGCTATTAGAACTCAGGCTTTCTGTGACAACAAAGATGTTGAGATGAAATTATGTGGTTTCCTTCTCATTTGGGACTTGAAACTTCTTTGGAATAAGAGTCCAAAACAAGAAACAGCTTTTCAAAAGCATAGGACAGGCATGGAGATTCAAAGGGAAGGGAAACAAGCTCGGGTCAGCAGCGGGCGCTTATCAGGTGGCCGGCAGGGATGGGACAGGATGGGATGTGCAGGACTAACGCCTGTTCCACTGCTTTGCATCCCCAGCTGCCGCTGCCCCTCGCTCCCAGGAAGGCTCCTGTTCTGCAGCACAAATGAAAGCTGGCAGAGAAGTGCTGCCTCGGCTTTTAGAGGCCGCTTTAACCCCCTGACCCCGGCATTTGGGTGGACAGAAGATTCATGCCTTAAGTAAGGGCTGCTAGTGTACTAATTATGTACTGATGGCAGCCTCTGTAAAATAGCAATTTTCGCTCAATTACTCAGTGCACAGTGTCACTATTATAACCCAATTAATTTTTAAATAACATTCTAATTTAAAAGAAGGCAATATGTTGCATTTCCGCGAGTTATCTATAGTGTTATGATGGTTAATTTAGCTAGCTCTCTTCAGAGTTCCATTATAGAGCGATGCAAACAAACCAGTGAAAAATAGCATGACACAAAATGACTGCATTTTTGGGGCCGAGTGCTTCTGATGTCACACTGTACAGTGTTCTCATGTCTGTTGCAGTAAGGTGGGAGGCTGCAGAGGACACTTGAAGCAAATGCTTAATTGGCGGGTGGTGCTCCATTATACCTATAGTTTAACATGTAAATGAAAGAAAACTGCCAACTAAGGTTAGTAGACCATTATGTAAAATTTGTTGTTTGATTTCCATTGATGATGTAGGATTATATTTCACTCATAATGAGCAGGATTTTAACTAAAATCTTTCCTGAAGAGGAAATAGCACCATCGTGGTGAATGTTAATGACGAGACCGATTTATAGCAGTGGTCTGTCTATGGGAAGCTTGACCTTACAGCATGACACAGAAGGAAACAAAAATACATGGGTCAGAGTGATGGGCTGGATACTTCTAAATGTCAAGGAGTTACCTTAATACCGGTATCGGTGATTAAAAACTCACCCATTTCATGTGTCAACCAGAAGTTGACTTCTGGCCTGAGTGTAAGATATTTGTTAATGTACAGGTGTCCAAGCAGGATCCCTACTGCCGCTGCTCCTCTATCTGGCTGCTGACATGCCCACTGTTAACATAGGGACCCAGTGTGGGCTTGGACCAGCTGTGACGTGAAGAGAGAAAATACCTGCTGGTGTGGGAGGAAAGCTTTTGGCCTCTGGAGCTGCTAAGGCCCTACCGGCCCTGGTGTCGTCGTGGCTGACTTGCAGCTTTGTGAGCGGCAGGTGTCCACGTTGCCAGGAGAACAAGGGTCTCCCCTTAGGAAAAAGCAAAGACTTCCAACTGGAAATGAAGAAATTAATTGGGAAACAAATGAACCGCAAAGTTTTTGTTTGGTGTTCATGTAAACAGCAATAGCAACTTCTTTACTCCTGGGTTTTGCTGTTGCTTGGTGAGGCTTTTATCAGGATTCCATGAGGGTTTTAACGTTTAGGCTGATGGAAGAATTTTGTGGAGTTAGCTCCACTTGCTACACTCCTAATTCCGTAGGGCTAATGCCTGGTACAGTGCATAAATTCTTATAAATATGGGTTGTCGTTGACTAGATGAGAACACTCCGCCTGCTTTCCGCCTACAGCATGTGCCTTCCATTATTAATTTTTAAAATATTTCATGCTAAGGTTGCACGATTCTTCTGTTAGGATATGTTGGTGGTGTTATCAAGTTTCCATTTGGTTAGGAGCTGCAAAACCTAGGATTCAGAGCTGCTGCACAAAAATCCACTTCTCAACTCTCAGATCCTGGTTTGTTTTTTTTTTTTTCCTCAAGGGCTTCTGCAGCACCCATTGCTGCAGTATTGAAATGTTTAACTGTCACTGTGATGATTTACTCATTTTAAGGAAGAGGTAGAAGCAAACATGTTTAAAGTACAGCCGATGGACAAAGTCAGATACTCATTAACAATATCTTCAAACCATAATCAGTTAGCCCCAGAGAACATGTTTTATCTTGCTCTCAGCCAACCTCTCTGCCTGCAAGTGATTTGCACTCCTATTGAAAAAAGTTGGTAGCAGAATGGATAATAGCAAGTCTGACGCTGCTCTCCGGTCTTGAGGGTAACAAACTGGGCTCAGGGACAGCAAGCCTGAAGTTTAGAGTAGAAAGTAAGAAACATTATAAAAGCCATAGCTATTGAAAGTAGCAATATTAAGAGTGTCATTGGATAATAAATCTTTATAACAAAAAGGGATGGAAAAAATACCTGCGACCCACCTGTTTGCTTTCTCTAATGCAGGGATTTGTTTGTGGTTTCTTAATGATAATGGATAGTCCACATAACTTGAATTGTTACTGTGGGGAAATGATGATTAGAGAAAATATAAAGTATGGATGTCTGCTGCTACCATGATCGGAGCATGTTTTGCTGTTTGGCTGTTATGCATTTGGCTTTGATAATTCAATATATTTGTAGAAAGAAGGCATACAAATAAGGTAGGATTAAAAGAAGCGTATGGCTTGTGGCTGTATATGCACTGTGGTGCTGCTTCTACTTTATGCGCCCCTGACTTGCCCTCCCACAGTCTGCTTCTGACAAGTGAATTCTTTGTTTCAGAATTATGTTTTTATAGTTTTTTGTACATCCATCATCAGAATGTGTGAAGTGGTGAGTTGTTTCCAAATGAGTTGAAGGTTGAGCTAGATAAACTTAGTGGTCTTTTCCAATCTAAATGATTCTATGATTAACTGTGTGTGTAAGAGTGCCCTGATACAAGATTATCTTATGTAGCTCTGCAGCTAGTGGGGTGGGTGCCTGGCCTAGGTCTTTATTGCCTGCTGGGTGAAAGAGAAGCTGGGGCTTTATGCGTGGTAGGTGACCTCTTGGTTCATTTCCCAAACAAACTATGTCAGACAGAAAGGTATTTCAGTCTCATTACAAAGCTACAAACCTAATCTAAAAGGTCTTTCTCCCCTGTTGTGTTCAGTGTGTAGTTGGTGTGTGTTTACTTGTATTTACTCATTTACATGTTTTAATAACATGCTAACGATCTAATTTATATCTGGATTGTTAGATGTAACAAGGCTTGTATGGAACACTCTGTACAGCCACTATGGATGTTTCTTTTGCTTTCTAATTTAACTCCACTGTACTGTTCCATTTTCATGAGAAACATAACGATACTGCAACACACTCCTAGCAAAGATTTCATTGATTTTGCTATTTAAAGTTTATATTCTAAGACTTCTAAGTCTATTTTTCCGCTTTAAATAATGAACAGTAAACAAGAGCATATACATTTTTCTCCTGTGAAATTTAATTGGCGTAGTTATCAATTTATCTTTAAAAATTATTTGTGGCAGAGCATGAATTAGTCAAGCTTTGTAAGTAGGAGGTGGATTTGTGCCCATAAATTGATAATAAGGAGAAAAAAAACCTCTCTTGAATGTAATCAGTCCCACGGGTAGAATCCAAAGGGTTCTCTGAAGAGTACACCTGGATTACGCCGAAGGACTCAGGGTGACTACAAGGTGAGAGAGAAACACCCTGTGCTTTTACTTGGAATTCCTTCCTGCATCACTTGAAGGTGTGTAGGATGGAATATGGTTCTGTGGGATGGGGTTTTGTTTTATTTTTTAATCTAAATCTGGAGGCTCAGACCAAACCCTACTGTCATGTTGTAAGGAAATGCTTTGTGTGGAAAGGTCTGCATGTGGCCAGCCCACAACCCCAGCCTGGCTTCAGCGCTGGTTAATTGAAGATCGAACAAAATTGTGCTTGCTTGTTGTCTATAAATTGCTGCGTCTGATGCACGGACTCAGATGTGAACGATCCAAATCGTTTATTACAAGTTCTCACATCACTTATATACCTTCACAAGTTTTCTTTTCCTAGCTTTCCCATTCGCCCCTACAGGTCAACAGAACATTCCACAAACACTTCTTCAACCGTTCACACAGGAGTTTATCCAATCAGAGCCGCAAGCTGTTCTTTCTTCTTTTAGAGGTGTCCTTGGTTCTCATGCTGTTTATCTTGCTCCACAGCTGCTGCTCCATACAGTCCTTCTTGTATTCCCACAATTCCCCCTTTTTTATTAATTAACAAACTACTACCATACCATAGAATAATAACACTACTTATATTATTAACACAATCATTATAACTCAATCAAGGCCTCGATTGACAATACTCTAAAAGGTGAGAAAGGAGACAAGTCAAACATAGCATAGCAGCAGGAAATACTGTTAAATTCACTAAAAAGAACAAACACGTTTGCCTTGCAACCCAAGTTTCTGCAATCTGGAAATAAATCCCCAAGAGTCCCATTCTGTGTTAATCTGTAATTGGTTAGGAAAAGTCTTCAACTTTCATATACTCTGATATATTAATTTTAAATGATCACTAAAATTTGTGCAACAAATGCTTTTAGGGTAGTCATAACCATGCCTTTGGGCTAATAAATGATTGATGGTCGTGCAACTTTATGAAATTCAATGTCAGATAGAACCATTATTAGTGGGCAAATGTACTAGAGTATCACTATGGGCGTTATTACTTGTTGACCCTTGAGAAACAGCAAACTGCAGAAGAGGAGAAAGAAGGTATGTATTGGTGGTGGATGCGATAGGCAGTGCCAGCAGGGCGTCCCCTGCTTCAAAGTACACTTCCCTTTCTCACCCGCCACAGACCCTCTCCTGCTTTCAGGGTCTGAGAGGTAATTTCCATTTGTACACCATATCCGCATGGCCAGTGCGTGATATAGAGCCCAAGTGGAACACCTGCTTGGAAAGCAGAATAAACTATCAAGATTAGCTCTCTTAGCATGCCTTTGTCTCAGGTGATGCATGGTCATATTTTTTAAAATCCTATTTAGTGGGATGAAAGGCAGGCAATCATTCTATAATACAGGGTCATCCTTTTGCCAGGGATTCCTTTCCAGGTTTTGTCCTTACAAATTAAAAAGACTAATTGATAGGCTAATACCATCATAACTGAGCATTGTTAATACATCAAAAGAGATATTCCCGTAGATTATATCAAATCCTGTTTAATTCACATTTGATCTATTACTAAAATAGAAGAAGCACACAACAACCTAGATAATGCCTAATAATTCTAATTCTTGAGACTGCATTGGCAACATGGAAAATCACCCACCATTACTAATGTTACTTGCAATACAAAAAGTTACAAAGCAATACCACTAAATAAGAAGCACATGATCCCAGTCACTATGAAGGCTGGATGCTATTTTCTGCCTTAAGATGAGGCCGAACATATCGTGCTGGAACCCACGTAGGGCCAGTCCTCGTGGAAACACAAGCATATCCACGACCCCAAGTTATCAGTGGTAAGGGACCTTCCCAATGCCCTGTGGCCATATTCCGAACATTAACCATTGGCCGTTCCTTGAGCATTGGAGAGGCTCCAAAATGACGATCCACATGAGTTGTATCTGTATGATCACGATTCAAAAAATTCAGCACAAGCAAAGCCTTACATAACCTCTCCTGTGGTGTGTCTCCAGTATTCCCCCTTTTTTGTTTATTTAGAAGGGATTTCAGTGTTTGATGAGTGCGCTCAATGATAGCTTGTCCAGTAGGAGAATGAGGAATGCCTGTAATATGTTTAACCCCCCATTCTTGGAGGAAAGTTCGAGTGACCTTGCAAGTATATGCGGGTCCATTATCTGTTTTTATAGTATGTGGGATCCCCACAGCAGCATAAGCAGATAACCAGTGTTTGCAGGCATCGCGACCACGTTCGCCTGTATGTGCTGTGGCAAATATATAAGCAGAATGAGTATCTATTGTTACATGTACATATTTTAGGCGGCCAAACTCAGGAACGTGAGTGACATCTGTCTGCCATAGTTGAAGAGGCGCTGTGCCACGGGGATTTGTCCCAATTTGAGGCAGAGGGGCAATTGCCTGGCAGTCTGGGCATGTTAGAATAATGTTACGGGCTTGTTCCACTGTGAGTTGGAATTGTTTTTGCAAGGCTCTCTTATTCTGATGGAAAAATTGATGGGAGAGTCGCGCTTGCTGAAATAATTGAGGGGTAGCAAAGGCGACTGTGGCTTGATCAGCCTTACGGTTGCCCTCAGTTAAAGGACCAGGCAACGAAGTGTGTGATCGAATATGCATAATAAAATAAGGAAGAGTACGGTGAGAGACATAATGTAAAACTCGCTTGAGCTGTGCAAACAAAGCAGGGTTGTTCACTTCCTTAAGAAAAGATCCTTCAATCCGCTGAATGATACCTGTAACGTACAAGGAGTCAGTTATTATATTAAGCTTCTGATCAGAAAAAATTTGAAAAGCTCGAGCTACCGCAGCGAGTTCTACAATTTGAGGTGATCCATCGACAATGTGTATGTCTGACTGCCATCGTGTAGCAGTCGCGCGCCAGAGAACCACTGCTCGATGTGTCTTACCGGAGCCATCTGTAAATACAGTAATAGCATTAGGTATTGGAACATGTGAAAGTAAAGTATTAGTTGTAAGGGACAGATCACTTAAATTATGTAGTAACTGATGTTTGGGGGGATGGGTGGAGATTTGCCCAGAATAGTCTGCCATTGCAGTTTGAATAGCGAGGGACTGTGCAAGCATCCAATCTAAATCTTTTTTAGTAGCAGGTATCCGACGGATAACACGTAACACCAAAGTCTTAACTTGTTCAAGGCATTGCCTGTCCATCTGTGCCTGGGCCTGAGGTGTTGCCCGGACCCCCTCCCCCATGAGTTCATCCATGCCAATATGATTGAAATTAGTTAAATTATTCATAGCCTGGATAGTGGCCTGATCTCGGTATTCAGTCATAAACACAGTGTATTGCATGGGAGACAGGATTGTTCGTAACAAGATTTTCCAATCGTGAGGGGTCATAACATAACTATCTCCAACTGCAACCAAAAGATTATATGTAAAGGCAGACTGAATTCCATAGTCTCTCACTGACTTCCTTAGCTCCTTCACTGCCTCATAAGGCAGGGATTCCCACTGGGGGGGCTGATTCGGATGATACAACACAGGAAAGGCCTGCAACGTATCAGCATCACCCCGCAATATTGCATCTCTTCTGCACTGCTCTAACACACCACGGTACGTTGTGGAAAAATCTTTCTTTCCAGCATCCTTCAAATTATTATCATGAGGAAAAATAATCGGTTTGTCTTTCGAATCTACTGAACCAGGATCAAAAGGTTCCTCCGCTTCTGGTCCATCCTTATCTTTAACCAAGTTATTCTCGGGCTGCACAGACGCAGCAATAGATGACGTAGACGCGGTGGACGGTGGCAGCGTCACGGCGAGCGACGTGGGCGTGGCGGAGGGCGGCAGCGGCGCGGCCAGCGTCGGGGGCGGAGCAGAGGGCGGGAGCGCGACTGCTGTCGGGGGCGGAGCGGAGGGCGGGAGCGCGACGGCTGTCGGGGGCGGAGCGGAGGGCGGGGGCGCGACTGCTGTCGGGGGCGGAGCGGAGGGCGAGAGCGCGACGGCTGTCGGGGGCGGCGCATAGGGCGGCAGCGCGGGGGGGGGTCGGGATTTTTCTTCTCCCCAGCATGGGGGGGGGTCGGAGCCGCGGATCGAATCCGGGACGGGGTTGTTTTCCGCGCCGAAGGGCTGCGGCGGCGATGGGAGGGAGGGCAATAGGGAACAATCGGAAAAAATTCTTCCTTGTCTAACTTGTTTCAGTCCTTCCATTATTTCGTGCCAAACAGATAAAAGTTTAGCAGCCGTTCTGTCTTTAGCAATAGAAGCCTCCCAGAGTTTTGTGCCAATTTTGCCCCAAAGCTCTTCATCAAGAGAGAACCCAGTTTTTGGAAATTCAGGGACATTTTTGCTTATCCATTTAAGAAGAGTAACTAGTGTTGAAGTAGATACAGGCTGATCCTGAAACTTTAAAACTAGCCGTAATACTTCAAGATGTACTTGTTGCTCCTTCGTTAGTGAACTCCCCATAGTTCCCGACTGCTCACCTTCTGTCCTGCAGAACGGTGCGGGCGCGCGCGAAACAATCTCTCCAAAGTTCAGTCGGGCGACGCTGCCGGACCGGGCTCGCTCAGCCTCGGCTTGATTTGCCTCACGTAGTGGGCGCCATTTGCTGCGTCTGATGCACGGACTCAGATGTGAACGATCCAAATCGTTTATTACAAGTTCTCACATCACTTATATACCTTCACAAGTTTTCTTTTCCTAGCTTTCCCATTCGCCCCTACAGGTCAACAGAACATTCCACAAACACTTCTTCAACCGTTCACACAGGAGTTTATCCAATCAGAGCCGCAAGCTGTTCTTTCTTCTTTTAGAGGTGTCCTTGGTTCTCATGCTGTTTATCTTGCTCCACAGCTGCTGCTCCATACAGTCCTTCTTGTATTCCCACAATAAATGATATCTGACATTACTCACTTTGTGTGTATCAGTGCTACGCTTGACCTAAGAATTTTTTGAAGAATATTGTACCCTGCTTTTTACTTTGGTGCACATATCTTTAAAAATACTGAGTTGGTCCCATCCCCTTTTAACCAGTACTGTTGAAATGTCAGCTTTGATAGACATGCCTAGTTTTGATCTGTCTGAATTTGAACCAAAACATGACAGTTATTGACTTTAATGTGACTTAGCTCTATCTTCAATCCCAAGCTTTAGGTACTTGTGTTAATTAAAATGCATTGTAATGACAAACTGGTGAATAGTTACAATGTAAAATGCCAATTATTCTGTTTCTGAATGCATTTGGAATAATGAACAATCATCAAGCCACAAATCTCCTACTAAACAGATGTCTATGATGTAAATGGGTAGGAAAAGTCAGTACCATAATTTCTACAAACGTTTGCCAGACCTCAAAAGATCTCTGTACCTTAAGTCTGTTGATGCTGAAGAGTTGCCTGCAAAAATCTGGGTGGGACGTCTCCCTGCATGCCAGCAGCTCTGTGAGATGTCAGTAAGCTGCTTGTCTTTTGTGTGGGATGCTGACAAAGATGCTGTTTCTGGGGTACAGAGGCGCAAAGCCACCCATTAGCTGTAAGTTCAGGTCTGTGTGTAGAACATGGCATTTAAGGTTTGTGTTTTTTCTTTTATTTTCTTTCTGTAGACTGTCATTCTGTATCAAGTACTAGAAGTATTAGGTAGTGCTAGTGGTATGTTGTGGTAGTGGATTTTTTTTTTTTTTTTTTTAGTTAAAAGAACAGAAGCATGCTTAATGTGGCTAAGATAAAAATGAGTAACTGCAGGACTGTCTTCTCAAGTGAGGAAGCTCTTTTGGTTAGTCTCTGCCAGCAGGTGGATGGGAAATGCTCATCCTCTGAGCAAACTGGGACACGTTTACAGGCATTTGATCTTTGCTGAATTGGTGTAACCATATGAAACTCGTCTATTATTAACTCAGCCTGCCAGTCCTGAATCATTTGAAGCAATGTCAAGCCACTCTGATACAGCGTGCCTACGATATTAAATTTTCAGCAGCTGCATTTTAATCAGGTGACAGTTCAAAAGCACGTTGTTGGCTTATGTTTAAGGAATTCAGATTTGACTGCTTCAGAACTAGCTTGTGCCTGGAAACGCACTGGCGCATCCAGGCTCTGATCAGACAGTCTTGTTTCCTTTTCTTGCCCAGTTAATGCAGCCTTGTTTGAGCAGCCGAGTGTACTCTGTTTAATATATGCTTGCCTTAGTTCTTGTATGTTTGTGTATATATAATGCTATATTAAAGCACTGTACTATAGATATCAGAATTTTGTGGCGTTTAGGGACAGGTGAGGTGATATCAGAGGCCATGTTCAGCTAGAAAAGATACCAATTAGAATTGGGTATTTATGTTAATTACTTTTTAGCAGGATTCTGTTCCCAAACTGCTGAATGCCTGCAAGTGTTCATACTGTTGGCTTGTTTTTTCTCCAGGCACTTTCAGGCACACTTGTATTTCTAAACACCTTCCAAACTTGGAACACATAGAAGGTGAACAGAAGTGTGGGCTGCCTGGCTCTTTATGGAAGTAGTCAGGTAGAATTTCTCACTAATGTTTTTATACACAGACAATGCTGCAATCAAATGTAGAGCTTAAAAACCTAGTATACTGCTTTTAATATGGCTCCATCTGGCATGGTCAAGGTAAAGCACTGCAGGTGAAATAAAGAGAATATCGTGCACGTCACACTGAAGAGCATTAGGCCAATGCAAAGGAAGTAATATTTTTGTTCTTTTCTGACCCCCACATTGGATGTATGCAGATGTGCTTATGGAATTATACATCTCCTTTGGAAGTTTTTTTTTTTTTTGTGCCTACACACCAGCCCATGGAATTAAGACTTGGTGGCATATAGACTGTTTTATTCTTAAAAATGGAAGGATACGTGAAATTTTATCCCAAGTGGTATTTTTATTTAAATACTTGGTTAATGACATTGCTATGTTGCATAGAAACCTTCACGGTCTGTTTTTGGAATAACAGCTATGCATTTTAAAGGCATTTTTATTGGGGGATCTTTATATAGCACTGTGAAGTCCCTCATGTCTAATACTGTGCTTTGAGCAGTAGGTGGAAATGCAGTGATTCATATTATTTGGTTTGTGTAGTTAAGCGGCAGTTGTGGTGAAGATGGAGGGGAAGATAACATCTGGAAACAGTGGGAAGAAAAAGTGGAAGTGTTTGAACTCTGAAAAAGGATCCTGCTGGGAAATGTAAAAAGTACAAAATACTGGTGGCTCTCAATCTGTAGAGATGTTTATGATCTTTGAGATTTTCTGCTCCTTCGTTTATGTGCTGTTTGTCCCCAGTTATCTCGTAGTTAAGAACAACTGCCAGAAGTCAATGAGTGAGGCAGCAGAAGTTTTTTTGCTAGGTCCTGGGAATCTCTTAATTCATTTGAGGTAAAGATCCCTGCTGATAAACTCCCCCCATACAACATGTGAGCCACTACCATGCAATTGGTATGTCCTCATTCACTTGCATGAAAAGGTTCACCACCCCTTAATGTAAGAGAAGGCAGTGCAAGCAGAAGTTTTACCCATTCATTCAAAGACACAATATATACATATATATATAAAAGTATGCCAGACGTATGAAATGAAAAACAAAGTCTGAATTTCAACTGACTGACCTTTATCATCAGTTCACAAAGTGCCCCACAGCACTGTCTGACATGGGAGGAGTGCAAAGATGACTGTGCTTCATTAAAAACAGATGAACACACAAGTTATTTTGCATATAAGGTCATAATCTTCTGCCTGATGAATAATTGGGACTTCATACATTGAATTAGAAATCTAACTCAATGTATCATTTGCATTTGCTAATACAAATGTGTATATTAAAAATCCATCAGGATGTTTTCAGCTATGTAACTGAGTTGTTATTGAGCCACAGACTGTGTGCCTGCACAGGGCTAACTCTGTTGTCACCACTGGACTATTGCTTGGTGTTGCATTTTGTAACTTCTTGATGTTGGTGTATACGCTAACTGCAGAGGTCCAGCTCTGCTCCAGCTGTAGTAGGATACTTGTGGAGAGGATTCTTCTGTCAGTGAAACAAACTACCAGTGGGTGCCCCTGTGGCATAGCCCTGCAAGTGAGACAAACCACCTTGAGCAGAGTGAGTGCCAGCACCATGCAGTGCTGGTAAGGGCTTCCACATCTTTCTTGTGTTTCCTTCTCCTTTTGCTGGTTTTCTGCAGAGGTGATCCTCCTTTATCACCCAAATTGTATTCAATTCTCTAAATATATTTCTTCTTTGCTCTGGATGCAAAGTGATTAGATTATAACAAAAAGCTGAATGTTATTTAATTCTAAATACCTGGTTTTGCTGAAAACGATGGCATGACCTGTTCCATTCATGCTTGCTTCAGGCAGTAGGTGGTTTAAATGCATATGTAATGGCTTGCTTTAATGGTCTTATTTTTCATACACCTATAGCATATAAATACTGTTCTGCCTTTCCAGGGGAATATTCATGATTGAGGATTTTTTTTTCCCCCCCCACTTAGTTTGTTTTGCACATGGGATTTGGTGCCTTTCTAAATGTTGGCAATGCACAGTCTTCATGCAGGTGACGCCGGTATCACTTGTTGTGCTCTGAGTGCTGGTGGTGCAACAAGGGTCAGCGTAGACAAGTGCAGCTAGGCTATGCAGATAACATGAGCCTTAGGGGGGTGCCTGGCAGAAAGCTGGTGGGTAGCTATTACCTATTTCTGTTAATTTCTGTTTTTAAGTAGAGTTTTTATTCATTCCTTCCCAGAATACATCATAAGAAGTATTGTAGTTGGATAGTTGCACTGAAATTAAATTAACATGCTTACGCATTTTAATCCCTCTTTCACCTCAGATTTATACTGGAAAGAAGGTCTAGAACTCAAGGTAACAGTGGCACAGTTGCACGTTTCTGATCTTTGGACAAGCTATGCTGATTGTACTGAAAATGTTCAGTTCTTTTGAAGCTGGAGTTCAGCAGCAAAAGCTCTTTTGGGGTAACGTATTTTGGTAATGGTTTATACTTCCCATGTATTAGTGTGTAAAGGAGAAAACTTTCTGAAATGTGATCAACAACCTGCAGTAATAATAAATCAAGTTATCTATAGTAGCTTTTAAAAAATACAAATGTTTGAATAGCATTGTTTATTTTTGCATAAGAGAAGTTGATAATATGCTAGGAAATATATTTGAGAAATCATGTCCTACCAGTCTATTTCTTGTTATGTCTAAACTGTGGGATATAAACCCAAACTTTTGGCACTCGTTATGATATTTCTGCCTCAATGATTTTTCCTAATGAGCCTTCCTCTACACTTATGATCTGTGAAGAAGTTGCTTTGAGTTATTAATTCTAACTTCTCTTTTTCTGTAGTTATCTCTTTTTTTCTTTATGGGGCAGCAAATAATTAAGGCAGATGTTTATCTTCACCATGTAGAATGTTGTAAGGTTGTGTTTATTGTAAATATCTCTCTTATCAGGATATGTAGCAATGGGTTGTTTGGCTTTGGCCAGCTGACTTGGGAAGTGCATTGTGATTGCAAGTGCTTTCACCTGTTAACTTTGCCATGCCTGATGTAAGCTAGCCATCTTGGTAGATATCTTCTGCCAAGTCTCATAGATATTGGAATACCTACCTCCACTTATCAGCTCTGTCAGTCTTTGGGGGTTATGTCTTTGCAGAGGTTGCATTTAGAGATTTCCCTTATGCATCTGCTTGCTGTGTTTTCATGGCGCTTTAATGTATTGAAGTACACATTATAGCAGAGATACACAAGTAATGTAGTAATGATTTGAACCTTTTCAGTTTGATATATGTTAAACATTTTGGATATTTAGAGGCTAGCTGAATTATGGCAGCATGTACCTGGAATCTGCCTTGAACAACTATGCTTGGAATTGCCTTTGGTAAGAAAGACTTGTATTTATTTACTCTTCATTTATAATGCTCCAGTCAGTAATTCTTGTCATCTCCAGTGTGGGTTGTTCTTCTCCCTGTCACCAGTCCCCTTCTTTTTGAATTAGGAAGTTGAATTCTGGATGTCAACATGCAGAGGGAGGGAAGGCATCGCTGCTCCTTATTTGTTTATAAAGATAACGTTTATGGGAAGGAATTCTAATAGAAAGGTGAGGAAAATAAGTAAGCTAGTATCTAGAGCAATCTTTGGCTACTTCAGGGCTTAAGTTCTGTCTGTGCTGATGCCTATAATATAATTTGTGTTGAATTAATTGCCCCTGTAACCTCACTATCATTTAAGCAGTAAGTCTCTGTGGCAGGCAGAAAGCTGCGTGTGGTCAGATTTGAGGTTTTGAGTACAACATCTAAGAAGACGGACACCAGCACACAAGAGCAATGCTTGATGAAGAGGATTTTGGGTCTTAATGGTTACAG
The DNA here is from genome assembly GCA_030625065.1 of Alectoris magna. Classification (NCBI taxonomy): domain Eukaryota; kingdom Metazoa; phylum Chordata; class Aves; order Galliformes; family Phasianidae; genus Alectoris; species Alectoris magna. The sequence continues at coordinate 8,177,795 of CM060571.1, read as the reverse complement.
CTTGCTCTCCTTTACAATTCTGCTTAAACTGTGAATCAGATGTAAAATTTGGGCCTGAATGTTGCCTACTGGGAGAAATTTGATCAGTGATTAGAAACCACAGTATATAGCTATCTAAGATTGGTCCTTGGAACTATGAAGTGCCACGTTCTGATAAAAAACAGAAACATTTCCAGATTTATTAGTGCTTTCTAAATTGAGATCTTAATCTAGTAACATTATGAAGATTTAAAAAAAAAAAAAAAAATAGTAGCACATAAATTTCCTTAGATTTATTTCTCATTTAATATTGTAGCAACCAAGACTCTTTCGGCAGAGGATCCTCAAAATAAATTGTTAGAATCCATCACAAAAGAAGTTGTCATGCCTACTAAGCACCCAGAACCGGTCGCAGCGTTTTAATCTTTCTCCAGTTTAAATCCCCTGAAATCAGTATCTCCCCATGCCTACTGTCATGCAACCTGTTAATGGTGCTGCAGTGCCAGCAGGACAAATGGCACTACTGTAGCTGTGCTACATACCTGGCAGGGAAACTATGTCCTGGGAATGGGAACCGGTCACTCGTTCAGTGTTGTATAGTGCGTTTGTTAGTGTAGACACTCACCAACTTTCTGTAAAACTCTTCCTAAGCCTGTCTGTGCATGATGTGGTTTTAGGTTTCCTTCTGCCCATCTGAGCCTGGCATGTCAGCAGGTTAATTGTCCACTGGGGAGTTCTGGCATGCATGAGGATCTGTGGGAGGAAGGGGCAGGGGCTAGCAGTAGGACTGACTGAGGGGGCACTGGTGCGGGGAGCTGCAGAAGTGAGTTGAGGCCCCAGGACACTCGTTGGCAGTGACAGGGAGGGAAGAAGCTGTCCACAACTGGAGAACTGTAACTTTTGATGAAGAGTGGCTGTCTAGGCAGCTACGAGATGGCACTGAAAAACATCCTAATGTGTAGATGTGTAAGCCATTTGTATCTTCCAGTACTTTTCCATGCAGTTTTAAACTAGGCTCTTTCTTTGCTGCACAGTTGTGGACTCACTGGTCCAAAACTCTTAGGAAAGAGATGTCAGCAGTTGCACATAATGTATTCCTGTTCGTGTGCTTTCTCCCATCCATGTGGAGTTCTCTTTCCTGTGTGTCTGGTAGAACTGCAGACTAATTTTGATGCTTCTTTCAGCTCTGGTCCCAAAAGAAATTCCAACTGGCTGGATGCAGCACTCCAGAACCTCTCCTTCTTGCTTCTTTGTCAGAGCAGGTGGTATCCTAATTAAAAGTAAGAAGCTTTTGTAATTTGTGATACAGAATATAATGCTTAGTATGTTATCTTTTCTGTAAGATAACAGAAATGGAATTAACAAAGAAGTTAAGTCTTTTGAAATTTCTCTTGGCAAAATTTTGTCAAAATATATTTTATGCTTGTGTTGCTTTGTGCTTGATCTGTGCTCAGTCATGAGATTGATCAGGGATCGACCCTCGTGAAAATAACGTAGAGCTCTGCATAGCTTCCAAATTGTACGTAGGGTAGAGAGCACATCCTCTTTTCCTTAAGTCTTTGTTCTGTCTACTTTTGCACTTTCTTTATCTTTCCCAGTTATTTTACATTCCATAGCTCCCTGTGGATTATACCTTCAGATGCGGTGTCCAACCAGTTGTAGTGAAGAAAAATAACGAAGTTGGCATTGCAGAGCTTGCAGAGGCACCACCAGGCTGGCACAGTAACTATCACTGAGCGTCTGAGGAAAGGTTCCTCCTGGTTTCGAAAGAAATTTCTCATAGGGACTAGTATTTCACCTAATTAAGAGAATACGTTAAAAGATGTAGATGTGCTTCAAAGCATCCCACAGAGGAGTCTGCAGAGACATGTGTCGGCCATTCTCTGGCTGGATCAAAGTGGCACAGAGACGTAAGGCAGGTGTCTCCCTTTTATCTGCTTATTGTCTATTGGTGCAACGGATCTGACCGCTAAAGCTTGAGCAGTCTTTGCAATGGTTGAATGGTGTCCAGAGCTGATTTGCTAGACAACACAAAGAGAACAATGAATTATCTGCTATGAAACTGCAACAGCTGGCCTGAAGATTAAGGAATAAATGACAAATTAGACAAAATGAGTTTTTTTTTTTTTAAATGTACATAAGTGGAATTTGCTGCATCAAAACTTGTTAAACCTGTCAAGTGACAGAGTGAAAACCACCAAGAACTCTGCAGTGGTTTCTGATACTCTTGCTAACCACAGAGGGGGCAGTGCTTTTGTGCTGACTTTACAGCAAAACAGAAAACTAGCAAGATAATTTTGGGGAGTTTTGGTCTCTTTTCTTCCTTCCCCTTTGGGAAAAACGGTTTGAGTAGTTAAATTTTGATAAAACATAGCATATACAAAATATGGAAGGGCTCAAGCAATAGTTACTCAACACCAGACAACATTGTTAGGTGAATGAAAACATGCTTTATCTTATCAATTTAGTAACACTAGTAATCTAAAATTTAAAAATATTTCCTTATAAACGTTTGTCTCAGTAATCTTGAGTGCTGGTTCAGATTTGGCTCTCAGTCAAAAATTCTCAACTCTCTTTTTCTGTGGTTTTAAGTGAAAATGGGTGTAACTTTTTGCTTTCTGGTAGCTATTTCAGGCCTTCACATCCTGTGGGATGGTACCAGGGTAGAAGACTGCTGTGCATATGTAACTGTTGCATGTCCTGTACCAGGAGAGGGGATATTAAAATTTGACCACTGAAAGAGTGGTGAGAGCTGAATATAGTCTGAAGGTTATGTCCAAGATTTTTCCGTTTCCTATATCCATTTAGTAAATCCTAGGCTGCAAGTAAGGTACATTAATTGTATGTAGGAAGTTTCAGTGATTAACAAAGGCAGGTGTGCATTAAAATGGCCATCTGTCTGCATGTTTTAAGGGGCTCAGCAGGAACCCTGACTTTTTTTTTTTTCAACTGAGAAGATAATAAATGGAATGCTTCATGTTTTCTTGGGTACTGTGTAATTATTTAATCACCGTGAGTTAACACCCTTCTATGATGCAAGAGAAAGGCCTGGTGAACTTGTTGCAGCAATTTGTTGTCAAAGCTGAAGCAGGGAGAGTAAACGAAGGTTTCTTTTCTGCTGGATGTTAGCTGCTTATTTCTGAGATGTGTCGAGAACTTGAATGTCGATGCCTGGGACTCTCATAGTACTGCTTGAAAAGCAAGGATTGATGATAATCCTTGTTTTTTCTCAACTTTGCAAGCAAATTTTCCAAAAAAGTTTGCTATCTGACTTTACAACCTTTGGAAGTGGTTTGTATCTTTCCATAGAATTTTTCAGTCACAGATGTTCTTTTTCTATTCCAGTCTGGTTCTGATTTACTACTGAGACCTGAGTAGCTGCTCTCATGTTGCTTTACTTGTCCTGCTGGCCGCTAGTCAGTTTTGCATTTCTCCTTAGAGTTGAGTGATGTGGTAAACAGCAGAAAATAATGCATTTCAAGACAATCGTGCCTTTGTTCAAAGTTTTGTTAAAACGCTTCGTTTTTATTGAATTGGCTTTCTTTGGGTTTCAACTTAATGTAATGGCTTTTTGAAATCTAAAGGGTATGAAATCACATACTTTCACTTTGATAGAAATGGAAAGTGTAATAATGCTGTGAACTCTGGGATCTTATTGATTTTTCATGTGTAAGGGTTGGTCACCTTCTGAGTGGTTGCAGAGAACAGTTGTCATATGCAAGTGCTACGTCTCTAAGGTTGTAGTTTGATGCAACCTAAAAATTAGAACTTATGAGTCTGTTTTTTTTCCCCAGTTACTTTCCTGAATTCAGCTGACTTGTTCCATTGTTATCCATGTAGCTTTCTGCTGTTCTGCCTTGGCAGGACTTTAATGGACCTCTGTTGCTCTCAACACAATATTGATAACATCACAAACAGCATTACACAGTTTTGCTTAGTCTCTGCTATGCCTTTTTTTCTTTTTTTTTTCTTTCTTTTTTTTTTTTTTTTTACTGGCTTGCTCTTTTTTTTGTGTTCTCCCTTTGTTTGTAACAAATTAATTTCCAGTTTAATCATGTTGAGATGATGTAGGATTTCATCTGACCTACATACGTTGTGGTCAGAATTCCTGAAAAGATGCATATTTCTAGAAATTTTCTCAGTATTTTGTTGTTTATTTGAATAGCGGTGTTACTTCTAGGCTTTATATGAAGGTATTCTTCAGATTTACAAGGTCTGCAAGCACGTGGAACTTGCCAAGAGAACTCTTAGGAGACTTCTGAAATATGAAGAAAAACTGCTGTAATATTTGTAATGTTATCTTGTGAATAATGAACAGGCATTGTGCCAACAGTTATGCTTTAAAATAAAATGAATGAAGTATCAACTGAAAACTGTTACTTCTGGGAACAGTTGTAAACAGTAGAGATGTTGATTAGCTGGCCCTTTGCCTTCCTATTGCTGAATTACAAAAATCATAATGAAACTGTTGCGTAAGTAGATATTGTATTTAAGAATAAAATGGAGAGAGATTTTTTTTTTTTCTCTAGAGATAATGTAAGCCGTCTTTTCCAGACACTTGGATTTCAGTTTCATCTGTCTGTGGATTTGGTTTTGTGTAGTCCAGTGTGTGTTTGTGTTTGGTTATTTGAATAAGACTAAAAATATGTCATCTAAACAGGGAAAACTGTCCGTGATGCATGAATGCACATAAATGAGATATTTATTACAGTAAATATATAGACTGCTGGCAGAAGGAGGGCACAGATCTAAGCTGCATACTCAAGCCTTAGAAAAGCCCAGATACCCATTCTGGTTCTTGTTTTGGTGTTGGACATCAATACAAAGAATAAGGAGCTTTTTTTCTTTAAGGAAAGGGCAATTATTTAAGATCAAAGGCAAATTCCCTCCCCTTAACTTCAAAAGTCATTTTAGTATTGATTTTGGCTATTTTTCCTGCTTTATAAACTTCTTAACTAAGCCAGGAATGCCAGCTGTTACTGGATGCCCTACAGGATTAGCTATAAGGGAAGGAGTCCTTTTGAAACTTTAACAGGCAGTATATAAAGAAGTGATATGGAAATAGTAATGTCTGAAACAGAGAAAAAAGCGAAGAAGTCTTTTACTTATTTATTTTTTACACGTGACAGTCATGATGCTCAGCAGGCAATGAGCTGCAGTAGGTGAGAAGTTTGTGTGTCCAATTTCAAAACCAATGTCTTGATAAAACGTTACATGAGCTGCCCACTGAGCTCTGCTGGGTGGTGTTGGTTTAGCCTAGAGGTGCCGGCTGGAATCTTGCTCGTTCTTTGGACTGGAGTCTGCCAGCGTAAAAATACTGGTTTCAGAAATAATGGCTCCACCTAAATTCATATACTTAATTATGTGTTCATGCTCCCAAATCAAACAGTTCCTATTTGAGAGAGCTGAATTACTTTTTCTATTTTGACAGTTAGGTTTAATAGTGAAGCTTACGTTTCCCACCATAAGGCTGTTTGCTTAGGGAAAAGTGAAACTTCTGATTCCATCTTCTGCTAAATTGACTACGGATTTAATATAGATATGCACCATATTTGGTGTGTTCTGTACATTGACGAAGGAGATATGTGGTTGGCATGGCAAGATATGGTACAGGACTTGATTTCATTTACATTTCTGTTTCTTATAGGAAAGGTGAGTATTAGTAATAGGAATGTTTGAGTTTCATGATTAAAAAATAGTGTAAATATCTCCTTGGATTTAGCACTTCAACTGTTAAAGGAGCAATAGAATTGCTGATTTGCATCCCTATGGGAAGCAACACCTGTTTTTTGGGTAAAAAGTCTTTGGTCTTTTACTGATGTTGGTAACACCTGTATTTGCAGGAGTTCTGCACTACAGGACCGATTGCAGCTAGGAGGCCTAGGTCAGACTTAGTATTAAACTGACTTAATTTCTATCATGCATGCTGCAAATGCAGGCTCAAGCAAAACTTTTCAATGCAGATTTTCTTTTAGGGAGTATGGTTGTTCCCATTTAAAACTTGGATAATTTTTATCATTTGATTCAGACCGTAAGTTATGTGTTTTTATGGCTGTCACACTGTAGGTACAATTCAAGATGCAGATACTCTGAATTGTACCTCTGTGGATACAAGATACTGCCACAAAATATTGGATGCTTTCCCAAAACTACTCCAGAAGACAAATCTGAATAACAGTGTATTTCTTCTAAATATGGAACCCAGAAACAGCAGTGAAGAATAACATGAATGACTAGTATGGGAGAAGAAATCCAGCCCTTGGGAGTGCTAAAGGCTCTTTCCTGGCTTTTGTGCTTATGAATGTGGGTTAAAGAAGCAATACTTAAGTAAAACAAAACCATTTGTTCTGCTCTTTTCATAGCACAGCCATCTGCTGAAAACAAGTAAAGAAGTGGGAAAAAGTGCATTTCCTTACTTTATGTAATAGAAAGGGCACAGGCTGTGGGACTCTGTTCCTATATCAACATCAAGGCAGGGTTCTGTGGAGATGCTCTGCCTTTCACTTGTGTGGCTTGGTGACTGAGAAGCTACCTGACAGGCAAACCAATTTAGCATGGCGAATTCAAGTCCCAGTGGGGGTGCCAGTGTAAGTCTACACAAATAAACAGAATACTTTCTGAAATGCTAAGAGGAGGTGTAACAGACTTCAGCCTCTGAACATCCAGGAAAGTAGCAGACGAAGTAATGAGTGTGGTCATAGTGCAGCTGTGTTTGAGTTGCGCATATCCTAAAATAGTCTCTTATTATCACAGTGCCTTCTGTGTCATCACTTCTGTATAAATAATAAAACATTTCATCCGCACCTAGGAAATAAACGTCTTCGTTGTGCTCTGCCAATGTGGCACCCTCGAGTACCTCCTCACTTCACACCGCCGCACGCAGAAAGCAAATTGCAGGGAGTCAAGGGGCAAGCCGGTGTCCTCTGCTGTGATTTGGTGAAGGGCTTCTGCGTATGTGGAGACAGCTGCTGTTTATTCCTATCATGCATATTGCAGTGTTCTCAATTTTCCTCCCACACAAAGTTGTATTCCTGTGTTCAGTTGAAAGGGCACTTAAAAAGCAGTATGTCACTTTACCCTTGATTGCAGTCAACCTAACAAAGATTGTATATTTTCCAGAACTGCAGTACAACGTCAAACATGCTTTTAATTTAGGTTTGTAAGTATTAAGGCTAGAAGGGTGCAGAAAATCGATTATGACCTCCTATGACTTAGTCCAGAAGTTATTGCTCTCTTGAGCACAACTGGATGTGTTTGTGAGTTTGTCTCTTTACCTGAGAAGAAAAGTATATCTTGAAGTCTTCTAATAATTTCTCGTAGTAGTTTGCTCCAACAGTTGCTTGCCCTCACTTTTTCAAAATCTATGCCTTAACCAAGTGATTTTTGTTTCTTTTTTTTTTTTTTTTCTGTTTGCATGCAGTGTCTGTTTTGTTCTTTTTTTTTTTTTATTGCTCACCACTGTATTCCTGGGAAAGGAACCTCTCTGCTCTTTCATGGTGGAGTGCATCTCAGCTCAGCAGAGAGAGTAGTGGAAGTCCAGAAAACAATACTGATGTGCCAGAGGAATGTTCCTCCTGATCTAATTAGTTTGTCTTCTGTCCCTCCCTCCTCCTTTTCATTTTAATTAGCTCAGAAGTAGCTCTGTGCTGGGCATTTCCTGTAGGTGAACTTGAGCTTGGTTTGTGGCACATCACACAGCACGGATTCTGGAGTACAGAGAGATACTCCTTTGTTATGAGCTGAATGGACTGAACCCAAATGTGAACGTACGTCTCTTTTTGCATCACTATTCTACTGTAATAGGTCTGTTCATCTGGAACTTTCATAAACAGGCACAAAGGAAGTTTTAAACATCTGAGGTTTTACAAATGTTAAAGAGTGTGGCAGAAAAGTGAGGCTTACAGGCTCTAAACTCTGCCTGTAGGATTCTGTAGCATTATGTCTAGAAAAATGTTGCATTACTCAATCTGTGGTTGCATCAACACTGAATAGTAGTCTCAATTTATAAGTTTGCTATGCACTCCAAAAGTTTAGGCAGTGAATTAGCACTTATCAGTATGATGTATTTTTGCTGCACAGCAGTGACTTTCTAAGGCTAGGAATGTTTTCGGGAATAACTTTATCTAGTTGAACCTTGACAACTTTGTTACTTCCTTACTGTCTTTTTAAAGCTTACTTAATGTGGTGTTTTCTCGGAGTACAGTTTTTATTTTCCAAACCTTTTATCATCTTAGATGCTTTTCTCTGAACTCCCTCTGATCTGCCCATCTCCTACGCGAGCTGCTCTAAAGCACACACGCTCTGATGGAGATCTAATGGGACTGGGTAATCATGCTTACTTTACATACTTAGTGCTGTGACCTAAATAGCATTCAGTTTTATGTGACAGTGTTTTATTGTTAACTTGGACTTGGTGTATTATCCAGTATGACACATGGCTCCGTCTCTGTGAAGCTCCTGTGCAGCCTATTCATAGGGAAAATCCTGGCGGCCTTGTTCAATTTAAACTTGTCGCATCCTCAAGCAAAGTCAGTTGATCTCAGTGGGAGTTGCCAGATTAAGACTGAACAAAGACCTCAGGATTTGGTTCCCTGTTGGTACATTTGTTTGTTCTTTTCAGCTGAAACTGTTTGTCATTTGTTTCTATTGAATCGTAGTACAAATTGATTTAATTATTTTAGTCCCCGGAGGTCTTTGACATCTTGCATATGGTTTAGGTGAGGTGTAATGGCTTCTGATTCCTCTATTGTCTTGTATTTAGAGTAGTAAGATTAGTATATTTGTATTTTAAATATGAATTCTAATGTTCTGAAGAATTTACTCAGTAACCAGATGTTTTCTTCATCATGAGAACTTAATGAAAAGTATAACCTTTTCAGAGGAAGGATACGAACTCAGATGAGGATACAAACTCAAATGAGTTGCTGTATTGCACAAATGTATTCCTGGATTGAAGAAAAATAAAAAACTGTGTGTTCTTAAAGACTGTTTGTGATTTTTTTATGAGCAAAGGTAATAATTGGAAGAAAAGAGTTTTGGAGATTCTGTCATGGTTTAATTCTGTGGCAATCCTTTGTGATGATCCCTGTGGATTCCTTCTAACCCAGGATGTGCCACGGTACCACGTGGCCACGATTCTTTTTTTGTGTAAAGTAACATATAGGACTTCCCCCATCATGTTTACATGAAACCTACGAATGTTTGGAGTAATCACATTTCGTAACACAGGTATGTGTGTGGATTGATGAATAATATTCCGAGGCATGTATTTAGACCGATTGCAAAGTGCTTTTTGGGAAATCAGTTGTATCTTTAAGAAGTAAAATTGGTTTAATTCCTGTTAAAGTGGTGATTTCTTTCTTTTAAATAAATTTTGGGAAGGAGAATGATGAAGTTGACTATCGAGAACTTGTAGGTACATTTATTTTTTTTATCAGCAGTTTTGTCTCCTTCCAGTATGGCTAATAACATATTTAAATATGTTTCTGGAGGAATAATTGTGGGATGGGAAAAGTGTCAGACTATCTTCCTTTTGGAACCACTCCCTTTGGGCTATCTAGGCTCATAAAACCTGACAAGTATTTTATTGCCTCTCCCAAAACAGTTTGATTACTTGATGTGTATCTGCAGTCTCTGGAAACCACGGTATATGTATGCATGCTTGGGCATCCCCTCTAAAGCTAGGTGCAGTACTTGTGGCTGGAGGAAGCATGAGTGACTAGGATGACTGAAATTGTACTGCTCCTCAGCTATCCTGCCAGCTGCTGGGGCCAGTAACAGCAAGAACTATGTAATGGCATCCTTGAAATGAGGCTCTGAAGAGCAACATTTTTATCCATTTAGATTTTACTGCTGTACTTCTGAAGTAACTGAAAAACATAAAACATGTAGGTATTCAGGATGCCAAAGTTTAATTTTTTCAAAACCCCCCAAACTTTCAAAGCCTTCGGACTGTTTAGCTCAGTTGCTACTGCATTTTCAACTACAAAAATATGATTTTGAACATCTGGGAAAAACAGAGATAGTTGGTCAAAGAGATGTGCTGAACCACGTTGTTAATGACAAAGAAGTGTGACAGACTAAGCTACATAAAGAACAGCTGTTGGGGTCTAGTGCTGTGACTGTTGTCCTAATATTTCCCATTCTGGCATTTCCTGTGGTGGTACGTAGACACATCAAGATTTTGTCACATTGTCTACTGTGGGCACACATAAATATGAAAGAACAATGATGACAGTTTGTGATTTGTAGTACAGAAAATAACAAAGAAGCTTTAGAATGCAGCATGGAAAAGTGGTTATTAGGGTCTCCTTTCTAGTATAGGTATATATATGCTCAGAGTGTGCATTTTGCACTAGGCTTTTTGTTTCCCTCCCTATCACTTTCTAACTAGAAAAGGCAGAGAAAAAAAAAAAAAAGAGAAATCTTTCAAAGACCTTTGGCTCTAATTAGATTTTCATTAAGGTTTTATAAAATCTATTACACAAAGTCTCATAAGAAATGGGAGCACAATTCATGGAGATGATTAACAAATTGGCTTAATGAACTTATCTTAAACCTCTTAGACCCACTGTGGAGTTTTCCCTACCCTGAAGTGTTAGAAAAGAAGCACATCCAGTATGACAGTTCGGAGCAGTATAAGAAGTAGGAATGAGATGGTCTCAGCCTTGCTTGTACTTTTTTTTTTTTTTTTTTTGAAAGTGCACATCAACAAGCCATACTGAACTGTCACTAATTTGACAGCTGTAGCAGTGAAAAGCCCCATAAAGCCACAATAAGGCACTGGGACTTCTGCCAGCTGAAGGCAGTTCTATCTTGAAAAGACTAACTTTCGTTGTGTGATGGAGCAAGAAGCTGAGCTCTTAACTTTCATTTGCATAGGAACGAAAGAAGGAGCAGCTGCCTGGTCCTGTTTTGCTATTTGCTTGCACTGGTGTAACACTGGACTGAGCTGCACATGGTTGGCAAACAGAAAACCAAATCAAGAATGGAACTGCTGCAACAGATGATACTTCCAGAAATTACTAGAACTGTCAGAGAGGTGAATTAAACTTCTTCATTCCTCACATCTGTAAGATGGTTGTGCTACAACTTTTAATAACTTTACTGTATGATTTATACAGTAAATCCACATATGGCATCTAATAGCATTTTACATAGAAATAGAAAAAGTTCTTCTAGACAGGATTACCACAACTTTATGAAAAGCATTTGGAAAGCAAGAGCTGCGTTTAGAGTATAGGAAATGATGAGAGTATAGCTATGCTCTGTTGGCATTCATGAGCATTCGCATCCCTTGATCTCAAGGCTGTAGTTTTTTGTCTTTATTTTGATGTCATGAAGTAGCCCTGTCCAGCCCCTTAACTGAGCTCTGCACGAGGCATGGCCTCTCATCCCTCATCCCAGTGGCTGTGGTTGCTGCAGCATCCCTCTGTCCTCCCACTGAGGGAGGGCTGAGACAGGGCAGCCTGTCACATCGATGCCTGCTTGAGTGGCTGCTCAAAAAACATTAAGTTCCTCTGGCTCAGCAGCAAGCTGGGCTGCAACTGAAAGCCTATGTGGAGAAGTAACTCATGACAGAAGTCCCGAAGCTGTGTTCTGCCCAATTGCTTCCCCATCTCTGTCCCTGTGCACAGCATGGTGCACTGAGGGAAGTGGGGTGGGTGGTTGAGGGCAGACTGGGCCCTGGCAGCCATTTGGTAGCACTGCTGCTGAATGTTCAATTATGCTCAGCTATTTTCAGCCTGAGTATTAAAATTCAGCTATTTTCCCTTACCAGGAGGGAGTAAACACCATAAAGCCTGTACTTGGCTCTGTGTAACTCCTCGTTCAGCTTGCTGTATGGGATGTCGGCTGTGTCCTTTTCCCATCCATCTGTGCACGAGCACAAGTAGCAGCTCCCTCGCCGTTCCCCAAACTGTCAGCTGCGAAAGGGGATTTGGAGGAGTAAAGAAGCTCCCTGCGTAACCGTATGTCCCTACATGCGCTTGCAGAGCAGGAATCACAGATTGTCCTTATTGTTGTTGTCTCTTGCCAAGCTCCAAGTATCTCCTCTTCAGTTGTTGAAGAGGGTTTTGAATGCTTCTAAGGAGTTCCTGGAAACAAGACTTCAGGAATTAGGCTTCTGCCTGCTCAGAGCGTCAGATTGGTGCTGGAGCAACGTGCCTGTCATCAGCATAGTATGTTCCAGTTTCTTCTGGGTGCTTTGCTCCCAGAGTACTCACCTGAAAACGAAGCTGATGCTTGAAACCGTGTGATCTGTTCACTTTGCCTGGCATTTGCCTACACCATAGAGGAGCGTACAAATAATGCAGTGTTGTCTTTGTTTGGTGTTATGGAAGACAGCTTTACTACAGGTATTTTGCAAGCTCTAAATACATATTAGGAAAAATCATTTCGTAGCAAGGTCAAAAAAAAAAAAACAACAAAAAAAAACCAAACAAACCTACTTTGCCAGAACTGCAGATTGCTTTTTGAAATTAAAACACAACTGGTAAGGTGGAATGAACTCAGGTTGTCCTTGCAGCCTTTATTTAATTCCTTGCGGATGTATGATAGCTATTTTAGAGTTATTTTAATTGCAGAATAACAATTTTAGAGTCAAATTTTGCACTTCAGAAAGGTTAAGAAATTGCACCAGAGGGTGCACAATTATGTCGCATGGGGACTTTCTTAAATGTAGCTCTGCCTGAAGCGAATGTACATGCCTGTTGAAAGGATGATTTGTTAGCCAGATAAACTGGGATTATCCACCTAGTGCTGTCTATGCTCGGTCTTGCAGTAAACTTACATGTGTATGAAGAAGTGTCCCTTAAGGTTGAGTTCATTTTACTTTTAATTTTGTATTAAAATTTTCAGAAGCTTGTTATTTATTAAGGGAAAAAAGGAAGCGTAATTATTGGAATAAGAAAAAGTGCAGAGCTGCAGTTATGTATTGTTCTTGAGATTAATTTTCTGTTGAAGGCAGTGCCAGAGCACCAGCATGGGCACATGGAAGACGGTTTGTTCTGATTTAGTTAACAGGAGGACCATGTTTCTCTTAAAATTATGGTGCAACAGTAGCCCTGTTCTTTGTTTTGTTTTGTTTTTTGACTTCTGTTAGTAATTGATTTGAGCTGTGCTTCCTGTGCAAGAGTAGCATTGTTCTGAGAAAACACAGAGATGCCACATAAAGCAAGAGACCTTTACCTGAATTGTTTGCAGAAATGAGGGGTGGAATTTGAAGCCTGCTGATTTGTAACTGATTAGCAGACATGCAGGCACACGTTCCACGTGCATCCTCATGTTCGCGTTCAATGTAGTAATTGAAAGTAGCCAGATAAAAATCTAGATTTTTTTTAATCCAAATAGTTATTATCAGATATAAAATAACGAGAGGGCAACAGTTGTTATAAGCAATGCAATAGATGTATAATCGCTTGTGGATGTGCAACGTCTTATTTCGTAGGAACAACTTAAAAAGAACCTAAATTTGGTAAAATGTATAATATTCTGTTCATTTGCCTGAAAAAAAATGTGAAGATCTGAATCAACCTCAGTGGGCAATTTTGGATGTAGTCTGAATCTTGTTCGATGTATATATAAAAAGGCTGTTACTAAAACTGGAGTAAATGAGCTCTGGCCTTTTGTTTCTGCTGTAATCAACCTCAAAGGCCTTAATGAATTCAGTAGGATGAGAATGCGGCCCATAATTTCTTCTCTGCAGACAGTGATATAACAGAATAGGACTGATAAAATGGAAATGATACATTTACTGATGAGCTTTTGGTTTTGATAGCAGGAAACAAGGAAGCATTTATTTCTTAAGGAAAAAAGATTGGTTTTTGGGGCTTAACTGCATTTTGAGTAGTGGAGAACAGAGGGGGGTCACCGTCACACTGTGAGAGGGGGGATGTGTGTGCCTTACCAAGTCACGATAGAATAACATTGGATTGCCTGGTTGTATATTGGCCTTCTATCATCAAATTATGTGAATTATATAGCAATAAACAGATCTTTGAAAACAAACCTTTGAAACTTCAGTAGAGAATGTATATGTAAAATTTATTGCATAGTTAGTATTTTTTGCTTGAAAGGGTTTACTAATGAAAATCAAAGTTAGGACAACTTGTGTTGACTATTATGATTTCTAAGTGGGATAGTTGAATCTGTCCTACAAATCTGTTTTCTCACAACTCACGTCGTTAATGTTATGGATGACATTACATGACTAATATATATAGATATTTTTTCCCTTTTTTTTTACCATCTACATAATCTGTGAATTGTATCATCTTTTGGGATGCTTGCCACTCGTTTTATTGAATCTCTCTCAGTATGTTTGTGTCTTACTTCCTCAGATGTAGCTCTAAAATTCAAGTTACTGAATAGCAGTATTCAACCTAGTTCAAGGAAGTTTTGCAAGTGGAAATACAGTATGTCAGTTTAACGTGGTTTATTGCACAGACCATGTAGTGAATTATTTTCTCTTATTTCTTGTCATAGTTTCACGTGAGCAGCAGCTGTGGGCGTACTGGTAATACAAGGTACTGGAAACCATTCCAATTCTGACATGTAGCCTAAGCTCTGAGCAGAATTAGACGATGTGGAGCTTAAAATGTTGTCGGTCATCTTGAGCCACATAATATGTGGTGTTTCCATTGTACCTGCTACTCACCTGAGCCAGTGGAAGCCACAAAGGCATTTGTTGTTGTTTTTATTTTTAAATTTCTCAGATTTTACTTTTTCTTCTAATGGTATACAAATGAACAACCTTTAAGTATTATGAATGGGAGCAAAAGAATGCCTTTTCCTGATTTCCTTAAAAACACTGATTAATCTCCAGCACTTTGGTTCCAGTGTCAGAAGGTTCCCGACACTTACGGCAGCAGTCAAATACATCCATTTGCCTGTTCTCCCCTCTCTCCCTCCCTCAATTTTTATTCTTAGTTAATGAAAACTAATATATTTACAATTACTAGGGCTCTTTGTGGACACAGGGTTGGTTTAGCATACCTCTTTGTCAACTGTTGTTGGCAGTGCTTGTCACAACTACACCAAAAATAAAGGGGGGGAGGGCGGGGCATGTGACTTCAGGTTCATAAGTGTTGATTTCAAAGCTCCTCGACCTCAGTGCTGAAAAATCAGCTGTAACATCCAGGCAATTTCTGTTATTGCATACTTTCTTTCAATAGAGACCTGTCACTAGTGTCTGGTGGCTGAAACTGTGCTCCAGATTGCCCTGCGCTCAGCAGCCAATGGGAAAGGAGGATAGTACTTGTGCTTCACAGGGATTTAACTCTGTCCACCCCCTGGCCCCTGCTCTGTGTCAAGTACAAATCCCAGACAGAGCTGGGATGGCTGCTCTGTCTGTTACAGGCGTCTGAACTATGGTTCTTTGTTTTCAAGAAGTGGTTTTATGCAGCTGTCAGATTGTACTTCAAAGGATTTTTCTAAATTTACTTCTGAAAGAACTGAACAGCCCCAGTATGCTGCTTTGCTGGCTGCACGAGGAGGTATGAATTTTCCTCCAGCGTGTCCACGGTGTGTGCCTGGCCCTGTGATGTCCTCCTGGGCATGGGCTGCTCCTGGTCAGGGCTGTTAACAGTGGATTGTGAGAAGGAAAACATAAAACAGAAGACAAAATCATTTTAACTTCTTAACTTCTAAAATATTATTTTATATGTAATTTTTAAATTGCATTTCATTTGGGAACAACCCAACAGAAATAGCATGCTTTCCTAAAAGCAATTTAAATGACTTCATTTCAGGGTTGCGAATTTGGTATGTATTTGTGATTTGTAGACTGTACCTTCACAATAAATATACATCATATTTGAAGGTAAAATGAGTAGTTTGTAGTTCAACAGAGAGGCAAAGTTGAGTGTTCAAAACTTCTTAGTACGTATATATTTAAATCCTTTGTTTCATCTTAGGTTATTCAATGCATAGAAGAAGGAAAGAAGAATGGGAAATGGATTTTCTAATTATTTTTCTGACTTGAAGACCTTACTCCAGCAAGAAAAAAAAAACAAAACCCAACAACCCATGACTTTGGGCATTGATGATGAAGAGCAAGCTGAGAAGTAGAAGTGTCAGAACTTGTCCTGCTGTTCACGTGCAGCTCCCGGCCACCCAAGCCATGGACTGCCCCCTCCTTGGCAGCGCTCAGCCTTGTTGAGTTCCAAATTCAGCATCATGGGGAAATGCCAGCTTAGCAGCTCATCTGCCTCAGGTGGTGGGGAGAATTGCATCATGTGTTAGAATGGTCTGAGAGTAGGCTGAGTCTTACAGAGTGACAGAACTAATGCCCACAAGTTTATTTATGTAGAAATGTTAATAAATTGTTTTCTGATATAAAATAGGAATAGGTTAAAATGTGAAATAGAGTCTTTTGTTGAAACTACAGATACTTGGTTTTATTTTTTATTATTATGAGCCGATGTCGCTTTTTTTGTTGAAATACTCTGAAAACTAGAAACTTTTCTCACCTCATTTTG
This sequence comes from Alectoris magna, assembly GCA_030625065.1. Taxonomy (NCBI): domain Eukaryota; kingdom Metazoa; phylum Chordata; class Aves; order Galliformes; family Phasianidae; genus Alectoris; species Alectoris magna. Next base: position 8,161,338 of record CM060571.1, on the reverse strand, counting down.
AAAGGCTCTGGCTCCTACCCCTTTTCTCATGGTGCTAGTTACAGTCTCAAGTTCATTTACATTTCAGAAGAGTGCATAGTCTCAGCACTTAAACATGCCAACAGTTATGCATAAGTTTAATAATCTTTTGAAATCAGTGGGACTACTTGTCTGCTTTAAAGTGACTGGAGGGCTTTGGGGATGGCTGAGAGAACAGCGGTACGCAAGACCTTTTTGTCCATGTGGAATAAAAAGGCAGATGCAGTCTTCATCCATTGAAAATAGCTTCATTTTTATTGAAGGATTGGTCAGAATAGGAGCAGGTTAATTATTGCTGGCTATAAAAACAATATTGAAACACTGCAATGATTCATTAAGCTTTATCATGCTTAGAAAGCGATATACCACCATTTTATAGGCTTTGTAGTTCTGGAGCTTCCTAACAGCTCTGAGGAAAACGTCATCTGAAATTAATTTAAACATTGTCATTTAATATATAGCTCTGGATACTATTTGAATTTGAGCAGCATAACTATTAGTGATAGCAGGTGCTGATTATAAGCTAGCAAGTTAGTGCTGCCATTAACCCAAAGTGTCCGTACCCCACTAGCAGCAGTCTGTCATCCTGCAGGAGAGCTGAACGCAGTCCCTTGCTGTGGCTGAAGGCTGAGGCTGCCGTGCTCCAGCCCCTACTTCTCTCCCAACTGCAGTTGTGACTCCAAACATGTTTACAGTTTGGGGAATGTGTGCTAAAGGCTAACTGCTTGATAATGTTTATTGCCTCATCAGTTAGACATGGTTGGAAGCATCTATGGATGTATGGAGAGTTCTCCGCTGTCAGATCTAGTTAAGAGGCTGGAGGCCTCATTACAGAAAGCCGTCTCTCTGCTGTAAGCTTGGAAGTAGTTCTCTTGTCCTGGGAGAAGTGATGTTGGTATGTTCCAGTATTGATAGTGCAAGGGTTACTGAGCAGGATGTGCTGCCCTTACTGAGTGTGTCCCATCTGGGGTGGGCTGCCCCATGGATGCTCAGATGTGCCAGAGAGGGACATACAGAGCATGGATCATTTTGGTGGTTGCGCATTATGTGATTTATTATTGCTTTTCATATTCATTGTATTTCGGGTTCATTCAGGAGGATTAAATGGCTGTGGAAAAGGATAAGCTCTGGAAGTTTGGGGATTGGTGTACGTAAAAGTTCTGAAGACATAAGGAGTCATTCCAAAGGGAGAAGTGTCCCTGTGACTCCTCCAAGGCACACTGGTGCACTCAAATCGCAGGACAGAATGCATTCAAGACTGTTTGAAAAAGCAGTGTTTCATTTACATGTATGATGGAGGGTAGGTGCAGCTGCAGGGCTGTGTGGGTTGCAGGTATGCATGCTTCTGGAGAGCAGGTGTGTGGTTTTGTGCTCTGATCTTTTATGGGGAGGCTCTGGGGTGGGACTGTCATATTGTTTTTGTGCTTGTTTTGTCAAATATTCTTTTAAAACCATGTTACCTATTTGTGTAAGAAATTCCCTTTGGTACAGCTATGGGATTCACTCACTAATGGTGTCTCACATCTGGGCAGTTGCTACCTACTGACTTCGTTTGCTACGTGCAGGCATATTCCCCATAAGCAAAGAATGTAAAAAATGGTGAGATTGTAAAACAAATAAGTAAATGAAAGTCCTTCATTTATTTCTGTGAACAGGAGTAGTGAATTTCAGTATTTAATATTCTGATAAATAAATTATATGTTGATCATATTTTGAAATGAGATAATTGGTTTTCAACAAATGTAAATGCTCTAATTTCAAAGTTTTGTACTGGTGAAATTCACTGTTACTAGCATTAGCCAACTAGCCATGGAATTAATTTCTAATATGGCTGTAATTATTGTATCATCTTTAATAGCTAAAAAGTCAACTGAGTTTCCACACTTCCTTCACTTGTCTCATCGTCTAAAACAGAAAGCTAATTATAAGAATATTCTCATGTTTTAATTGTGACTGTGGATGACTGATGACAAACATGTAATTAAGTGATGCCGAAGTTGACATAAGACGGTCGACACAATGTTTTTGTGTATCATTATATGAAGATATGTAGTGAAGCAATTAGTCCTTCATTAGTTCTAAGTTATCTCAAAAGCTTTGAGATACTTGTGTATTTAATTCTTAATCATCAAGGAAATGTATCTTCTAATGGTGTTAACTTCATGGACTTAAATTAGATGCACTCCCCTGGGATTCATTTCAATGAGATAATTGCTCTGTATGCCACTGGGCATCCTCGAGCTTCGGGGCATCAACAGCAATGCTGACTTTTCAGGACTTTGCTCGCTTTTCCACCTCTCTAGTGACTGCAGGGTGCTCTATTGGAAATGCTGTTATTGTACATTGGAGTGGGGCTGCTGTCTGCGTGCATCCTGACTGCCACTGTACCACGCTCTCTAGCACCCAACACTTTTAGCTTCTTAATTACTACAGCCAAAAGCTGCGAGCTGGGCTTACATGTAATTTGTTTGACTGCTTCTGCTTTGCAATTCAGTGTTAAAAATGTACAGGTGCATAACCCTAGTGAAGGGTAGACAGCCTTTTTAGTTTTTGCTACATGACACGAAGCTTTTGTTTCCAGTGTCTCTATTCTGTTTACTAAGCTGGCTTTCATGGTAAACCTACTAGGAAGTTTTAATGTCCTTCCATTCTTAGAGTCTTGTTTAGCTTTCATTGTAATCTTCTTTGCTTTTAAGAACAGTGCATACAGATAGACTGGAATCCAGTAAAGCAGAGAAGATGTGTGTTCCTGCAAATCTGGTAAAGGATCTTGATTCTGTGGGTAGTCTTCATTAAGAAAAGAACTTGTAAATTACCTGTATGTTGTGAAATTATGGGTACCAGGTACAGACGGCCAAAAGTGTAGGAAACTGGATAGTGAAATACAGCCATGAAGTAAGAGGAACCTGTACTTGAAAAGCTGGAGAATTTGGGGAAGGCTTGTTTGCAAATGCAGGTGTCCTTTACAGTTTATAGCTTAAGTAATGGTAACATGGCTTGGACAAAGGAGTGTTCCATTGGTCTGAATGTGCCTCGAGTTTGCACACCAGCTCAGGCAGGTTGTCTTATATATTACAAAAATATTTTTCAGTTTGCTACAAGTATTAAAGCTGTGTTAGATCAGTAGCTAATGTAAATTTCAGTAGTGTGACTCGAACAGAGGAAGGTTATGGAACACCCGAACCTCTGAAACAGTCGTAATACCTTTTCTATGTATTTTAATTACAAGAATTTGCAATAATTTTTGAATTTCAGTTATAGCTGAAGTTTGTCTTCCATTGTTGTTTACCAAGAGCTGCCAAGAAGAACATTTCATTTCTACCCTGAAGTTTCAAGATGCACTTCTTCCTACCATTCTTCCTAACATGCATTTTTTTTGGTATGCTGAAACAAACTGTGTCACATTATGTTCTTTTATCTCAGCAGCAATTAGTCATTGGTGTCACTAAAATCACTGTGTAATAAAGATTTTATAATGCAGCATTCAGGTGCGTTCTGAGGCAGACTCTGGAAAGATGCTTTTGCTAGAGATGTTTGGCTTCTTTTTTTAGACAGAAATAAAACTTTGATGTGCAAGTAGTCATATTGAACATGTGTGAACAGCACTGGCTGATTTTTTTCCTGGTACACTTGCAGATTTAAGACACCCACCCAGCTACGTTCAGTTCACATGCAAGATTTTAGTAGTTTAAATAAAAGCGTTGCTGTGGAGTTGAATAGAGTATCAGTTTGGGGGAAAAAAGTTACTATATCCATTTTCTAACTTCAGTTCACCATTATTACTCTGTTTTGGAGAACCTTGAGGCTTATTTAGCTGCTAGAGTACAGAGTGGTAGCTCAGATTTGTGTTACTGTACACGTGGCTTTCTTTCTCCAAAAGTGGAATATTTCATTAACGAGCTCTTTATCTTCTTCCCAGGACGTAATATGTCCCAATGAGAATGGCAAAGGAATTAGTCTAGGGAGACAAACATTATTCTGTAAATAGAATCCTGTTTTTTAAAATTAAAGACTTTGATTTACTGTACTTATGATAATTTTGGCTCCATGCTGAAACAGAGGTTTTAAGTTCTGACGTGAAGGATATGTCTTAATCCACATATATTTGGTGAAGAATAGGGAAGGAATGAGAAAAGAAAAGAAACTACCAAATTAGCACTTCTTAGTAATATACATTCCTCACTATTAATGATCTGGGGTTGAGAAGTTAAATTAATATCGACCATTAGCTCTGGCTTGCCAGTGACCCAGCTTTCAGCTCACTGAAATTCACAAATGCTTGGTGTTCTGAGCTTTTCCACAGCACCTATTGCTTTTTAAGTGTAGAATTAAAGACATGAATGGTAATACTACAAATATTTTGTTACCCATATTCATCACAAGATTTTTTTCATGTAAGTCTGTGAATCATGTTACATCAGTTGAGAAGACATATGCTACTTGCATGATGTTTGGATATGTCACAAGTATTTTTGTTCCACATTGATTTGTTTCCATGGATTAGTGCCTAACTTTGAAATTCAAGTTCATTATTTACAAACAAGATGGGGAAAGTTTTTCATCATTTACGTTTCCGGTGGCAAGGATAACTTGAAAGCAGTTGTGATGATTTTAACCTATTTCATTACTTTACTAAGAGGACTGAGTTTTCTTTGTTGTACACAGGTATGCTTACTGAAATATACAGATAATACATGTATTCATAAGATGATATTAATAATTTGTAATGGAGGAGTAAATGGAATTCATTGTTTTAGTATTAGTAACTTTGACCTCTATCACTCTCTGTATTTAAATAGTTGTTGTGTAATAGCATAAATAGTTTTTTCACCCTGGAATGACTGGATCTTTTCTGTTCCAGCTCCAGGTTGGCAGACTTGTTCTCATCTACTCATGCAGTGGGTCTATTCGAGCAGGGGATTTGAGCTCAGTGTAAGATGCCTTTCATGTGAATGTACATACATTTTTCTTAAAAAGGGCTGGGCAGGATTGACTTGAATCATATACAATTCTAAGTGCCTAAGGAGAAGGTAGTTGTAGCTTTTCTTCATTTGGTAATCAAAGTAGGTAGAAGTAAATGGGAGCTTAATTCTTTCAATTCAACATGTGATTGAGGTATGGGAAGGGATGATGTAGAGAATGAGCAGAATACAAACTGTGTCTTCAATATGCTGTTGGCTTTAATATCTTGAATGATGGCATTGCTTGGGAATTCTTTGTGGAAATGAAAAATGTCATAGTACAAAGGGCCTGGGTGGTTTTGGTGGCTTTTCCCCTCGACATGTTAATTACCTGTATGTGAAACTAGGCACAAGATGCTTTTTCATACTGCATGGTGATAAGACATCTGAAGTAGAAAACTTGCAGTCCTTCTGAATGATTTTGGTTGTTCTGGTTGAAATGATGTTTTCTTGTGTTGCATTGATTTGGATTCTCTTCTTCAATAGTAGTGTATCAGTGGTTTGTACTGACTGAAAAAAAACAATGCGGCTAGATTAGGCAGTCTTTAATTTTCAGTAATTTATGAATCGATTTCACAATAAAAGATTAAGGTGCTTAGATGTCTTCTAGAATAGATTAGTAACAAATTTCTGTGGATAGTTAACACTAAGGCCACTTCATTTCTTTGACAGATAAGAGAAGGTATAGGATACTATGAAAGTAAATTTAAATGAGTACATCCTTTTCGTAGTGAAACAGCTTAAATAACAGCACAATGGCTAACAGTATAAAACACGGCTAAAATAATACGAATACGTATAGCAAATGAATACTATTTATTTATTGCATAGAATAGATTCACGTTTGCTAAGTGAAAACTGAAATTGGAGAGGAAGCCATAGCAAAACTCCAAAACTCAAAGCCAGGTTCAAATATCCAAACAAAATCCACCAGAGTAAAGGACAATGTAATGTGGCCAGCTCACATGAAAAATGGGTAGTAAGGGTGAAGAAAGCCAGAGGATAATTTCTAGACAAGAGTTAAGACATGAGAGCTGGAGGGTGTGACAAGAAAGATTTCCCACTGCGTAGCCAGGATCATGAGGAAAATAGGTTATTTTTCTAGGCATGTCTCAGACAGTTTGGGTCAAAATATTCATTGGTGAAAGGCCATTAGACTATAGAAGAGTTACCCTGGGATACAATTGTCCTCAGTATGTCTTAGTCAAGATAGGAATTCTGGCTTTGAAGAAAGAAGGCTAGAGATTTATTCCCTTTTAAGTATCTCCTCCTACACTGTTGTACCTTTTTCTGTGTTGAAACTTTTTACCAGGAAGACCCTGACTTTGACAACGATCTGTCAGCCCTCCAAGATAAAAGAATTGCTGAAGGCTTTACTGAAGAGCATTGTGTAAAGCCTGAAACGAATTGTCCACTTTTAAGCTGACCTACATTTAATTATATGGTTAGAGCTTTTAAGTGAGCACTGGGATTTGAGATTGGATGAAGCCTGCAATTTCTGTAATAGCTTTGAGAATGTGAGCTTTGTGACCTCCTGTTTATGCAGAATTGATGTTGCATGTCTGACACTGCTTAACTGCATATAGTGGTGCGCAGCAGAATACACAATGACACAAAAAGCAGAAGTTGACAGTTTTAGATAAGTTGAAGTCTTTGCAAATGTAATAGGTATAATGCATGTGCCAATAAGACTATCTAAGGTTTTATTTCATACTCTGGTTGTCACTGCAACAGAGCAGAGTAAGGATTGTTAAAATGCTGCTTGCAGTCTTCAGGCATTGGTTAGCTCCTGCTGGAAAACTACCCCAAAGGGTCTGGAAGCTGTATTGGTGTCTGGTGCTTCTCAATGCAAGGGCTCCTGTAATGCCGAGTCTCTTACAGATTAATATTAGAATGAGTGAGGTACCATGATAAAAGTACAATTTGCTAATGTAACATTTTCCTGTAAAGAAGTAGTTGGTTGAACTGTTTGCATCGGAACAGCTTCATTTGCTAAACCTGTTCACCAGTTATACCGTGACTACTTGCCACAGTAAAGGTTGAACTAATTTGATGCTTCAACACGCTGAAGAATTAAGATCTTGGATACTACATGGACATTCTAGTCGGAGGTTTTGTCACAGGGCTGAATTGTTACTGGGGATTACTTTTAGTGGCTGCCTGTTATTTCCTGTTCTATATAGCAAGGGTATTCTTTAGTCAGTGGCCTTTTGCTTCCGTCAGAAGTGGCAGAAGGACCCTCTGGCAGTTATGCAGGTAGCAGGAGATAAGGAGGTCTAAGGAATTTCTTAGATGCTTAAAAATTTCCCTTTCCATGCTGACTCCATGCCTGGATCCCAGATAGGAAATTGCCTGGCAGAGACAGAAAGCAAAATCTTACAGCTATTAATAGTTTATTCTGCATTTAATTCTCTTTTCTCCTGCTATCAGCAAAGCACACAGGGCTGTCAGGCAAAAACACAGCTATTTTCAAGATCAGAAACTGTCTTCCAGACATTCACGAATACACTTAATATTGTGTTTCACTTAACTGGGGAGTGAAAACTGGAGTGCGAGAGAAAATAAGACTGAAACTGGGAACTAGATGTGGGACTTTGAATTTCTCATTGCCTGGTAACAAGTTTGGTGCTTCATATCAGGTTCTTTTTGGCAAAGGAAGTCTGAATTTATGATTAAGGATACAGCCAGCATAAAACGTTCATAATAGCTGAACATGTTTGTCAGCAAGCAACATTTTTTTGATTGTTTGTTGTCTTTTTTAGCAAGCCTCTGCACAGAAGAGTTCTTTCAGTTCTGTCAGGCCCTGAACTTGAAAATATCTTGTTAGAAGGAAGTACTTCAATAATTAGTCAGTGCTGTTTGATCAGCTTTTTGTAGATTCTATCTGTAACACAAGCAGCACAACTCACGTGCCGCCACTGATGGTGAGCAGTATGTAGTATTTGTTGTGACATTCAGTTACTTTTGAGATGTGGAAATTGAAACTGCAGTTGGGTCTTATTTGCTGGGTATGGAAGACTCTGTGTTACAATACGGCCCAGGTTTATGTGCAAGCGGAGGGGACTAAATCGGACTGCTAAGCTTGATGAGTTGGAACCACACAGTAAAAGTCTTGTATTTGGAGTGAAATACTAAAGGTTTTCTAATACTGGGACCAGAAAGCTGTGTATGATGTAACAGCAGAACCAGTCAGATGTGTACTACTGCCATAAGGCTGGAAGCAGTGCAATGAGAGCTGCTCTACTTCCTGTGCTGTGCATGTGGCACCATTTTAGAGCAGCCTGAGGCAACACAAGGGGAAATAAAAAGGCTGTGTAATCGGAGACCAGTTGTGGTGGGCATTGAAAAGTTCGATAGAAAAGGAAAGGGAAAAACAGTAAGGTTACCTAAAGGCAGTGTGTTCTCTGTAGGGAGGGGAGCAGTTGGAAATGCAGAACGTTTCCACACGTGCAGGCTTTATGAAGGATCAGCCTGTGGTAATCATCTCCTACCAATATATTTTTAAATCTTTAAAATTCTGCAACCTGTTTTCCTAAAATTAACCCACCTATGATTCTACAGAGAAACTATGAGTACAGAGAATGTACCTAACATTTGTGGCTTGCAGTTAAACCATACACATGTGCTTCTAACATAACCTGCAGCAAATAAAATTCCTTCTTCCTGTTTCAGTCTTCACCTCTTCTGCCTAGTGTGCAGTGCAGCTTCTGTGTTTCTCCTGTTCCAGCTTTTGCCTTCTCATAATAGTCTGTGCCCTGTATGTGCTGTACCTGCAGGACTGTTTGCTCCTCCCATGCTTCTGCACCTTGCAACGTAAGCTAAGCAGCAAGATCTAGAGAGATCCTCTTTGTTTCTTGCAAGTCATAAGGCAATTGCAGGGTCTAGGGTACCGTACGGCGGTACTATATAAAGCCAGAATGTACGTAATATAAAATAATGCATATGTGATTTAATAATTTCATGTTTAAGATGCATTCTTCAAAACCCATAAATGGGATTTGAGTTCTTTTTATCTGTCCTTGGTGTGATTTTTTTAGGGGCTTTAATTGTATGAGAACTCTTCCTTATGCTCTATCAGTGTTGCCACCTTTCCCAGCTGTGCAGCTAGGTAAGACCAGAGAGGGGCCAAGCAGGGGACTTTTACAAGGACAACGAGGGCTGCAGTGAGGCTGCCTGTAATATTTTTCTCCTAACTGCTTACACGTCTAGAGCACTTCTTTTTGCTTTATGCAGAGTGTAAAAGTAAAGGGAATATCACTGATGAGGAAGAAAAGAAATAATTGCTGTTGTCATATTAAAAGAACTTAATGGGGGCTTTCATTAAATCCGCATGACTTCTAGTTATAGCAGCATCTTCAAAAAGTTAAATTTTTAATTTCTGAACTATCTCATTGTGTTTTTTCAACTCTGTAGAACACTCAATCTTAAATGCACTGGTTCAGAAATAATACCAGGGAAAGAATCCAAAAAAGCTGTCCATTACTGAGATTTCTGCAAAAGAAGCCAATTTATGTGATGATTTCAATAAGAAAATGAAGCCTTTATTTGCTATTTATTTTAAATAACTCAGCTAATAATTATTGGATGCCTGTGACGATATAATGCTGGAACATAACATAAAACAGGGTACGTGTAATACTGATCTCCAGCAAATACGCTATAGGAAAGTTTCAATTAATTGGATTGAGGTCATTTTTGCTGGAATGTAGATGTGGATAAATAATGCATAGGAATAAAGTCTACTTGATAAAATTCTATGGGACGTTATTATTAGAGCTTGCATTACTATTGTCTTTATCTGTAGAATGCAGGCTGTGTGCGTATGCTCATTTCATACTGTCTTCTTACTGGAGGTGCTCTGTCAGTGGTGGCAATGCTCGCTGTTGTATCGTTCTGCTCTAGAGAATTTCTAAATAACGTAATGATAGCAACATCTCAGCAATGGCGACGCTGCTTCTGCTGCCATTGTGGCTTTTTTCTTAATGGCACATAAATATTGGAGTCTCACTTAGATTGATCTCCAATCTGTTTTAATCACTTTCTCTGGTGAAAGTTGTGGATATTGAAAATACATGTCAACAAAAATCAACTCAGGTTCTATAGGCATTTAGGTATTTGAGTGCCCTATTGAAGTAATGTCTTTTTGGTAATATTTGTTGTCTGTTTTGGAATAAAGTCAGTATGTAACGGGGCATGCAGCTGAGCTACATAAAAGTACTATTAGAAAAGGCAGATTTTGTTCTAAAAGCTTTTTAGTTGACGAAGTGATACTTTGCTTTTGTACTTTAATTCTCCCTGGTAGAGTTCAACTTTTTAAAATGTATTTATGTTATCTCTATATAATGTAATGTTTAAAACCAGTCCCGTGCTCTTTTACGTTCTTTGTAATGTGTGAGCTCAAGACTTGTGCAATAAGTACTAATGGGAAAACAGTATTAGGAGGAGAATGGAGGCTGAAAGCTGACAGTGCAGCCAGCTTATCTCTCTCCTGGTTGTGTTATTTAACACATTCATCGTGAATCTCTGTTAGAACAATGCTGATCTCCTATAGGAAAAAGGAATCATCTTCTGCATAATTTGTTTGCACAGTGATGTTTCCTCTCTCTCCAATCCTTGCTTCTCACTTAACTAGCTGGGATTCAGAAGAACTGTACTCGTTTTGTAAAGGTGGTTTGCTTTTTCTCCTGGTCAGTACTCCGCTTTGTCAGTTCGATTGGATGCTGAAACAATGCTGGTAGAGTTCAGAGGTCATGTTGCATAATTTAGCCTTACTGATTTGGCTGGTCGTGAATAATGGAGATCAGTTAAAGAATTCGAAGCGCTATGCATAGTCAAATGGGGTGCTACTACTGCATAAAGTGTGTATTTGTTCAGAAGGCGTGTCATGTAGAAGTAGAAAGGTATTTTTTAGTCCTTGCTTACCTCTTAGTCCAATCTGCAATTTCATGTTGCGACTACATGCTGCTTGAAGAAAAAATTGTTCCTATGACTTGCTAAACTACTTTCTGCTCTCTGTGGACGTGAGAAGAAGGCTATGAGTAAGATTTTCTGATGTGCGTGATCCAGTGAAATGGAAATATTTGTGTTCTTCAAATACTCTGATGCACGTTTCTGGGATTTACCAGATAAATCAGTATTTTATGTTTGTTCACATCTTCATAGCATTAATCACACATATTTAAACTGAGTATTTGGTCTCTGTAAAGATTTTAATTTTAGATAGTGAGCAGAAATAAAATCATTATTAATTTTTTTTTTGTTAAAAACACAGCTTTTTACTTTAGCATAACGTTCTGTGATTAAAGATCTATTCTTGTCTCGTCTAACGCTTGGGATTAACTGGTCACAATTCTTCCTGTAATACAAGTATTTTAGCTGAGTAAGTTCATGTTTACTTGAATATCAGTCAGCATAAGGGGGAACTTAACAATGCTGTTCATATAACGGTTGTGCCAATCATTACTCACGATTTCTCAAAGTGGGATTTATATAAAATGAGGTAATTTCAGTCTTTAGAAAATGAGGTTGCCATTGAGTCCCATCCCACTTCTTAAATAAAATAATAAAATGGACTGCAATTTTTTATTATTAGGAACATTTCTTGTCTTGGGTGTATCACTCCCTGTTTAGTCAATGGCAGATTTAAAACAAATACGCGAGAGAAATCCTTCATTTCTGTGTACAAAGGAACTTTCCTGTAAACGCTTTGAAACTGTGACACTGCATTATAAGTTTCTTCCATTACAGAAAACAGCATTGAGAAGGGATAACTAGATATATCCTAGGTTAATTAAACATTTTTCTGTTCTAGCAGAATGCAAACTTACTTTGGCTAGTTCTTTTGAAGGTCTCTATGATTTTACTGCCTTTTTTCTCCCTTACGTTTCCTAAACCGTCACGCCAAATATCTTTTGTTTTGTACTTTATTATACTTCTCAGAGCTTTTTAATAAGTTGCATATCAAAGCTCATATGCTACCATCACATGGGATATTTAATTGATGTCTGTTCTCAGGTTTGCTGTAGGACTTCTTTATTCATCTGCAGAGAATCCAAAGTGGAAGAGGAAAAAAAAGACAAAATATCTTAGTTATGAATTCTGTTTTAATAAACGTGCTTTCTATGTATGATTCATGGATTTTGATTACATTCAATTATTTTTCAACAGCTCATGCTTCATTTCATCAAGAATTTCAATCATTGCCAACAGATTAATTATCATTCTACTGGTAGCCTTTTGTCTAATAAACAGTCATAATGAGCATGTTCAGTCTTGGCATATATAAATGTCAGCGATGTACTGTGAAAATAATTCTAGAACCGGGTGCTGGATGTAGTCATGTTTTAGGTGTGCTTCTGAGGAGAGAAAAAAGCACTCTCCCATCCCTCACTTCCCTTTATCCACCTAAACTAGAAGCTATCCTCGAACCAGCTGGGAAGGGTCGCGTCTCTTCAGTTGAGAATTTTGCTGAGCCATGGTGAAATACTGTAAGTCCACTGCCTTGCACTTGATCTTTTTATGGTAGTTTATGCAGTGCGTTCTGGGAACTTTTTTGAGTGGATATTCTTACATTGTTCTCAAGTGTTCATATGTGTTCTCTCTGCTAAACACAAGATTCCTGCCACCCCAACCAAGGGAAACTTTGTACAGAATGTCTTTTTGTGAAATATTATGGTGACTTGAGTGCCCTTTTTACATTTAATTTCAAAGCAGCAGTACCTTTTCAAACCATACATATTTCAGAAACGAAAGAACTGCCTTTTATGGCACAAAACCACTCCAATCTTGTATACCTTTGGACAGATGGTTCATTTATGTACTGGCAGTGTAGCTTGACTAATTGCTTCAGACCTTCCTTTTTACTGCTTTATTTGGTTAAGAAGTGGGCAGCCCTACCCGCGCAGTTATATGAATATATGAATTGTAAATAAAAACAGAATATGGGATATGAAATGATGTTTAATCATATGAAGAGGCTTTCTCAAATGGTGACGTAATGTATTAAGGAGAAACAGAAAGGGAAGTCTGTATTTGAACTCCAGAGTCTGCTCTGTACTAAAGGCTGTGGTGCTCCCTGGCAGTGGGTGCTTGTTGGGGTGTGCAAGGCAGAGATGTGGTGATGATTTCCACGTAAGCGGTGCTGCTGAGCCTGGATTGCTGCAGCACTCTCCCTTCCTGCTGTGAAAATGCATCCCTTTGTTCATGCTTTGTGAGGACTTTTTTGTTCCGTGACAGTTCGGTATCTTTTAAGTGAATTTGGAGACTTGGGGGAGCATGAGCTCGGCTGTCCTTATCTATATTTCACTCTTTCACAAAAGGGAGCGTTTGCTGTTACTGACGTATTGTGTGATAGGAAGGGCCTGGTCTTCTGACCCATGCTGTGCTGGCCATGCAATTGGCTACTGTGATTCATTTGAGATTGAATTGGCATGTAGAAACCTCTCAGCACAGAATTCATTTGTCTCCTTTTCAATATAGGCTGCAGTGTGCTTACCCGGCAAAGGAAAATGCCACTGCCCAGGGAGCTTGCTTGTAGCATTTAGACTCCAGTCTTTATTTTGATTATGGAAAATACTATTTCTAACCAGTTTTTGTGGTTGCTGTGGGAGCAGCCTGGTTAGCATTGCATCTGGACGGGATCGGCTTTCCAGTTGGTATAATGTGATCAAGTGGAAATGACCTTCTGCCTAAGTGAGGAGTGAATTCAGCTTCTTGTGTCTTTGCACTGTTTTCTTGGCGTGGTGCTGTATAAAGACCCAAGATAGATAAATACACCAAGATCCAAGTGGCAAAATGAGTCAGGATTACCCTCCTTATGCGTTGCTCTTGTGCCTTTTAAAATTATAGAGGTGTACTTCAAGATTTACAGTGCAAAGGAAGCAGTGGGAGAAAGCAGGTATAGTCAGTAAAATGTGAAAACTACAAATATATCATTTACTATGGAAATCAGAAAAAAAAAAAACGTTTTTGGCTTGGTTGGTAAGTGTGGGTGTTTCTAACTACCTATTTAGTGAATAGATTTATTTACACTGTAACCATAATGTTTCAGTCCCTCACAACAATGCAAGTAGTCTTTGAAAGTTATTTTTCATGCAGCAGGTTTTTTAATGTTTAAGTTCTGTGCAAAGATGAAAGTGCTGTCTATTGCTTAAAAGGAAGCTAATGAGATAATATTATATGTGGCTTCATGAGATTGTTTGTTGAATAACTCTGCCTCTGCATATTGAGCACAAGCAAGTTTAAATATAACTATTACTGTAGTCCTACTTTCCTTTCTTGGTTAAGCAGTGGTATTTTAGTCAGTCTATTGGGTACTGCTGTGCTGAATGGAGTTTGGTGTTAGAAAACATCAGGGTGCCTCTTGCATGGTATAATATACAGAACAGGAATTCTTCACATCAGCAGTCTATCCATACCAAGCACAGAAAAGGAAGAACAAATATTGTTGCCTAGTATCTAATAGGAGAAGGAAGGAGGAGAAATGAGAGCAAGATAATATCTGAAGGTATTTTCAAGGAGTGTTTAGAAGGGCCGCTGCTGTGAGGTAGACTGTATCCAAGATAAACATTTCATTTCAGGGCACATCACAATAGATAAAAATATTAGAAACCCTGAAATGGATGGTAATGTTGGTTCTCAATTGAACCTTTGCTGTACTCTATTTTTTTTTTTTTAATCAGTTTTATATATTGATAAAAATATAATCAGGGTTGGGAACTGTGAAGCATTTAAGTAGGATAAATACACTACCTAATACCTAACAAAGCTGATACTTCGCAGATAATTACAATATTAAAATATAGAAATATATTGTAAGATATGAAGTTTTATCTGGCATAATAGTAGTATGTCTTCGCAGTGCTGGGTTACATGATCAGAAATTCTGAACAAATGACTGAAGATAATCACTATTCTTTAGCTTTTACATTTAGTGTTTTTATGTAAGATCTACAGTGATAGTATTTTGACTTATAAGGTTTGGTTTATGTCTTTAAAGAGTTGGGGTGCTTCTTTGAAGTTGAATAAATGGTTTTGGCATCCTAATTACTTTGGCTGATGGAAAACTGAAGATGTACCTCACAACACATTTTGTTCAAGCCTTTTCTTTAAAAGCTGTTTCTGTCCCTATTCTTTCCAGTAGAGATCTGAAACTTCCCAGGTTCTCTTTTCTGCAACTTAAGCTTCATTCATTTTGGAACATGTTTAAACTTTTCCAGTGTTTGCAATCCTAACTGATATATTGAAGAGAGTACACTAAAAAATTATTTTGGTAAAATCTATACAGTCAGTTATTTCATGGAATCATAGCATCGTATTTGTTGTTACTGCATTTCATACTTTGTGCTATTTCTTGAAAGAAGTTTTGAGGCTTTTTTTTTTTTGAGATTGAGTAGTTTTAAGGTATTCCAGATAATCTTGAAAAATTGTATTTTAGTCAGTCTGTGGGGTACTGCTTGTTTATGATATCTAGAGATAAACAAGAATCCAATATACCATTTTTTCCCCCATATTTGTACTCTAAACGTAGCATACTTCATTGTGGAGAAAATGGTACCTTAAGAAATCAATAAAAATGTTCGGTGCATTCAAAGCATGTATGAAGCTCAAAATGGATAAAAGCACAACGTGGATTATGGATTTATAAACAAAAGTTAATGTTTTCCAACCTTAAGATGCTACTTCTGTCATTAACTGTTCTGAAAGTTTTGTTGATCTTGCAGAGTCCTAGGTTGTTTTCTTTATTGCCCCCAGTCTTGGTATTCCAATGAAAGATAAATATTCCGGTGACTGTGCCCAGATTTTGTATATGATGAACTTGGTATTAAGAAGTACAGCATTACTACTAAACCCAGACTACTACTTAAAGTTGCTTAAATTGAGTCAGTATTCATCAGAATAATTCTTATTGCCTTGACAGGTGCTTAGTTGACATGCCAAAAGATATTTCCTCATGTGCAATGTGGTTTTATCATACCTGCTTTATCAATGAAGCAGATTTGCGGATAAGCGTCTTCAGATATCTGAAGAGACCAAAAATCTTTACCTGATGCATTGGGAATTTTTCTTGGGATTGGCAAATGAACCATAAGTGTACTGTACCATAGGCTAATATTGTCTTACTGGCTTATAATGAGCTTGCTACAGATGCAAAATAATTGCAGACAGAATTGATATTACACTCCTGTAAAGAACAGCAAAATCGATACGATTCCGACGTTTCAGACTGCAGTATTTTTTTTTTCCCCCTGTTATTTATATATATATAAAAATTGTGAATATGACTCTGCCTAACTTTTTTCTGTCTTGGTAGAAGAGCATTAGATCTGCAAGGGAAAATAGACTTAAATGAAACAATGCTACTTTTTGTTTTAATGACTTAGGTTGCATATCATATTACATAATTCTGAGCTCTTTCTAGAATTAAATCTTTAAGTTGCTTCAAGTATGGTACACATGTAAAAATGATTTTTGAAATGTTGTAATTACTTGGAGGGACGCAAACCAGAATGATGGCCTCCTAATTAAGTTTTCCTCTTCTGGAGGAGAATGGGGATGGGGAAGAAATTGAGGTTCCTACTTAAGCAGCATTTGTTAGACAGAATCAATTGAAAATTGACTCCAAGCTCCAGACTCAGACACATTTTAATGCATGTCTGAGTGCTTTTAAACCCCATTGACCAGCTTATAAATGATTAAAATACTTTCCCTGCAGCATATGGAAGGTCTATTTATCATTATATCCATTTGACGGTTCACAGTTGTAGTGACAGGGTGAGGGGCTTTAACCAGTTTGCACATATCAGATAACCTTTCTGTCAGCTGTGCTGCAATATAGCAAAGAATAGAATTTTGCTATTAATAGTCTTTATACTTGCAAAATAGTACTGTCTGATCACCTCTTGTAAGTGGCACTGTGAGGTACATAACTAAGTCAGGTATGCCACAGGACTTTTCTGAGATCTTGCTTCCAAAACTATTAATGCTTAAAAAAAAATAAATAAATCACCTGAAAGTAATGTATTTACATCTAGATTGATAACATTCTCTACTAATGTAGAGCAGGCAGTGGTTGTCTAGTACATGCAGCTGGAGAGAAATGAAGACCTTGGATTGTTTTTTAGTTATTTTTACAACTGTTTGTTAGTTTTGAAAGCAGGGTTTTCATCAGAGATTGAATAAATGAGTTAAGATTTGAAGACTGCTTTTTAAGAGTCCTAAATTCTACATCCAGATAGAAGTATATACAAAAAAATCTTAAGTGTTTTCTGCCACCCAATCAGGTTCACTTTAATTAGTGAAATACCTTCCCAGCATGTCTTCCAAAAACAGAACAAGACTTGCTCCTGTTAGCAATTCTGGTTTTTGTTGACCTGAGGCGTCTTGGTTTAGCTTAAGTGAATCATTTTTGTTGTTTGATGAACCTTTGTTACCATTCTGAAATGATTTGAATCTTATTTGAAATGGGAATGCAATTGTGAAACGTTGGTCAAGAAGCTGATTGTAAACATTTTGTAGGTGATGCGCACAGCGGAGAAGAAAAAGCAACAAGTCAATGGAGATTTTCGTTACACTGAATGTTCTTTTTAAAATTAAAGTATTTATTTCAGTAGCCATATGGATTTGTATATTTCCCCATTGAATCATCTCAGATGTGGGTAATTAACCTTAAAGGAATCTGTTTGTGAACAGAGATCGTGGCATCTGCCTCTTGATGTTTCTTCATTAAAATGACAAAAATGAAAGCTTTCCTTGCTGCTGTGATTTGGAGAGCAGTGCGTGGTGTGGATGCCTGCTGTGCCTTGTGCTGGTGGCTGGACCTTAGCATCCCATAGGTGCTGCCAGGCCAGGCAGAGGCACAGTGCCCTAGCAGGGTTTTTGACAGCAATGCTTCTCTGCAAAGAGGATACCGAGAGAAATGAGTCTGGGCTGCTTCCTGGGGTGCTCTGCCTGCCCCTTACGTGGAGCTTGACTGAGCCTGAGATGACATTTAGGGTGACTTCTCTCAAACCGGCCATAGAGTTACCTTTTCTTTATCCCATTCTGTGATTTCGCATCTGCCTTCCCTTTGTCTTCTGCTGTTATTATAGGCCAAGCACATGCCATGAAAAATACCATTCTCTATCAGACTGTGTGTAAGTCCTAGGAAAAAAATATTTTCATTTACAAAAAAAGGGAATTAGGGAACAGTTCCAGAAACAGCAACTGTAACACCATCGCTACCACAAACTGTTAATAGCTTCATTTATGAGTGCAATTAAGCATATGGATAGCTCAGGTTTCGTCATCAGCCCGGAATGGGACAATGCTGTTGAGGCAGATTCAATCTAAATCTATAACAGTAAAATTGGTCTAAGATGTAACCCTTTAATATGTCTGGAAATGAGAAGTTGTCAGACTGCTGCTATGTTTGGCAACATTTGCCAATGAAAGGATGCCATTTAATGCGGCAGGGAAAATGATAGCTGACAGATACACCTGGTGTATGCAGGGTACTAAATGTCTGAATTTATCAAAAGTAACTGGGGATGGGGAGCTGGTGGCTGGAAGAGAAGGCAGTGCTGTCCTTCCAGTTCGATCGCTCTAAGAGGAATAACAGCAAAGGCAGGAAATATTTTTGTTTGTGGACTGAGGCCAGACTGTTCAGAAGCATTATACACAGAAACAGTAAAGGCAGGAATTGCACCAAAAAACTTTGTGTTCTGTATGTTAACAGACATTATTATTGCAGATATTAAGCTTTGATACCCAACAGGAATGAGCAGTTCTGTCCCTATTTACATCTGTGCAACTGTTTGACAACGGAGTAATTGTGAACATTTTTACTTAAGAAAAAAAGAACACCCACTGCTGTTTGAGAAGGATAAAACCCAGTATTTTCCATTTGATAGCTTCGAGTATAACTAAATAGATAGGATTTCTACTCATTAAATTACTGGTTTCTGTTTCTCTTTTTGTAGAGTTTGTGGGATTTGAATGAGAGTGCCTCATGTTGGCGTTATTGTTGAGGGGTAAAAAGAAGGATTAGCATATTTTGCTATAAAATTTGTTTTCTCCTTGCTTCTCAGGCAATAATCATATTTAGCAACTTTTGTAGCTGTAGACCAGATTGTGTCAGAGAACAAACATCTATGGGGGTGGATCTCATAAAATTCCGCTGCTTGCTGAAGTAGAAAATGAGTATAATCAACAATAGGGCTGTCAAACTGAGGCATACCCATGGAGCCATGGGTTCAGCGGGTATGTTATCTCTCTCTCCTGCAGTATAAATCTAAGGCATACTGTTTTTCAGTAGTATTTTCTGATTAGCAATACAAAAATATTGCACACAGACAGGTAGTTTTGAGATGAATTAGTACTGCATCCTTAGATTTTGGACCTCTAGACAGCAAAGTTTTGTATAATAAATTCTGTTTACTGGCCAAATTTTTGCGAGTTTGTTATTCATACTCTGGCTAATCTTATTCTTTTTTTTTTGCTCTTTGTGTTTTCAATTGAAGTCGTAAGTCTGTTCTCCTCAGATTCACCGTTCTGCCAGAGAGGTATCAGAAAGCAGGAGTGGACGCATCAGTTGGGCCTGTAGGCCAGCTGGGCTATTAAAAAGTGCACTGGCAGCTTGGTAGCAAACCATTGTCCTAGGAGTATTTGTACATATGACCAGAATAGAACGGTAATGTTTAATAAGGCAGATTGTTTCAGCGCTTCTTCAGTGCTTTTTACAATATTGTTGTAAAAAATCTGTAGTTAATGAAATGGTCCTTTATTTTAGTGTGAATTCAGACATTTTGAATACTATTTGAAGTCAACAGAGCTACTACAATTGCTCGGAGGTTGGTGAACTAGTTGAAACAGTTAAGCACACAATGCCAGTAAGAGTGTGCGCACAAGTGTTCAGTGAGCAGAGACGTTTTGAAGTAGTTATCTGACACATTTTTGTACTTGTGGATGAGAATTACTGTTTTTGTAGTTTGCACAAATGAAATGTACCTGGATTTGTGGGGTGAATGATGCGTTTGTTGTTGTTGTTGTTTTGTTTTTTATGCCACTGAGACCTATTGCTTCTGTTGTGGAACTTTTGCTCCAAATTCCAAATTTTTGTACTCGTTAGTTATCAGCTACATACAGCACTGAAGTGTGGTGTTGTCAAGGCAATGAATGAAGTTTATTCCTGGCAGTAATATGTTAATTTTTGTTTGCCTCAATGAAATAATCACTCGGGATCGAGATGTGCTAATGTGAAAATTAAGTGAAGGGTGTAATGCCCATCAGTGAATTTGAAAATCATTATGTTTTGTGAAGTGCTTCCTTCATGAACCTTGTAAGAGCTCGTCTACACGGGAGCTATTTTAGAACATCTAATCAAGAGGGGGAGTATTCAAGATAAGTTTTGCCAAGCAAGACACAGTTCTAGAGATAGCTTGTAGATTCTATATCTAGTGTCAGTCAGAAAGAATTCTCAGTTGCTGAGGAAAAAAGAAAAAATTAAAACTAAATTAATTTTTTCCTCCAATTCTTGTTGTCGAACTGAGATTAAAATACTAATTTGTAATTTAGGTTGATAGAGAAACTGATTTGCCCTTCAGCATTGGCCACTAACTGCTGTAACAGTTTTGCATGGCCTGGTCACTTCCAACTTCTGACAAAGCTGCTTTTCTCATTTTTTAAGTATCTTGTTAATGGATTTGTGATCAGGCAGAGCTGCACTGCTACCCTTCTTCTCTTTGAATAGCCCTGCTCTGCAAGTGATTGCATTGGTATTAATGGAACAAGTTGAGGGGAAAAAAAAAAAAAAGTCCTGCTCAGTTCAAGTAGATTGCAGGATCTGGTCTTTAGACGGGACTAGAGTAAAAGAGAAAAGGAAAATAGTAGCTTTTCCCCTTTCATGTTTCTTATTTGGCTGAGCTGAATAAAAATGGAGATTTTCAGTTGTACATGATCCTGATGAAAAGTGAAATCTCACCATTTTGTGTGAACATTTTTGCACACCTTCACAGTAGGGATTTTCCTTAATGCCTTTTGCATTAACGGCTGTGACAGGAACTCTGCTTCCAGCAGTTTCAAGTGGTTAAATCAATAATAGAAATAGTTTAAAAATACTAATCCACCGCTGCTATGTGAACATTCTCTGCCCAGCCTGCAGACTGTGTATGCAAACAGATAATGGTGGGCATCAATAATTTTTAATGTTGAATTTTCCATATCTAAAATTTCAGTAAATAGCTCTTCAGATAATTTAATTTTTCAGAGGGCAAAAGTCTAGTCAGACACATGGTGTGTAACCATATGCTAACAGAAGGGATTCATTATCATTGATGAAAGGAATTCAACCAGTATGAATTGGCAGTTGATAATTTGACATATGCAGCTAGGCAATGAATAGGCACAGAATTTCTTGCATGTGAATTCTTTTCATTATACCAGAGAAATATGGGTAGCTGAAATGAAGTGGTGTGGTACTTTTGTCAGGAGCTGTTCCCCATCTCTGGTAATTAGAAATGTTGCGTTAAGTTATGATAATTGTCTTCTGAAATAGGATTAGGGTAAAGAATAGGGAGGGAATTGGGAAGCACATAAATAACGTCTGGTAATTACAGCAGCAGCATGGAAACTGTATTTGGTTGAAAGAGTGTAGTTCTACTACAGGTAGTGAAGACTTAGTTTGCACTTGGCTGAGGGCTGATTTGGCTGATAGGTACTCAAGGTGATGAAGCACCACAGGTTTAGTGGCCCCAAATAAGCTGAAATCAGTCTAAACTGATATCATATACAGTAGATACATATACATGTATCTACTTTTTAATCCAAAAAGTATTTAAAAAAAACAAAACAAAAAAAAAAAACACCAAACCCTGCTGTGTATATACATTTTTTTTTTCTGAGTTAGAAAAGTAAATAATGTGTAACTTCCCTCCTTTACCCCCCTGCCCATATCCAGTTATATCCACTGCACATTCTAATGCTGGTTTGTTGTATATGGGTTAATTCAAGTGGTCTTTACTGTTCAGTGACTACTCTGCTAACTAGGAGCAATATCCATAGCAAAAGACTTACCTTCTTCAGGTGAAAGGTGCTGTGTAACTTCCCCCTTCTACACTCTTCCTGTCCATTATTTATGATTTTTGCTTTGAAAATAGTTTATCCCATAATTTGCCTTTGAGTGCATTCAGTCCACGCTTTGATCTGAAAGATTAAGAAGATGAAGGTTTTGGATGTGGTCCCCAGTTGAAGATCACAAGGACTTGATGAGGGCAAGGGGAATCGGAAATAATTAGGGAAAATGTCAATGTACAATACTGCAGAGAAGCTCACCTTTTTGTAAACATTTCCCAGAAGGAAAATCAAGCTCAATCTTGGTCCATGTATTCCCAGTGAGTCTCTGCCGTATTAAAACTCTGAACGGGAGTTAGAAGATAGAAGTAATATAACCAGGCTTCCACTACAGGGAATTGAGGCATTAGTTCATCATTACATCCAAGGCACGGTCCAGACTTTTCCTCACTGTTAAAAAAAAAACAACAACAAATAAACACAACAACCAAACAAAGAAAAAAACCCAAAAAACAAAGCAAAAAAACCATTTGCATTTTCAAACAGATGAAGAGGCTGTCACATTTTGCCTTTGCTTTTATCACAAAAATGTATTTTCATATTTATGGAAACCAGCAATCTGATTCCATCAAAAGGAAGTCCGTATATCATCTGCTTTTTATATCTGTTATGTAGTCATGCATGGCTTTCCACTGTTCAAGGAATTAGTCAAGCATATAATAAGTAGATCACTGACAGTTTAAGACTATTTTTTTTCTGAAATGATGCATTGTCAGTTGACTGGAGACAACTTACTCTGGGCATTTCTTCATTTTTCTAAGTATGCCTCAAGTTTGGGCCATTGGCTTTGAAGTCTACAAATACACATATTTTCCCCAACAAAGTAGAAGCTCAGTAAGAAGTGGAAGAATTTGACGCGTATATGTAATGCTGTCTACTGTGATGGTTTATATTTTGTTTGAAAAAAAAAACGTTGCTTTAAAAATTGGAGGTTAACTCCACATTGAAATTTAACCTTAACTCCAGGTATTTTTATGTCTGAGGTCTGGCGGTGCTTTGTGTTTTGCTACATAGTTTCAATCATGGGATCTT
Organism: Alectoris magna; assembly: GCA_030625065.1. Lineage (NCBI taxonomy): Eukaryota > Metazoa > Chordata > Aves > Galliformes > Phasianidae > Alectoris > Alectoris magna. The sequence continues at coordinate 8,138,221 of CM060571.1, read as the reverse complement.
GGAGTACACTGAAGAGAGGCAGGTGATGGGGTGGCAGTGCGTGCAGATAATCAGCCTGGGTTGTTAGGCTATAGTACTGGTGCTTTGGAGAGCTCTCTGGTTTCCCAGTTGCTGCCAGATGTGCAGAGGCAGCCGAGCACTGTGTGCGTGTCACTGCTGGGCTGGGAGCTGCAGCCCCTGCCAATGCCTGCTGTGCCCGGCTCTCTGAAATGGCTTTGCAGGAGGCCTGAGCTTCTGTGAACTGCAGAGCTGGCTCATATGTAGCCAATCCTGTCTTGGGTAAAATGCGTAGCCTTTGCGCTGGCAAATATAATGCGTCTCTGAGCATGTTTCAGCAGATCTGCTCACTGCTGCCTTCTCATTAGGTGTTTTGACAGCACCCAGGGTCAGAGAGCTCTAACGCTTTGAAACTGTGTGCTGCTTACAGAGTTCAAACCATTTTCCTATTACATCTCCAAAATGACAGGAACGTTTGGTAACAGTGAGCACACCTGGGCTTGCTTCTGGAATGGTTGCAAAATCAGAAGGTCTGGGAAGATTCATTCTGAATTTTTGCGTCTCATCTTGGATCTGGATTCTTTGTTACTCCGTCTCAATGCCTGAGCCAACTAGCTTTGCTGAGAGGTAGAGATATATCCAGAATTCATTCCTAGTTAAAAATGACTGTGCTGTTTAATAAATAAATAAATAAAAAATCCTCCTAGGATGATGCCGTTACTTGTAGACTTACAGTAAATCATGGGTACACTGGAAGTCCAGCAGCTTGGGCCAGTTTGGTTAACTCGGTGCTGGGGAAGTTCTGTTATCTGCCATAAACAGTTGCTACTGCTTAAGTTCTTACTTCTTTCAGTGACAGTAAAATAAAAATGTGTCTGTGAGGTGGACTTGCCTGTCAGGTTCTAACTAAAAGAATGTAGGTTGCTCCAAAGGTAGTGCCTGCGATTTAGTAAATGGATACAAAGAGCACAATAACACTATTTACCAGAGCAAATTCTCAGTTACAAATCACAGTTTTTCAATATAGTCACCACTATTAGCTATGCATTTTTGCCATGGAAATTCTTTTAGGAAAAAAACAAGCATTTAGTTAGCATACTTGTTCTTTATTGACTAAGGAGATAAACATAATGATTCTCCAATTTCCTTAAATGTATTTCTATCTTTCAAAGGATTGCTTAACATGCAATCAGTTCCTCAAGTGAAATGAATGTCATAATAAAGGTCTTATTGAAAGTAGAGAGAAGAAAATATCTGTTGACTCTAAAATCCCTCATATTTAAACAAGCGATTCTGATTCATTTTATTATAAGGTAATGGTTATTCTTAATGGGAGATTAAGTGTGTAAGTTCATTATATGGCTTTGCGAAGGTCAGTGCAGTTATTTTGCTTAAAATCTACTAAGAAATTAATAGACTCAGGTCTTTACGACAAAAACTGCCAGCATACCTTATTGGGGAAGTTGAAAACCATTCTGAGCAGCAGAACTTATTGAAATAAATTCTGAGAGTTTTTTTTTTCCAATGAAATAATAGTAATGGATCAAAACCTCCTGTGCCAGGTCCACTCCGTTAGTGCTAGTGACCACTAGCAAAACACAGTGCTGTGGGGGAAAAGAGCTGTGCTACACAGACGTTCTCCAAGGCTGTTTTTGGTGTATGTTGAAGAGTGATGACAATAAAAATAAAAACATCAAGGCAGACTTTCTTCTGGGGCTGTTCTGCAGTAGAACTTGTCTTCAGAAACAAACTAGCGCAAACACTGGATGTTTGCAGGTTTTTCTTTAGTAAATAAAAGATAGGCCTAAAGCCTATGAGAGAAGAAAATCATACAGTGATGTAGGTACGCTTACACAAAAGAAAAAGGATTTGGTTGTGGTGGATGTTGTTGTTTAACCCCCCTCAGCTGCTCAGCCCCATCCAGCTACTCTCCTCCCAAAGTGGGGTGGGGGAGAGACGTGGAAAAGTAAAAGTGTGAGAACTCCTGGACTGGGGTAAAGATAGCTTTCTAGGTAAAGCAAAAGCAAAACAGGGAGTTCCTTTGCTGCTTCCCAGTGGTTGGCAGGTGTTCAGCCACTCCCAGGAAGTTAGGGTTCTTTATATGTCATCATATTTCTTGGTGATACCCATTCTGAACCCCCCCCCCCCCCCCCCCTCCCCCTGTTGCAACTTGAGGCCATTACCTCTTGTCTTATCACTAGTTACATGTGAAAAGAGGCCAACTCCTGCCTTTTTACAATCTTCTTTCAGGTAGTTGTTGAGAGCAATCAACCCTGAGCCTCTTCCAGACTAAACAATCCCAGTTTCCCCAGCTACTCCACATGAAACGTGTGCTCCAGATCCTCACAGCTCCATTGCCTTTCTCTGGGCATGCTCCAGGGCCTCAGTGCCTCTTCTAGCGAGGGCCCAAAACAAAGTACATGAAGTGCGGCCTCACCAGTGCTGGGTTCAGAGGGACAATCAGTTCCTTGCTCTTGCTGACTGCATTGTTTCTGAAGCAGGCCAGGATGCTGGTGGCCTTCTTGGCCACCTGGACACATGACTGGCTCGTGTTCAGCAGAGCGTCAACCAGCACCTCCAGGTCATTTTCCTCCACGCAGCTTTTCAGCCACTCATTCTGCAGACACTGTGATGGTAAGAAAGGAGTTTTCAAATGTTTTATAACTGAATATTTGCAGTTCTCCTTTTGCCAGTCATGGATGCCTATGTATAGGTTACTAATTTGTGTAGTTTCCACACAGCTGTGTGCTATGTTGTTATTGCTTTAATCTGAGGAGGTTGTCTGTGCTGCAGAAGAAATGGAATCAGTCACAGACCAGTACTTTTTCCCCACCACCACCAACAAACCCACATTGGCCATGACTTCTGGTCCCACTGTTTGCAGCATTCTTTCTATTGCTTTTTTGAGGGATGATTCTAAGAATATGACAACAAGTTAGCTAGCCCTGTCATAGAGGTACGAGGGTAAGGTGAATAGAGTGTGCCTGATTGGGTTTAATTGTTTGTTTAGTGTGCTTGCAGGCTCATGGAGCTTGCTCGACCATCCTGGCATTCAGTGATGAAAAGGAGAACGCTCCCTAAGCTTCTTACTGGCTTAAAAAAAAAATCAAAAAAAGATAAAAACAAACACAAATGCCATAAAAACCACACACGTGTATTTTCCCAGGACTTAACAGCAGTTTAACTGAGCGTCAGGGGTGCATACAGTCATTGGCCTTTGAGTTCAAAATTCTTTCAGTGCCACGGCAAGGAAATGTGGTTTAGGTCAGGTAGACCAAAATGATGTAACTGAGCGTAGATGAGGTGGAAAAGATCTTAAAACACAATAAAAGAACCAAAATATATCCCAAAGAGCTGTGCCTTATGTTATTATTGGAACTGGTCAGCGAAGGCTTGCTATGCACTTTTTATGTTTCTAAATGTACAGTCTGCGTGAAGAATCCTTAATACATTGGTTATATCTTGAAGATCAGAGGAGGATCCACTTTTCCAGGGCACTGTATTTTTTTTTATACTGTTTCATTTGCCTTTCCAGCAGAGGAAGTGTGGGTTATCATTGACCAGAGATATATATATATCTATATATGAGCAGAGTGCATTAATATGCTCTAACAGATCCTTAAAACAATGAAGTGCGTACATTGTATGACTATGCTAGTTAATCCAAAACAAAAATTAAGTAAGGTTTTTGTATATAAGGGGAAAGCTGAATGTGAAATTAAAATGTAAATCAAAAAGTAATTGGCTTTTTGTGCATAGTTTAGATAAGATTTACTTTTGAAGAATGACTTTGTGTTTTAACACAGCAGGCCAGACACCATGTGGCACACTTGCACTTAATAATGGCAACCAATCTAGACCATAAATATTGCAAACGATGCCATTTGAATGAGGAGCCCTATGAACCGTAATAAAAACCCCTGTGATTAATTCTAAAACTGCTCTGTTCATATTAGACCTGCAGTGGCCTCCCTGATGAGATCAATACAGCGTAGCAGAGTGATTCTAATAGAAGTGTTATTATCTTTTAATCTTCAGGAGAATGCCAACTTTGAGAATTCTTCAGCATTCTGGCTGCTTATTTTCTCAGAACAACCTTGAAGGCAGTTGTTTTCTGAAATGAAGATACATTAGAGTCTTTTCAAAGATTTATCAATAATACGACACGGTCACCGTTTGTGGAGCCAACAGCTAAAAGGCACATTTGTGTGCCGAGACTTACAATTGGTCACAGTGACCTTCCCTGTCAGCCTCTATTTTCTCAGCAGACAAATGTCTACAGTGAATGAGGGGTAAAGGACAGGGATGGGGTTGTGGGAGGGGGGAGTGGCACAGTATGGTGTGGTGCTCTTCTGTACGCCAGCAGCAGCATCTTCCTGAAGCCTAGGTTGCATAGATTATGTCTAGACATTTGTCTAGCACACCTTTCTCTCCGTATGCTATCGGCAATCCTAACTGGTATCCATGGTTTGTAATGAATTTTTGATGTCAGGGGAAACGAAATTGTAGCAGCAATTGCTATAATGAGGAATATCTGGCAAGTCTGTGAGGACACGCTGTCATTTGAATATTCCTAGGAAAATCAAAAGGCAGGACAATTTGATTATGGTGCTTACTGTATTTTTGCAGGAAATAATTTGAAAATATTCATTAACTTGTAAATGCGGCAAGATAGGGATGAGCTTTCATTAGGTGGTTTTTTTTCAGTTGATGGGGGTCAGTGTCACTGGCCTTGTTCTGAACCTTCTGAAGAAATGATCATCCTGACCAAATTTTGAGGTTTTTATAGATTATTTAGAATGTTATCAAATACATCTACCTATTGCATAATATACAGCCTGCTCCATGTGAGCTAAGCAGCTCTGTGAAGATTGAGACAAGGGCAAATAAGCAAAATGGAAATTCTTTTGTTCGTGCTCATCTCTGTCCATAGGAATGTAAATGTGAATTTGAAGAACCTGGGTTACAAATCTGATTTCTGTGGGAATTTTATACCGGGGGAAATACAGTAAAAATTAAGCTACTCCATATAATGAAAGAAAATGTACAGCTAGTGTGTCGTGTAGAAGCTGGAGGTCAGAAAAGATATCCGTAGACTATTGGCTGTGTACTGCTAACTACATGTGCACACAGACGATCTGTAGAATGTGATAAACCAGTGAGAAAAAGGTGGTGTAAATAAAGATGTATTGTCTTCACTTCAGACTTCCAAGTAGCTTAATTATTAAGAGTTGAGATTAAGCAAGCTAGCCTTATTTTGACTGGAGTCTTTACCAACTCTTATCTGCAGTAACAGTTATTCATTTCAGTTCATTTCTGAACTTGTTTATGTTTGCTTGACTGGCGTAGGATGCCCAAAGGAGAGATGCTCTAAGACTGGTACAAAAAAGTTCACTTTCTTGTGGGCAGACGCCAGTACAGCTCTATTTCAGTGCTCTGATAACAGCTTTCTTCTGGGCATGCTTTGTGAGCCTGCTCCTCGCACATACTGCTTGTTCCTGGAAGTGATGATTTAGGTGTCTCACCTTGGAGCACAAATTGAAGTGCGCTGGCTCTCTTTGGGAGCGTCTGCAGGATGGAGCAGCAAGCCTGCTGTGTGTACATGCAATAGCCTATTGTGCACTACCTGCTGTGTGCTTTAAGAGCGTCGCCGCTTGCATGTTAAAGCGTTGATGTTTGCTTTAAATTAATGTGAATATAAACTTCTTTGTGTAGTCTGTCTGAAGGTGTATCACCGGAAGAGAAGGATGTTGGTTTTTTGTTTTTGTTCTCCCCTCCAACAGCAGCAGTAGCAACAACAACAACAACAACAAAATAGAAATTGTGGCACTGCTGAAGGGCTGCACTAAAAGTCTTTATACCGAGTCACTTTGATTTTGCCAGTGTTAGTTAATGCCACTGGAGAAGGTATCTCACCAGATGAGTTTCTCATCAATGAAAATAGTCCACTGTGTTTTAAAATGTTGCTGTGCGGATTTTTACTTTTAAGTACTATATTTTCTGCTTTGAAAACAGAAAGTATGAAAGGCCTGTGCTCATGTTTTCTCTTAGAAAAGAAAAGAAATCTCACCATCAGACACTGTTAAGGATGCAAAATGTCTTTGCAAATGTAATGCTCATCTCAATTTTTTTCTCGTTTAATTGAATTAGGAAGGGAACCAAAAAATGTTACTTTCTTGTCCTTCACTTTGCATAGTAGCTAAGTTGTGGTATGTTTCTCTGGAACGGTTTATTGTGTATGTTATTTGTACTTGGCAAAGGACAATTCTTCTGCATATGAATAGTAATTCATATTCATACTCTCGCTTCAGGTCTTAAATTTTAATCATTGTTAATTAAAATATATTTTCTTCACTCCTTTTTGTAATCTTAACCTAGTAATACTCATGCAAGCTGTTAAACTGTAAGAAGTCCTTTTGGAAGGAGCTATACTATTCTGAAAATGGAGATTAAAATGTTCTTCTGTCTTCTTATGAATACCCAATAAATGCTGGAGAGATATTCAGGGCACTTGAACCTAGGCTTGAAGTAGCTCAAGATTAAGATTAGAGGCAAGCGAATACCTTCCTGTCCAAGACTCATGGGAAATCCAGGTGGAAGGGATGCAGTTTAATTAATTATTTTATTTATTTATTTAATTTAAAAATGTAATTTCTATCAAACTATCTGGAAGAATTTCAGTGGCTGACCTGACTTCCACTATCTCAGACCAGTAGTGTCTCTCTTTGTTATTTTTCAAAAAAAACCCATAAATTTGAATGTTCACGTATGTAGGGAAGGCACAGAGCGTAGCACCCATGGAAGAATCTAGGTGCCCCAAAACATGTTGAAAGCACAATAGGTTTGTGTGCAAGCATGAGAATTCTAAACTGTGTTGAAGACAGTTTCTTGAAGCAAGTGAATGATGAGCTAAGCAGGGGAGATGTTCTGCTGAAACTGTTCACCCAATACAAAGAACTGGTCAAATATATAAAAGGCAGTCGTGTCCTTTCCTGAAATAACCATGAGTTTGAGAAGTTGAAAATCCTTAGGAAGGCAAGCAAGGCAGAGAAAATAAGATCAAAACCCTGGATTTTAGGAAAGTAGATTTTGGTTTATGCAGGGATCTTCTTGGCAGACTGAAATAAAAAGCTGCCTTGGAGGGCGAAGGGACGCAGCACATCTGGTTGATAATCAAAGGCAACCTCCTTAAAGCACAAAGCAGTCTATTGCAATGTTTAGAAAGTCAAGCACTGCAGAAAAACAGCATGGATAAATAAAGAACTCTTAAATGAGCTTAGTTATGAGAAGGAGGTGTATGCAGAAAATTGAAGCAGGGATGGACTACCAGGAAGGAATATAGAGATACTGCTTGAGGATGCAGGGATGGGGTTGGGGAATTCAAAGCTTAGATGGAGTTGAAAGAAGTGAGGATTGTGAAAAGAGTGCCCATGATGCTTTCTAGAATTGCATAGATTGCAAAAGAAGTCCAGGAAAACTGTGTCAGCAAGTTACCTAGAGATCAAGGGCATGAAATGGGTTGAAGAGCTTAATGCTTTTTTTTCATCTTTTTCATTGCCCAGTGGCCTCCAGTTCTACAAGCCCATGGGTAGAGGTTCCAGTTAGAGAACATCCCAGGCAAGCCCATGCTAAGTGAGTGGGATGAATCCAAGGATGCTGGCTGCAGTTTACTGTGAGGCCATCCTCCTTTGTCCTTGAAAGGTTGTAGTGACTGGGGAAGGCTTGTGATGTCTGGTTACAGACAAATGTCACACCATTTTCAAGACGGGAAAGAAAGAGGATTTGGGGACTGGTGGGCCTGTCAGCCTAATCTAGGTCCTCAAAAGAGGTTCAGAACAGATCTTCCTGGAATTGTATTCCAAGACGATGAAATACAAGGTGATTTGGAACAGCCGTTATGGATTTACGTAGGCAAAACTGGGCTTGATAAAGTTAGCATTGTAGCTGACGCCCCATGCTGCAGAATCTTTATGGAAGGATATTACCACTGTGCACCATAGGGAAGAGTTACATTACTATATATGGTTGGCACTTTTTAACAGAAATGTGAAGCTATCTCTTGCAGAAAATGAGTTAAATGCATACGGCATGTATAAAAATTTGAAATGACAAAGGAGTTAAAAGTATCTTGTTGTAGAGATACCATTACCAAGGTAATAGACCCAAGATGAGGAGTCAGTGCTACTGAAATCAAGTTTGTCCTATAATCTGGCACTACCACCTCCCCAGCATGAGGGGGGAAGGCCTGGCATGGCACAGTGCTCGTCTGTCTCATCAGCCTGCAGAAGGCCTCACTTAACAGCTGTTTGCAGGGTGGTACATGATTAACCTTTTAAGATGTTTATGCCATAAAAGGATACATTAAGCTCTTAATTTTATTTTTTTCTACATGGCACTATAATTTGCACCTGTGCAAACTGGAACGATTTCTTTTTATAGCTACGAAAATAGGAGCTGTTATATCAAAGATCACAGAAGTCAATAGAAATCTTTAATGAACTACTGTGGAATAGGCCTTAAATGGCTGTGTGAATTATAGAGCAGAGAACATTATTGTGTCTAGTAACATTAATTTATACATTCCAGATACCTGCTTTAACTGTTCTACAGGATTTTTGTGTTTTGTTTTGAATCCTATTGATATATTTTCCTGTTTGAACCTTGCTAAATATGACAATATGCAACTGGCTCTTTGCAGGGAAAACATTTTACCATGTAAAGAGCAAAAATGTGTTTTGAAAAATATCAGAATCCCTTTTTTTGGCTTCTTTCAGTTCTGTCTCATTACTCCTGGGATAATCTATTAGTCGGGAGCAAGCTCTTTTCCTGTTATGCCATTCAACATTTATAAAATCAGAACATTAAACCACTGTAGTGTTATCCAAAGGCCTCATTTCCTCCAAATCTCTCAGTTTCAGAGGATTCTGTGTTTGTTCTGTGCTTGTTTGCACAACTCAGCATACAGAGTTGATTCGAGGTTTATTATGCCTGCTCAGGTATTCCATGACTGCAGCACCGGGTATTTCATTTGGTCAGACCTCTAATTGTCGTAGCAAATGTTTACAGATTCAAGTTGCATGTTATTGTATTTCATAAGTTGTTGTTAGGGAGACTCGAAAAGGTCATCTGCAATCTGTGAAATGATGGGAAAATAATATGGAGATTCCCTGCTAGATCAAGGAATTTATTTGAGCTTAATTATGTAAGGTCTTTGTGTGCTATTGACAGCTGAGATGTGGCAGGGTCTTGACCATGGAAAGCAATCTTTTTTCATGGGAGTTTGTAGATTGCAGCTTCTGCCAGGTGATTCTGTTGAAGGCACATGATTTTCCTGACAGTTGAAACATGGTAATTACAAAGGTACTGTTTTATTTTCATGTACATGTTTTCCTCGAAACAGCCTGCCAGTAAATGTGAAAGAAAACGTGCCATTGAGGTGCACAGCTATGGAATGCACTAGTGTTTAGGTCACGTTATAGATCAGTCTCCTTGCTGTGGCTGAGAGATATCAGTGCCATCATCAGCGATTTCTCTGAAGAGCTTATAAGTTTTGAGTTCTTTAAATCAGGGACAAGTCTACTTTCTGCTTGAACAATAAATACTTAAATTGGTCTTCAGAGGTGGCAGAAGCTCTTATTATGTTTTTGTGTGGAGCTGTTGTTTTTTAGTGAACTGAAAGGAACAGCTCTTCTTGCTGCTGCAAAAGGGTTTGGTGCACAATCTAAAGTCTGCTCTGGAAAACCATTTAGTAATAATTTTCTACCCCTTCCATTGAAAAAGCAAAACATTTTTACAATTTGCTATTGCAAGTAGTACTGCTTGAAATGATTTTTTCATTTAGAAAATATTACAGCAATTTTCTAATCTCCTTGTTAGTTATTCAGTCTTTTAGACTTTTTCCTGTTTTGCTCCTTACAGACCAAAATACTTTGAATGTGCATGAATCAGAAGTAAATCAGACCAATCTGCCTTTTCCAAATGTTTCCAAAAACTCAATTTCCATACATTTTCTGTTCCTTTACAGAACATACAGGATCAAATTAGAGATGGGGATCTCAAAGCGCTTCTATTCATAATTCTGTGTTCCCTTCATATAGTAACTTGATAAAAAATGGCATCTTCTCGACTCGTTGATACAGTAATTTATTCACAAAGGCTTTTGTGCTGAAATAATATATTCTGGTAAACTCAGAACTGTATTCTGGTATGAGGTGTTTACACTCTTGAGGTAGAACCAGAACATACTGATCTAACTAATACAGTGAAAAGTCATGCTAATAACTAAATAAGGGATGATTCCAGGAGCTATGTAAGTGATGCTGGAAATGCCTTTACCAAACCTCTTCTGCAGGCACAGGTTGACTAAACATGCACAGACATGCATTTTAAATGAAGCTGAAGATTGTAGGCAGACATTTTCAAACTATACAGCTCAGTTATTCTGCTAATTCATAATGAAATAGTCATTTTTCTCTTGATGAAATCGAAGACTAAAAATACCTCATAAGACATTAAATCATAATAATTATGTTTAACAAAGCAATATTTAAACTGGTGGTGGTATCTTGTTTATTTATCTTTCCAGTAAACTGATAAGAATACTTTAGGTCTGCTTGTGGTACTGATGGATTTCTTGCAGAAATGTCTGTTTCAGGAGTTATTTTCTTCATACGAGTGATATGCTTTTAATGTGCTCCTTTTTTGTTTCCCTTGGAGCACATTGCAACTCTTATTTGTCCAGCTTAAAAGGCAGCTCAGCGTTAAAATAGTATATATTCCCCTTTTGAAGCTGCCTAAAAAGAAAGCCTGAAGCAGTTATCAAATGAAAAGATGCATGAATTTTAATCCACTACGAAAGTACACCTTCAAACTTAAAGCGATAATTTATTTTTACTCAGAGGTCCAGCCAAGCATATCAAATGATGTGAGGAAATTCTAAGATAAAGCTCATAGAAACTCTTCTCAGTGAATATGTACTCATTTCTTTCTTCCACGTGGTTATTTCTGGGCTAGTAATCTGGCTTGCAAATAATTATGATGTTGGTGACATAAACAAAGGTCTTTTTCTGTCAGAAGAGGACAAATTAAATTCCAGTTATGCAAGTAAAAAGTCCTAGACAATCTAGACATTAGGTTATGTATGTAAGGTTTTCATCGTGTCTGTGCAGCCTGTCATTGTCTACACAGCCTAAACAAACGCATGTATTTAGCAGAGCAGTAATGCCTCTTAGCACTTACTGCATTTGCTACCATATCAACTTTTGGAATTTTTTTTACATTGTTTTTAAAATATAGGTTAAAAAATGTTCAAAAAAGAAAAATGATGGTAATATTGTTTGGTTTTTTGACCATTTTCTTTCTCTGTGTTGTTAGGTTCTTTCAAACACATGGAACTTTCAAAAGGGCCTATGAAAATACTGTTTTATTGTGTACAGAATAATACTGAAAACCAACCACATACAAAAAGTTTATTTTAGACTATTTCTTGATATCAAACATTTTCCTGTTAGATCATTTATGGTTTGGGGCCATTACCAACAGATGAATAGCCTCTTGACAATAAGGCATCTGCTGCTGGGGCTACAAACACTCTGGGTATTGTGTTTTGTTTAGATAGAGAAAAATCAATAATAACACCTTATTACATCCAGCTAAGGTGATGTTATTAGCTGCACTGGAAATCCACCTGTATAAATCAAACCAACCATTAAAGTATTTCAGGCTTCTCAGTGATCTTCAGCCATGACATGAGGGATCTTATCATGTAAATTCATCTAAGCAACACCTCTCTTGAGCTTTTTGGGGAACCTTGGCCAGATGCTTGGTTCCCCTTTTTGGCTGTCAAGGAGGTTCAGTTTGCATCAAAATGTTTTGAGTGGCCTTTAGTCGCTCACGTATTTACTTTCACAAAGGCAGATCGCTGTTCAATTTCGCTCCTAATTGCCTTGAAAGTTAAATTCAGGTCCAGAGTTTGTCATTACTGCTAATTTTGGAAGTGTGTTGGTTTCTGAGGGCTGAAATTAGAAGGTCTTGGTGTCTACCAGAAGTTTGTTTTCTTGGGAAACGCTTGAAGGCTACCGGCACTACAAACCCTGAATTGGGTCATCTCAGATTTTGACAAAATCAAGCCAACCTCAAATGCATTGCTTTCCAGGGCAGCTTACATGCCACCAGGCTAGATTATGATGTATTTAAGAAATAATGCATTAAGAGGAACTGACAAGTATTAATGATAGTCTTTGAATTTTGTAAAAGTCAGAAGTGAAGGGAAATCCAATTGTTTTCTTGCATGTTTCTGTTGCCTGGTCAAATTCAGAAGGATCCAAGGTATTTAAAGTAGAAAGACGCAAAAATAAATAAATAAATAGTAATAATAAATAAATAAACATCTTACACTTGTTTTATAGAAATTTTTGTACTTGCTTTTTTAAATTCTAGTACTTTCTAAACCTTAGCGTTGTGTTGCTGGCTTACAGTTGCCTGAAATTAATAATTTTTGCCACCAAGTATTTTGAACACTACGGAGAATTAGATGAAATGAAGACTGTATAGGTAGAATATCTTATAACAAATTGTGCAGATTTTTACTATTGTAATGTGATCTTACTCAAAGATTGAGTACAGCTGATAAATTAGTCTTAAGTTTACAGAACACCATCCCGCAAATCAGAAATCAGAGTCTGGTTACAAAGGACATCAAGTGCTTTTGGCCCAGCTCCAAATCTCAGACATTTGCTAATCATCATATTTCTTAATTAAATGCGAAAGTAAAAGCAGTGAGTTGCTGAAACCTGTGATGCTTGAGAACTTAGGAAAGATTTGGATTTGTGTGCAATAGAATGCATTTATTTGCTACAAAGAAAGTTTTGCCAATGATAAAAGTACAAAGCAAAACAACAAGAAACGAAAACAGAAATCACAATGTGGTTTGACTGGTAGGCTTCTCATTTCCTGGGTGCGGTATCAGCAAGTCTAATTTGTATGGTTTTCTTATCTGTAACAGGAGAGGAACATTTTAGAGGATGCACTTTCAAAAGATCTCAGTCCCTGTCATTTCAGGGTCTGTGACTTTGAGGGATTTCTCCTGTTTATTCCTAGGAATTGGAAGTGTTGGTCCTGAGTTTTAAATTGGGTTTTGAGCTGGGGAGAGTTTTGAAGAACTAGTTTGCAAGTGTAGGTGTGAGAGTTCCTCAGGTTGAATGGCTAAATATTGTGACTGAGCAATGAAGGAAAGTATTCCTTATACAGGCACATTGTAAGGAGTCTATGCTGCTTTCATAAAATAATCTGGTGAATATGACTCTTAACATATTTCTTAAACAACATTCCGTACCATAAGGTGATAATTGTGTTCCTTGCCAAATTATTAAGCTTTGTCTTTTTTTTTTCTATTTTGACTGGATGAAATAATATCTCTGTGGCTGGGTTAAATTTCCTAGTGTATGTTTTACAATTTATGGAAGTCTTAGGGCTTAGCAACTCTTAGGGCTTGGACCTTCAATGAAATGTAAACGCAGCTATTAAAATTCCATTGTCCATGGTCTTAATATTTTAATAGACTTGACCAAGGTTTTAGGTGGTGCGTTGATGTTTCAGGGCTATTTGGGTTGTACAGAAGGGGTTAAAAGTGCAATAAAACAATCTACCAATCTATTTTAACATCTTGCAGCAGAGAAATCTCCAACTTCTAACTGAAGGCAGAACGTATTTAAGTTGGCTTTGATCCAGAACGAATTATGCTTTCTGCAGGAAATCATAGCAGCTGATTTCTATTACAGAATTACCATGGGTGCCACTTGAACTATATTGTATTGCAAAGGTATGTTTCTGCAATAAATGGGACTCCTATTGTTAAAACCACAAAAATTCGAACTACTCTATGCCTCTAAAACCAATTTTCAGATAATATAAGATAACATCATATTTTCAAATATCCAAATTAACAAATACATTTGCTAATGCTGCCAAGTTTGGAAATGTGTGGAATCGAGGCAGGATTTTCAGATTCACGTGCATTTGTGTCTATCTCATAAGAACTCAAAGCCAATACTTCATTTCCTTCCCAGCTAGTATAAATAGAACGACTGCTTCTGAAAACGCTGATAATCTTACACTAAACTGTATTTTGATGGGCACATTTCTGAATACTTTCTGTTACTGAACAATCTTCTGAATAAAGGAACTCCACAGAAATCCCACATATGTATGCAAAATAAGAAAAGATAGAGAAGGTTTGGTTACGTTATTACTGATCAGAGATTTTAAGTATATTGGAAGCTCGGTGAAGTTGGATTTTAAGCTTTATTCATACAACTAACCCCTTAAAACAAACTGTATTCTTTCTAGTTCCAGTATTGGGATGTAGAATGTCTTTTTTATGAGTCCTTCTTTCCATATAGAATTTTTTAGTGTAGTTAATGGCAGATGCTAACTACCAAGCAGACCTGCTCCCAAGCATAGCTGCTTTTATCGTCATCAGCACTAACATGACTGGTAATAATCAGGATAAAAGAAAATGGTTGCTTCATTATGAAGCTAAAAACATGTACCACGATTTCTTGCCTGAACAACCTGTTTTAAGATTACTTATTCATGGGTGCTCTTCAGCTAGCTAAAAGAAAAATGATATCTCATATCCTGAGCATTGTTCTCTACGTTTTCTTACAGAGGTAAGAGTTGATGATGCACCTGCATAACTTGCATTTTGAAGCCCCTTAACATGCACACCCTACACCACCACCCCCCCCCCCCTTTGTTTTTTTAAGATTGAGTTAGGAGCAGGAGTGAGCAGAATACACTGCCTAACGTTCAAAATATTTATAAGATTAGATTTGTGTGGTTGAATCTTGTGGTACTGCTTAAAATAGCCTTCCTTTCCATCTCCCACTTCAGCATCTCCTAAACAGATAGGTAAAAAGAAAAATATTAAGCAATCATTCATAGCTTGAGCATACTGGAAAAATAATCTATAGAACAGTCAGACTCCATTCATGTGCTCAAGGCAGATTGGAACTGGCTCCCTGCAGCGCATGGCAAGTGCTTACTTGGGATGCTGTTCGGCAGCCTGGGCTGCAGGGCTGCTCCGCTGCCCTCGCTCTGGGAGGTAATGTGGTGTGTGAGGGCACAATATCCTTTTGTTGGAGCTTAATTTGTGAAGAGACAGAAGATACATTTAGAGGAAAGAGGATAGACTATGTTTTCTTTGGCAGTTAGATGTCGTAGATTGTAGTTCCTTTGTGAGAAGAGACTCTGCTTATTGGTTATGCAAAGCTTAGTTTCTTTAGGAGGGTGCAATTGAAATTTGTACAGGGCTGTTAATTTCCCAAAACATTGAATGTGGGCTTTGCCACTAGAAATGTGCTTCTCTTAAATACAGTATGTGAGGCACTATCATCCTATATAGCTTGTTAGAAAACAGCTTTGTATTTCAAATTCTTTTAAGAATATGCAGGTGGTTTTCAGGCTGAATTGCAGCCTCATTGCACCATATGTTTGGAGAATTCACCTCCCCATCTCAGGTGTGGGTTGGTGCGGTGTTATGATCAACACTGGTGTTTGGGTCTTTTTTTGTCCAAGAGCTGCATGCACTCAAACCAGTGGACCTCTATCTGTCTCAAAGACCAAAAGTAGCAGGAGGCCACTGGGGTCCTGTGTGAGTAACTTCACAAATGTAGGTCCCTTGACTTCCATTGGTTCTCTGTAGCTGCTGAGGGCTAGAAATGTCCAAATTGATCACCGCATGTGGTTAAAATTGTGTTGCTGTGTGAGTCTGCTTGGGGTATGAACGATGCAGAAACTACTCTCATAGTTCTTGAATCTGAAACTGCACCTTGTACGGTCCCAGGAGGAAAGCAATAGAAATATCCTGAGCAGCAGTGGAGCAGTTATAGGCTCTGATAAGTGAAGCAGGGGTTTGGCTTCTGCTTTTCTTTCCTAGTCGTCTTGATTAAAAGGGTGAAAGCAGCTGGTTTGTGTTAGGCAAAATCCAGAAATCAGAAATCAAATAGTAAAAGATGAGTATTTGCATAAATAATTTGATTCTTGGTAATTAGCAAATGCAGTAAATACTTGTGTAATAGAGCAGAATACTCAGCAGAAAGAACTAGAAACTAGCTACTGCAGTAACTTCATAGTCAAGTGTATCCCACCTTAGAGCTGGGAGGTGGATGGAAGTTGAACGCGAATATTCCCCACCCTGCCATTATCCCAAGGTGTTTACTCAAAGGGAGCTGATACTTCTGTTTGCTACGGTTGTTTTGCACAAAAGTTATGACAATTTTGAATCTCTTTGGAGAATACTTTGCTGCATCCCCCGAGTAAATTATTCTGCTTTTCAGTTGAAAAGGTTGTTTGAAGAAACTGCACTTGTAGTATTGTTTGGCTTCGTATAATATTCCTGTAAAGTAGAAGATCTATACCCAAAAAAACGTCGTTTTCTCGCTTGTATGGATGCTTCTGTGAATTAATTGTCTTCTCAGACAGTAAGATGGGAAACAACACTTAATTCTGTGTATCTGGGTATTTAAAATAGTTATCATAATGGAGTCTGGCAGTATGAGTTAAGGCTTTAATTTTTTTTTGCTCTAGTTATTTGCTATGAGGCTGATTAAGGATTACTGGAGAAACCACTGTAAAATTACAGTATTAATTTTTCCATTTTTACACAGTGAAGAGCTCCTTAGATGTAGCCATGATGTATTGAGCCCAGTAACTTTTCTTTACCATTTGCAGATGCGCAGAATATGTTATGTTCTCCATGATTACAAAAATACCACAGCAGAGATAACAGAAAAGCAACAAAAAGACAAAATATTGAAATGAGTTTAAAACGTATACAATACCAAAGTTAAGGTATTCTATTTATGTAGTACTAGGAAAGAGATTTTCAGCAGGAAGGGAAATCACTTGTTACTCTATGCCTTATGTGATGACTTTTGATTTTCTGTAGTTTTCACTTTCTACTGACCCATTTCTACTGATCTGTTTTTTTCTGACAGCAAAAATGCCTCTCTGTTTTGCAGTTCCCTGTCTCAGAAATATTTTTAGTCTGCAGTCGGAACCCTTTCACCAGCTCCTCAGTGTTGAAAACTGAGTAAAATGGCTTCCACAAGGAGCAAAAGTTTGCCCACTTTATTTTTCCTGTCAGTGAGATATATCTCATTAGTTGTTGGGTGGTTTTTTTTAATATATATATATATATATTTTTAGTTGAGAGTGTGAATCCTTACTGAACCACAATTAGTCCATGAAATTTAATAGGCGTGTGCTGGTAACTATTAGGGAGTCGCTAGCATTGGGGTTGTGGGCTGGGTTTGCACACCGTATTTTATCATTTTAGACAGTTGTGCTAGATATTGCTTGTGGTGACTGATGTGATAATAAACTTAAAGCAGCTTTTTATTTATGCCGCTTGAAGTGCTGTTTGTTTGGTAATAAGTACTTTTTCTTTCAGTTAGGATCCTTTTCTAAAGGGATTACTGGCAATTAATTGAATTGTACCTAAAGATATTAAACTGAAACACAACGTATTGAAATACGAGTAGTGGGGTAATGGAAATAACTGTTTAGGAATATGTAGATACAGTTTCTTAAAAGCTCTGAAGATGGAATTGGTTGTGACAGTAAAATGCTGTAAATTCCAGGTTAGTGATTGAAAGTCTATGACTTTGCCTTGGCTGGCTTTAAAGAATGCAACGTAAGAGATTCATAGTGTAAGGAAAAGAGCAGGGAAATGAAACTGCATAAACTGATGTAGGAAGGGATTTAAGCAATTTTGAAGACAGTGATGCATCTCTCTCAAGTTTCATAGCCATGTGATTAAAAGTAGTTTATGATTGTTTGAGAAAGCATTTCTTCCAGTGACTTTGTACCCTGCCTAAACCATTGCTCTTGTCGCTCATTGTAATGTTTGCAAGTTTTGAGCCAATTCGGGTTCTCTCTCACACACAACTGTGGTTGTAGGTTGTTGCGCTTTTCCCTTCTCCTATAGATAATCCTCAGTCCTGCTCTGCCAATGAATTTGTAGCCTCCCCTGTTTGTTACTTTTAAACTATAAATGCAATTTTGATATTTTTTTAAAAATTATAATTGGTAGTGGTGTAATGCTTTGTAGTAGCGGGAAAAATGCAGTGGCAAGTATCAATTGTCACTATTTTAAGCTAATGGAGCAACCTGCCTTTGAAATTAGCTCAGTCTTTTTTGTGTTCTGATGCCAGAGAAGCTGAAAACCAAAAAAGGTAATCAGTGATTGAATAAAAAAGTTTTTGGGGATAAAGTGTGTTACTCATTTTGTAATGCAGTTTTTTCTGGTGTACAGGCAGTTTTAATGCCAGGTCAATATGGTTCATCTATGCCCTATGATAAATAAAGAGCATTTCTATATGGCAATAAGCCTTCCAGTAATTACTTTTATTAAACTAATTAACATATAGATTATTTACCACATATAATCTCCATAGGCACTTGATTGGCTTCACACTACATTAAGCAAAAGCCGGAATAAAACAGTGTGGCATTGTAGCTTTAGGTAAACTGGTTTGGTTCCAGTGCTAAAGTGATGGTGATGCAGTAAAGTCAATTGCTGAAAGGTTTGTTCCTCATTCTGTTACTGTGTGGTCACACAGTTAGGCAAGATGCATGATATGTTATAATTGATCAGTAATAGTGTTAATTGCAAGCTATACATAATTAGTGTGGTTCAAATAGCCATGGCTATCAGTTTTGACTTTTCTGAATAACCAGGGCATGTGGTTGTAATTACGAAGTTACTTGCTGCCGTAAATACTCATTTTAAAACACAGAACGCCATACCAGCTTTCACTTTTCCATCCAAGTTCTTCAGCACGCTGTGGAAATAATACAAGTAAAGCCAAAGCAATACAACTGTCAAAATATGATAATCACAGCTACGGTTACAATATAGTTCTTGTTAAGGAAGTATTTTATACAACCAAGCACTTTGTATTAGGGATGGGGGTAGCGATACCATAACTAGGAGATAAATGCTTCCTGTCTTTATGCTGTTTGACACAAGATAACCAGTACAACTGAGAACTCATGAATTTCAGAAGTTAAATCAAATTCTACTCCATGGAAAGAGGTTGCATATTTTTGAATTAAATTCAACTGAATCGCTGCTCAGCAAAGATGAGACTGTTGTTAGTGGCAGGGTCACTGAAAGTGGGCTGCAGCTTGCCATTTTAAGGGTACATAAAACACTGGCTCTACTACACAGTACGAACTGGTAAACTGCAGGCAACAGTAAAATCTCCCTGTTGCAGCATAAATATGGCATGAAAGTTGATTAACCAGTTTTATGTTGTTAGCCGAGCCTGCAATCCATCTGGACTCAAAATATATAAAGATGAAAACTGAGTTTTCTAACAGCAAAATAACAAATGAAACTAGATTAGAATAAGCAAAGATTTATGCATTTTCAGTTCATACCAAGATGGCCAATTGTTTACCCTTTATGATATCTTGCTTGTGGTGATTTTTTGTTTGTTTTTGTGGAATAGCATCAGAACAGAATTTTGATCAATGTCATTAAATAAAGGTATGTTTGGTGTATCCCAATGGGCAAACATTAGATGCGGTAGAATCCTTACATCTTCTGGCCTTGTAAGAGTGTGCTTAAGTGGGCACACTGCAGATTTTCGAACATTCAGTTTAAGATCTGAATTGACTTGTATGTTATGTTGTTTTTATTCTATAATTTGTAATGTTTGTACCCTAGAGAGAACGCGTTAGCAGCAGGCAGGTTCTGATTCAAGTCTTAAAAACGAGGCAGCTGATACTAGCTGTTGTAGACAGAGTAATGCCGTGACTGTAGTGAGACAAATTTTATTTCAGGAGTACTTAAGAAACCTATGGTAATGTTTTGTAAGGGAGAATGGCTTTAAGGCGTCCTTGGAAATGAGAATGTATGTAACTGTTTAAAAAGGATGTGCATTAGTTGAATTTCAGAATTTATATCTCTTCAAGGGCAAATGAGACAGTGCTTCTGCACTGTAAAGACAAGATGCAGATGGCTGGGAAGAAGCTCCAGTAAACAAAGTGCTTTAGGTCTGGCTATCATTGCGTCCTGTGGCTATCTTTCTCCTCTGAATGCAGGTACAACATGTAGCATAGATCATTTCATCCGGTACAATGTCATGCTAAGGATCGTTTGCAGAACACAAACAAAAATCCTTTTGAGTTCAGATGAGCATGGAAGTTGGGTGGTGGTGGTTGTTGTTGTTGTTGTTTATATTTCAGTAAAAGAGAAACGTGAAAGAATTAATCTTTTAATTTCAAGAACTGGCTGCGAAAATTGGTGGATTATTTTGATCATCAGAATGACTGCGTAGCTTCCAGTGATCTTTCTGGAGATTTAAGGAGAACTTCTTAATAGTCGTGGTGCTGTCATGTTAGAAACTGCTAAATAAACTGAACTTTTATTCATTGTTGTAGTCTTTCACATGGCAATATTTTTCTTCCTGCTCCAGTTTCCCACAGGAGAGATGTCCCTATGAAATTATATTTTGTGATTGTGCTCTTAACACACTTTTCTGTCAAGGCTACTGGCATATTGATGATGACTCCCTTATTTAATAGTGATTATAATTGATTTCTCATAACTCTTAACAGCAGGCAATGATTAGAGAATGAACTATGGCCAACCTTTTCTCATGGTGAGAGTTTTATCAGCCAGTGTAAGATTTGAGAACTGTAGGGACTTTTTTA